>CM076724.1:72500-1272500 GCA_038501795.1 Pseudopleuronectes americanus
ATGTGATGATGTGCGCCGCACGATGATGTGTTGATGTGCGCAGCACGGTGATGTGATGATGTGCGCCGCACGATGATGTGTTGATGTGCGCCGCACGATGATGTGATGATGTACGCCACATGATGATGTGATGATATGCGCCACATGATGATGTGTTGATCTGGGCCGCACATTGATGTGTTGATGTGCGCCACACGATGATGTGTTGATGTGCACCGCAAGGTGATGTGATGATGTGCGCTGCACGATGAAGTGTTGATGTGCGCCGCAAGGTGATGTGATGATGTGCTCCGCATGATGATGAGTTGATGTGCGCCGCATGATGATGAGTTGATGTGCGCCGCAAGGTGATGTGTTTATTTGCGCCGCGAGGTGATGTGTTGATGTGCGCCACATGATGATGTGATGATGTGCGCGCACGGTGATGTGATGATTAACGCCGCGAGGTGATGTGATGATGTGCGCCGAACGGTGATGTGTTGATGTGTGGCGCACATGATGTGATGATGTGCGCCGCACGGTGATGTGTTGATGTGCGCCACATGATGATGTGTTGATGTGCGCCGCAAGGTGATGTGTTGGTGTGCCGCAAGGTGATGTGATGATGTGCACCGTGAGGTGACGTGATGATGTGCGCCACACGATAATGTGTTGATGTGCGCCGCATGATGATGTGTTGATGTGCGCCACACGATGATGTGTTGATGTGTGCTGCAAGGTGATGTGATAATGTGCGCCACATGTTGTTGTGCGCCACACGATGATGTGATGATATGCGCCACATGATGATGTGATGATGTGCGCCACACGGTGAGGTGATGATTTGCGCTACACGGTGATGTGATGATGTGCGCCGCAAGGTGATGTGTTGATGTGTTGATGTGCGCCACACGATGATGTGATGATGTGCGCCGCACATGATGTGATGATATGCGCCACATGATTATGTGTTGATGTGCGCCGCACATGAGGTGGTGATATGCGCCACATGATGATGTGATGATGTGCGCCGCACGATGATGTGTTGATGTGCGCCGCATGATGATGTGATGATGTGCGCCGCATTATGATGTGATGATGTGCGCGCACGGTGATGTGATGATGTGCGCCACACGGTGAGGTGATGATTTGCGCCACACGGTGATGTGATGATGTGCGCCGCAAGGTGATGTGTTGATGTGTCGATGTGCGCCACACAATGATGTGATGATTTGCGCCACACGGTGATGTGTTGATGTGCGCCGCACGATGATGTGATGATGTGCGCCGCAAGGTGATGTGTTGATGTGTCGATGTGCGCCACACGATGATGTGATGATTTGCGCCACACGGTGATGTGATGATGTGCGCTACATGATGATGTGTTGATGTGCGCCGCACGATGATGTGATGATGTGCGCCACATGATGATTTGTTGATGTGCGCCGCACATGATGTGATGATATGCGCCACATGATTATGTGTTGATGTGCGCCGCACGGTGATGTGTTGATGTGCGCCACACGATGATGTGTTGATGTGCGCCGCACGGTGATGTGTTGATGTGCGCCGCACGGTGATGTGTTGATGTGCGCCACACGATGATGTGTTGATGTGCGCCGCACGATGATGTGTTGATGTGCGCCGCAAGGTGATGTGTTGATGTGCGCCGCACGGTGATGTGTTGATGTGCGCCACACGATGATGTGTTGATGTGCGCCGCAAGCTGATGTGATGATGTGCGCCACATGATGATGTGCGCCACATGATGATGTGTTGATGTGCGCCGCACATGATGTGATGATGTGCGCCGCACGATGATGTGTTGATGTGCGCAGCACGGTGATGTGTTGATGTGCGCCGCAAGGTGATGTGATGATGTGCGCCACATGATGATGTGATGATGTGCGCCACACGATGATGTGTTGATGTGCGCCGCAAGGTGATGTGATGATGTGCGCCGCACGATGATGTGTTGATGTGCGCCGCAAGGTGATGTGATGATGTGCGCCACATGATGATGTGCGCCACATGATGATGTGTTGATGTGCGCCGCACGGGTGATGTGATGATGTGCGCCGCACGTGATGTGTTGATGTGCGCCGCACGATGATGTGTTGATGTGCGCCGCACGATGATGTGTTGATGTGCGCCGCAAGGTGATGTGTTGATGTGCGCCGCACGGTGATGTGTTGATGTGCGCCACACGATGATGTGTTGATGTGCGCCGCAAGCTGATGTGATGATGTGCGCCGCAAGTGATGTGATGATGTGCGCCACATGATGATGTGCGCCACATGATGATGTGTTGATGTGCGCCGCACATGATGTGATGATGTGCGCAGCACGGTGATGTGTTGATGTGCGCCGCAAGGTGATGTGATGATGTGCGCCACATGATGATGTGATGATGTGCGCCACACGATGATGTGTTGATGTGCGCCGCAAGGTGATGTGATGATGTGCGCCGCACGATGATGTGTTGATGTGCGCCGCAAGGTGATGTGATGATGTGCGCCACATGATGATGTGCGCCACATATGATGTGTTGATGTGTGCCGCACGGGTGATGTGTTGATGTGCGCCGCAAGGTGATGTGATGATGTGCGCCACATGATGATGTGCGCCACATGATGATGTGTTGATGTGCGCCGCACGGGTGATGTGATGATGTGCGCCGCACGGTGATGTGTTGATGTGCGCCACACGATGATGTGTTGATGTGCGCCGCACGATGATGTGTTGATGTGCGCCGCAGGTGATGTGTTGATGTGCGCCGCACGGTGATGTGTTGATGTGCGCCACACGATGATGTGTTGATGTGCGCCGCAAGCTGATGTGATGATGTGCGCCACATGATGATGTGCGCCACATGATGATGTGTTGATGTGCGCCGCACATGATGTGATGATGTGCGCCGCACGATGATGTGTTGATGTGCGCAGCACGGTGATGTGTTGATGTGCGCCGCAAGGTGATGTGATGATGTGCGCCACATGATGATGTGATGATGTGCGCCACACGATGATGTGTTGATGTGCGCCGCACATGGTGATGTGTTGATGTGCGCCGCACGATGATGTGTTGATGTGCGCCGCAAGGTGATGTGATGATGTGCGCCACATGATGATGTGCGCCACATGATGTGTTGATGTGTGCCGCAGGGTGATGTGATGATGTGCGCCGCACGGTGATGTGTTGATGTGCGCCACACGATGATGTGTTGATGTGCGCCGCACGATGATGTGTTGATGTGCGCCGCAAGGTGATGTGTTGATGTGCGCCGCACGGTGATGTGTTGATGTGCGCCACACGATGATGTGTTGATGTGCGCCGCAAGCTGATGTGATGATGTGCGCCACATGATGATGTGCGCCACATGATGATGTGTTGATGTGCGCCGCACATGATGTGATGATGTGCGCCGCACGATGATGTGTTGATGTGCGCAGCACGGTGATGTGTTGATGTGCGCCGCAAGGTGATGTGATGATGTGCGCCACATGTGATGTGATGATGTGCGCCACACGATGATGTGTTGATGTGCGCCGCAAGGTGATGTGATGATGTGCGCCGCACGATGATGTGTTGATGTGCGCCGCAAGGTGATGTGATGATGTGCGCCACATGATGATGTGCGCCACATGATGATGTGTTGATGTGTGCCGCACGGTGATGTGTTGATGTGCGCCGCACGATGATGTGATGATGTGCGCCACATGATGATGTGATGATGTGCGCCACATGATGATGTGTTGATCTGGGCCGCACATTGATGTGTTGATGTGCGCCACACGATGATGTGTTGATGTGCGCCGCAAGGTGATGTGATGATGTGCGCGCACGATGAGTGTTGATGTGCGCCGCAAGGTGATGTGATGATGTGCGCCGCACGGTGATGTGTTAATGTGCGCCGCAAGGTGATGTGATGATGTGCTCCGCATGATGATGAGTTGATGTGCGCCGCATGATGATGAGTTGATGTGCGCCGCAAGGTGATGTGTTTATTTGCGCCGCGAGGTGATGTGTTGATGTGCGCCACACGATGATGTGATGATGTGCGCGCACGGTGATGTGATGATTAACGCCGCGAGGTGATGTGATGATGTGCGCCGAACGGTGATGTGTTGATGTGTGGCGCACATGATGTGATGATGTGCGCCGCACGGTGATGTGTTGATGTGCGCCACATGATGATGTGTTGATGTGTGCCGCACAGTGATGTGTTGATGTGCGCCACACGATGATGTGTTGATGTGCGCCGCACGGTGATGTGTTGATGTGCGCCGCACGGTGATGTGTTGATGTGCGCCACACGATGATGTGTTGATGTGCGCCGCAAGGTGATGTGTTGATGTGCGCCACACGATGATGTGTTGATGTGCGCCGCAAGCTGATGTGATGATGTGCGCCACATGATGATGTGCGCCACATGATGTGTTGATGTGCGCCGCACATGATGTGTGATGTGCGCCGCACGATGATGTGTTGATGTGCGCAGCACGGTGATGTGTTGATGTGCGCCGCAAGGTGATGTGATGATGTGCGCTACATGATGATGCGTTGATGTGCGCCGCACGATGATGTGATGATGTGCGCCACATGATGATTTGTTGATGTGCGCCGCACATGATGTGATGATATGCGCCACATGATTATGTGTTGATGTGTGCCGCACGGTGATGTGTTGATGTGCGCCACACGATGATGTGTTGATGTGCGCCGCACGGTGATGTGTTGATGTGCGCCGCACGGTGATGTGTTGATGTGCGCCACACGATGATGTGTTGATGTGCGCCGCAAGGTGATGTGTTGATGTGCGCCACACGATGATGTGTTGATGTGCGCCGCAAGCTGATGTGATGATGTGCGCCCATGATGATGTGCGCCACATGATGATGTGTTGATGTGCGCCGCACATGATGTGATGATGTGCGCCGCACGATGATGTGTTGATGTGCGCAGCACGGTGATGTGTTGATGTGCGCCGCAAGGTGATGTGATGATGTGCGCCACATGATGATGTGATGATGTGCGCCACACGATGATGTGTTGATGTGCGCCGCAAGGTGATGTGATGATGTGCCCGCACGATGATGTGTTGATGTGCGCCGCAAGGTGATGTGATGATGTGCGCCGCACGATGATGTGTTGATGTGCGCCGCACGATGATGTGATGATGTACGCCACATGATGATGTGATGATATGCGCCACATGATGATGTGTTGATGTGGCCGCACATGATGTGTTGATGTGCGCCACACGATGATGTGTTGATGTGCGCCGCAAGGTGATGTGTTGATGTGCGCCACACGATGATGTGTTGATGTGCGCCGCAAGCTGATGTGATGATGTGCGCCACATGATGATGTGCGCCACATGATGATGTGTTGATGTGCGCCGCACATGATGTGATGATGTGCGCCGCACGATGATGTGTTGATGTGCGCCAGCACGGTGATGTGTTGATGTGCGCCGCAAGGTGATGTGATGATGTGCGCTACATGATGATGCGTTGATGTGCGCCGCACGATGATGTGATGATGTGCGCCACATGATGATTTGTTGATGTGCGCCGCACATGATGTGATGATATGCGCCACATGATTATGTGTTGATGTGTGCCGCACGGTGATGTGTTGATGTGCGCCACACGATGATGTGTTGATGTGCGCCGCACGGTGATGTGTTGATGTGCGCCGCACGGTGATGTGTTGATGTGCGCCACACGATGATGTGTTGATGTGCGCCGCAAGGTGATGTGTTGATGTGCGCCACACGATGATGTGTTGATGTGCGCCGCAAGCTGATGTGATGATGTGCGCCACATGATGATGTGCGCCACATGATGATGTGTTGATGTGCGCCGCACATGATGTGTATGATGTGCGCCGCACGATGATGTGTTGATGTGCGCCGCACGTGATGTGTTGATGTGCGCCACAGGTGATGTGTTGATGTGCGCCACAGGTGATGTGATGATGTGCGCCACACGATGATGTGTTGATGTGCGCCGCAAGGTGATGTGATGATGTGCGCCGCACGATGATGTGTTGATGTGCGCCGCACGATGATGTGATGATGTGCGCCACATGATGATGTGATGATATGCGCCACATGATGATGTGTTGATCTGGGCCGCACATTGATGTGTTGATGTGCGCCACACGATGATGTGTTGATGTGCACCGCAAGGTGATGTGATGATGTGCGCTGCACGATGATGTGTTGATGTGCGCCGCAAGGTGATGTGATGATGTGCTCCGCATGATGATGAGTTGATGTGCGCCGCATGATGATGTGTTGATGTGCGCCGCAAGGTGATGTGTTTATTTGCGCCGCGAGGTGATGTGTTGATGTGCGCCACATGATGATGTGATGATGTGCGCGCACGGTGATGTGATGATTACGCCGCGAGGTGATGTGATGATGTGCGCCGAACGGTGATGTGTTGATGTGTGCGCGCACATGATGTGATGATGTGCGCCGCACGGTGATGTGTTGATGTGCGCCACATGATGATGTGTTGATGTGCGCCGCAAGGTGATGTGTTGATGTGTGCCGCAAGGTGATGTGATGATGTGCACCGTGAGGTGACGTGATGATGTGCGCCACACGATAATGTGTTGATGTGCGCCGCATGATGATGTGTTGATGTGCGCCACACGATGATGTGTTGATGTGTGCTGCAAGGTGATGTGATAATGTGCGCCACATGTTGTTGTGCGCCACACGATGATGTGATGATATGCGCCACATGATGATGTGATGATGTGCGCCACACGGTGATGTGATGATGTGCGCCACACGGTGATGTGATGATGTGCGCCGCAAGGTGATGTGTTGATGTGTCATGTGCGCCACACGATGATGTGATGATGTGCGCCGCACATGATGTGATGATATGCGCCACATGATGATGTGTTGATGTGCGCCGCACATGATGTGGTGATGTGCGCCACATGATGATGTGATGATGTGCGCCGCACGATGATGTGTTGATGTGCGCCGCATGATGATGTGATGATGTGCGCCGCATGATGATGTGATGATGTGCGCGCACGGTGATGTGATGATGTGCGCCACACGGTGATGTGATGATTTGCGCCACACGGTGATGTGATGATGTGCGCCGCAATGGTGATGTGTTGATGTGCGCCACACGATGATGTGATGATTTGCGCCGCACGGTGATGTGTTGATGTGCGCCGCACGATGATGTGATGATGTGCGCCGCAAGGTGATGTGTTGATGTGATGTGCGCCACACGATGATGTGATGATGTGCGCCACACGGTGATGTGATGATGTGCGCACATGATGATGTGTTGATGTGCGCCGCACGATGATGTGATGATGTGCGCCACATGATGATGTGTTGATGTGCGCCGCACAGTGATGTGTTGATGTGCGCCACATGATGATGTGTTGATGTGCGCCGCACGGTGATGTGTTGATGTGCGCCACACGATGATGTGTTGATGTGCGCCGCACGGTGATGTGTTGATGTGCGCCGCACGGTGATGTGTTGATGTGCGCCACACGATGATGTGTTGATGTGCGCCGCAAGCTGATGTGATGATGTGCGCACATGATGATGTGCGCCACATGATGATGTGTTGATGTGCGCCGCACATGATGTGATGATGTGCGCCGCACGATGATGTGTTGATGTGCGCAGCACGGTGATGTGTTGATGTGCGCCGCAAGGTGATGTGATGATGTGCGCCACATGATGATGTGATGATGTGCGCCACACGATGATGTGTTGATGTGCGCCGCACGATGATGTGATGATGTGCGCCGCACGATGATGTGTTGATGTGCGCCGCAAGCTGATGTGATGATGTGCGCCACATGATGATGTGCGCCACATGATGATGTGTTGATGTGCGCCGCACATGATGTGTTGATGTGCGCCGCACGATGATGTGTTGATGTGCGCCGCACGGTGATGTGTTGATGTGCGCCGCAAGGTGATGTGATGATGTGCGCCACATGATGATGTGTGATGTGCGCCACACGATGATGTGTTGATGTGCGCCGCAAGGTGATGTGATGATGTGCGCCGCACGATGATGTGTTGATGTGCGCCGCAAGGTGATGTGATGATGTGCGCCACATGATGATGTGCGCCACATGATGATGTGTTGATGTGCGCAGCACGGTGATGTGTTGATGTGCGCCGCAAGGTGATGTGATGATGTGCGCCACATGATGATGTGATGATGTGCGCCACACGATGATGTGTTGATGTGCGCCGCAAGGTGATGTGATGATGTGCACCGCACGATGATGTGTTGATGTGCGCCGCAAGGTGATGTGATGATGTGCGCCGCAAGGTGATGTGATGATGTGCGCCGCACGGTGATGTGTTAATGTGCGCCGCAAGGTGATGTGATGATGTGCTCCGCATGATGATGAGTTGATGTGCGCCGCATGATGATGAGTTGATGTGCGCCGCAAGGTGATGTGTTTATTTGCGCCGCGAGGTGATGTGTTGATGTGCGCCACACGATGATGTGATGATGTGCGCGCACGGTGATGTGATGATTAACGCCGCGAGGTGATGTGATGATGTGCGCCGAACGGTGATGTGTTGATGTGTGGCGCACATGATGTGATGATGTGCGCCGCACGGTGATGTGTTGATGTGCGCCACATGATGATGTGTTGATGTGTGCCGCACAGTGATGTGTTGATGTGCGCCACACGATGATGTGTTGATGTGCGCCGCACGGTGATGTGTTGATGTGCGCCGCACGGTGATGTGTTGATGTGCGCCACACGATGATGTGTTGATGTGCGCCGCAAGGTGATGTGTTGATGTGCGCCACACGATGATGTGTTGATGTGCGCCGCAAGCTGATGTGATGATGTGCGCCACATGATGATGTGCGCCACATGATGATGTGTTGATGTGCGCCGCACGATGATGTGTTGATGTGCGCAGCACGGTGATGTGTTGATGTGCGCCGCAAGGTGATGTGATGATGTGCGCTACATGATGATGCGTTGATGTGCGCCGCACGATGATGTGATGATGTGCGCCACATGATGATTTGTTGATGTGCGCCGCACATGATGTGATGATATGCGCCACATGATTATGTGTTGATGTGTGCCGCACGGTGATGTGTTGATGTGCGCCACACGATGATGTGTTGATGTGCGCCGCACGGTGATGTGTTGATGTGCGCCGCACGGTGATGTGTTGATGTGCGCCACACGATGATGTGTTGATGTGCGCCGCAAGGTTATGTGTTGATGTGCGCCACACGATGATGTGTTGATGTGCGCCGCAAGCTGATGTGATGATGTGCGCCACATGATGATGTGCGCCACATGATGATGTGTTGATGTGCGCAGCACGGTGATGTGTTGATGTGCGCCGCAAGGTGATGTGATGATGTGCGCCACATGATGATGTGATGATGTGCGCCACACGATGATGTGTTGATGTGCGCCGCAAGGTGATGTGATGATGTGCACCGCACGATGATGTGTTGATGTGCGCCGCAAGGTGATGTGATGATGTGCGCCGCACGATGATGTGTTGATGTGCGCCGCACGATGATGTGATGATGTACGCCACATGATGATGTGATGATATGCGCCACATGATGATGTGTTGATCTGGGCCGCACATTGATGTGTTGATGTGCGCCACACGATGATGTGTTGATGTGCACCGCAAGGTGATGTGATGATGTGCGCTGCACGATGAAGTGTTGATGTGCGCCGCAAGGTGATGTGATGATGTGCTCCGCATGATGATGAGTTGATGTGCGCCGCATGATGATGAGTTGATGTGCGCCGCAAGGTGATGTGTTTATTTGCGCCGCGAGGTGATGTGTTGATGTGCGCCACATGATGATGTGATGATGTGCGCGCACGGTGATGTGATGATTAACGCCGCGAGGTGATGTGATGATGTGCGCCGAACGGTGATGTGTTGATGTGTG
The DNA here is from genome assembly GCA_038501795.1 of Pseudopleuronectes americanus. Classification (NCBI taxonomy): domain Eukaryota; kingdom Metazoa; phylum Chordata; class Actinopteri; order Pleuronectiformes; family Pleuronectidae; genus Pseudopleuronectes; species Pseudopleuronectes americanus. The sequence goes on from CM076724.1 coordinate 82,445, forward strand.
CCGCACATGATGTGATGATGTGCACCGCACGGTGATGTGTTGATGTGCGCCACATGATGATGTGTTGATGTGCGCCGCAAGGTGATGTGTTGATGTGTGCCGCAAGGTGATGTGATGATGTGCACCGTGAGGTGACGTGATGATGTGCGCCACACGATAATGTGTTGATGTGCGCCGCATGATGATGTGTTGATGTGCGCCACACGATGATGTGTTGATGTGTGCTGCAAGGTGATGTGATAATGTGCGCCACATGTTGATGTGCGCCACACGATGATGTGATGATATGCGCCACATGATGATGTGATGATGTGCGCCACACGATGATGTGTTGATGTGCGCCGCAAGGTGATGTGTTGATGTGCGCCTCGAGGTGATGTGTTGATGTGCGCCGCAAGGTGATGTGATGATGTGCACCGTGAGGTGACGTGTTGATGTGCGCCGCAAGGGGATTTGATGATGTGCACCGTGAGGTGACATGTTGATGTGCGCCGCACGATGATGTGATGATGTGCGCCGCACGGTGATGTGTTGATGTGCGCCGCAAGGTGATGTGATGATGTGCACCGTGAGGTGACGTGTTGATGTGCTCCGTGAGGTGACGTGTTGATGTGCGCCGCACGATGATGTGTTGATGTGCGCCGCAAGGTGATGTGATGATGTGCACCGTGAGGTGACGTGTTGATGTGCTCCGTGAGGTGACGTGTTGATGTGCGCCGCAAGGTGATGTGACGATGTGCGCTACTTGATGATGTGTTGATGTGCGCCGCACGATGATGTGATGATGTGCGCCACATGATGATTTGTTGATGTGCGCCACACATGATGTGATGATATGCGCCACATGATTATGTGTTGATGTGCGCCGCACGGTGATGTGTTGATGTGCGCCACACGATGATGTGTTGATGTGCACCGCAAGGTGATGTGATGATGTGCACTACATGATGATGTGTTGATGTGCGCCACACGATAATGTGTTGATGTGCGCCGCATGATGATGTGTTGATGTGCGCCGCACGGTGATGTGTTGATGTGCGCCGCACGGTGATGTGTTGATGTGCGCTGCACGGTGATGTGTTGATGTGCTCCGTGAGGTGACGTGTTGATGTGCGCCGCACGATGATGCGATGATGTGCGCCGCACGATGATGTGATGATGTGCGCCGCATGATGATGTGATGATGTGCGCGCACGGTGATGTGATGATGTGCGCCGCACGGTGATGTGTTGATGTGCGCCACACGATGATGTGTTGATGTGCGCCACACGATGACGTGTTGATGTGAGCCACACGATGCTGTGATGATGTGTGCGACATGATGATGTGTTGATGTCCGCCGCAAGGTGATGTGTTGATGTGCGCCACACGATGATGTGTTGATGTGTGCCGCAAGGTGATGTGATAATGTGCGCCACATGTTGATGTGCGCCACACTATGATGTGATGATATGCGCCACATGATGATGTGATGATGTGTTGATGTGCGCCGCAAGGTGATGTGTTGATGTGCGCCTCGAGGTGATGTGTTGATGTGCGCCACATGATGATGTGATGATGTGCGCCACATGATGATGTGATGATGTGCGCGCACGGTGATGTGATGATGTGCGCCGAACGGTGATGTGTTGATGTGTGGCGCACGGTGATGTGATGATGTACGCCGCGAGGTGATGTGATGATGTGCGCCGAACGGTGATGTGTTGATGTGTGGCGCACATGATGTGATGATGTGCGCCGCACGGTGATGTGTTGATGTGCCGCACGATGATGTGCTGATGTGCTCCGCATGATGAGTTGATGTGCGCCGCAAGGTGATTTGTTGATGTGCGCCGCACGATGATGTGATGATGTGCGCAGCACGATGATATGATGATGTGCGCCACATGATGAGTTGATGTGCGCCACAAGGTGATTTGTTGATGTGCGCCGCACGATGATGTGATGATGTGCGCAGCACGATGATATGTTGATGTGCGCCGCACGATGATGTGATGATGTGCGTTTAAAAATGTTTAAAGTAAGGTCCAATATTTTAAGTAAAGTCAGATTTTCACTGTGGAATAGATCATTTCAGGATACTTCAAAGTACTCTAAAAACACTTTGCTCTATTGATATGCCTGTGTTCAGGACCTCATTAACTAACTACATACAGAATATCAAAGATTTTTACTAAATATAGTTGGAGACTTTTCAAAGCAAATTCAAATATTTTCACTGTTTAGAATTTTTCAAAGTAAATTCAACATTATCGCAGTTTACAATTTAAAAAAAAGTAAGGTCCAAAATTTTCACTATTTGAAAGGTTTCAAAGTAAATTCCAACATTTTCGCTGTTTTCAAATCTTCAAAGTAAATCCCAATATTTTCACTGTTTTAAATTTTTCAAAGTAAAGTCAGATTTTCACTGTGGAATAGATCATTTCAGGATACTTCAAAGTACTCTAAAAACACTTTGCTCAATAATGTCAGAGAGAGACTGATATGCCTGTGTTCAGGACCTCATTAACTAACTACATACAGAATATCAAAGATTTTTACTAAATATAATTAGAGACTTTTCAAAGTAAATTCCAATATTTTCATTGTTTAGAATTTTTCAAAGTAAATTCAACATTATCGCTGTTTACAATTTTTAAAAAAGTAAGGTCCAAAATTTTCACTATTTGAAATGTTTCAAAGTAAATTCCAACATTTTCACTCTTTAGAATTTTCCAAAGTAAATTCACATTTTCGCTGTTTTCAAATCTTCAAAGTAAATCCCAATATTTTCACTGTTTTAAATTTTTCAAAGTAAAGTCAGATTTTCACTGTGGAATAGATCATTTCAGGATACTTCAAAGTACTCTAAAAACACTTTGCTCAATAAGTTCAGAGAGAGACAGATATGCCTGTGTTCAGGACCTCATTAACTAACTACATACAGAATATCAAAGATTGTTACTAAATATAATTGGAGACTTTTCAAAGTAAATTCCAATATTTTCACTGTTTAGACTTTTTCAAAGTAAATTCAACATTATCGCTGTTTAGAATTTTTCAAAGTAAGGTCCACTATTTTCACTTTTTAAAATGTTTCAAAGTAAATTCCGACATTTTCTCTCTTTAGAATTTTCCAAAGTAAATTCCAACATTTTCGCTGTTTACAATTTTTCAAAGTAATGTCCAATATTTTAACTTTTTAAACTGGTTCAAAGTAAATTCCAACATTTTCACTCTTTAGAATTTTCCAAAGTAAATTCCAACATTTGCGCTGTTTACAATTCTTCAAAGTTAATTCCGACATTTACACTCTTTAGAATTTTCCAAAGTAAATTCCAATATTTTCACTGTTTAGAATTTTTCAAAGTATATTCCAACATTTTCGCTGTTAACAATTTTTCAAAGTAAGGTCCAATATTTTCACTTTTTAAAATGTTTCAAAGTAAATTCCATAATTTTCACTATTTATAATTTTCCAAAGTATATTCCAACATTTTTGCTGTTTTCAATTCTTCAAAGTAAAGTCCAATATTTTCACTGTTTACAATTTTTCAAAGTAAGGTCCAATATTTTCACTTTTTAAAATGTTTCAAAGTAAATTCCATCATTTTCACTATTTATAATTTTCCAAAGTATATTCCAACATTTTTGCTGTTTTCAATTCTTCAAAGTAAAGTCCAATATTTTCACTGTTTACAATTTTTCAAAGTAAGGTCCAATATTAAGGTGTTGCTTTGTTTAAATAAATTCCTTCTTTCGCCTTATATCGTGTCATGGTTTCAGTGTGACTGCACCCTCACTTCTCCAGATCTGTTGCATTTATGTTATGTTCCACTTCGAGCCACCAGGGGGCGTACAGCACACTTTCTTATTTTATTTATTTCTGTTTATTATCTTGGGGGAGATTTGTTCTGTATTCTATTGTCAAACAAATTTGAACTACAGTTGTGTTTACATATAAGTTAATTTAAAGAAATTGTGTTGTTTTATTCTCATTATTGATTCTCAAGTCCAGGGCTCCTACTTACCTAGAAAAAAGGAGTATCCAGGTCCACATTAACACTGGTTTAACCAAGGGTTAAAATTTCCTCGGCTGTCTGGTTGCTTTTTTTTGGTTCATCACAAATAAAGTCAAATCTGGGAGTAATCCGTACAGGAATGTCAGAGGCTGTTTGTGATGGTGTACCGGAGGCATACTGTTATTTATCCACAAGGTGGAGGTAGTGGCACGTGTGGGAGCTTGACTGTTTAATTATAGTGACAGAAGAAGAGCAGGTGGTGACAGGTGATTTAAACAGTTTCTGCAGCTCTTGATGAGTCCTCTTTTTGTTATCTTTGTTTCATTTATTTGAACTAGCACCCTTCTGCTTGTTTTCAGATTAATTTACGTACCTGTGTTGTCATTGCAATCATACTTTTAAAATACATCAAACAAGTTTATTTACCAATATCATCAGGTTGTATGCCTCTTCTTCCCTAGCAAGTCGGGTCTTAACACAAAATTACTTCATTTGGTAACACACAATTGAAAGAATTTTTTTCGAGTGAAACCATTTAGATCAGCAAATTTACCTTAGATCAGATGAATTATTTGAATTATTTCAAATCAGATGTTTGCTTTAAAAGTATCAGATTTTCTAACTCAATGATTTGCTTTACTCAAAAGTAAAATACTGATCCTTAACTACCTAATATTTTGCATAAAGATGTAGTTTTTAAGGTTACCTTTGTGTATAATTTAAGCTTGTTCAATACAGTTAAAATACTTAAATAATAAAAAATATATAAATCCATTTTGTAGTTTTCTGGAATAAAAAAAGTCAAATGTAGATCCCATTTGGAGTTTCAGGGGTAAAAGCATTGTCGCTGAATCCAGTAAAATTTAAGTAAATGGGAACTCCTTCAAAGGAATAAAATCAATTTGGGAAAAAAACTTTTAAACTACAAAGGATTTCATTAGGCAAATAATTCTATTTTGTTGTCAGTTTGCTTTAATGTCACATTGTCATTGATTGCTGTGATGTCTAAGATTCCTTGGATTTCTCAGCTGGGCCATTTCTATGCCTCTGCCTATACCAAATGTACCAGTTGCAAAGCTGAAATATTTAAACAATCTGAGGAGAAACAAGAGAGTGTGGGTGTTTTGCCTTGGCCCAAAAAGAATGTAAAGATTACACCATGATGCCTGTCTCACACCATGATGTAAGACACCATCAGGCAATGACTGTAACACATATTACTTTTCTTCATACTTATCCTATTCTTATAATTATGTTTGCCTAATGGTGTATAAAATATTTTACAAAGTATTAAGTTGCCCCTAATGAAGTGTGAAGTGTGTGTGTGTTTGAAATTGAAGTAAATCTGTAAAGATAAACCATTTAGCCAAAACAAAGATTAGGGATGTCACGAGAACCGATACTTACGATACCTTTCGATACTAAAATAACAAAACACGGACGATGCCCATTTTTTTGAAGCACCGTAAGAACCGTGAGCGCCGATGCCAGCTGTTAGCATCGGTGCTAAGCCTCTTCTGAAGCTGCGGAGCTGATCTCTGAGCAGCTGTGACTCTGTGTTTTCACTGTTTCCACTGATAAGAAGCAGCCGGTCAGTCAGTGAGCGACTGTTTCACGTGAACGAGGCGAGCTGTGCTCTCACTGTGTGCTCCGCTCCCCGCCCGCTCTCTCGCTCAGAGACACAGGCTCTATCTGGGACGCGCACACACACACAGACACACACGTACACATCGCCCGCTCCTGGTATTTCATGACGGCCTGATACGATGATGATTTAAAAAATGAACGTGAGATTCACTCACGTTCAACATATGAAAACTGATTCGTTAAGTTCACCGGTGTTATGCGCAACACGCACAACACTGCACAGGGAGCCACTGCAGACGGGCTGAAGAGCCGCATCCGGCTCCGGAGCCGCAGGTTGCCGGCTCCTGCTCTGGAGGACGACGTGAAGCGTTTTTTTTTACCTTGGTATCGAAATTGGCATCGAGAATCGTGTTATTTTACTGGTATTGGCACCGACTACTGAATTTTTGGTATCGTGACACCCCTTCTTTTGTAATGAATCCAGAACTTGCTGACGCTTGTCCACAGAGGGAGACATTTTTTCGCTGTCTCACAGATTGAGGGCAGCTGTCAAACTTTCATTCGAGCTCACAAGTACAATCAGAAAGAAAAAAGAAAGTGGCAACTTTCGATTTTTTCTTCTGGGTCAAGTGAAATGGCCATTCATCTCAGCCGTGTTAATGTTTGAGTTAAGGTTTGGACCCCAAAGCAGACACAAACGAGTCTGCTTTGGGAGGATGCAGAATTTGCGCTGCAAGATGATGTGCACCACATGATGACGTGTGATGTGCGCCGCAGGATGACGTGTGCCGCACGATGATGTGATGATGTGCGCCGCAGGATGACGTGTGCCGCACGATGATGTGATGATGTGCGCCAGTACATTTAATAACTATGTTTAAAAATGTCTGTGGCATTCTTTCTAGCAATGTTTGTGACAATAAACGTGTATAGAAAAAGTTGTGTGCTTTTAGTGTTTGATATGTAACATGTCAACAATTGACGTGTAAGATGAGCAGTTAGCTAAGTAATACAGAGGGAAGAGTAATTTATTGTATTTTATTCCTCATTTATATTTGTATTGCAGAAATTACTGATATCTCATGCATAAAAAACAACTTACTGCTCTATTCCTCTTAGATGTAAAGGCCCATAATCTGCCCTATAGATGTTGAATGCATTCTGTACACTGCATGAAAAAAAGAATTTGTGACTGAACATGGCAATGAAATTCCAGGCTAATTCTCTGCTATCAGATTCTTGCAGTTTTTCAAGCCTGAGAAGGTTGGGAGGTGACCCCCCTTCTCCTAAGCCTAGGGGAGGCTTTCACATGCAAATGACAATGCTCTGCGCTTTACAAATGCAAATCAGGATAGTTTCCCTCAGAGAAGATAACACCTCTATCTAAACTATCTGGCGTAAGTACGCCAGGATTAAAATAAATAGAAAACCTGAAATTGTGAATTGTTCTTAAGTAAGTAAGTTTGCTATAATTAATTACATTGTATACCAATGAGCAAAATCAATGCTATGAAAAAAAATTGAAACAATGCACATTATTTCAGCATTTTATTATTATTCAAAACACAATCCTAAATCTCAACCACTGTACAGAGGGGCATGATTACAGTCACTTTTTCAATTATGCTGGTTAAATGCACAGTGGATGTGTTAACCACACATCTACCAGCAATCCGCTCAACAGGAAGAAATTATGCTGGATATGATGTGTCTGTTCCCTGTAAGCTCACAACTTCTACTGGCTTTCCATAAAAATATCTGTCCGGATGGGGATGAAGCCAGGAAACCTGGGCAAGGACAAGTTTAATTGCAGTACATTTTCTCATGACATTAAGAACTATAAACTGCTTTATAATACCTGGTCGCTGTTCGGTTAAAGCAGAGGTGGGCAATTCATTTTCCCGAGGGGCCACGTGAGAAACATGGACAGTTGTGGAGGGCTGGACCAATAAGCTGAACTCAATTCAACTCATATTAATTTGATAAGCTTCTACAGGTAAAAGTAAATGTTATGGTTAGGCAATGAAAAAGTGAGGCAGGTAAAGTAATAACGCCAACATTAAATCACACTTTAATCAACATTTACAAGAACAGTTGTGAACAAAATATGCACATTTGTTGCAGTATTCCAAATATCAGCTTTAAATTAACTTTATACAAAGTACTATAACTATTTGCATATAGTCTAATCACCCCATTTGCTGGTTTTCAGTTTTTTTTCTTGTTAAGTGAGAGAAGTCAAGTCTGTTTTGGGCTTGAACAAGTGCACTGAAGTCAGGTTGAATATCTGAGGTGGATATGTGAAGGACAGCTGACAGGTGATCATCAGTGAGAGAGGGTTGTATCTGGATTTGTTAAACTTCATCACAGAAAATGTTTGTTCACCTATGTAAGTAGATCCAAAGAGAACCAACATCTTATGAGCATGCCTCCTCACGAATGGAAAGTTCTCCTCTTTGAGAGAAGAATAAAACTCCAGCAGTGATACTGACTCGTGCTCTGCCAGTAGTGTACCTGCGGAGGTGATCTACTGATGGTGGGGCTTCTTTCAGTGTTGACATGTGGTTGAGAATGTTAGCCTCCAACTGGCTTGAAAGAAACTGCAACTTTCTCATGAAAGCCTTCACCAGGATGTACATTTCATCTGCAAATAGGCCCTTGCCTTGCAGTTTGGTATTTAGCTCATTCATTAATGCAGTGACATCAACAGCAAATGCAAGATGCTTCACCACCAAACTTTTCAATTAGTATGAGATAGTATGCCTGCTTATATTTTCAGTGTATTTATTTTAAAAGCATATGAATTAATTAAAACTCAGCGTAAATGAAGGACATGAAAATATTAATATAACAAATTTCCATGACTTCTCCAAAACTTTTGGGATTTTGTTTTTTTCAAGCACTTTTCCAGGACTGGAAATAAACATTTAATCTTTTCTCCACAAACTATCTATAACTATAACTAACAGGGGAGTATCGTGTTATGTTTGCTCCGTACGAGTGACTCTGTTTTCGGTTTAAATAATTTACTGAAGTCGACACAACGCTGTTTCCCTGGAGGAGAAGATGAGTGCGTGGGAAAGCAAAGCCGCGGGCCCGGTGTGGAGGAGTCGAGGCGGAGAAGACGGGCGCACAGTCCCTGAATTAAGGTAAGAGCCAGCTAAAGAGCGAAGCCATTGCTAACTGCTAAGCTAACTCTCAGATATGAAAAACGTGTGAACAACTGTGGGATTAGCGCGACAGTTGCTAAAAGTAGAATAAAGCATCGAGTGCTTTAGCGGAACTAGTGCATGTTTAAATAGGTATGAACTACTTAAATCGAACAGTTTGTTGTCGGTAAGTTTTTCCATAAACGTTGTTTTTTAACGTGGTTTTTTTATTTTTCTAGGAAGCTGTCCTTGTCTCTTCACAGTTCTAATTAAAATGGCCGGCGGAGCGTGGGTAAGATTAAGAAGACATGTGCTGTGCTGTTTAAAATACATCCTCCAGTTTACTTTATCTGAAATTTTCATCGTTGTGTTTTCACAGCCGAGACTCGCTGAAAGTCCACTTTTGCAGTGCGGAAAAACGCCGCCATTGTATGTAAGTATCTGTTTAGGATTTATTTTTTTGGGAGTTTTGCTGTACATCCAACCGGACCTTGCATCAGCATTGAGGAGTTCAGGAGAAGAGGGTAAGGTTATATTCATTAAATCATTTTTCAGCTGCATGTTTAGGTGTATGTTGTCATTGAACTGTGCTAATTGTACTGATTGTGTTTACAGCTGATTGAAGCAGGACAGATGAATTGGATCCATCCTTCCACAGCCAGGAGCTCAGAGACCTGTGTGCCACACTTCAAATAAGACTAAAAGCTACACTGGATCTCACAGCTACACACCACAGACGTCTACACACTGGGGCAGATTCGGACAGAGTCCCACAAAGAACATATGACCCAGAGGCTGCAAAGAGACATTTCAAGCTTAATAGCGTGTAAACAACGGTAGAATAAGTGAGAAAGCTAGAAGAACAAAGCAATGAGTGCAGAACTAGTGTTCTTTTAAATGTTTAGATATTGTGAGAACCGGATTGTTCCTAAATGTGACATTTATATGTTTTTTTTGCATTTTTTAGGAAACATTGCGAAGGCTCCATAACTCCGAGTCAGATGGCAGACGCTATGACCCAGAGCAAAGGTAAGATTAAAAAAAGATACTCTTTGTTTCTGTGTGAAATTCGTTCTCTCTCTGAACTCTTACTATCATTGTTTTCACAGCGTGAGCTCCCGACACAAACAAGTGCATGACTACACGTTTAGTTGATGCTCTCGCAGAAACTCCTGATTGGCGCACTGCACACACCGACGTTATTACATGTAAGTTACTGTAGTAATCGTGTTATAGTGTTTTAACGTGGATCTTATTACCGTGATTCAGTGACTGCTTTACTTGCTTTAATAATATTGAAACTAATGCTACTCATGTTGGTTTCCAGCTGCATTTAAGACGTACTATGGCACAATAAGGAGGAGCTTCATCTACAGTCAACCGGAACATGAAGCTTTGGGATCAGCGAGTAAAGGTTTGGCTCGGTCTCGACAAAGAAGGAAGAGGGTAAGATAACTGCTAACACAAACAAATTATTCACAGTTGTAAGTTCATTGTGTCATTGAACTGTGCTGATTGTACTGATTTGTTTCAGTTGTTCAGAGCGAGGCAGAGGGTCCTGGAGCCAGTTGAGGTGGAGTTCTGGAGGGGAACCACCATCGACATGATGTCGGATGAGGAGGATGGCTCGTTTGAGGGGATATCTGGGTGGATTGTGCGGCCTCCATCTTTCCGCAGCCAGGAGCTGTCCGACCTGTGTGCCCAACTCCAGACCAGGGTGGAAGCTGGGCCTCATTACTCAGCAACGCGCAACAGACGGCTGCACACTGGGGCAGAAACGGACAGATTGCCACCCAGATCCTTAAATCCAGAGGATGCAGTCAAACATTTTAAGCCGCACATGTGATGTGGTTTCAGGCTGCCACTACTTGGGCCAGTTTTGTGCACTTTAAATAAAGCTTTAATTCAACATTTGCAGCATTACTGTTTTTTCTCTTTGCCCCAGAAATCTATATTGACGGTGTTGAATGTGTTGCCAATATGATAACAATGACATGAATGCATCAAGCATCTGCAGTGCCTTTTGCATAGGATTAATAATTATTATTAATAAATATAAGCAACAATATTTGACATCTAACGCGTCACAAAGAGAGGGAGACTTCAGAGGAGAGAGAAAATTGGATTTATCATCCAAAAACCTTCACCAATGATTTAAACATAGAGAAATATTGTCGTTATGTATGCGTTATTATGTTATGATTTTACTGGTCCGGCCCACTTGAGAACAAAGTGGCCAATATGTGGCTCCTTAACTAAAATGAATTTGACACCCCTGTATTAGAAGGTCATTAGTGACTTTTGCCAAGGAGAGTTTCAACACTGACGCTGGAGCTCCACTTCCTTTCTAGTTTTCTTGATACTTGTTTTTACTCATGTGTCTTGAAATATACCACGGAGCTAATTTAAAATGTTTGGCATGTTTCTTTTTTAGAGGCGTTATTGAGTCTAACGTTAATCATGAGTCTGCAAAGCTATCGAGGAGGTGGTCAGTCTCAATGGAGCTCGGGTTTTTCAAGAATTTATTGTTTATATCGACGGATAATACGGATTTAAATGTATCAGAATTATTTCCTTAAATATAGCTACAGCATTATCAGGTAGACATCTAGAAAATTAGTTTTTTATTAATGGCATATTTTCAGATAATGAAAAATCGAAGGTTATTAATTATTAATCATTCAATTGGTGTAAATAGCACTTTTACAGTGCTCTTTACACTATTTGAACTGCCCTTCTTAGCAACTAGATTCTGGACATCCAACTGGATCCCTGACTACTGGCCTTGATCACCAGCTAGCAAACTATTCAACCACACCATGTGAGGCTTCAGAAAACCAGGTCTGACAACATAGTGAGCATCATAGGGGCAACTCAGGGGACGGTCCTGTCTCCCTTCCTGTTCCCGCTCTACATCTCAGACTTCAGATACTGTTCACAGTCCTGCCACCTGCAGAACCCAAGTGGTGGATTTCGTCAAGGAGTACAAGTCTATGTGGATGCCCAGGTAAGTACCTGGGCATCCACATAGACTGGTCTAGAAACACAAAGGCAGTGTAGGAAAGGTCAGAGCCAAAAGTATTTTCTAAGGAGGCTCAGTTCTTTCAATGTCTGCAGAACCAGGTTTTATATGCTTCATCACTTTATCACTGGATGCCAGTGTCATCTTCAATGCTGAAAAGCAGCTGAAACTTTAGTTATGTATTGTAACTCCAGTTTATGAGTGTAGGCACAACCCTAAAGGCTATCGCTAGTGGGTTTATCCCTTGCGCACATGTGCACCACTTCCAAAACTTTAGTCCATGCCCTTCTGCTTTGGGCCCCACTTCAGTCTAACCTTGAGTATAAATTGGATCGGTTCCCAAATAATAGCTTTTTCCTTCAGCCATTAAGGGTACCAGTCAGGCCCAAAACCTGAAAAAATGATCCATGATGAGATGGGGCTTGGAACAAATGATCCCATTGCTGTAAGAACTGATAGACGAGCGTTACGCACTGTAACAAATCAGCAAAGACAGAGTAGAAAGGTATCAGGGAGCTCTACACAGGCCGATAGGTAGGAAGGAGAGCTCAGGACAGAGTAATCCAAAATCAATCATCCCTGACAAAACACTCAAAAGTAAGGAGTGGTCATCGGGAAACAGAAGACATTCCACAGATATAAACGGATGAAAGAGCAGGGGGACGACCTGGAAGCTGCAGTGCAGATGTCTTTCACTGTCACTCCTCCGTTCAGAGCTGCACAGGCTTGTCTTGATCCTGCTCTGAGTTCTGCTGCTATAGGTGCAGAATGTCAGAGAACACATGACACTTGGAGCTTCCCTTTCCTCTTGTCCTCTCATCAACAAATTAATCTGACCTCTCCTGTGGTATATTCAGCTAAATAGATCCCTTTAACATAGATAGAAACCAGAATCACATGTTTAAGCATGCAACCCTCATATGTATTTCTCGAATATTTCTCTCCCCTGGGGAATAATCACTGACCTGTTAATGGATGAGTATAGAACATGGGTTGTTGTCTTTAAGCACAAGGCATGTCTTTATGAATACACCATTTCATTTACATTATATGCTTAGACACATGCAGTCATGCACTTCTCAATCATGGGATGTGGGACTTTGTCATGGGCCTAGGCAACTTCTATATATAGTGTATGTTCGATAAACAAAACTGCAGTCATGCCATAAACGTTCTGCATTGAAAGTGGTGGAGAAGGATGACCACGGCTAAACACACCTTTTCTGACCCTCCTGGTTCCCATGGTTACCACTCCCCTTCCCCATCCTTTACCTTCCTCACCCATCACACCTTTCTTGACTCACCTGGTCCCCATGTATACCTCTTCCCTCCCACACTCAGTGCTAACCCCAACCGAACACACCTTTCCTGACTGTCCTGGTCCCCATGGTTAATTCTTCCCTGCCAAACTCAGTGCAGACTATACTAGAACAATCTTTCCTGACTTTCCTGTCCTGGTACCTATGGTCACCTGTTCCCTGCCACACTCAGAGCCGACCACACCCAGACATACCTTCCTGACTCTCCTGGTACCCATGGTTACCTCCTCCCTACCACACTCAGTTTCGACCACACCCAGACACACCTTCCTGACTCTCTTGGTCCCCATGGGAAACTCTTCCCTCTCACACTCAGTTTCGACCACACCCAGACACACCTTCCTGACTCTCCTTGTCCCATGGTTACATCTTCCCTCCCAAATTCAGTGCTGACCACACCCACACACACCTTCTCCTGACTCTCCTGGTCCCCATGGTTACCTCTTCCCTTCAAACTTCAGTGCTGACCACACCCACACACGCCTTTCCTGACTCATCTGGTCCACATGTTTTTCATGATTTTATACAATGTTGAGCACCATATGTTCACGATATGTTCGGTTTGAAGCAGGCAGGTGTTCTGATATTCAGGGTGAGGTGCAGGTAGAGCGACAGGCGTCTTAAAGTGAACTAAAACATCAGCGGCTTCACACAGCTAAACAAACAGCTTAGAACTAGCAAGAACATTAATAATATAATTATAAAGAAAATCATTAATCACTCTTCCCATTCTTATTGGTAGACCTGGTATGTTCTTCACAAATTTGATTTAAACCCCTACATCATCTGTAAAGAACCATAGGGAGGTTTATTTAAGCATGGTTTTGATTTCCTTAATTCCAACAAGGTGTAAATGATGATATTTTATTGACTAACCTATAACTAAGTCAGCTGTTGAGTGGCTGTCCTGCCTATGTTATTCAGCCATCAGGAAGTCCAAACGAAGAGAGGGAGACCTCATCAATATCATGAGCTCTAACATATCGAAATGTACCTCGATCTTCTCGGTGAGTGTCAAACACACTTTTCTTTGTTAGATAGGACGGCCCTCTTAATAGTTTAACTCTTCCTCAAGTATACACATAGAAAATATCAGGGCTATAGAGTATTACATCCATAAAACAAGTTTCACAATATGCTGTAAATTCTTGTACTTCATGATAGTCAACGACAAATGCTGCTATTTCAAATGTCCAGTACTATTTGATACCATTGATAAGCATTTTAGTCAAACTGTAGCAAACTGCTGTCCAATAAGATGTCATCCAACTGAAAAAGACTTGAAAAGTAAGTAAGTACACAGAATTAAGATTTTTTATAAATTTAAATCACGTTGACATGTTAACTGTTATTTTAGAAGGATCTTCAACACCTAAAGACCGATGTATGCTTCTCCGAGTCCGTTACGGACCGACGGATCGGATGGACACTTTTTGTTTTATAGTTTTCTGTTGCTGAAAAAATGGGGCGCCAGAACAGTAGGTGGCGCAACCGAAGACGAGCTTAGAGAAGCCTACCTTATGAGTTCTCATAAGAAGTCCACGTTCATTATTTACCTGCTCCCGGCTTTTCACACACACTGTGTACGATGGCAACTTAATAATATAAAGTGACACCCAGCGGGTCTAAATGCTTATGCTATTGTTTCTTAGCGCAGCGGTTCCCTGGTCTTGTTTCCAAACTGCGTTGCTAATTCCACGGCTTAAAGCTACACGGAAGCAGCTATCTTCCCCCCTAGCTTCCACACACAGTCAGCAGGGACTCACGATAACTACTACCAAGTTTTTGCTTCTAAACTGACGGTGTTTGAGAAACAAAAGTTGTGACAGCATGTTTTTACAAAGCTACCACCGCAGTAAGCATGGTGGCTAGGACGCTAGCGCCGTTATGAAAGTTCGTTATAACCGTATGTGACCGTACATACATACCGTCAAGGCTTTAACCAGCCACCGTCAGCCGGACAACTCCGCTGGCTTAACACTAGGGTTGCCAACCGTCCCTTGAAAAACGGAATCGTCCCGTATTTAGAAACAAAAGCACCCGTCCCGTATTGAGCTGAAACGGGACGCACTTTGTCCCGTATTACTGTGAGATTAAAAAAATGGTCAGTAAAATGCCAATGGAAAATGAATAACAGGGCACATTATATGAACATTTACGGTAAACTTGTTCCCAGGCAATGTCCTGCTCTGGGATCAATGAGCTGACAGCATATTCACACACTCGTACGATTATACAAAATACGTTCATCCCATTGGTCGAGGAGGTACTGTTGCTCGCGGAGAAGATAGTGGGAGATAAGTTAGTATAAGAGAAGAGCGTGGAAGGCAACAAAGCAGCATGGGTGACAGTGACACAGACGCCGACACTGCTTTGCGGGGCGGTACAGCTTTGAGCAGCAATACGACTCGTACTCCTCCGAGAAAAAAACAGAAAAAGATGCAAAAATACCTGCCCGCGATGGACGTTCCGACGCACGTGCAGTGCATTGTGGGATTTGTAGTATTATGGTGGTGCGAGCGATATACCGGCGGGCCAGGTGTAATAGTAAATAGATTTGATCATGCGGGCCAAAGATAATTCATTCAAGGGCCGTATGGGGCCCGCGGGAAAATAAATTAATGCGAAGATGTTATTTTTTTTAACCAGATTATTAAAACAAGATACAGCAAAAACAAAAAAGGCACTGACAATCCATGTTCTGCTATCTATTTATTGTTTTATATTAATGTATACAGTTTTAAGTTAAGCAAGACAGGTTTATGTTTAAGAAAGATTCTTATTTTATTCAGTTAATTTTGTTTATTATTAAAGTGAATTGCTGGATAATAATTCGTTTTTCATGTGTTCATGTCACTCAACAAATATGCATCTAATTCAATTCACGGTCAAATAGTTAAAAAATCGTTTCACTAACAAAAAAAGGGGCAAAAAAAATTCACCACGCCAGGAAGGGTGAAGGCAATCGGGTCGGCCGGCCCTGCCAATGAGGTGTCCCTTATTTATTTTTCAGGGAGTTGGCAACCCTACTTAACACACTTGTAACATTAATTGTAGAATCGTAGTTGTGTTTGGGTTTATTGTGATATATGAAATGAAACAGGAAGTTTGACGTCCAGAAATGATGTTGTTCCGAAATGCTGGCGTTAGCGGACCAATCACAGCCCATAGCTATCCGTGGGCTCTCCGCCATGCCGACGTGTTGTTAAAAAAATCAGAGCTGCACGAATAGCTCTCCGTGGAGCCCGGAGAGGAGGTTCCATGGCAAAGAAGGCGGTCCTATCTGTCCGTGTCCGTCAAAATGGAGAAGCATAAATAGGCCTTAAGAGAAGAAACCAATCTGAAATTGATTGCACTACCTCGGGTAATTCCCAGACTAAATTATTTGCTATCTATTCGTCAGTTACCTGTTCTTACAACAATAGGGAATGAAATATGATAATGTGCAGAATATTGTATTTTTTCCCTGCCTTAGTGGCCAGCCAAAATTATTAAAATTTTTAATTAAAATCATTTTTGTTTTCTTTTAATAAGAGGGGCTATATTGCAACTCTGTCAAACGTGTGCTTTAATTTATGTATTTGATATTCAATATTTAATAACCTTTTAAATTATCAAATATTAATCATTTAAAAATATTCTTTTAATATTCCATTTACAAATCTTGCTGATAACAAAGCCTCATTATGGCTTTATTAGGATGCAGTCCAATTGTATTGTTGACTGGCTGCTTTTGACACAAAAAAACTGATCTAACCCTTTAAGCTCAATGTAATTTTGAATACAGATTCAAGTCGATATGTTATTTCCATTTTTATAAATGTGGTAACTTATTTTTGGTACTCTTGCTGAGGGTTCAGAATCAGAATTATTTTTATTGCCATGTATATATGCACATACAGGAAATTGCATTGGTGTGGTTGGTGCACTTTACAAACAACAATTTAAAAACAACAATATCTATATTATAATATATTAACAGAGGATTTGGCACTTTGTTAGCCTTATGAGGGTAATTGTGTTTATGTAGTCGTTTTTTGTTTGTGGAGGAAGAAACTGTTCAGGCGGCGCAAGGTTTTTGTCTTGATTGCCCGGATCCTTTTGCTAGATGGGAGTCTGTGAAATAGGTGGTGACGGTCAGTTGTTGCAGTTAGTGCAGTGAAAAAAAAACTTGAAACTTCACTGGAATCTGGTAAAGTATGTAGAAAATCTAAGAGTGTGTTGATGCATTAAGGCTTCACTAGAGGCTCTAAAAAAATCGAGATTGTAAGGCAGTGACGAGAGAATGTTACGGAAGCTCATTCGCAGTCACTCTGGCATAACGTTTCTGACTTAGAGGAACCATAACAAATTGCCGGAGTTGTTTTTTTCCAAAAAAAGACTTCTGCACTTGTTTAATGTTAATTTATGTATACACGTAGTGTGTTTGTGCAGACATTTATTTTGCACTTGTTCTAGTTTCCAGTGCTTGTTTTTATTGAGTGTGCCTTTAGAGGCCAAGTATACATAAAGAACATACATATTGTTTAATAACAGTGACAGTTAAGTTGTAGATATGACTTTGCCACAGTTGTTATGCATAGATGAAGCGAAACGTTAATAAAGTTATTGTTATTAACTAAAATAATGTATGTCGATCCACATACTTCAAGAAAACTGGAACTTTTTAAGCACCTGAGCAACTGTAATGTTGTTCTTTCTGGTTTTATCCATGTTGCAGACCTGACCTGCCCGCCTGAATTTTGTTCTACCCTACTTGGAGAAATATGGGTTTTGTGTGCTCCTCCCTACTGTATACAGAAGTTCTGCACCAGGTAGTTCATAATAATTTACAATCTTTTCTCCTATTTTGGAAAACAGGTCTTGTGTTTGCCAAACCTGTTGAAAATCATTTGGCAAACCAGTATTACATTTTTTATTGATCTTTGTACAAAATGCATTCAATCATCATCATCAAGCGAAAGTACAGCAACAAATACAATTAATGTAAAAGCAGTAGCAAATTCCACTTGGACCGATACATATAAAATGTCTGAAAATAAATGAATAAATATAAACAAAAAATCATAATTCTCAACTTTTAGCGATCAGGAAAAATCACGAGTATGGATGCGTTGTGTAGATGGACTGTGTGGGAATTTGGGAGGCCTCAGTGGCCTGGACTGGAGAGATTTGTGAATGTATGCAGGAGAAAAAGTAATCCTTATGTCTTAAGCATAGTAGGGAGAGCGGGGTAATGTGAGACATCGTGTAATTTGAGACACCCCCTGTATCTAGGCAACGGTACACATTTGTGGTAATGTGACCATTATGTTTTCAAGCCCCTCCCATTCCCCTCTTGCCATGAAGGATAAGTTGGTGCTGGTGCTGTGGTAATTATGTTTTTTATCACAAAAACTTAATCAACTGTTGTGTCAAACAAATTATCATACATATTGATACATTTCCAACATATAAAACCATGTGATTAATGCTAGCTGAAGATTAGCCTGAATTGCTAAGAGATTTTTTTTCAAAAATATTGGCTGTGTGGTAAAGTGAGACAGATGCTGTTACGGTTTGAAGAAGGAGATGGACCCAGATGCAGAGTTTTAAAGAAAAGGTGATTTTAATTAAACTAGTTATTTTACTAACAAAACAAATTTGAGCACTAAAAAGGAAAAAACAAAAACACATGGAAGCTTACAGGGAGCTCCGACCTCAGCCCCGGACTCCACTAATTTCAAAATTAGTTTTGGAATGTGTGGTTGTCAATCTAGCTGTCAGGATTTTAACTATTACAACATGGATTGGATGGATTTGCATTTATATAGCGCTCTTCTAGTCTTGATGACCACTCAAAGCGCTTTACATTACAGTTTCACATTCACCCATTCACACACACATTCATACAGTGCATCTATCCCAGCACTTTGTTATTCTAAGGGGGGGCCATTCAGGGTTCAGCATCTTGCCCAAGGACACTTCGGCATGCAGATGGTTCAGACTGGGAATTGAACCGCCGACCTTCAGGTTGGAGGACGACCACTCTACCCCTCAGCCACAGCCGACAACATGTGTTGTTATGGAAAAAGTAAATGGATCACTTTACCCCCTTGATTTTTCTATGGTCTGTCTCACTTTACCCCTTAGCTGGGGTAAAGTGAGACACAAGACCACTTTTTGAAAACTCCCCTTTGTCCTGAAGACATTCTGATCATTTCTATTGCTAAGAATTAATGGGAAATGTGTACATTTTACTGATATATCATTTTAGCTCACCTATAGGGGAGCACATGTAAAAAATGTCTCACATTACCCCACTCTCCACTAATCATCCATTATGTTTATTGACTATTTAATCCTTTATTTGCCAAGAAACTATATTTTAGAACCAGAATCAGATGTATTTCAAAGGAAAGTTTACACCTGATAGTATGGATTATTAGATTTAATGTTAATGCAATGTTCAAATCGAAGATTAAATGCTTGTCAGCAACACTAATAAACAGTGGTGATGTGTGTGTGTGTGCGTGAGAGACACTGTGTATCTGCGTGTGTGGTGTAGCACACCTCTTTCATAAGCCTCCTCCCCCTGCCACCATCAGTTCACAGTTAGACAGTAGCTCTCACTTGGATTCCTTTGGTTAACTGGGGATAGTTGGACTTTTCTCCAGTCATGATTACAGTTTCTTCACCCGTGTTTGCTCTGCTACTGTTTGTGGTGAGTGCTGAAGGATTCTCCTGTGTCTTTGTGTTCTCCCAGCAATATATAGTTTGAACTGTGAGTTTAGAAACTGTAAGTTTATTTTGTCGGGTGGTATATCAGGTCTCTGTGGATTGCGGGATGGAAGCCTTCCATGTTAAATCGTGTTAAATTTGATTTAAACACTCAGAAATGAACAACTCTACTTATTTTAGGCCATGTTTCCTGTAGGCTCATAGGCAGTTTAGACATACTATTTAGCTATAGGACTAGAAAGGATTTGAATTTTTTTGTCGTTCCTGCTTGTTCTCATTGTTCCAGGGTGTTTAATCATGATTTCTAATATTTTAATCTCAGGCAGATCATAAACCTGTTCAAACATAAACTTATGATAAAACACAGAGTCTGGGGTTGTTTACCATTCACACCATAGGTCAATTATCTTCTTCATGTCGATCCTAACATATATATTGCTGGTATGGTAACACAGCTGCCTGTACTGTCAAACACACGGCAAAATATTTCATCCCATAATGTCCCATTCACCATTTTAAATGCGAGTTATAAAGTTAATAATCAGTTTAACAAAAATATTTAAAAAAAATCATAAAATGTTAATATATCATAATATATAATTTTCATCTGTATATTAAATATAAGCCCCCTTGTACTCAGGGGTTTTAAATCATATTGCAGTATGCATGAAGACATTGTTATAAACAATGTCATTGAGTAATTATTAACAATAGGTTATATCTTCTGAGTTCTAAATTCTGAGGATATTAGGTCAGCTTGTGTTGTAAATTGTGTAAATTTCTCAGTTGGATTTTCATATGCAGATTACAATTCATCATCAAGTCTTATCATGTTGTTCCACCTTTTTTATATGACCAACCAGTTCTTCAGGAACTCAACGGATAATTATAACCAGAACAAGTTAAGACAGCAACTTTGTTGCCCAAGGTCTTAGTTCTGAGCTAAACTGGCTCTCAGCCATGATCTTCTTCAACATAATTTTACTTCCTTTCAATGATTCATCACTGAATGACTATTCAAGTGAGAGAATGGCAGGAACAACCATATGTTATCAGATGAAGAGTGAAGACAAAAAGTTTCTATCACTAGTGTTGACATTACATTCTTTGTGCTCAGCAATTTTTAATTAATGTGGATGTGAGTCATATTGCGTTATTTTAGAGCTGCCACTCCTTTTTCTCATCTTCTCTTCATAGCTCCTTTATTATTTTGGCATGCCCATAGATACATGTCCTAGGAATGGTAGGGTGTGACCATACGCAGTTACACAGAACCAGACAGGTGGCTGCTTTCACATACGCGCTAGCAGTATCTATTCTGGTAGAAAATAAAGAAACACTTCCTTAATTTCAGCCTCCCATCTGAAATTGCAGGTTTAAATTTATTTTGTAGACCCTTTTCCTACGGGAGTCCCCGTAAGCAGATCAATCAAAATAAAATGCAGTTAAACACCATTGGCTAAATCTAATATGTCTAATATGATACAGGTTGAAAAACATAATCTGCTGCTCAGTTTGAAATTCTCCGATTTTTTGTATAACTGAATTACTATGGAAAATAAAAGCAGCAGAGTAGGAAGGCTGTTGCATGACACCAAAACCCTCCTGTCTGCATCCTGAAGTATCTTTTGGCAAGATACTCAGCCCTACATTGCTCGTCAGAATGTTGATCATGTTTGATAGAAAAGCTATGCTTATAGAATGGCTGTATGAATGTGTTGAAAGTGATTTATAGCAGTTGTTGTTTTAAACAAAAACAGCATATAAATGCATTCATACTGATGACAAAAACAGCTCAGTGTTTGTTAAATGTGCATGTATGCTAATTTTGACATGCCAATCTCAGTTTAGCAGCTCATGAGATTTACAGTCAGCAGTGACTAACAAGTCAGTCCCACTTGGACTCTCCCCTACAGCTTTCCTTCTTTTAAGTACATGGACATTTTGGAATATTGCCAACAAAGACATGGTCAATTTATCAACTTCAATCAAACAAAGTTCTGCAGGTACTACATGGTGGTGGAGTAGACAGCAAAGTCAGAAATTCGCTTTGCATTACATAAAGGTTTCGGAGACTAGTATTGGCCTGAACAAAACTGATTTGATAAATCAAATAATAGAATCAACCAATAGACATTAATCAAACTTTGAAGATCTCTAATGTTTCTCAAACCCTCACCTGTTATGTTACTTAAAAATCCCAAATCCCTGAAAAATGAGAGCAAAACCTTTAGGGATTCCCTCTACACTTGGTTAAAGGTATTATATTAAGTTGTTATATTATTCAAACCATACGATAACATTTGGCTCTTTTATATGTCATGGAACCTTATACCACTATTACATCCCTCAGTAGTTATTATATTGTTTATTTGAGCATGGAAACTGTTTTAAAATAATACTCATAGAAAACTTTTCTAGATACAAACTCAAATGATTTACTCAGTCATATAAAGACCTATACAATTTTGATATGTATTGTTCCAGGTTGTTCCTGGGGTAAGGGCCAACTCTGGAGACAATCTGGCAAGAAAAAGAAGAGAATGGATTATCCCTCCAAAAACTCTTAAAGAAAATGTAGACTACACTCATGAGGAATATATAGCCAAGGTGAGTTGCTTATCTCCAGTTAATTTGAACTCTACCCATTAACACTGAAGCAAAGATAAAACAGGCTGACATTGAGCATCACAATGTCTTCAGTTAGTGACAAAAAAATTCACTGGATGTTGCACGAGGGTTAGTCATTTAGAGCCATTGTCTATAACATTTATTTCTACTTTTGATTTATTTAGTATTGACGAGCACCAACAATGTATTTGATTATGAAAGGCAGATAATAAAAGGTGTAAAAAGTTGTTAAGAATTATATTTTATTATTATCATTATTACATGGAGGGGCAGCTAATTCAATCAATCAGTCAGAAAATGCACTGCATAACAGTTCAATTTACATTCTAAAGATGGCATTACCTTCTGCACTCCAAAAATGAAAACAGAAAAGACAATTCCATTTGTCTTCAGGAAATTGTGTCACTACATTTTGGTGAGCAAATATTAAATAACCATCATCAGCCACTAGAGACAGGTATTGCAACAACAAAGACTGGTCATTATTTTATTAGTTTTTCTTATTAAGTATTTCTTGAGCAATAAAGTGATCAGTTGTTCTGCTTTGTTGGTTTGTTCTGTTTCTTGTTTCAGATCCGAACAGATGACCCTGATCCAAACATTTTGTACTCCCTTGAGGGCAAAGGTGCAAACCAATTTCCCTTCGGTGTATTTGTTGTTAACCCTAAAACTGGATATCTACGTGTGACCCAATTGCTTGACAGAGAGAATATTCATATGTACAATGTGAGTGATCTTTGACCTTATTCTATTTTCATGTACCTTATGAATTTCATGTCACATTTCCTGTGCTCAATTCAATTTCAGTTTTTCATATGTGGTACCAAGATCTTTAGCAATATTTGCTACACAGCAATGACAAAGTTGATCATGTTTGTGAATGTAACTCTTTTTTCAGCTGACAGGTATTTCCACTGGTGGTAAACATCAAAATGAAACAATTGATATACAAATCAAGGTTTTAGATGAAAATGACAACGCTCCAGAGTTTGGAGTGATTGAAAACGGAGAGGTGGATGAGCTCAGTCTTGCAGGTTAGTCTTCCTTCTTTCGTGATCAGTTTAAAACTGTTAGAATTGCTGCCTTCACTCCCCATCTCAATCACAAGAATATTGGTTCATGAAGGAATGAATGACTCATCCTATTTGGAGTCTTAGCAAAAAACTATTTTAATCTCCTGTATAATGTTTTAAAGGATTTAGGGAAGTTTTTATTTATTGCTGGTCTCATTCCCACGGCTAGTTGTAGAGCTGAGTCTTTTTTAATGAAATAGCTGCACGCCAACACAGCCCCTCATATCCCTACCTTTCTTCCTAAGTTACAGTTCATTTTATACCATTCAAAGAAGCTCACAAAATGATTTACCTGACACAAGAAAACTGAAGAAAACCAATTGACAAATGACATTGTATTTTGTCAACATACTGAATGCAGTTTAAAATTTTTAATATGTATGTTTTATATTATTTGGTATCTTTTTTGAGAATGGAGCATAAACGGATTCCTTTCACTACAATACAACGTCCAATCAACTTGCTTCTGAATCAATTTTTTTTTAAAGAGCTCTGTTCTTTTTAAGTTAAAATGACTTTCTCTTTTTTCAAATATTTTCTGGATGTTGGTAGTCAAAGTTTTCTTACACAAAATTTTGCAGAATACTGTAATCTAATAGTTCCTGAAATTTTAAAAACTGTAACTTAATGATTTTGATGGATCTACCGTATAGATCGACTTCTACAGATTATGCTTATTGCTCTTTTGTGTAAAATTAAAGTAAACACATTAATGTTCTGCAAGCACTTCCCAAACTTTCCACACATAAGGTCAGATAGGGATGCTTGATCATCTTATGAATCATTTATTTTGTGTAACAAAGCTATTGTTTTAGATATTTTCCCCTTTGTGTTATTTTGTATGTGATTTCCAGTTCAAATTCGTATCTATCATGACACCTAGAAACCTAGCTTTCCCTTGTTTTAGGCACGTTTGCTTTAGATTCGTTAATCTTTAACTGAGTTCAACCACTCCCACCATCCACGGCTTTATTATATGGACTTTCCCTTGCTGTATATTGCGGTATATACAATAACTGTCTTTTTATTTCAAACGTCGTAAAAGCAAGGGAAAATCCATATAATAAAGCCGTGGAGGGCGGGAGCGGATGAAAGACTAGCTGCCCGCACGAGACGCTCTTAACATACTTGAAAATGAAAATGTACCTACTGTGGAGTATTTGTGAACAAATAACAGCGCCCCCTAAAACACAGCAACTCCTTATGGTTTAACCGATCTACACAAAACAGTGGCTTGACGTCAAATTTTGATGATTCACCACCATTCCGCTTTACAAAATCCAGCTCAAATGAGCTCAGATAAGTCATGAGACCTTCATGGTCAGAATTATGAAATTTCCTCAAACCATGTAAACATTCTGGTGCGGCGAAGGTTGAACCTTCGCCCAAAGCGTTGTCCAAACAGCACCAAAATTATGTTGCATGATCAGAGTCCAGGCCTTAACAGCTCAATATGACAATATCAACGCATGGTCATAACACCACCTACTGATTAGTGTGAAAATGTAATTGTTTTTAAACTCCATTGTGCATTCTCCAGACGACCCCAAAATTCTGACCTATGATCAAAGTCTCGATCTAAAAAGATATCTTAGTCTGTATGTGGTGATTGTGATAGCACCACCTACTGATAAGTGTGACAATGAAGTTGTTGTTACTCCACTGTTCATTGTACAATTAGCCCCAAATTGCTCATGCTTCATCAGAACCGCAACCTGAATTGATCTATTAGTCTGTATGTTGAGATAGTCATAGTGCCACATACTGACAAAAGGAACTTTTAATTCACTTTAACCATTTTTGATGATGCATCGTTTAATTGGTTTGAGGACTTTGCGTATATGCCTTAGGGCTCAATTCAGAGGTTTTACGATAAAAAGAAAATGTGTACCACAATGCTTTAATAATATAATTTCCTCAAAACACAAATGAAATGTAAATTTGTATGCTGATGATACAAACTGTGTCATTTATAAGGTGTGCATTTGACTGTGTGCAAAAATTCTGATCTTAAAGATCAACATTTTTTCTTAAATGAGTCTAAAATTGAATTTATGCTATTTATGAGAGTGTAGCTAAAAGAAACAAGCATGAGTATCAAAATAAAATAGGGAGTGACATAGAACATTCAGCAGGAATGGTGAGTGTGTGTGTGTAACCATGACAGTGTGTCTCCAATTACAAATATCTAGGTATTTGGCTGGATGATGAACTTTCATTCAAACACATGCTTGAGCTCACAAAGAAGGTGAGAATTAAACTTGGTGCACTTGCAGGATCCAGTCTTACTTCTCATTTGAGAACTGGCTAACGATTCTCAAATCAACCATCATGTCAGTCTTAGATTATGATGATATATTGCATAAGCATGCAGCCTCATCCATATTGAAATCACAATGTCTTACATTTTATTACTGGGGATGGTTTAAAACGCACCACTGTAAATTATACCACAATCTTGGATGGTCTTCCCTCAGTGATCGAAGGGAAAGACACTGCTTCTTATTTAATTACAAGGTGGAAATCCGTTTATCATCATACATGCTCAATAATTGATATACCTTGAAACTCCTCTGAATAATAATAAGCTAGGAAAACTAGCATTTAGTTTTTTTGCACCAAACAAATAGAGTAAAGTGCAGGAAGTAATGAAAAAGACAGGTAAATCAGAATAATTGTAAGGGTCTACTCGACAATCTGGTTATTTTACATTGTTCCGGCTGTGGTTGATCTGTAGACGGGGTTATTTATTGTTTTTAGTTAGTCTTGTCTTTTGTTTTACTATTCTTGCTATAAATCGATTTTATTTTAACAATCTGTTATTGATGTTTCATTGACATTTTACATATTTTACTGTTAAATCATTGTTTTATATATTTCTTGGCATTCTTGCTAGTCAGGTCTGCTTTTAATTGTTTTCTGTTTTATTTTCATTTATCTCCCTGCTTGTTTGAATGTAATCTCAGGGTATTGCTGAAAGAGAGCTTAATAATCAGTCAATTTCCCTGAACACATATTGGTATATATATATATAGTTTTCACCAATCCTCATCCTGATATGTGATGGCTACATGATTAATCCTACCCTGATTAATCATGTACAGAGCAAACAGTCATAGTTTTGTATCTGCAAGGGAGTAAATTTTAAATAGTTTTCATCATAAAAGACCTGTAGGAGCAAACGCGATAAAGGTTAAAGCAAATAATATTTCCATGTTTTCTGCTGGTTTTTGTCTTAACAACACAAATTTTTTGTCTGCATTTTCTTAAACTAGCATTTCTCCATGTAAGAATGACAGAAATACATAGCTGTTATTTTGAGTTACTCAGAGGCTGTGAAATGAAACTGTGTGCATAGCCTTGAAATTGCTTGCTTTTTTGATCATGTGGAGCTTGGCAATAGTGAATGCTTATAATAGTATATTATAGTTATTACACCACTTTCTTTGAGTAAAGCCTTTGTCGTAAGTTATTTTGAATGCAGTAGGCTCTACCCTCATTCACTTTTCAGTTTGATGACCCTTTCACTTAATCGTGTTTTTACAGGGACATCAGTAATGAAAGTCATCGCAACTGATGCTGATGAACCAGGGAATCCAAACTCTCAGATTGCCTATAGCATCATAGATCAGAATCCACCAAATGACATTTTTCACATAGCCAAAGATGGGACAATCCTCATTAACAACCCCCTGGATCGAGAGGTGCTGTATCAACAACAGCAGCAGTGTATATTTTGAACATAGCCTGACTGACTTCAACTTGATTTTATGATTTTGTAATGATTATTAATTTCAGAAAGTGGATCGGTACACTTTGACGGTGAAAGGTCAAGACCTAAATGGCCAATCAGAGGGAAAAACTGCAACTTGTACTGTTACCATTAATGTGCGAGACGTGAATGACAATCTTCCGACTCTGGAAAAAGAGGAGGTAGTTTTCTTTCTCTCAGTCTTCAATACAAGCATTTCATCGGTGATATGGGCAAGAATGAAAAAGAAAAGGAATACATTGACATGTAGATGAGATCATGTCAAGGATGACTACTCAACTTTGAAATTAGCACTGTTATTTTCATTTCATCTGTTTTACTTGCAGTATGAGGGCAGCATTGAGGAGAACACAGAAGGCGTGGAGGTGATGAGAATCAAAGCAAAGGACCTAGACCAGGAAGGAACAGACAACTGGGAAGCTGTGTTTGATATTATTAAAGGCAATGAGGCTGGATACTTTACCATTAGAACAGACCCCAAGACCAATGAAGGGATCCTAATGCTTGACAAGGTAGGTTTATGAAGAAAATATTGTCTGACATCCCACCGGTCCGTAGCGCAAAAAAGGTTGGGGACCACTGGTTTAGTGAATAGCGAATAGTAGTAAAAATAGTGCATTGTAGGTAAAGGATCTGAAAATAGCTTACATTGTGACATTAACATACGCGAAGTCGAGCCACCCATCTCTGTGTGCACCTTGTGCAAGATGCATGCCAACTACTATTTTGCTGTTGTTGTCTGTAATGTGTTTGTTTGTGACATTTTACAGGCAGTGGACTATGAAGATGTGAAGGACCTAGACCTAGGACTAGTTGTAAGAAACAAGGCTCCATTTTTCAGTGGATCAGGGGTCAATACTGGAACTGGTATAAGTTTCGCAGGTGGGGGAGGTGCTGGAGGTGGGGGAGGTGCTGGAGGTGCGGGAGGTGGGGGGAGGTGCGGGAGGGTGGGGGGAGGTGCAGGAGGGGGGGGAGGTGCGGGAGGGGGGGGCAGGTGCGGGAGGAGGGGCAGGTGCGGGAGGAGGGGCAGGTGCTGCAGGGGGGGGAGGGGGGGGAGGTGCGGGAGGAGGGGCAGGTGCTGCAGGGGGGGGAGGTGCGGGAGGTGTGTCTGGAGGATCATCATGGCAAAGTGGGTCTGCATTTAAAACTTATCCAATCAAAATCAATGTGAAGGATAAGCCAGAGGGGCCACATTTTCACCCTGAAGTCAAAGCCATCCCAATCTCAGAGGCAGGCCACTCAGTCAACATGAAAGATGCTATTGCCCACTACTTTGCATTAGATGGAGACACTGGGAAACCTGCTGAGAATGTCAGGTCAGTGCATATGCAAACACATGAATGTTAAAGGTTCTCCAGTTAAATCGACAAAATAAACTTAATAATAACTGACAAAATGTATTCGTTGTATAGGTATGCCAAAGGCTCCGACCCTGACAACTGGCTAAACATCGACCCAAAAACAGCCAAAATCTCACTAAACAAGATACCTGACAGAGAATCTCCATACTTGGTCAATGGCACATACATTGCTAAAGTACTCTGCATTACAGATGGTACACCTGCTATTCTATTATATATAATTGCTCCAGTTTCAGATGCTTTATATGTTAAACTAGTAGTCTTTGTGAAAAGTAGATGTGAAAAGATCCTTAACATAAAAACCCATGTTTACCCCATACATTCTAACAAGGATATCATATGAAACAACACTGGGAATTATTTTGGTAATCATTCAGTATTGCCAATAGAGGAGCTGGAAAGTAAAGTTGTGCTTTAAGGATGGCTTTTTCATCGCATAACTATTTTAACATGAAATAGGAGGTCAACACAGGTTTTACTTAACACATGAATTAATCCTCCAGCTAAACAGAGCACAACCTCAATTGAAGTGATTAGTAACACCTGTGTTTAACTTCTATTTCATGTCTAAATGGCTTCTGTGAAAAGGCTCTATTGAACAAAACAAGGCAAGTAAAGTAAGGTAGGGTACTGGGAGTCCTTATATGCATTGTCTAAGGAGAGGCCCATAGTCTGAATTATTCTGAATAATTCAAATTCAATCAAAATCAAGATACCTGTTTTCAGTTTGTTCTGTAAAAAAGTTTCAGGGAGCTTATATCAGAGCATGGGGTTCTTGAAGAGTACAATATTATACTTTTTAGAATAAGCCAGTATCCAGCTACATCTATCATCTGTATGGACTGTGCAAGGACTAAATAAGTTAATTTATGAAGTGAGGAGAAATGTATCACCATCAACCTCACATCGTTAGTATGGTAAACAGTAGTGTGTCTCTCATTTTTTGTCTGACAAAATGAAAGAATAATGAAAAAATGATGAATGAACTGTTCATAATTGTATTTTTCTAACAGATATGCCAAGTAAAACCGCTACTGGCACTGTAGCCATCCAGGTGGAAGATGTTAATGACCACTGTCCCACCCTGACCAATAATATCCAAACAATCTGTACCACGGTCGATGCTGTCATTGTGAGTGCTAAAGATGAGGATGCCTTCCCAAATGGACCTCCTTTTGACTTTATTATTGTCCCAGAAGGCACTAAGGGCAAGTGGCAGGTGGAACATCTCAATGGTGAGGAGAATACTGCAGAAGAATACAAGCGACTGGGGCAGGCATGGGGACTCATTTGAACAACAAAAAATGGCCGCTTTAATTTGTCCATTTGGGGACTTCTTGGGGTATTTCCCTTCAACCAACAGAACAAAACCTACATCTATAACACATACTGTTGCCATGATAATACACTGGTCAAAAAAATTAAAGGAACACTTTTTTATCAGGGTATGGCATGAATTCAATTGCACTTTTTTGATAATTATCTGCTCAGTTAAGTAGCAGAGGGGGTTGTTAATCAGTTTCAGCTGCATTGGTGTTGATGGAATTAACAACAGGTGCACTAGAGGGGCAACAATGAGACAACCCCGAAAATAGGAGTGGTTTTGCATGTGGAGGCCATTTCAAGTTTCTCCCTCTTGATCACTTCGACTGGTTTTCCATTAGTGTTGGCTTTAGCTAGAGTCATTATCTCTACTGGGAGCATGAGGCGATTTCTTAACCCTACAGAAGTTGCACAGATTGTTCAACTCCTCATGGATGGCACATCCATGCTTGCCGTTGCAAGGAGATTTGATGTGTCTCCCAGCATAATCTCCAGAACATGGAGGAGATTCCAGGAGACAGGCAGTTACTCTAGGGGAGCTGGACAGGGCCGTAGAAGGTCCTCAACCCATCAGCAGGACCGATATCTGCTGCTTTGTGCAAGGAGGAACAGGTTGGGCACTGCCCGAGCCCTACAGAATGACTTCCAGCAGGCCACTGGTGTGAATGTCTCTGCCCAAACAGTCAGAAACAGACTTCATGAGGGTGGCCTCAGGGCGCGACCTCCTGTAGACCTTCTCCAGATGAGAGCAGGTTCACCCTGAGCACCTGTGATGTCAAAGGGTCTGGAGAAGCCAAGGAGAACGCTATGCTGCCTGCAACATCGTTCAGCATGACCGGTTTGGTGGTGGGTCAGTGATGGTCTGGGGAGGCATATACATGGAGGGACTCACAGACCTCTACAGGCTAGAGAACGGCAGTCTTACTGCCATTAGGTATCGGGATGAAATCCTTGAACCCATGGTCAGACCCTACGCTGGTGCAGTAGGTCCTGGGTTCCTCCTGATGCACGATAATGCCCAGCCTCATGTGGCAAGGGTTTGCATGCAGTACCTGGAGGATGAAGAAATTGATGCAATTGAATGGTCCTCACAATCACCTGACCTAAACCCGATAGAACATCTCTGGGACATTATGTTACGGTCCATCAGACGCCGCCAGGTTGCTCCTCAGACTTTACAGGAGCTCACTGATGCCCTTAGACAGATCTGGGAGGACATCCCACAAGACACCATCCGTTGTCTCATTAGGAGCATGCCGTGACGTTGTCAAGCATGCATACAAGCACGTGGGGGCCACACAAGATATTGAGAAGCATTTTGAGTTGCAGAAATTGAATTTTGGCAAAATGGACAAGCCTGCCACATCACTTTTTCACTATGATTTTCGGGGTGTCTATAAAATTTAGCCCTCTGTAGACTGAAAACTTTTATTTCCATCAAAGTTGTGGCATCTTTTTGTTCCTAAGACATTAAACTGTCCATATCGGTATAAATATCCAATATACGTTTTTTCACAATGAGATCTGATGTGTTTTCAAAGTGTTCCTTTAATTTTTTTGAGCAGTCTTTCCACACATAACCTCTCTGAGCTCATAACCATCCGAATAAGAAAACCCAACAGTATCAGGTTGCATTTAATTACACTTTAAAGTTGTTCTTAGCATTAACTTCTCATGTTTATACTATGAAAAAGCAGGCATTGATTTTACAGTTTGACAATAAAGTAAAGAACAATGGGGCACATGGGGCGAGAAGAGAATAACGTGTTATCAAAGTCCTGAACCTGAATAGCTATGTGGGATGCCAGAATGTCCAGAACCCTTTGACCTGTTATCTGTATTTTGAGGGACTCATGTTGATTTTCAAAATGTTTCATATTTTCATCTTTTTTCATGCAGATACTGCAGCTATCCTTAGGGTTCAGGAGTCTTTGTGGCCTGGTTTCTATGAAGTGAAGCTTTTAGTGAAGGATGAACAGGAAAAGGCCTGTCCAGAACCACAAATGGTAAAGGTCCAAGTTTGTACCTGTGAGGATGGAATGGTGTGTGGAAAACACAGTGCCAATGGAGGAGCAGACTTTGGGGCAGCAGGCATCGGATTGCTGTTCCTGGGCCTCCTGCTGTTAGCACGTAAGTTGCTTGAATGGTCTTGGGATAAAGTGAAGGCTGGTGGGCTACTTGTAAGCATCATTAATACAAAGGATGTCACCTAAATAACTACGACAAATAATCACATTGGCAATGGTGTACTGGGTATACTTGTCATACTTTAATACTTTAAAGATGCAACTGGTAGCTGTGACAAGGTAAGATCTGAGTTTCAATTTTATTAAAGGTCTCACGATTAAATGTATCCTCCGACTGGCAGCTTTTGGACTGGAACTCCTTCTAGATGATTCATTGGATTGGTTTCATATTGGGTCAGTGTAATCTACTCTTCATGAGGTTTCATTGAATGGCGCGACATCAAAGTTTGACGTTTCCCCTTGAAATAGGAAGTTCTTCCAATTTACTATATATTGTCCGACCTGCAGCAAACTATACAAGACCCAGCTGACATTTGGTCAAATGAGTGTTTATGGGAAATCTTGCGAGTGTTGCTTAGAATGCTCCTGCTTTGGCAACACAACAAATGTTGATGTCTATTTTTTACATTTGATCGCATTTTTCGGGAGGCTAAACATAAATGAGAACTAGAACTCGTGTAACTTGGCAAACCAATCAGAAATGGCACATATTTACTTCCAATATGGGTCACACATAAGGTCATGTCAAAATGGCTCGATAGCGCCCGCAACTAAATTTCAATGAAGCAGCCTATGTATGATACATATACTTACAAATTTTGGTTACTTACAATGATCGCCAGACTTACAAAAAAGTGTCTTGGGCACCTACCCTAAACCCAACAGAAAGTTGCCTATTTTTAATGTGACGTATAATTACTGCTTGATTTTTGTCATTTTCATGCATATTAGTTTAAGGAACTCCTCCTAGAGGATCACATCGGCCTAGGTCAGTATAATCTAAACACCTTCAAGATGATAAGTTGTGCTCCTCATGAAGTTTCGTTGAACAGCAAGTCTGCATCGTGACGTGACCATATTGCCATGAAACAGGAGTTTCCACTAATTTGACTATACATAGACCAATCTACAAAAGACTTAACATGTTTTATGAGGACATTTACACGCTAGAATTCAACATAATCCTAGCAAAACTACACGCAACAGGAAGCCCATCTCAACAGGATGTGACTTTGCATAACTCATAACAGAATAATAAGCCATTTCCACCAACCTCCAGCAACCTACTCCGCAGCTGTAGCAAATTCTGACACAATCGGACTGCGAGGGCCAGACCATGACTACTTGAAGCTTTAATTAGGGGCCAGGTCACTGTGCTGCCAGTCATAGCAAAATTCATAGCAAATCAAGAGTAAGTGCTAGAACATTGCAACTTTCACCAAACTTTTGGTCTAATTAATCAGAAACTATTTTCTGATTAATTAACTTGCTTAACTTTTTAAGCAATCATGAAGTTAACACATAATTAATCCTATCTCCTATCAACATTTTAGATCAATTAACAGCAAACTTGTTAGCCTGCACCTTCAGACCATATTCCACAAATGATTAAGCCAGATATTTGATTTATCTAAAATGTAGCCCAGAGTGCTTTCAAATGGTTTAATCTAAAATGGAAATTCACCATTTAAAAATGTAAAATGTTCACAAACAAATGAAATCTCTTGCGGTTTTATGGACTTATTGTAAGTCGCTTTGGATAAAAGCGTCAGCTAAATGAAATGTAATGTAATGTAATCTAACCCTGAGGGTACAAACCCAGAACAACAAGAATAAAGAAAGTACAATTTCTTCAAAATTAAAAGCCAAACTACAAAGTGCTACAAGTAAGTGCCATTTAAGTGCTACTAAATTGTTAGTTTCAAAATGTTATTCAAGGTATAGTCGGAAGAGGTATGTTTTTATTTTGGTGGCGAAGATGTGTAAACTTTCTGATGTCCAGATGTCAATGGGGAGCTCATTCCACCAGGACAGCAAATAGTCGTGATTTTGAGTACTTTTGAGTGTTTAGCTCGTAGTGAGGGAGCAACAAACCGATTGGCCAAAGCAGAGCGGGGGTGTAACGCTTGACCATGTCCTGGATGTAGACTGGACCTGATCCGTTCACAGCACGGGACGCAAGTACTAATGTTTCGAAACGGATGCAGGTAGCCACTGGTAGACAGTGAAGGGAGCGGAGGAGCAGAGTAGGGTGAGTGAAGTTACGTAGGTTAAAAACCAGTCGAGCTGCTGTATTCTGAAATAGCTGCACCACCTTCTGAGTGAGAAGAGGGCGAATTCTCCTGATGTTGTACAGCATGAATCTACAGGAACATGTTGTTACAGTCATGTTGGCAGTAAGGGAGAGTTGGCTGTCGAGTGTCACACCCAGGTTCCTAGCAGTCTGAGTGGGGGTTAACACGGAGTTGTCAAAGTTAATAGTCAGGTCGTGGGTGGAGAATCTTACCCTGGGAGCAAAAGTAGTTCAGTCTTGTCAAGGTTCATTTTCAGGTGGTGTGCAGACATCCACTGAGAGATGTCAGTCAGACAGGCAGAGATTCATTCTGCTACCTGTGTTTCAGATCAGGGAAAAGACAGGATTAGTTGGGTGTCATCAGCATAGCTATGGTAGGAAAAGCCATGTGAGTGAATGACAGAGCCGAGAGAGTTGGTGTACAGAGAGAAGAGGAGGAGACCCAGGACGGAATCTTGAGTGACCCCAGTAGTGAGAGGACAAGGTTAAGACACAGATCCTCTTCAAGTTACCCGATAAGTGCGGTCATTGAGGTAGGAAGAGAGCAGGTAGAGAGCAGAGCCTGAGACACGCAGGTCCTGAATGGAGGAAATAAGGATCTGGTGGTTCACTTTGTCAAATGCAGCAGAGAGGTCTAGAAGGCTAAGGAGAGAGAGGCTGCTCTAGCAGTGTGAAGTTGCTCAGAGACAGCAAGGAGGGCAGTCTCAGTTGAGTGGCCTGCCTTGAAACCAGACTAGTGAGGGTCAAGAAGGTTATTGTGGTTAAGATAGGAGGAGAGTTGATTAAAGATAGCACGCGCTAGAGTTTTGGAAACAAAGGGAAGAAGAGAGACAGGTTTGTAGTTGTTTACTTCAGACGGTACAAGGGTGGGTTTCTTCAGGAGAGGATTTACTCTTTACGATTCCTTTCTGATGCTCTCATAGTGGCTCTTACGGCATGCACCGAGTCAGACAACCACGGAGCTGGGTAGGACTTGCGGACCTGTCGTGAGGTAAGAGGATAGAGAGAGTCAAGAGTGGAGGACAGAGTAGAAAGGAGAATGTATGCGGCAGAGTTAAGATGCATGAGTGAGAGAGTCAGTGGAAGGAAGGGCTGATAAAACAGAGGGGGCTAGAGAGGCGGGAGAGAGGGAAGGAATATTGCGACGGACACGTACATAGTCTGTTGATGTGGCAGGGTTGTCAGTTTAAGATAGTGGGAGAGAGTAAGAGATAAAGAAGTGGACGGAGACATGAAGTGGGGTTAAAGTGAGGTTAGATGTTACAGTTTCTGGTGAAATGTAGTCAAGGTGGTTACCGGCTTTGTGAGTAGGAGGTGAAGGACTGAGTGAGAGAGCAAAAGAAGACAGTAAAAGTAATAGGTCAGATGACTGGATGTTAAAGTCACCCAGAAAGATAAGTGCTAGCCCATTTTCTGGGAAGTTTGACAGGAGGACGTCTAATTCCTCAAAAAAATCTCACAAAGAACTTGGTGGACGGTAGAGAACAACGATAGTTAATTGTACCGGATGAGTAACTGCCACAGCATGAAATTCAAAGGAGGATGGGGTAAAACGTGGAAGTGGGAAAAACTCCATTTGTGGGAGATGAGAAAACCTGTAACACCAACCCTACCAGTGGGTCTGGGTGTGTGGGTGAATGATAAGTCAGATCGATCGGCTAGATAAGAAAGGAAAGGTTACGGTATTGGTGTGAACAAGTGCAAGGCTTATAGTATCTATGAGAAGTAATAGTACGGAAAGTATACACATATTCAAAAATAAAAAGGAAACAGCAGCTTTATACTCAGCCTCCCCCGAAGCCTGCAACGAAAGACTCCTTTGTCTTTATCCTCCAAGTCTTCATACGATGAGTCTTCACTGACGCTCTAAACACTTCCTGGTTTTTAAAACAGAGCGGATGATGGTTTGATACAGCTGTGCTGATCACACCCCCTGCTCATGAGTCAATCAGGCACAGGGTGGTAATAGCCGGGCAATAGAAACTCAGCAGAGTTCAACACAAGAGAAACTTGTCACTTTAATCAGTTTTCAGAGTTTCCCAAAATCTCTTATTTGCCAAAAACTGATTATTGACAAAGTCTATTACTTTCTACCTCAAAAGGTAGAAAAGTAAAAAAGAACTTAGTCCTTAACAGAATTAGAATAAAAATCGAGCACTTTAACCTTAGCTGGTTCCCTTTCAACTCTCAATCACTTGAGTGAAACTATAAACAGTAAACAAAATCAATAAACAAAATTCTATCTCATAAAATTCAAGGTAGGACAAAACCGTACAAACTATCAATCTAGTTAACCTAAAACTGCAGATACAATAGTAATCTAGCTTATTAAAGAAAATACTTTGCCTAAGTCCAAGTAGTCCAGTAGTATGAAACCCCAGTGCTTGATTGCAAGAGAGCAGGGATCTCACATTGATCAGTAATTTCTAAGAAGTCAATCAAGTCATTCGAGGGATGGCCAGCGACCAGACTCAATCCAAGGTTCGCAGGACAGAGAATGTTTCAAAAGAGGGTATAGAGCCCTCTCAGAAAAAACTAAAAGGGAGAAGAAACCTTTACAAACCAAACCAAAGGAGAACTCAAATCAAATCAAAATCAAATCAAAGTTTATTGTCACATGCACCAATGACATGGCAGGCAAACATCTACGCAGTACACGACTTTACAAAATGAAAAAAAATAACATACTATGTAACATAACATATAACATAAGATTGTAACATATAACATATAACACAGTCAAGTGAATATTAAATTAAGTAATATGAATATATGTATAACATATAACAGTCAAATTATAGTCAAAGTTAAATGAAGCTGCAGTTTACAGGGTGAAGGAGTGGGGAATATTAAATAAAATAATATGAATATATGTATAACATATAAAGTAGTCAAATAAATTCTAATGAAGCAACAGTTTTTATGGTGAAGAAGTGGGGAATATTAAATAAGATAAGTATATGTGAAGTAAGTGTATTTGTATGATTCGGGGAGCAGAATGTACATGGTGACTGTTCAGAGGATAGAAAAAACAACAACATGCTATCTAACATAACATATAACATCACATCGTAACATATAACGTAGTCAAGTGAAGCAGTAGTTTACAGGGTGAATGGAATATTAAATTAAATAATATGAATATGAATATATGTATACATATAACATAGTCAAGTCAAAGTCAAATGAAGCAGCAGTTTACAGGGTGAAGGAGTGGGTAATATTAAATAAAATAATATGAATATAGGTATTACATAGGCAGATCAAAGTCCAAATGAAGCAGCAGTTTACGGGGTGAAGAAGTGGGGAATATTAAATAAAATGAATATATGTGGAGTAAGTGTATTTGTATGAGTGTGGGAGCAGAATGTACATGGTGACTGTTAAGGGGGTCAGTGTTGATTATTCAGAAGCCTGATGGCCTGGGCGTAAAAGCTGTTTGTGAGTCTGGTAGTCCGTGCTCGGATGCTCCGGTAACGTCTGCCAGACGGCAGCAGTGTGAGAAGTCCACAGCCTGGGTGGCTGTGGTCCTTGGTGATCTTCCGTGCTTTTCTCAGGCATCTTGCGCTGTAGATGCCTTGCACGGAAGGGAGATGGCAGCAGTTTACAGGGTGAAGGAGTGGGTAATATTAAATAAAATAATATGAATATAGGTATTACATAGACAGATCAAAGTCCAAATGAAGCAGCAGTTTACAGGGTGAAGAAGTGGGGAATATTTTCATGCCAAACTTCTTGAGTCTCCTCAGGAAGTATAAACGCTTTTTTGCAGTTTGGACAACAAAGTCCGCTTGTCTGGACCAGGTCAGGTCACCCGTGACGAACACACCGAGGAACTTGAATTTCGGAGACTCTCTCCACAACAGCTCCATCGATGTGTAACGGACTGTGACCCCCCCTCTGCAGCTTCCTGAAGTCCACGATCATCTCCTTGGTCTTGCGAACGTTGATAGACAGGTTGTTCTCTTGGCACCATGTTTCCAAGCCTCTAACCTCATCTCTGTAGGCGGTCTCCTCGTTGTTGGAGATGAGACCCAGGATGGTGGTGTCGTCTGCAAACTTAAGTATGATGTTTGAACCGTGTGTTGCCACACAGTCCTGTGTGTACAGGGAGTACAGAAGGGGACTGAGCACGCAGCCCTGAGGGGCCCCGGTGCTCAGGCTCAGTGAGGAGGAGGTGTGGTTACCGATTCTCACCACCTGGGGTCTGCTCGTCAGGAAGTCCAAGATCCAGATACACAGGGGGGTTTTAAGACCCATGCTCCTGAGCTTGGGGACGAGCTTGGCAGGCACAATTGTGTTGAACGCGGAGCTGTAGTCCACGAACAGCATCCTCACATATGTGTTGGCCTTTTCCAGGTGGGAGAGGGTGGTGTGTGTTGACAGGGCGATGGCATCGTCCGTCGATCGGTTAGGGCGTTATGCAAATTGGAAGGGGTCAAGGGTGTCAGGAAGGGTCGAGCAGATGTGGGTTTTGACCAGCCGCTCGAAGCACTTCATGATGGTGGAGGTCAGTGCTACAGGGTGGTAGTCTAAACTAAATGGGAGGCCATTATTGCAGACCTCATTAGTATCCTTGAAAAGATAATGGGCACAATTGAGAGGATTTGAGACATTTGTCCACTACCAACATAACAACGGACTTGATACTCTTGTCTAACACCCTGCCCATTTTCTACTTTGTAGAATTGAGTGTGACCTGGGAGGGAACTGTTGTTAGAGTTAATGAGAGGAAAATGCTACAGTATGCAGACATGGCATTGGAGGCAGAGCAACATGGCTGGAAAGAAATAGTTTGCCCTGTGGAGGTTTGCTGTAGGGGTTTCCTTGAAACATCCACCATCAGGCTGCTCAACGATCTGGGGATCCACTGTCAAGCCCTGTGCCAGACCACAAAAAAAACATCACACACTGCGGAACGCTGCAGCCATA
Organism: Pseudopleuronectes americanus; assembly: GCA_038501795.1. Lineage (NCBI taxonomy): Eukaryota > Metazoa > Chordata > Actinopteri > Pleuronectiformes > Pleuronectidae > Pseudopleuronectes > Pseudopleuronectes americanus. The sequence continues at coordinate 121,655 of CM076724.1, forward strand.
TACTATTCTGAGAGTCGATTAGTCATTGATTATTGGAACGATTAATTGACTAATCGGATAATGATTGACACAAATTCTCAATTACCCCTTATTTAGCCAACAGCTTTTATATATAGCTTGAGGTTGTTCGAGGCATGTGATGACTGACAATAAAGACAATAAAGATCGATACTTCATTAAAAAAAATAATATTTAAAAATCGTTACTGCATATTAGGGTATTGTTGACACAAAAGCAAAGACAAATCAATCAGAGGGAAGTTCTTGCGACCTATTGACTTCCTAGTACGCGATGCTGTTACAACGGCCGACGCCATTGGTCCATGTTTTGTCGCTATTGCACATGTGCGACTTTCAGAGATAGGAAGGGATCGAGATGACTCACTCCTCAGCTACTTCCATCAGCACTTCCGGTAAAACTATGTGAGTTCAGCTGCAAGGCACGAAAAACATTTGTGCTATGACGTAACCAACGATAATTCGTCAGAGACTTTTTTAGGGCCCGAGCACCGAATGGTGAGAGGCCCTATTGAATCTGTAAGGATTTTTGTAGGGCCCGAGCACCGAATGGTGAGAGGCCCTATTGAAATTGTAAGGATTTTTAGGGCCCGAGCACCAAAACGGTGAGAGGCCCTATTGAAATTTAACTTTCTGACCGTGGCGTGGCATTAAAGTTTCATGAAATGCCATCAAAACACGAGCTTCTGTATCTCAGACATATTTGGTCCAATCAATTCCAAACTAGACATGTAAGACAAAAGTCGCGACCTGAAGACATCTACACAGAAATCGTGACTTAAAATCACAGTGCCCCCTAGTGGCAGCAGGAAATGTCTTGTTTTTGGTATGTCTTACACATGGATGTATTTCTCCTTATCCACTTTGCGAAACCATGTCAAACTGTGTCAAATGGGTCTCTTCACCGACCGCAACATACTAGAAATTGCCCGTGCTCGGGCCTGTTGCTACAACGTAGCCCTAGTTAGGGCCCGAGCACCGAATGGTGAGAGGCCCTATTGAAATTGAAAGGATTCTTATTATTATTATTATTTCTCTCTTAAATGAGTTGGCTTTTTGAGGGCTTTAACTTGCTCAAAAAGTTTCTAAACTTAGCAGTAAATTAGAAAGTGGTGAAAATTTACGTATTCTGGAGTATTTGGAAATGGTCGTGGCAAAATGGCTCGACAGCGCCACCTACGGAGAAGCCCCTCATTTACGGAGAAGCCCCTCATTTAGCATTCACTGATCCTCACGAAAATATAGACAGTTGTGTATCATGACCAGATGCACAAAAAAGGAGCATTATGAAAAACACAACAGTAAGACCGCCATTTTGAATTTAGTGGCCATTTTAGCCATATTCCATGTTTTTTACTTTGATGTACTTGTCGTAGAGCTTTCATCGGATCAACTTCAAAGATAAAAAATGATTAAGGGATTTATTTTTCGTCACACCGTGTGACCGTGGCGTGGCGTCAAAGTTTGGTTACACCCCATCAAAACACAAGCATCTGTATCTCGGACATACATGGTCCACTCAAGACCAAACTAGACATGTAAGACAAGAGTCCTGGCCTGATGATATCTATACAGAAATTATGACTTGAAATCACAGCGCCCCGTGGTGGCACCAGGAAATGTCTTGTTTTTTGCTTGTCTTACACTTGGATGTATTCCTCCTCATCCACTCACCTCAACCATGTCAAACTGTATCAAATGGGTCTCAAGACATGATAATGAAGACATAAGATAACTGTGACTGTTCGTCAAACGCCATATTAATGGCGTGGCATCAAAGTTCATCAACTCGCCGTGAAACATGAAATTGCTGTAACTTCAGTGTTCATGGTTATACAGTTAGGTCCATAAATATTTGGACATTGACACAATTTTCATAATTTTGGCTCTGTAAACCACGACAATGGATTTGAAATGAAACAATCAAGATGTGCGTTAAGTGCAGACTTTCAGCTTTAATTTGATGGTATTTACATCCAAATCAGGTGAACGGTGTAGGAATTACAACACATTTTATATGTGGCACCCCCTTTTTAAGGGACCAAAAGTAATTGGACAAACTAACATAATCATAAATGTAATTGTCACTTTTAATACTTGGTTGCAAATCCTTTGCAGTCAATGACAGCCTGAAGTCTGGAACCCATAGACATCACCAGACGCTGGGTTTCGTCCCTGGTGATACTCTGCCAGGCCTCTACTGCAACTTTCTTCAGTTCCTGCTTGTTCTTGGGGCGTTTTCCCTTCAGTTTTGTCTTCAGCAAGTGAAATGCATGCTCAATTGGATGCAGGTCAGGTGATTGACTTGGCCATTGCAGAACATTCCACTTCTTTGCCTTAAAAAACTCTTTGGTTGCTTTCGCAGTATGCTTTGGGTCATTGTCCATCTGCACTGTGAAGCGACATCCAATGAGTTCTGAAGCATTTGGCTGAATATGAGCAGATAATATTTCCCGAAACACTTCAGAATTCATCCTACTGCTTTTGTCGGCAGTCACATCATCAATAAATACAAGGGAACCAGTTCCATTGGCAGCCATACATGCCCACGCCATAACACTACCTCCACCATGCTTCACTGATGAGGTGGTATGCTTTGGATCCTGAGCAGTTCCTTCCCTTCTCCATACTCTTCTCTTCCCATCATTCTGGTACAAGTTGATCTTTGTCTCATCTGTCCATAGGATGTTGTTCCAGAACTGTACAGGCTCTTTTAGATGTTTTTTGGCAAACTCTAATCGGGTCTTCCTGTTTTTGAGGCTCACCAATGGTTTACATCTTGCGGTGAACCCTCTGTATTTACTCTGGTGAAGTCTTCTCTTGATTGTTGACTTTGACACAGACACACCTACCTCCTGGAGAGTGTTCTTGATCTGGCCAACTGTTGTGAAGGGGTTTTTCTTCACCAGGGAAATAATTCTTCTGTCATCCACCACAGTTGTTTTCCGTGGTCTTCCGGGTCTTTTGGTGTTGCTGAGCTCACCAGTGCGTTCTTTCTTTTTAAGAATGTACCAAACAGTTGATTTGGCCAAACCTAATGTTTTTGCTATCTCTCTGATGGATTTGTTTCGATTTTTCAGCCTAATGATGGCTTGCTTCACTGATAGCGACAGCTCTTTGGACTTCATAATAAGAGTTGACAGCAACAGATTCCAAACACAAATACCTCACTTGAAATGAACTCTGGACCTTTTATCTGATCCTTGGCAATGAAATAATGAGGGAATAACACACACCTGGCCATGGAACAGCTGGGCAGACAATTGTCCAATTACTTTTGGTCCCTTAAAAAGGGGGGTGCCACATATACAATGTGTTGTAATTCCTACACCGTTCACCTGATTTGGATGTAAATACCCTCAAATTAAAGCCGAAAGTCTGCACTTAAAGTACATCTTGATTGTTTCATTCAAAATCCATTGTGGTGGTGTACAGAGCCAAAATGATGAAAATGTTGTCAATGTCCAAATATTTATGGACCTAACTGTATCTCACTCAAACTACATGTGTGTAGCAACATCCCCCCCCTGAAGATATTCATATGGTTTTAAGGAATGGGCATGGCAAAACAACTGACTAGCGCCCCCTAACAGGCAGCCCCGGCACTACGATTGGCCGACATGTACAAAAATCGATTTGGGCATGTGTATTTTCATAACAAACAATTAAGTCTCTTGGATAGATATGCTAGACCAAACAGGAAGCCCGCCATTTTGGATATAGTGGCCATTTTAGCCATATTCCACATTTTTACTTTGATGTACTTGTCGTAGAGCTTTCGTCAGATCAACTTCAAATTCAGATGAGTGTCATCACAACAAGATTGAGCTAAAAATGATTTAGGGATTTATTTGTCTTCACACCGTGTGACTGTGGCGTGGCGTCAAAGTTTGGTTACACGCCATCAAAACACGAGCATCTGTATCTCAAACATACATGGTCCAAACAAGTCGAAATTATACATGTAAGACAAGAGTCCCGGCCGGATGATGGCTGCACAGATATTATGACTTTAAATCACAGCGCCCCCTGGTGGCTACAGGAAGTGACATGTTTTTTACTTTGATGAACTGCTCCTGGTTGCTTTGAAATATACAGCTCAAAAGAGCTCAGTAAAGTCATTGGTTGATTGTCATAATTGTGACATTTCATCAAACCTTGTTAACATTGATGTGCGGCGAAGGATCATCCTTCGCCAAAGGACACAATGTTGTCATAACTCCACTGTGCATTGTCATATCACTACCAAACTTCTGCCACCTGATCAAAGTCCAAGACTGAACAGCTCCATGTGTCAATATTTCCTCAGTGTCATGGAGCCACCTACTGATTCGCCATGAAACAGGAAGTACTTTGTTAACCTCACTTTGCATTATCCAACCGGCTCCAAACTACTGACCTATGATCACAATCGTAAACTGAACAGCTCCATATATGAATATTAGTTCAGGGTCATAGCGCCACCTACTGATCAGTGTGAAATTAAGTTGTGGAAACATTGTCATATTGTCACAAAATTGCTCACACTACGTCAGCGCGCCTACTTGAACAGATCTATATGTCTGTGTGTAATAATAGTGATGGCGCAACCTCCTGGCAACAGGAAGTAAGCCTTGTTTTACAACTATCATTCGATTTACATAAAATTGTCACTATTTGATAGCGTGGACCGTAATGAGCAATTAGCAGGCAAGGATCGACGTAGCGTGACGGACGCAGGAAGTGAAGCATTTATCTTTGCTGCAGTGCGCAAAATGCAAGCAAAGCGGAGACATGCACTTAGTCATCGATCGCTCTCTCCAGCGACCGCAACAGGCTTCAACGTGCGGGTGCTCGGGCCCACAAGTGCTACGACGTAGCCCTAGTTATTATTATTTCCCTCCTGGCTGCTTTACGATATACAGCTCAAATGAGCTCAGTCAAGTCATTGGATCAAGGTCAGAATTGTGACATTTCCTCAAACCATGTAAACATTGAGGTGCAGCGAAGGATCATCCTTCGCCAAAGGACACAATGTTTTCATAAGTCCACTGTGCCTTGTCCCATCACTACCAAACTTCTGTCACATGATTACAACCCTGAACAGCTCCATGTGTCAATATTTCCTCAGTGTCATGGCGCCACCTAGTGATTCACCGTTTTGGCATCAAGTTAAATTTTTCCGCTTGACGCGAGCGTATCGCAACATGAAACACACTGAAAAATTATTTGAAACGATATTTATGAAATATTTTACATGATATTAATGATCAAATATGCATGCCATACTTGTATGGACCTTCTATTGTCTTGGAGTTTTAATTTTACCACTTTTAACAGCCACATTATTAAATGTCCCCTCTGCCCATCCACTACAGCCACACAAGCAGTCATAAAGTTAAAAAGAGAAGGGGGTGGGGGGGGGCTACGTATTCAAAACAGCATTACGTTTTCCGTCAAAACTTTATCTGATCAAAACAAGCAGCTGGGAAGAGTTTAATATATCTGTGGATTGATCTAACTGTAAAGCATATTTCCCTTTGCTTAACTCTATCCACCAGTTGGCACCTTATGTCCTGGGCAATGTCGCTGATGCACCGGGCAATAGTCCCGTTAGACAGCGGCATTGATTCCATATCACGGGCTTATAATTTATCCCCATGCATGGCCAGATTTATAGCTACAGCAGCGGGTTTAATTAACGTTTTGCCGATTGTGTCTGGCTTTTTTGCCTGTGCAGTTAAATATGCCACCTCATATGATGCCCTTTGAGCTGTGGCTGGGATTATCTGTTTAGTAAGGACTTTCTTTTGGCCTTGCAACTCTGGCTCGTTCCGCTAATCCGTGTCGTTTTAACCTCATGGGTCAACAAAGAAGAAAAGAAAAAACTAATGGGAATGTTTTTATTGCATGGTTTTATTCTAATTTCAACTAATATTTCTGTATATATTTATAAAATAAAAATGTAATTCACAATCATGTCACAATCACAGAGTCATGAAAAGATGCCTATTATCCTCATGAGATACACTTTCAAGGTTAACCTTACCAGAGATAGTATTGCAACTCATAACACATTGTGATAGAAGTCTGGCTTGAATATAGCCTGACGTTGTCATACTCACAATTCTAGTCAGAATGTGAGTCTGAGACCGCTCCATTGGGCTGTGATTATGGGGCGTGTTTCAACTGAACCAGAAAAAAAATGCCTCTTGTCTCAATTGGATAGACCTACAACCAATCAGAGCAACGTAATATGTGACGTATGTTAAGCGACTCATTGTGAGTTATTTACTAACGCCGGGTTCACACCGGACGCTGAAGCGCAGCGCCAAGCCTTAAATAACAGCTGGCTCCCATCCGCTCCCATGTTAAACCGTTGTGCGGGTCACACTGGAGGCTGAAGCGCCGCTCTGCCCCAAGGCTGCCTCGCGCCGTGCAGCGATCGTTTCGGCGACAGGAAACACACTGAAAAATGATTTTAAATACTTTGAAGTCCCCTTCTGCTGTCCTGGAGTTTTAATTTGACCAATGGCATTATTAAATGTCCCCCTCTGCCCATCCACTGCAGCCACACAAGCAGTGATAAAGATTAAAAGAGAGGGAAGGGGGGGCTACATATTCTCCACATAGGCTTGAGTGGAGAATACGTAATTTACCCTCCACACCCAACATTTAACGGAGCAAACAGCGGAGAAGTTCTTCAACATGGATGACATTAAAGTAATAATTGAAGTGGAGAAGTGCAGTGAGTTGTATGATCCTCGGAATATGTTTTATAAAGACAACACCAAGAAACAAGACAAATGTTGGGACGCTGTTGCTTAATGTTGGAGCAACAAGTAAGTATATGCTTGAATACTACTGGATCAACGGGTGATATTATTAGCGCTGCCTGGCGGTTCAGCGTCGCTTCAGCGTCCGGTGTTAACAGCCAAGCGCCGGCTCGATAGGGATTAGCGCGGCGCGGTGCTTTGGCGTCGCCTCCGTGTTTTCTGTTCCTCTTTCAAAATTAATGCGCAGTCGATGTCTCCTAAAACAGCCTCAAATGCAGCATCTACACCTCTCAGCTCTCCAGAGGCAGGCATTCAATCCAAGCGCACTTTGATGACGTGGTTGATTACGGTACCGTTGATCATCTGTCCATCATCGTATAAAGCCCGCCCTGACAATCTGATTGGATCAGACTTTTTGGAACCGGCCATAATTTCTCCCCAACGGAGCGACTCCAGACCGAACTTCCCGACCTCAAATGTTGTGAGCGGGGCTAAGTTCGTCTGGCATCCAGGCTAGCTTGAATACCAAATTGGACTGTGAATTTTAAAAAGGGGCTTTGTCAAGAAAGGATCAACACAGGGAGTCACAGGGATCTCAGAGTGTTAATGGAGAACTGTCAAATGCATGGATCTTATGTAGGAGAACTATGGCTGTTTGTCTGAGCCAGTTCAGATTAGTTCTGTAGGCGCAGTTTCAGACAGGAATTAAGACACAGGAAACTGATTTGCATATGTTTTCTTCGAAGATAAAGCAGACAGAAATTAAGTCCTTGGAGAGTCATTAAGTAATAGAAAGGTCATACATGTATTAGAAAGGCCTTACAAATGTCAGGTCACAAACAGTTTAGGTCATAAAAAGTCTCAGACAGGTATGCAAAAGTTACTTTCAGCTACAAAATAGTTTTCAACCAAATTTACCTATTTTCCGCTACAACATCTTTTCTAAAATATTCCTGTAGAGGCCTTAGACCTCTCAGGTCAACCATCTGTTGTGCAATAGTAGCAGACTTGATGTTGGCTAATTAGTTATGATCATAAAATATGATTATTCAAATAATATTTTTTTTATCAAAAATAATAAAATAAAATGATAAGGTTATCAATTAAGAATAAGGAAATTATTAATGAAAAACAGTAAAATTATTAATTCAGAATAATAAAAACTGTAATTAAAAAGACGGGGAACCACCCTGGTATAAGGGAACAACAATCAATCTGTAAAGATCAGTCTCAGTTTGGAAAAGTTAAATTAGTAATCTCAATATTTAATATTAATTATTATATAATGAACAATTAGGGGTTTGAATTTGAACACTGACTATCATTATCCAGCTGTAATCACATACATATGCACAAATAATCACAAAATACAGATACTTTAATTACACTAGAATTTATTAAAGATAATAACATCAATGTCAATCAATGACTATTATCCAAACAAAACTCTACTATATCACAGATAACAACAACAGCACTTATCACAATTTATAACACAATTGTAATACCGATGGTATATGTATAAATGTGTGTGTGTCTGTGTGTGTGTGTGTGTTTGTTTGTGAGATTGGGGAGTAAAAATGGCGTACAAAGTGACGTTGGTGACGTCGTATGGCCGAAAAAGATGGCTGTAGAATAGCGTGGTTTGGAACAAATGGGAAATCGAGATCAAAGGATACTGTGATCTAACCCGTGGTTCCAAGCTCCGAATGGTGTCGAGATGCGACCACACTATTTAGGTCCCAGAATTTGTATATAAAATGAGAAATGTGTGGATGCAGGTCGGAACGTGTGTGTAGGCAGGTTTAGGAGAAAAGAGAGAGACAGAGAGATAGAGAGAGAAGGAAACATGCAAAGAAATTATCAGAGGAGATCTCAAAACGCGCCAGAGACAATTATGCGGTGACTTCACCACTCGGTACCCAAGCGGACGAACTAAAATCCGTTCAGCTGTGTAAATGGTTTTGCTAAAGGTTTTGTATTCATATAGCGCTTTTCTAGTCTTGATGACCACTCAAAGCGCTTTACAGTACAGTTTTACATTCACCCATTCACACACACATTCATACAGTGCATCTATTCGCAGCACTTTGTTATTCTATGGGGGGCCATTCAGGGAAGACAAGTGAATTGTGTGCATGGCCTCGAGAGCAAACAATCAGCTTGCTTGTGCGGTGGCAGCGGGAATCGCACTTGGGGTGGAAAAAGAGAATGCGTCTCGTTCTTCTTGAGGGAATATCTTCTTCCGTCTGCGGGGGTGAGCAGGTGTGGAGCAGCTGACCATGTATCTGGGAAAAGTATGTGAACTCGGCCTGCGAGTGAAAGACTTTTGCCAAGGTCTTTTCAAAATCAAAATCAAATAAAAAGGTGTTTACAAAAGTAAAAGAGGAAAGGTAAACTTAAGTTATAAAAAAAATACGAATGTCTGGATGATTGCTCCCCTTGGGCGGCTGGGTCATCTGGAGGAACCGGGAGAGGTTCTGGTCCTATCTTCAGCACACAGGAAAAAAAAGCCAAGATTTCAAGGGTGCTCCACTATTTATTACCTGAGAAGGGCCGGGTCTAGGCAGGGGCAAGAGGGGGCCTGGCCCCCTCAAATAAATGTTGTGCCCCCTCAAACTAAATCCCCCAAAATATATTAAATTTCATATATGTTTTATTATCTCATGCTTCTCTCCTCCGCTCCACTTCTTAATGTCTTAATGTCTTGCTTGCCCCCTCAAATATAAAATATATCAAGTTGTTTCTCATGTCATGTTTCTCACCTCCGCTCCATCTCCCCTTTTCGCTCTGCTCAGTGTATCGGCCTGCTGCCGGTTCACTGTGAGGGATAGCTGTCTGCCCAACTTCCAATCACCCTTTAGTATGCAAATGAGCTAGTGTCAGGTTTCTAATAGCAGCTTGCAGCAGTAAACTGCGAAGCAAAGGAGCTCTGTTAAATTCGGTCATAGTGTTTTGTGTAGTGACATACTTAATTGCTAATAACATAATAAAAACAAGAGTTAATATTTTTCTTGAAAATCTTTATTTGCTCAGTCAACAACAACAACCAAAACCACATAACCAAATTCTTGTAGTAGCTAAGCTGTAGCCTATTCTCCTAGATCAGGGTGTGTGGGCCCACAGTCCCTGTCATGTGTCACAGCACGGGGAGAGAGCACTGTCCGCTCCCTGCCACAGACTGAGCACAAATGATCTGTGCGTGCAGACCCCTAAAGAAAGCCCCGCCCCCACCCAACTTCTGCAATCTGGCTGCTATTTTACAATCCCATCTTCACTTTTCCACTCCTGTAAAACTTTCAGCAGACTTGTCCCAACCTTGTGTATCTCATTCTCCTCAGGGACTCAGCCTTGTAAACAAGTGACATACAACACTAGTGTAGAGATTGCTTGCATTCCATTCTGCTGATCATTCTGAGGTTACATATACAATGCATCCGTTTTTCAGAGCTTTTAAAAAACATACTCCTCCTGCCCCTACCAATGGCGATCATGGTGGCAATGCTCTAGCTAGCACCTCAGCAGCTAGCGCTGCACCTACCCCTACCAGTGTTGTAGCTAGCAGCGCATCAGCTAACGTTAGTAGTGGTTCTGCTGCCTGCATCACTCCAGCAGTAGCTAGCATAACACCAGCAAGCACTACTTCTACTCTACCTCCTCCTTTCCCAGCTGTTCTTACAGTTAACCCCAAACTTCCCATTTTACCCAGTGACTTAACCACCATTGCACCATCTCAGCTATTATTAAGTAGCTACCCAAAACGTGCATTTAGCAAAAAACTGAGGTCGTTCAATCCTGCCTGGTACCGCACACGACCATGGCTTGAATACTCTGCTGAACGGGATGCATGTTTCAACAACTGGAAAGTTGCACTGGAAAGTGACAAAGGGCTGCAGAGGCATGTGTCCTCCCACAACCATGTGCATGCTTCTACTCTCTGGGCTGAGCACCAGAAGAGAGAGGCTACTGGGGGAAATGTTGACACATTATTGGTTGGCAAGACACAGGTAGAGAAAAACCGGTACTATGTTAAGAGTGTGGGCAACGCTGTGAAGTTCCTCTGTGTCAATGAGTTGAGTCTACGTGGAACAACGGAACACAGGCGTGATGCTGCTGGTCATGATGATGATGATATTGCTTCTGGGCTTTTTCTTAAGTTAATGGAATATACCCTTGAGAAAGATGAAAAACTAGCCAGCATCGCCAAGGGTATCCCAAGGAATGCATCATATACATCAAATCACATACAAAATGAAATTATTGACACACTGGCAAACATGGTGCTCGGAGAGATAAAAAAAAATATGAAAATGCTGATGCTGTGGGTTTTTGCCTCAAGAGTGATGGGAGCAGGGACAGGTGTAATGTCGGTTATGATTAGGTTTGTCAGTGCTTCCCTACCCGAGGAGCATCTCATTGGGTTGCTTGACCTCGACCAACTAGATGCACAGTACATAACCTCTGAGATCCTGAAGTGCCTCTCTGATGCTGGTTACAGTGCTGACAACATTCTGAGCCAGTGTTATGATGGAGCTTCAGTGATGAGTGGGGTGAGAGGAGGTGTTCAAGCTCTGCTCCAACAGAAGCTGGGAAAGTATATACCCTACATTCACTGCTACAACCACCAACTGCACCTGGTAGTTGTGCATGCCATGCAGAGCGAACAATGTACTAAAAGATTTTTTGATCTGTCTTCTTCCTTGTACAACTTTTTTCGGCACCACTACATCACTAGAAAATATGATGCTCCTAATCTTAGGAGGCTAATTCAAATCCGATGGACTAGCCACTATGAGGTGACACGTTGCATTACTGAGAATGAAGATCAAATAATCACTGTTCTGTCTGAGGTGGCAACGGATGATGATGCTGCAGTGGATCTGTGCACTGAAGCATCAGGCCTGCTCTGCCAGATTAAGAGGCAGCACTTCTTTAAAATTGGCAAGTTTCTGGTGCAAGTGCTTGGTCTACTGAAACCAGCAAATGCCATACTACAGTCTCAGTCTGTGGATATGTGCAGAGCCTCAAACAAGGTTGGTACAGCACTGGATTCTTTGAGGGCCATGAGGGATCACAGCGATGAGTGGGGAGAGGGAGATCACACAGCAGCTGGGGATGACATTCCAGCAAAGAGAAGGAGAACAATGAATAGGCACCTCAGTGACAGTGTTGTAATTACAACAGTGGGCCACACAGACACAGATGACAGTGTTCCCCCCCATAAGCGCTTTGAGTGGTCATCAAGACTAGAAAAGCGCTATATAAATGCAAATCCATTTACCATTTACCATAAGACACTTAAAAGACCTCTACTAAACATTCTGGACCGGGCAATTACCGAGTTGGAGACAAGATTCTGCCAGAAGAATTTGGAGCTGATGAAGGCCACGTCCAGCCTTGTGCCTACATCTGGCACATTCCTCCATGGAGCTCTGTTGCATCCTTTGGTTGAGCTGGCTGGCACTGATGCAGGATGTCTGAATAATGAAATCCTGGTGGCAAAGCCCATGTTGCTTAAGGAATGCCCCAATGAACCAGATCTGTCTACAGTGTGCAAAACCCTACAGCACTACAAGGCAGCATTTCCCTTGTTGTACAAGTTATACATTACAGCACTGGTCATTGGGGTTTCTTCAGCTGCATGTGAGAGCTCTTTCTCCACACTGTCCCGTGTCTTAACCCCCTTTCGCAGAACTATGCTGCATCACAGAAAGAGGAACCTGGTTATCTTGGCCCATGAAAAGTCAATTACATACAAGCTGGACATGGACAAATTTGTGAGGGAGTTTGCCAAGGGAAACAGGAGGCTGACGTTGACCTAGAGACCTAGGAGAACTTAACTAAAATTAGTGGCCAGCAAAAATGCTGTAGTTAGCCAACGTTGTTTGTTTTTTCTAGGCTAATAGCCTTTGTTTTATTTCTTTAATTTTTATTTAAAAAACTAAACAAAAACATCCTCCTAAGGGTGTTATAAAAATAAAAAGATACAAAAACATCCTCCTGAGGGTATTATAAAAATAAAAAAATACAAAAACATCCTCCTGAGGGATTGCCACCTTATCATGGTCAGGAGGTTTGAGTGCCTCAGTGACCCTAAGAGCTATACCAACAGAAGCTAGTCTTCATAGGGACACCCAAGTTGGGCAGGTCTTAGGGTAGAGGCCTGACAAAGTGCAGTCAGTTTAGGTTGAGGGTAGGACATACAACTAACAACCCAAGTTCATATATGGTTAGTCTAACAACAATAACTACAATAAAATAAGTGTGCCAAGCATTTGAGACCACAGTACTTTACAAGGCACTTGTTCAGTGTACCCGCATCCTAGTGAGTGAATTTGTCAATTAGACATGGTAAAAGGTGCTGGAGCACAATGCCCCCTCATACATGCCTGTCTAGACCCGGCGAGATGACTAGTTACTCTCCAGTGGGGGACGTGGGGGACTGTTGGCTCTCAGCCAATGGAATGCCAGAGTTTAAACTCCAGGAGCGGTAAGAAAAACCATGGGGGTCCACATAGGAATTCTGGGAGTGTTTGGTCCAAAAGAGAAAACTCTAGCTCAGGCTTTTAAAGTCCCATGTAGGCCTCTCCATTGTTCTTTGTCTTGCTTCGATCCCAACACATCTGTGAATCATAATTCAGGTTCAGGCATAATATAAGTCATACACATGTTTTAAAGGTAAATGGTGTGTATTAATATAGCACTAAAATATTATGTGCCTCTCTAGTCTTGATGACCACTCAAAGCGATTTACAGTCAAATTTTGCCATCACCCAGTACATCTATGGGCAGCATTGTTTTTTTTGAGGGGCCATTCGGGACGCAGATGGGGAATACTGGGATCGTAAGCTGCCGACCTTCTGGTTGGAGGATGACCCTTCTACCCCCTCAGACACAGCCACCCTAAATATGAATTGATGGCCAATACCAGTAGTGCAGTCCCCAAACCACACTACACTTAACCAAGCTAAAGTTTGTGTTTTTTTTACAGTCATTCCTTTGTTGCTGCTCTTCTGCCAATGTGGGGGGGCTGCAGGTGTTTCAGGAGGCTTTACTGAGATGCCTTTCGACACCAAATCACACCTCATTAACTATCACACTGAGGGCCAGGGAGAAAACACGGTAAGACTGACAAATTAAGGAAATTAATAATGGCATAAACGATGGTCAATTGCTATTGAGATGTCTGTGTGAAAACTCAATTAATATGTTCTTACATTTGGATCCTTGCTATAGGAGGTACCACTGCTGAATAAGCCACCACAAATGGAGGGAGATATGTTCAAAATGGGTATAGGCATGGTCGGCAAAACTTGCGCAATGGCGACCATGCCAACTTTTGATTTTCAGAAGTCAGTCACTTCAATGGATGGGATTAACAGGGTCCAACTAGATGGATTTGCCGGTGACCACAGAGAAGAAACCTGGGGGATGATGAACCAGCCGAGCGCCAGTGGCTTCCTTTCTGAGTTTGAAGTCAGAGAATCAGGAGGAGGTGGAGGAATTTATGATGGCATGGCTCTGCCAGACCACTTTCTGGAACAGTACTACACTCAGGTGAGGACTGGTGTAAATATTTTTGAATTGTAATTTTCTGTCACCCAAGTTTGCTTGGGTTGGAGCATTAAAGCTCCCAACACCCTTGCGTGCTTGTATTTATACATCATACATGTCTGGGATTTCTTCTGACTAATAATGAGATTGACAACTATTATTTTACTTTAATTTAAGAGATATTCCATCATTCATAACACGGCTAAGCAAGTACAACTAGTGTCATGAATGGCACAAAAAATGACTACTAACTCAAAAAAATACAAACATGGGTCATGAGCTTTTTTACTCTTTAACAGAAGCTGGACAATGGAAACAAGAACCTTGCAGTGAAGAACAGTCTGTTAGTTTATGATTATGAAGGCCAGGGTTCCACTGCTGGCTCTGTGGGATGCTGCAGCCTCCTAGAGTCTGATGATGACCTGCATTTCCTTGATGATCTTGGACCAAAGTTTAAGACCCTGGCTGAGGTGTGCGGAGGCAAGCCAATTCTAACTGAAGTTAAACAAGTGTTCACTCCTGCCACCATGAACACACAGACATCAGTATCAAGGTTTGTGCATGAACCACAGTTGCCCCCCCCCAACCCAGCTGCAGACAACTGTTTCTAACATAGAAGAGACTGTAGTCAGGGATATATCTGAACGTTCAGATCAGAAGATCAATGAGACCATGACCACAAAAAGACGAGAGATGGCAAAACAAGATCAGATGCTGTTGGTACAACAGCAGCAGCCCGTGTACTACACCACAACTCCAGTGCTGCAGCCAACGCACTATGTTGTCCAGCCACATATTCAGAACACTATGCTACTAGCTGAGGCAAAAGCCAACAACTTACAGGGCATGGTACTGGTTAATAGCACCCAGACTGGACCTTCCCCATGTGTGGTCCTTCAGGGTCAGGTACTAATGTCTGGTGGACAGTACCAGGGCCCCCATGTGATGCTCGTGGAAAGTAATGGAATCCAGGAAGACGGCACTGACCGGATCTATGCTGAAAACATCTGTGGCTCCCAGATCATGAAGGTTAAAGAGGAAAAGGTCCTTGCAAAGTCAATGAAAGTGGGGAAAGGGATCCAGACCTGCCACATTCCGGGAGGCACTCGACAGCCAGGAGGACCTTTGAGATCTCAGAGAGGCCTGGTGGTTGGAGGGCAAACAAGCAATGGAGGGCAGCTGGTCCAGGAGGCAGAAGGAGTATCTGAAAAGTGGGATGTATCTGGTTCTCAGAGAGTCCTTTGCAGTGAGAGCAGCACATCCTCTGGCTCTCAGAACCGTGTGGTGGGGTCCTCTATCATATCGAGTGCAATCCCGCTTACCGCAAAATGGTGATCCAGCAGACCAGAGAAATTCAACGAAGTGCTAAGTGAGAAATAACATGGTTAAATACATCTCAGACTGTCATGGCAGTGTGTGTATATTTTTTTTGGCAGTGCTCTGCATGCGTACGTCGGTTTATGGTGGAAGGTGTGCTACAGCAGATTGTAATAGAAATTAAGCAACATGTGCCTGCATGTTCATAGTATAGCTTCAGCTTGACATTGATGGTTGCAGTTAAACAACCACTGTTTGAAGACAGGCAAATACCAGGCAAACACACTAAGCTCTATACTCAGTGTTCAAAATTGTGTAATAACCTGACAGAGTAAGATATTAGAGGGCATAAGAAGAGCTTATGTACTAAACAGAATGAACACAAATTTATCTTCTATTCAAACAACTAGACCAGGGGTGTCCAAACTACGGCCTGCGGGCCATCTGCGGTCCGCCATCCATTTTAAATCGGCCCGCCTCAAAAAAATTAAAATTAAAAGATATTACATTAAATGGCACTTACATATAGCACTTTGTAGTTTTGCTCTATTTTGGAAGAAATTGTACTTTCTTGATTCTTGTTCTGGGTTTGAACCCTCGGGTAGGGGAGAGCGGGGTAATGTGAGAAATTTTTTCCATTTGCTCCCCTCTAGGTGAGCTAAAATGATATATCAGTAAAATGTACACATTTCCCATTAATTCAGGATGTTTCCTAGCAATGGAAATGATCAGAATGTCTTTCGGTCAAACGGCAGTGAAAATATGATTGTTTTTAAAAAAGTGGTCTTGTGTCTCACTTTACCCCAGCTTAGGGGTAAAGTGAGAAAGACCAGAAAAAATCAAGGGGGTAATGTGATCCACTTACTTTTTCCACTTTAAAACTACCATAACAACACATTTTGTAATAGGTCAATTAAGCACATTTATGATTATTATGATTCATGTGATCTCTTGCACACCCTAGCTTACCAGCACATTGTTTCTCTGTCCAATTGGCAGGGACAGGGATATTGTTTTTCTCTGCGTATTCAAATGCCAGTTCACGGCACTTAACTGGAGCGAGGCCTTGGAACTGGTCAGCTAGTTGTGTAAAGTGTTTGGCAAGCTCCTCCTCCATCTCATCTGTGAATATTCTCTTTGCCTCAGCGACTGCATCCCAGGCTACTGATTTTACTTCCCCTTTCTCTTTTTTCTTTATGAATCTTTTGAGTGTTGCCTTTTCAATATTTCTATCCCTTCCAGATTTTCTTAAGGACTTCGTTCCTTGCATGACCTCAGCGACTACACTCTCCATCTCTGGGAGGGGTGTTTGGCCCCAGGTTGTCTTCCTGGTGTTATGGCATTAAAAATAAAAGATATGTAATTTAATATTACACTACGTCTCACTTTACCCCACAGCATTTGTCTCACTTTACCCCACAGCCAACATTTTAGAAAAAACAACATCTCTTAGCAATTCGAGCTAATCTTCAGCTAGTATCAATCACATGGTTTTATATGTTGGAAGTTCATCAACATGTATGATATAAGTTTTGCTACCTGAATCAATTTGTTTTGACACTACAGTTGATTAAGTTCAAAGCAAGAAAATGTACTTTTACATGCACACATTACCCGATGTCTCACATTACCCCGTTCTTCCTGGGTTTGTACCCTTGGGGTTGAATCCACTTATTGTCAGTCACTTTGGATAAAAGCGTCAGCTAAATTAAATTTGACCGGGAGTGTGGTGTATAGGGCTCTAAAGGTTACATGATCTACCTTCACTTTTTCGATTTGCCCTGTGAGCCCTGCTGTAACATGAGCGGATCAAGAAACGAAAAGTTGACAATGACTGCAGAGTGTTTACACGAACACGGAGTGAACAACAAAATACTTTTTCATTGAAGTCCAATCAAAGGCTGTATGCCTGATATGCCGAGAAACTGTCGCAGTTTTCAAGGAGTACAACATCATCCGTCACTTTGCTATGAAGCATGCTAACTACGCTAGCAAGCAGTCAATACAAGAACGGGCAGCTAAGGTTCTGAGGCTGGCGGCTAATATACAGACTCAGCAAAAAAAATCACAGACAAACTGTGATTCAACAACAAACATCTCAACTACAAAGGCAAGTTTTTTGGTGGCATTCAAAATAGCAAAGGCTAGCAAGCCTTTCTCCAAAGGCCAGTTTTTGTTAAATGGCCTTGCAAATAAATGCTTTGCTACTTGTTAAAGGCCAAATCCTGTCATGTAATGAATTTTCCATGTCGTTTATATTAGTTCACAAAAAAACTCCATCCATCTGTTCCCCTCTGTCAAATTTTAGAACCCATTGTGGTCCGCGAATCAAAAAGTTTGCCCACCCCTGATATAGAGCAACAGATTGTCCCTAATTCAATTTAGAGAAACTTTTGCATTTCTCAACTAACACAAAAATGGGGAAAACATCTCAATGTCAGTGGCTCTCCAACCAACACTATAAAGAAACAGTACTTAGACAGCTCCATTAAACAACTTACTGTGTTATATTTCCTTTTAACATTGTTGAACAAACCATGACCATGTAGCCAATAAAACATTTTTTTAAGGGTTTCAGCTCTATATTATTCCTGACCTGGAAAAAGCATGAAAGAGTTGTTAGTCAACGTAGAAGGTTGTTTCCAATCAGCTGGAATTTTAATTAAGACAAAATGTGTTATCCCCATACATATTGACTATTATGATTGAGGATTATTAATCAGCCAGAAAAATACGAATAAACACTTTACAGCTAAGCATAACATTTCAGTGCCTATTTGATTTAACTTAATATAACTCCAAAACAAAGTGTTTTTGTTTTAAGTCTGGCAGGCAGGCAGAGCCAGCTTGATACAGTGAAAGCTACAATCAGAGTTTTTACTTTAAGCCTTAGGTTCAGCAAACAAGTCTAAACTGAATTAATGTCAAATCAGTGTGGAGAGCAATGACTACTGTCATAGACTTACTGTTGTAGTCAGATTTTTTTTTATTGAAAACCATATTTTGTATATTAAAACACAATTGTATGTCATTAACAGTCTTTAATACTTGTTAAGCACTTTCTAAATAAAAATGGAAGATAAATATATTGGCCTGACTGATTGTATTAAATGATGAATAACATGTGATTGATGAAAAGCATGTGAAATTATAAAGGAAATTGTGGATGTGATACTATGAAATGTACCAAGTTTCTTGGTACACACCTCTAGTGACACAAACACTGTATTTTTATTTATATTAAATTATCAAATCTTATCAAAGTTTGTTTCATGCATCATGAAACAAACTTCCATGTATAAAACAAAGGCTGTACATGTTCAGACAGTAAAAAGGTAAGGTTACACCTCAGGCACACTGAGCCTACAAACCTTTAACATGAAATACTTGGTTTGCATGTCGCAGCAAAGAGAATACAATGTCCCAGGACGGACAGAAGTGCAATAGATGTCACGCGTAAAGGAAAACATCATCAAGATAAAGGATTTAGCAACATCGATAAGGGTTAACATTTTGAAGCATACCTGAAGGTCAATGAATTGAAGGCCATGCTCTGGCTGGCTGCTGACCATAGAATATGATTGCAGCAGGACTGCTTGTTATATAGTACACTTGACATCTATTGCACTTCTGTCCGTGGTGGGAGAGGGATGCCTCACATGTGGCTCTCTCTGAGGTTTTTACGTTCTTTTTACCCTGTTAAAAGGGTTTTTAGTAGTTTTTCCTTACTCGTGTTGAGGGTTAAAGGACAGAGGATATCACACCTTGTTAAAGCCCTATGAGACAAATTGTGATTTATGAATATGGGCTATACAAATAAAATTGTATTGATTGATTGATTGAGGGATTATTGTCAGTGATAGTCGAGTATCTGAGGAGAAATACTATACTAGAAATACTACTACCATTATCTGACGCGAAACGCAACAAAGTATCCGCCATTCCCACTACGATCAGCCGGCACGACATAGAATCCACCACACTGGATCCACCACCGCGACCTCCGACATGCGATCCACAATCGCAATCCATGATGATGTGGCCACAGCTGCGGCCCTGGATCCGCGGGGGACAAGGCAAAGGGACTCCAGAGAAGGGGAACAGGCACATGCACAGATAGACCCCTAGTGGTGCAAAAGTAGCCCTTTTGCCCTGGATGAGAAAAGTGCCTCTTCTACTGGAGCCCAATTTTGTCTTCATTCATCAATATTTAAGAATAAAAATTACTCTCTCTGTCATCAATTCCCCCCAAATGTATTTTGATATCTGACAGGCATTTATTTGAGTTCTTGTGGGAATTTCGCGCCGACATGCTCTGCGGCACTCACAAGCCCCCGCCGTGCCCCTCCCTCCTCCTCTTCCTCATGCAGCGCTGAGCGTCAAACGGCTGCAGCCACTTCTTCTCTGACCCGCAGCATCAGACACACAGGTAATGAAGGTGTTTGTGCAATCCTCCGACTTGTTTGATGATAAATTAACCACAACATTAGCGCCACTGAAAACATTACGTCGCAACTGGTCTGTCGTTTCCTAAAAAATAAACAAACAAAAAACTTGCGATATCCGTGATTTCAAAGCCTTGTCCAGCTGTTTACTTACGTTTGTCATGTTTAATGAAGAGAGAGAGGGAGAGAGATACAGGCAGGCAGGCAGACAGGCAGGCAGACAGACAGGCAGACAGAGAATTTAAAGGCAGTTAACTAGTTTTGTAATTATTTATTATTCGTAATTATTGAAATGAAAGGTAGGTCTTAACGTGAGCTACATGAATCTGGTGAGGTATATTGTGGTATATTATTATTGTAATGCTGTTTATGCTTCAACTCTATCAGAAAACAGTCAAATTAAATGTGTGTGTACTTTGTTGTCAGCCTTATAGAGATATGTAAGTCACTCTTACATATCGTGTTAAAGAATAGTGTTAAAGAATATAAAAAGGCTCTCCACAAAGCAAGAGCCGCCTACTATTCTAAAACTAATAGAAGAGAATAAAAACAACCCAAGGTTTCTCTTCAGCACTGTAGCCAGGCTGACAGAGAGTCACACCTCCACCGAACCCAGTATTCCTCGATCCCTAAATAGCAATACCTTTATGACCTTTTTTAATGATAAAATTCTAACCATTAGAAATAAAATCAACAATCTCCTGCCCTCAATTGGCACTAATACCCTCCCAATAACAGAAATCTCAGAAATGGCTGAGAATCCTAACCATTATTTAGACAGCTTCTCTCTGATCACTTGTGATCAGTTTACCAAAATAATCTCAGGTTCTAAACCAACAACCTGTATCTTAGATCCCATTCATACAAAATTACTTAAAGAAATTCTGCCCCTAATTGATAGTTCGTTACTTAACACAATCAATCTGTCATTATCATCAGGCTATGTACCACAGTCTTTTAAAATAGCAGTAATCAAACCCCTTCTCAAAAAACCCACCCTGGACCCAGAGGTTTTAGCCAATTACAGACCAATATCTAATCTCCCCTTCATGTCTAAAATCTTAGAAAAAGTGGTAGCCAATCAGCTGTGTGAGTTTCTCCAGGAAAATAATATATATGAAGACTTTCAGTCGGGGTTTAGAGCCAATCACAGCACAGAAACAGCCTTGGCAAAAGTCACTAATGACCTTTTAATAGCCTCAGATCAGGGACTTGTGTCTGTCCTCGTTCTGTTAGATCTCAGTGCAGCATTCAACACAATTGACCATCAAATTTTATTACAAAGACTCAAACAGTTAATTAAAATTAATGGAACCGCCCTTAATTGGTTTAAATCTTATTTTTCTGATCGCTCCCAATTCGTGCAAATTAATGATGAGACATCTGTGCGCACCAAAGTTAACCATGGTGTTCCACAGGGCTCTGTGCTCGGCCCAATTTTATTCTCATTATATATGCTTCCACTAGGAAACATTATCAGGACACACTCTGTAAATTTCCACTGCTATGCGGATGACACCCAGTTATACTTGTCAATAAAACCTGAACAAAGTAATCAATTAACTAAACTTCGAGCATGTCTCAAGGACATAAAAACCTGGATGACCCGCAATTTTCTCTTATTAAACTCAGACAAAACAGAGGTTATAATACTTGGCCCCAAAACACCTTAGAGATAAATTATCTAACGATATAGCTGCGCTAGACGACATTGCCATTGCTTCCAACGAAACAGTCAGGAACTTGGGAGTGATCTTCGATCCTGATTTATCTTTTAATAGTCACTTAAAACAAATTTCTCGGACTGCCTTTTTCCACTTGCGTAATATCTCAAAAATCAGGCATGTCCTTTCGCAAAAAGATGCAGAAAAACTAGTCCACGCCTTCGTTACATCGAGACTGGACTATTGTAACTCATTATTATCAGGCTCCAGCAGTAAGTTGTTAAAGACTCTACAGGTTGTCCAAAATGCCGCAGCACGTGTCCTGACAAGAACAAAGAAAAGAGAGCACATTTCTCCAGTATTAGCTTCGCTACACTGGCTTCCAGTTAAATCTAGAATAGAATTTAAAATTCTCCTCCTCACCTTCAAGGCCCTTAATAATATAGCGCCTTTTTACCTTAAAGAGCTGTTAATACCTTATAAACCCGCTAGAGCACTCCGCTCCCAGAATTCAGGCTTACTTGTCGTCCCTAAAGTCTCTAAAAGTAGAGTAGGAGCCAGAGCTTTTAGCCATCAAGCCCCTCACTTGTGGAATAATCTACCAATTTCAGTTCGGGAGGCAGACACCATCTGTTCGTTTAAGAGTAGGCTCAAAACCTTTCTTTTTGATAAAGCTCATAGTTAGAGTTAATTAGTGAGGCAGAACGTAACTTGTTCTATTTAATGACACATGACACACGGAGCTTCTTTTTCCAGCTTCTCCTTCCTCTTCTCCATCCCTAACCCCCCCCCCTTCCCCGGGGTCTCTTTGCTTTAACACCCGCAGATCCAGGGCCTCTGTGGCCGCAACATGGATTGCTGTTTGTGCATCGCGCATCGGGGGTCGCAGTGGTGGACCCAGTGTGGCGGATTCTGTGTCGTGTGGGCTGATCGTGGTGCTGGTGGCGGACCCTGTGTCGCGTTGGCACTGGGTACAGGAGGTGGACCAGGGCCGCGGCGGTGGCTCGTGGTGGGCTCCTTGTGGGCGGCGGTGGACTGTGACTGAGGACTGGAGTGGCCTCTGGTCTGGATGCTGGATCGTGGTCCTGCTGGTTGCTGACCATGGACTGTGATTGCAGCGGGACTGCATCAATGCCGCTAAAGACTTTAATGATGAATGTTTTTACATGTGGCATCTATTGCACTTCTGTCCGTCCTGGGAGAGGGATCCCTCACATGTGGCTCTCTCTGAGGTTTCTACTTATTTTTACCCTGTTAAAAGGGTTTTTAGTAGTTTTTCCTCACTCTTGCTGAGGGTTAAGAACAGAGGATGCCACACCCTGTTAAAGCCCTATGAGATGAATGTAATTTGTGAATATGGGCTATATAGATTGATTGACTCTGGATTATTATGCAAAACATTGATTTATCTCATTTACTAAATTTGCAGCACAATGCCAAGAAAAGAGAGACTCAAAAGCAGAAGGACAGGGAACTGAAGCAAGCAGCTCAGGATAGCAGATCTCGTATAGCTTGGATCAGGCCATCAACAAGTAAAACAGATGAGGGAGAATCAGAAACCATACCTGGTCCAGAGGAGCCCATCACATCACTAACCCTAACCCTAACACATTATTTGGTTATTCAATATGGCCTTGTTTTGTCTGTTTTTGCCTGTTATTCATTTATTTATTCAATTTGATAACTTTAGTTAGTTTGTTAACAAAAATAACTATATAAGTTGAAAATATCGTACTGTGTTTTTTTCTTATTTATTAATTTATTACTATTATTTTTAATTTGATAAATAATTTTGGCAATGGGTGCCCTTTTTTTTGGGTTTGAGCACCTGCCCCTCAAAATGTCTTTGCACGTACCTGAAGGGGAACAAGGGTCAGAAACATTGTATTGATGTGAAATTAATTTCTTTGATCTGATAAGGATGGTGAAGAGGAAGGAGAAGCTGGAAAGAAAAGCTCCGTGTGTCTTGTGTCATTAATTCCCTTTGCACCTTGGCGTCATCAGGTGTTTTTGCCTTGTATCAATGATACAATGATACAGGTCGAACTTGAGGGTACACTGAGGCTCAAGGTTAATCAGACTGGCTACTGGTTTGTATGGTAGTACTATGAAAGACATGTGGCCCACTCAGTAGATCAGACATCAATACCTCTATATCTTTTTGAACTAAATGCTTCCTATTTTAGAAAATAGGTTAACTTGCGTTCTGCCGCAGTAATTAATGCATACCGCAAGTTGATGTTATCAACTTTCTAGACCTATAGCAGCATAACTAAGAGCAGGTCTAAGACAAGCCTGGACCAGCTCTAACTATAAGCTTTATCAAAAAGGAACAAACACAATCAAAACAATCACAAAGTCAACGTCACTCACCTAAGAAGCATCATATTAATCCACAGATCGATAACATTCCAATAAAAATGATCATTGTACATTGCCAAATGTCCTGACAATCCAATCCAGTAACATAATCAGTCCAAAACACACTATTACATCAAGGAATAGCCACAGTCAGCTGTTGCATAATCTCAGAGCAGCCAGCTACTACGTGTACACTTTGATGTATTTTCCCTCGTAATTTCTGTTCACATGTAAACAAAGAGGATCTCTCGATCTCAAAATGGTGGCTAGCAGCTCCTATTGGTTCAAGTGAGGTGCAATCTAAACTTGACCCAATCGGAACTGGCATGGCCTACAATAGTTAACGAGACAACTCGTTGACGGACAGAGCTTGCCCCTCTTCTGACGTGTAAAGACTGAGCCAATTGTAACCGATTGTTTAGATGACTGGCGTATCGTTTAGCCAATGAAATTTCCAACATGCAGATGGGCTGCTTTACGGGAAAAATGTAAGGAGACACCAAGCAAGTCACTGAGCTACAGTGTCCAACTGGTCCCAGAGCATCGTGCATCCCAAATAAACATGAAAGATGTTTATTTGTATAAATTTCAAACCATATGACCGGTTTTGTCTCCCTTATATAAAAGTATAGGGTTAGGGTTAGTGTGAGTGTTTTTGAGATATTACGCATGTGGAAAAAGGCCGTCATAGAAATTTGTTTTAAGTGAGAATTAAAGGACAAATCGGGATTGAAGATCACTCCCAAGTTCCTGACTGTATAATCGGAAGCAAGGGCAATGTTGTCTAGCGCAGCTATATCATTAGATAATGTATCTCTAAGGTTTTTAGGGCCAAGTATTATTACCTCTGTTTTATCTGAGTTTAATAAGAGAAAATTGCGGGTCATCCAGGTTTTTATGTCCTTGAGACATGTTCGAAGGTCAGTTAATTGATTACTTTTTTCAGGTTTTATTGACAAGTATAACTGGGTGTCATCCGCATAGCAGTGGAAAGTGTGTTTCCTTTTTTTTTAAATATTTTTATTAGGAGGTAAGGCATAGTAGAACAGGAATCAATGTCAAATTTACATTGAGTATCACATAATTTCTGTACGACAATTAACAATATATAGAGATATTGACACCATAAAAATACTGTGCATCACGATGGGTTAAGAGTAAGATATACAGTCTACCTTCTAGAATGTTTTTCTGATTTTATGGACCACATGAACGTGGTCATGCGAACAATACATAACACAATTCAAAGAAAATAATAATAATGATAAATAAGTAACTGAAAATTATATTAAGTAATAATTAATTATTAAAGCTGCACAGTATAAATAAATAAATAAAAAGAATAAGTAAGTGAGTAAATAAAAAGGAAGAAGAAAGAGAGAGGGGGGGATCCGTCAATCAGGAGGCAGGGACTGGAGAGAGTGGAAGAATGTAAGAAAGGGAAGCCACTTATTATAAAATTTGTTAGAGCTACCTTTCACTGAATATCTGATCTTTTCCAGCTTTAGAAAAGACATGGTGTCGTTGAGCCACTGAGTACTAGAGGGAGCTTTAGTCGACTTCCAGTGGAGAAGAAGGTGGCGTCTTGCCAGTAAGGACGTAAAAGCTAAAATGTCTAATTGAGTTGAGGTAAACCGGTTATGGTCCTCTGGGAGCCCGAGTATGGCAACATGGGGGGAGACTTTTATAATCACTGAAAGTATTTTTGACATCGTGTCAAAATAATTCAACCAAAAGCGAGAGAGTAGCGGGCAAGAGTAGAACATATGGGTTAAATTGCAGGATGAGGCATGACATTTGTCGCATTTGTCAGTGATACTGGGATAGATTTGCGACAGTCAAACTTTAGAAAAGTGGACTCTAAACAGTACTTTATGAAAGTGTGTTTCCTGATAATGTTTCCTAGTGGAAGCATATACAATTAGAATAAAATTGGGCCGAGCACAGAGCCCTGTGGAACACCATGGTTAACTTTGGTGCGCAAAGATGACTCATCATTAATTTGTACGAATTGGGAGCGACCATTTTTAGAAGGGGTTTAATTACTGCTATTTTAAAGGACTGTGGTACATGTCCTGATGATCATGACAGATTGATTGTTTTAAGTAACTAACTATCAATTAGGGGCAGAATTTCTTCAAGTAATTTTGTAGGAATCAGATCTAATATACAGGTTGTTGGTTTAGAACTCTAAATAATGAGTAGGATTCTCAGCCATTTCTGAGATCTCTGTTGTTGTTAGGGTATTAGTGCCAATTGAGGGCAGGAGATGGTTGATTTTATTTCTAATAGTTAGAATTTTATACTTAAAAAAGGTTAGGGTTCCCTAAATATTGCTATTTAGGGATCGAGGAATACTGGTTTCGGTGGAGGTGTGACTCTCTGTAAGCCTGGCTACAGTGCTGAAGAGAAACCTGGGGTTTCTCTTGCTTTGTGGAGAGCCTTTTTATATTCTTTACCATACTCTTCCAGTCTAGGAGATTTACAACACCGTTGCTGGAGCCTCACTTCCTTTCTAGTTTTCTTGATAATTGTTTTAACTCAAGTGTCTTGGAATTATACCTCAGAGCTAATTTACTATGTTTGACATGTTTCTTTTTTAGAGGCGCTATTGAGTTTAATGTTAATGGTTAATGAGTTTACAGAGCTTTTGACGAGATGGTCGATCTCAAATGCCCGGGTTTTTAAAGAATTTGTTGTTTATATAGACGGTTAATACGGGTTTAAATGTAATCGGAATTATTTCCTCAAATTTGGCTACAGCACTATCAGGTTGACATCTAGAAAATAGTTTTTTATTAGTGGCATATATTCAGACAATGACAAATCAAAGGTTATTCAATTATGGTCTGATAGAACTGGGTTCCGCAGAAGTACTGTTAAATGTTCAATTCCGACACCGTACGATAATACAAGGTCAAGTGTGTGGTTATAACAATGAGTAGGTTGGTGTATACACTGACTGAAACCAATTGAGTCCATTATTGAAATAAATGCTACGATAAGGCTATCTTTATTATTGTCAACATGAATATTAAAGTCAGCAACAATAAACAAAAATTCGGTCTTTAGGACTAGGTTTGATAAAAACTCAGGGAATTCTGTAAAAAAATCAGTATAAGCCCCCGGAGCATGGTAAACTACAGCAAATATGATTGGCTGTTGGTATTTCTTGGATTTGCGTGGAAGATTTTCAAATGAGTTGTAGCTGAGTTAAGGTTTAGGATTAATTGATAGAGGGGAGTTAAAAATAGCAGCAACTCCACCTCCTCGCCCAATTTCTTTGGGAACATGTGAATTTATATGACTGGGGGGAGTAGATTCATTTAGATGGACATATTCATCAGGATGCAGCCTCCTCTCAGTGAGGGACAATAAATATATGTCGTAATCTGGGACTAGTTCATTATCTAAAATAGCCTTTGATTACAGTGATCTAATTTTTAAAAGAACACATTTAAAAGTATTAGTTTCCTGCGTTGCTTCAGAGGTTGTGTTTTTTTTGATTATTGTGTGGAATCTTCGCTCTGTTATTGTTTAATTTAAATTGTTTAATTGGTCGGTGGACATACAAAATCTCTATTGGGTTATGTGACTGATCTGCAGCTCTGTTTCCTGGTCCCAACTCTGGGTTGTCATGTAATAGACTGGGTAATATTCCTAGATAAGAGAGCTGCTCCATCCCAAGTGGGATGAACGCCGTCCCTCCTAACAAGACCAGGTTTCCTCCAAAAAGTTTGCCAATTATCTACAAAGCCCACACCGTTTACAGGACTCCACCTAGACAGCCAGTGGTTAAAAGACAACATGTGGCTAAACATGTTAGGAGGAGCAAGATGGCCAGCAGCGCCGGTGTGATGTTGGAATGTATTTCCGCATTAAACCTATGATTTATCACACTACGGATGGAGAAATAATAGTTGAAGATGAACTGATGAATTTTCTACTGATTAAGTAGAGAACACTCGATCAAGACAACATCGTAAAGTTAAGTCCAGTCTCAGTTCTCAAAGGATTGAAGCCCCTGGATCCGGACAGCAAACGCTGGTCCTCTCACAGGGGAGAGTGGAAAGACAAAATCCACGTCAAAATGTTTTTGGCTGTGTTCAAGGAGAAAGGGGAAATACCAAGATTTGTGTCCCATTACACTGATGAACTGCCTCCCGTTTCATTCAAACGTGTGGATGTTTCAGCGTTACTCAGAAGAATTCAGCAGATTAATATTAATATTGAACTTCTGATGACTTCCCTTACCTCGAAGGCGACCGCATGTGAGAAACTGCTGGAGGTATCAGGCTCCCTTATCGAGCGACTGGTGGTGGTGGAAAACCCCAATGTTAGTTATCCCTCACCAGGTGGCAATGGCTCCTCCATGGCAGCAGCGCATACTCCTCTTCGGCCTGCAGAGGTCCCACTGGGCAACAAGCCTGCTGCACCGGGCCCAAGGTTGGGCTTGGCTATGGTGGAGACGGTGGTAAAGCTGGGAGCACCTCCTCCCGCTGTCCGCAAAACCCCACGACGGGTTATGGAGTGGTTGGCAGGTGAATCCCCGGGCTTGTCCCCTGCTCAGTGGAGTGAAAGAGCCCCGGAGAAGACTGAGCACCATAGCTGGAGTAATATGGTGAGGGACGGCCGCAAACAGAAAGCAGAGCCAGAGAACTCAGCTCACTGGTTTACTGCAAAGTCTCGTGCTGAGAAACCAGACATGCACGGAAAAAGACAGGTATAACTGGAACTGCGGTGATTAACAACGAGGAACAGTCTACTGTAAAAACGAAGATGGTTGGTGTGTTCACCACGAAATTTAAGATGAACCTTGGCGCCGATACTCTCCGTCTCTTCCTACAAGGGAAGTTGAACCGCGAGGTGAAGTGCAGGAAAATCAAGACGCAACATAGCAGATTCAGCTTTTTCTGCGTTACAGCTGAATGGAACGCATGGAAGGAGATGTACAACCCCAAGTTCTGGCCAGCTGGGTAAGTCGTCAGAAAATACTTCGAGCCTCGACGACCAAGATGAGAAACAAGTTGGGCAATTGTACCTGAGAGAAACTGCGGGGTTTTTTTCTTGCCCTACAACGAATGATGGTCTGTTCGGTCCCTGGTGCTGGCCCGCAGGTTCCGTGGGCACGTCAACGGAGATGTCCGAGGAAACTGACAGCCCCAACGGGAATGACACAGACTCATAATGCGCGTTGTGTCCTACAATTCTCGTGGCCTCAGAGTAGGTCACATGGCTGCTGACAAGGCAAGGCGGCTGGTCGTGGATACACTGTTTGACAATTGTGAAGTTTTGTGCATTCAGGAGACCTGGATGGCCAAACAGGATTTGGACAAATTAAACACTCTCCACCCTGACTTTAATGGTGAGGGTGAATCCACCATGGACCTCAGCACAAGAATCATCCAAGGTAGGATTGCTGTAGGGGTGGCGATTCGATGGAATACAAAATATGACTCCATAGTTAAAGTTTTACATTTAAATGTGGACTGGGCCATTGGGCTAGAGCTTAATTTTAATGTAAGTAATTGTATTATTCCCAATATTTATACTCCATATGAATCTTATGGTCATGTTGATGAATTTGTGAGCAGGCTTGCATTTTGTACAATCTTTTATCGAGGATAATGACTCATCTTGCATTTATGTTTTGGGTGATTATAATGCAGACCTGTCAGATAATAAGTCACTTTAAGGTTCACTAGTGACACTAATTTAGTAATATCAAGTAAAGTGCACTTGCCTGACTCAAGCTACACTTATGTTAGTGAAGCATGGAATACGACCTCGTGGCTAGATCACATTGTTTCCACTGTTAACGCTGGAAAATATTGAGATTTGTTATGGGTTAGGCACCTCTGACCATATCCCCATTGCCATTTTATTAAATGTGGACAACGATCCCAAGCTGGCTAAGCATTAGGACAACAGCGAAGTAAAGATAGATTTGGATAAATTATCTGATGATGATGTCCTCAAATATTGCTTCAGGACTGATGTATTTTTGAGTAAGTATATCTGCCCATGAATGCCATAAGTTGTACTAATGTTAACTGTGATGACTCCTCCAATGGTGCAAGTTTGTGTGATATGTACAACAATATAGTTAGAGCTCTTCTTAAGGCTAGCAGCTGTTTATTCACTCATTCGAGGAAGGCCAAGAACATCAAGCCAGGGTGGAATAAATGTGGAGTCCAATGCACCCATAGGGTTTGGTTAATAGCTGGTAGGCCCAGGCAGGGACCTGACCTTGATTATAAAAATAAAATGAATGCTAAATATAAATATGCTTTGCGCGATATAAACAAACAAGAGCAGGTGCTGAGTGCTGACTCCATGGCTGATAATTTGCTTAAAAATGACATCACTAGCTTCTGGAAAGAGGTAAAAACACTTAATAGGGCTAAAGCAGCTCTTCCTTGCAGTATAGACGGGAGAACTGATGTAGCGGCAATAGCTTACCTATGGGGGCAGCATTATGCAGAGCTGTTCAATTGTATTAAATATGAGCCTTATCATGTTGGCAAAATAGATGAGGAAAGTATTTGTTTACACCCCAATGATGTCCCAGGAGTACTAGAGCCACTGAGCTGTTCTGTAATATGGGTCTAACCACCTTCATGGTATTTCTGAGGAACGTTACTTTTAAGTTTATGAGTCTGTTGGACCCTGGCTTCAGCTCTGTCAACTACACATCTAAGATCTGGCAACTATCTTAGACTATTATTATTATTTATTATATTATTATTGATTTATCTTTTAATAGTCACTTAAAACAAATTTCTCGGACTGCCTTTTTCCACTTGCGTAATATCTCAAAAATCAGGCATGTCCTTTCGCAAAAAGATGCAGAAAAACTAGTCCACGCCTTCGTTACATCGAGACTGGACTATTGTAACTCATTATTATCAGGCTCCAGCAGTAAGTCGTTAAAGACTCTACAGCTTGTCCAAAATGCCGCAGCACGTGTCCTGACAAGAACAAAGAAAAGAGAGCACATTTCTCCAGTATTAGCTTCGCTACACTGGCTTCCAGTTAAATCTAGAATAGAATTTAAAATTCTCCTCCTCACCTTCAAGGCCCTTAATAATATAGCGCCTTTTTACCTTAAAGAGCTGTTAGTACCTTATAAACCCGCTAGAGCGCTCCGCTCCCAGAATTCAGGCTTACTTGTCGTCCCTAAAGTCTCTAAAAGTAGAGTAGGAGCCAGAGCTTTTAGCCATCAAGCCCCTCACTTGTGGAATAATCTACCAATTTCAGTTCGGGAGGCAGACACCATCTGTTTGTTTAAGAGTAGGCTCAAAACCTTTCTTTTTGATAAAGCTTATAGTTAGAGTTAATTAGTGAGGCAGAACGTAACTTGCTCTATTTAATGACATATGACACACAGAGCTTCTTTTTCCAGCTTCTCCTTCCTCTTCTCCATCCCTAACTTCCCCGGGGTCCCTTTGCTTTAACACCCGCAGATCCAGGGCCTCTGTGGCCGCACCATGGATTGCTGTTTGTGGATCGCGCATCGGGGGTCGCAGTGGTGGACCCAGTGTGGCGGATTCTGTGTCGTGTCGGCTGATCGTGGTGCTGGTGGCGGACCCTGTGTCGCGTTGGCACTGGGTAAAGGAGGTGGACCAGGGCCGCGGCGATGGCTCGTGGTGGGTCCTGGTGGGCGGCGGTGGACGGTGACTGAGGACTGGAGTGGCCTCTGGTCTGGATGCTGGATCGTGGTTCTGCTGGTTGCTGACCATGGACTATGATTGCAGCGGGACTGCATCAATGCCGCTAAAGACTTTAATGATGAATGTTTTTACACGTGGCATCTATTGCACTTCTGTCCGTCCTGGGAGAGGGATCCCTCACATGTGGCTCTCTCTGAGGTTTCTACTTATTTTTACCCTGTTAAAAGGGTTTTTAGTAGTTTTTCCTCACTCTTGCTGAGGGTTAAGGACAGAGGATGCCACACCCTGTTAAAGCCCTATGAGATGAATGTAATTTGTGAATATGGGCTATACAAATAAAATTTGATTGATTGATTGATACAATGTAACCTTGATCATGCTGTATCCTGTACTACTGAATGAATCTTGGCCTGATTGCTTTAACTAGGCATTGTTGTTTTCATGTTATGAGAAGATGTTAACCTTTGACTTTGTAACAACCCCAACCAGAGTGGGAGGGGTTAGCCAAATGTTTAAAGACAAAGTTTCCCATCGGGATGCATATTGCAAACTTACCTTTTTGGTATGCACCATGCTCGAGCATTAAAGTGTAACAATATTATAAGATAATTGTGTCTCTTTTCCTCGTTGTTAAGGTGGGATTATAGAAATCGCCACGACAATTACATCATTGAAGACTACTTTGGTGGTGGATTCACAAATTGTGAAATTTTTGTGATTTTGGAGGAATCACATGATATCAAACTAAGCCTCTGTACCCTAGAGCAGTGATTTTCAACCTTTTTTGAGCCGCTTCACATTTTTTACATTTACTAAATCCTGGGGCGCACCAGCAACCAAAATGACACAAAATGACGCTATGGCCTAACACAGTACATATAATACATATAGTGAGTAATATAATTTCTAAATGTATTAAATAGCACTACTTTAAATAATTTCAGTCTCTATTACTCTTATCTTTTAATGAGCACAAATTGAATCAGATTTATAAAAGAATCTTTGATCTTTAATCTTTAACTAAACTTTATTTAACGGAGACATATTATGCCCATTTTTAGGTCTTAATGAAATGTCTTTTACATATTTTGGTCTAAAACAGCCCTCATCAGATGGACCTGTTTTGAGTGCTAACAGTTACTCAAGCCGTTTACCCGCACTTCATTGAATTTATTCACTTTGACATTCAGAGCACTGGGCAGAAATCACATCGCGTCAACGTCGTGTTTTAATAAAACAGTCGGATTCCCCTGGTCTGCACCAGTTCTAAGTCAGCTGACAGGCGCCAGGTGAGGCGCACCGCCAGAGGGGGCCCCCTGCGCGAACAGAGGGTTCCCCCAGCGGGCGCCGTAGCTGAGGTGATCCGTGAGAAAGGCCCGACACGCGTCCAGAGTCGCCCCCGCAGACCGTCGTAGCCGGTCCCGTCCAACGGCCTGCCTTCCGCACCGGAGATGGACACGTCCCGCGGTCCAAGAGAAAGAAAGCCCCCGCACCAGCGACTCCATGAGGCGCCGCAGACGAGGACCTCCCCCTCAAAAAAAAGCCGATGCATGCCGAACACCGAGCCTCCGGCTGTGTTCTTTATACCCCGTTAAAAGGGTTTTTTAGTAGTTTTTCCTTACTCTTGTTGAGGGTTAAGGACAGAGGATGTCACAGCTTGTTAAAGCCCTATGAGACAAATTGTGATTTGTGAATGTGAGCTATACAAATACAATTTGATTGATTGACTTCCAAAGTAAGCTTTAACACACCCTGAGGTGAGTTATAATAAAACAAGGGTCTAATTAAAAATGTAGATCACACCACACAATATAGTGTATTGCGCATGTTTCAACACTTCAACATCTTCCTGTGGTTCGCCAAGAACAAAAACATAGTGCCACTGAACGTATGTGCTGAATAAAGCACAGTGCCATTGTGTTTGTATTTGCCTTTTATGGTGGCGCTGATTAGAATCAAGAGGAGAACATCATCTATGTAGTGAACAAAAAATGGGTGTATGTGTGAAGTTGTCAATTCAGGTTTAATTAGATTAAAATAGTGTTACATCCATCCCCAGCCCTGTCAGCCATGTACTGTATAGTTAGCTGGGGCAGCATGGTGGTTTGAAATAAGCATATGTTACCTTTCTAACACATATATGAAAACTTTCACATTTTACCCAAGTGATTATTCTCTAAACTTAAACAATTTTAACTTCAACATTACCAGTACTAATCAAAATATAAAGTTCACTTCATGTCTAAGAAATTACTGTCTTTCCTAAAAATCTATGTTTTGGTTGTAAAAGCTGCATACTTCTTCACACAGATATAAACTTTTACATTCCAGGTCAGGAAAGAAGTGGTCATAAATGAAATTGCTTACATGACTCTTAGGTCTTTCCTTCTTGGTGAAAGTGGTGTTGTTAAAATCAATCCCTTTGATACAACCATCCCTTGTCTCCCCTAACTATAGAGAGCCAAGGACATATAACGTGAATTATATCCTAACAAATTCACTCGTTTTCTGTCCAATATTTAGGAGGAACTTTATGAAGTTGTAACTGCCTATAATGACCAGGCATAAGAAAAACAAACAATCCTCCGGTAATCCTCCTAATGGTGACCCCTCCATTATGTTTGCAGTTCCCAACCTTTACGGGGTCAAAATTTCTTGCAGCCAGCTGATCAAATGAAAATAGAAAAAAGCAGAGAGGACTGTTGTTTTAACGACTACCCTTGTGATGAGGATGTGTTTCACTTATGTGTGGAACTTATTGCTGAACACAACCTGGCATGTGTATGAAATAACAGATCTAAGACTTCGTCCAGGGGGGGCGCGATGTCACATACGGAGAAAAAAAACAGACAGCTGATCTGTCACTGGTTAGTGAAAGCTCCCTCAGTGGCGAAGTGCAAGGGGCTGGACTGAAACAAACAAATCAAATACTGTTTCATTCCTGATCATTTTGAACGCGAGTTGCACGTACACTTCCGAGTATAAAAGTAACCGCAGGTAAAGAGCCAAGCAGGTAAAGAGCCAAGCAGACAAACGCACACACACACACTCCAGCAGCTAGTGATTTTTTTACTTTTTATTTTACCAGATCAGAACTAGAGACATGAGACTAAGGGCTTCCTCCTGCTTCTTAATTGAAAATGCAAAGAGCATAAAGAAGAGCATCATCACATATATATAGTTACATATAGATGCATCTTTAAAAGTATGCACCATATGGTAACAGTACAGTACAACATTTGTCAAAACTTTGACAATAAAAGAACATTTCTACACAGTGCCAGTGAATTCACAGCTCCCAACTAATTTGTGTAAATATTCTTACACATATTCCTATCTTCCCTTTATGCCTTTATGTGTCAACAAAAAATAGTATTCGGTATCTAAACTGTGTAGGCACAAATTTACTTTATACACTTATGAGAAAATGATGATGACCATGCTGTAGGTGTGTAACTGGATATGTCTGACGATACAGCCAAGAAATTCTAAGAAAAAATGGTTGTTTTGAGTGACTAACCCCGAGAGTTAAACAGATAAGCAAGTTATTTATATCATAGTGCTCTTTTCATTACACATTATTGACATTCCCCCAGAGCAATAGGACACAAAGCAATTATAGAACTTCTAATTATTTCACTTTGGATATTAGATGTTTATATCCCTTACTTTAGGCATGTATTGGTTCCAAAAAATATGACAATGGTCATTCTGCCATAGATGCATGTTCTTCACAATGGGATTAAGACATTTACCCTTAAACTTAAGTGACATTAACTAATGCCAGCCAGAATGTAACTTGTGTAGTATTAACTTTACCTAACAATTGGATAGCTAAAAAAAAAGCAAAAAGCATAGACCCCAAAATTTGTTTTAAACGTACATCTTTGCCCTCCTTGATCTCCAATGGCATGATGCTATAATGATTTATGGTGTTATCCTTAACAAATGATCTAGGTAACAAACAGGACAGTTGGTCTTTAGAGCTATCTTTTGAACTGTTTCAGTCTTATTCTAGGTTTTACATGAGGATGCATGGTCACTGAAGTAACAAGATTTTACATTGAAATTGTGTGTGAATACCATAAACACACACAAATTCCCTGGACTAGATTAGATTATGTCCATGACCCACACATTAGACTCCAACACCTTGTTCATTTTGGAGCTGAAGTCAGGGTTGCTGTCGTTATGAACCGACAGCTCCAGGACACAGCCACAAATATTGGCCGCAGGTCTTCTCTGAAAACCTTGAATCTGATAAGTATTTATATACTGAAGTCAAAGGGAAAGCCGTGTGCTTAGTTTGTGGAGAAAATATTCAATGTTTATTTCCAGTCCTGGAAAAGTGCTTGAAAAAAACAAAATCCCAAAAGTTTTGGAGAAGTCATGGAAATTTGTTATATTAATATTTTCATGTCCTTCATTTACGCTGAGTTTTAATTAATTCATATGCTTTTAAAATAAATACACTGAAAATATAAGCAGGCATACTATCTCATACTAATTGAAAAGTTCGCTGGTGAAGCATCTTGCTGTTGATGTCACTGCATTAATGAATGAGCTAAATACCAAACTGCAAGGCAAGGGCCTATTTGCAGATGAAATGTACAGCCTGGTGAAGGCTTTCATGAGAAAGTTTGCAGTTTCATTCAAGCCAGTTGGAGGGTAACATTCTCAACCACATGTCAACACTGAAAGAAGCCCCACCATCAGTAGATCACCTCCGCAGGTACACTACTGGCAGAGCACGAGTCAGTATCACTGCTGCAGTTTTATTCTTCTCTCAAAGAGGAGAACTTTCCATACGTGAGGAGGCATGCTCAGAAGATGTTGGTTCTCTTTGGATCTACTTACATATGTGAACAAACATTTTCTGTGATGAAGTTTAACAAATCCAGATACAGACCCTCTCTCACTGATGATCACCTGTCAGCTGTCCTTCACATATCCACCTCAGATATTCAGCCTGACTTCTGTGCACTTGTTCAAGCCCAAAACAGACTAGATTTCTCTCACTTATCAAGAAAAAAAAACAGAAAAACAGCAAATGGGGTGATTAGACTATATGCAAATAGTTATAGTACTTTGTATAAAGTTAATTTAAAGCTGATATTTGGAATACTGCAACAAATGTGCATATTTTGTTCACAACTGTTCTTGTAAATGTTGATTAAAGTGTGATTTAATGTTGGCGTTTATTACTTTACCTGCCTCACTTTTTCATTGCCTAACCATAACATTTACTCTTACCTGTAGAAGCTTATCAAATTAATATGAGTTGAATTGAGTTCAGCTTATTTGGTACGGCCCTCCACAACTGTCCATGTTTCTCATGTGGCCCCTCGGGAAAATTAATTGCCCACCCCTGCTTTAAACTAATGGAGGGGAAACATGCAAAGTCTCTTCTGAGAGCTTATGAAGACTGTAAAATATATGAGGACCTTTAGTGGAACTAAAAAGAAGTAAGTATTACTCATTCATTTTTTTTGTTATCATTATTATTTTATGAAATTTAATTTATGCATAATGTGCCTTGTTATTCAGGTTTATTTATCATGGTTTCAATGCCTTGATATTTGTACTATTCAAGTTTTCAATAAAGAAAGGGGAAAAAATAAAGAAAGTTTCTCACTTGCTCAGCGCACACAGGTTTCCACGGCGACGCAGGGGATGGGCGGTGTTACATCAACCGGAAGTAGGGCAAGCAGAAAATGAAAAGCAGACAGACGAGCATTTCTCTCATGTATACAACCATGCACAGATATATGTTGAATGTGTGAAATCAGTATAGTGGTACCCGGCGGCAAGGATTCGTTTTATTATTAATGAGCCGACAGTATGCGAGAACCCAGGGCGGTCCCGTCCACTGCATTGACAACCTTTCATTGACAGCGATTAAAACTACACTGTTGTCATCGTTACCATGGAAGTCTACCACGACTATCGTTGAGTAGGATTACTGCCGAACCGTCAGACCGTACTGGTACGGTTTCAACATGCCCGACCGGCAGTGCCCCAAGAGGCTGTGAGTTGCCTTATATTTACGTTATAGCCTGCTCTTTCCATCTGGAAATTACTTTGCAGGGGAAAGCAGACAAGCACAGCTAGGGTTAGCTTACTCCGTGCTGCAGTCCTGGGCTTTTACATGGCCTAACTGTTGACATTGTTGCGCGCCTATTCCTTCCTGGACATCTTAAAACCAACAAGTATTTTATGGAATTCACTTCGGCGAAGGATAAGCGTGCCTACGCTAAAATTATGAACTGGAGGCGGCTACTACGAATGTCCAACCGATCGTTTCTGGCCTTCATATTCTTCTTCTTCATGTCCACCACTTGTCTCTACTTCATTTATGTGGCTCCTGGAATAGGTTAGTAAACAGATGTTTACACTGACGCTTATCAAGGTAACTCTTAATGTTATAACGTGTGGATTCATTTGTGCTGCCCAACTAGCTCTAGTTGCTTACGATTAGTTTACAGGCTAACTACTTCACACCTAAATGTCCACCCAAGGCCATGATTTCAAGCTAACCTTCATTATCGTGCGATATTAAATAGCGAACTGCTTCTCAAAGAGGCAAATGGATTGCTATATTTACTAAATATAGCCCATCGTGTTGAAGTTAAGGATGATATACGCTTTATCTGACAGTTCAAAGCATATTTATGAATGAATTGGGGAATCACTGCAAATGCTAATGTTTGGTTGGTCTAACTAGATAACCGGTTACACACATACTTACATATTATATATATTAAATGTGCCATGCACTCAACATTTTTCTGCAATCTGCTTACATCCACACCAGATTTCACCTGTCTGATTAAAGAAGCGTATTGCACTGCTGTATTAATATGTGTGTGCATTGGGGATCGTGGCTTGTGTTGTAAAGTGCATAAAGAGTCAAGGTATGGGATAATACATGTTGAGCTTCTTCGGGGGGACTTTGTGACTGACTGAATTAATTTCCTAAGGTAGGTCACAGTTAATGAGATTCTCCAGTCAGACATGTTCACATCAATAGGGAAAATCTTTGGAGCCCTCAGGTTAGGGGTGGCACAGCATGCAATGCAAGGAAGTAATGTATTGATTAAACTCTGATGACCACTGATATTTACTGGAGGTCCACACTAGCCTTTATCAGCAAAAACTATTTTTACTTCTTTGTCGCGTCCTCCTCATTGTTGGCACTTCTTATTCATCCTGAGATATGTTTATTCTTTAATTCGGTTTTCTTATCTGTTGCATGTTAAACATGTTATCAACGTGCCCACTAGGTCACGGTCAATCCTCCCCAGGAACTTCTGCTGTATTCTCACTTCCAGTCACTTGGATGTTTTACAAGGGGGCTGGCAGAAGAAACTTAGTAAGATCAGAGCCTCTCCCTCTCACATTTGTGTTCATTAGTCCCTCCGCAAAATATTAGTAAATTATCTGGAATTTGATACATATCTGAATGTTGCTTTGAAAATAATATATTTCAGAGTGATTATTATAACTAAACTATATTTGAACATTTGTAAAATCTTTACCAAAGTTAGCTTATAATGTTATCAAGACCGCCATAATTTTTGGTCTTTGGTTTTTGAGTCAATGCTGAGCTATTATATTAAAGGGGCAGTGTGTAAGCTTTCTCTATGGCTCTCTTTGCAAAAACAGGATATAATCCTCACATTTTTATGCAGCTATGTTAAGCAAGGGAAAGCAGCATTAAATACAACACTTTCTGTGCTCTTTGACACTGGACTGTGTAAAGAGCGTTGTTGTATTAATGACAGCGCCCATGGATATCACAACAACTAATATCGAACTTTGATCACTCAACCAGTGAAGATGACGAGCTGACCAAACTATTTGAACACCGATTGCCACCATATGATTTGAGCACCGTTCGCCTTTGCGGAATAGCACATTATCCATGGTCCATAGTATTATTCTGTGTCATTTAAGAACCCAATAATAATTAAGTAAAAAAGCATTTAGGAATTGTAACCTCTTACCTTGTTGTACACACTCGTTTTCTGTTACCCAGGTTTATTAAACTACTTTATGTTGCATGTTGAGTTGTGCAATATGACTTTAGGACTTTAAAAGGTTGTGTATTATATTTTTACTTCTTTCATCATCAGTCACAGGACTTAATTATTTTATATACACCTGTGCTTCATTTAAGAAGCTATTCACCCCCTCCACTGGGATAAATTTGATCTACTACCTACGAACCATAGTTTACAGTAGGACAGATGTGTGAAATCTGGGTGATGATGGTCTTTTTCTTAGATTTTCCCAGTAAAGTGTTTGTACACATATAGCTCCGAAGCTATATGCAAGCCCTTCTGGGGTCATAATGCTCATCATAATTTTGTCAAACCATATGTGCAATCAGTAACATTTTATATTAAATAGTCTATAGACTAAATCAATGAGAGAACAGAGATAAGAAATACACAAAAAACGTTTATAACGGCAACTTTTTGTCAGACTTTATTCAAACATTCTTCACCAGGGGGCATCAGTTTTAGAGTATTTTTTCAAGCCAAATATTTGTTCAATGGCCATAACCGTAGTTCCTAATTATGCCAAACTTTCTATTTGAAGAACAAATTATGAATAATCAAATTCGTTTGTATAATAATATATTATATTTTAATCAATACTTTTTTTTTATAGCACTTATCAAAACAAGGTAACAAAGTGCTTTACACAAAACCTCCATGGCAAAATGAAGAATGACTTATAATAAAAGGTATTCAGGTCAGTTAAATTTTAAGAGCCAAATCATAACATAATAAGGTCAAGACCTTAAAATGTTTAGAGAAACCCAGCAGTTCCCACAATGAGTAAGCAATTTGGCGACTGTGGAGAGAAACACTACCTCTTTTTAACTTGGAGAAACCTCTAGCAGAACCAGACTCACTATAACTTGAACTATACATGCACCCACACCTTGTACACCTATAACTCTGGAGGCATGGATTGTGTTTTACATAATTCATTAATGTTTCAGTAGATTTTTTAATTTATTTTGATCTGATTTCTTCAACTTATGATTTTCAACCACTCTGAACTAATGTATGGAATTTTTATAAATGCAACTCTAGATGGCATTGATTTCCCAAAGATGTTTGACAAGGTTATGAACATGAGATGTTTTTGCGTAACCCTGCTGACAAAGAAACGTGGTTTTGACAACAAAACCTGCTTGTCTGATTATCTTTGCATGTGTTAATTTCTTTGTGCATAGGATGGAAGGGGATACATCATTAATTTATTTTTTACAACCTGGTGCGATATGTATTGTGATTAATCCCCATTTCTAAATACCCCAAAAATCCCCATTTTCTCAATATATTGTTGCCGGAAAGATAATGACAGAATTTGGATATATACATTTTTTAGTGATCACAAATGAGTGTCCAAATGATAGTTATTAAGATTGAAATATAAAATTAAATCAAACAAAAACATACCATACCGTACTTAAATTTGGCTGTCTCTTTGCTATGCCTCTGAGTAAACATAGGATGATATTATTAAAAACCCCTTTTTTTATCAAACCTAAACTTAACTTTTGGTGAAATACAATTTTTTTCTTTTTTTAATCAAACAAACAACCAAACCTTTACACAATTAGATCTGAAATGTGAATCTGAGCCCATCTGTAGAAACAGTGTTGTGTCAGTTCACAATTAAAAAGAAGGAGTTCTAAGTTCAGTTCATGCAAATGTAAATGAACTAGTTCACGTTCACAGTTAATTTTATATTGGGATGTTTAGGTGACAAATGTACTGTCATGTGTTTAGTTCTGAATTAATGGTTTCAGATCATGTCTGCGTGTCACTCAGCTAATTTTAACACTGAGTCTTGACTGTGAGCGTCATGTCTCGTGTTGTACTGAGCACAAAATGTGGATGAGTCATTATCATGATGTTTAAATGCAGCCTCACAAGCTCTGGAGCGAATCAAACAAGCACTAAGTGACTTCATTTACTGATCAGGTCCTGATAACTAGTGATGAGTGTTTATAAGTTCAAGTGAGAGCAGGTCAGAGTTGAGGAGGAAACAGAAACTCCAGCTCAGTACAAAGCTATGGAGGGTTTTCTGGGCCAAAACGATATACAGATAAACAGATAGCAATGGTGTGCATGTGTGCATGTGCTGTTACTTCCCTTAAGTTTTGGGTTCATAAGTTTCATGATTCTTTTTTATAATCAACCAATCATATTGATGAATCTGATCCGGGACATACGTGATCAATACATTTTTCAACTGTCGAATTTAGTCGGAGGAGGATGAGCAGGATTTGATGGAGCAACTATGTCAAATATCTGTTTTCAAATTACATTTTTATATAAATATATATATATACACCGAAAATAAATACGGCAGATCTTTTTTATTTCTTTTTTATTATTGCACTTTTCCTTCCAGTGCAAACTCTATTGAAGAAATGTTTATGATTCGCAATATGAATATATTCTTTAATAATAAATTATTTTAAAGCAAATATGTACTTTTATTTTCTTTAGGATCTGGGAAAATGTCCCCGATCTGAAAAATACAGCGGCTGGGGATGATGAGGCCAAAAAGCTATGTTGCCAATAAATAAAATGCTGTAATTTTGCGGTATCATTGTTTTCTTCCCGAGGCTCTCTAATATGGTCTAACACCATAACCAGTGTTTTGCCGGTTCACACTAAAAATTAACTAATTCAAAGTTCAGTTCATACAGTTTAAAATAGGCTAGTTCATAGTGCGTAGCCTGGTCAAATATTCAGCCAACATATCTTAATCTGAACTATATTGTCATACATATGTTTGAAAAGGAAATAATAATATTATGATAATATACAGTGGATATAAAAAGTCTACACACCCCTGCTAAAATGCAAGGTTTTTGTGATGTAAACAAATGAGACAAAGATTATCCTGTCCTTTTAGGCGGGAAAAATTAAAAACTTACAATAACCTGGTTGCATAAGTGTGCACACCCTTAACCTAATACTTTGTTGAAGCACCTTTTGATTTTATTACAGCACTCAGTCTTTTGGGGTAGGAGTGTTTTGGCATGACACATCTTGACTTGGCAATATTTGCCCACTCTTCTTTGCAAAAGGGCACCAAATCTGTCGGATTGTGACGGCATCTCCTGTGCACAGCCCTCTTCAGATTACCCCACAGATGTTCAATTGGATTCAGGTCTGGGCTCTGGCTGTGTCATTTCAAAACATGAATCTTCTTCTGGTGAAGCCATGCTTTTGTTGATTTGGATGTATGCGTTGTGACGTTGTCACGCTGATAGATGAAATTTCTCTTCATCTTTCTAACGGAGGCCTGAAGGTTTTATGCCTTTAACTGTTCATGATTCCCTCCACCTTGATTAAGGCCCAGGTTCTAGTTGAAGTAAAACAGCCCCAAAGCATGATGCTACCACCATCATGCTTCACCGTGGGTATGGTGTTCTTTGGTTGATGTGCAGTGTTGTTTTTGCGCCAAACATATCTTTTGGAATTAAAGCCAAAAAGTTCAACCTTGGATTCATCAGACCCTAACACATTTTCCAACA
The DNA here is from genome assembly GCA_038501795.1 of Pseudopleuronectes americanus. NCBI lineage: Eukaryota > Metazoa > Chordata > Actinopteri > Pleuronectiformes > Pleuronectidae > Pseudopleuronectes > Pseudopleuronectes americanus. The sequence continues at coordinate 165,013 of CM076724.1, forward strand.
TGCTTTTTGGAGACTTCATGTATGTTTTTGCAAAATTTAGCTGGGCTTGAATGTTTTTCTTGGTAAGAAAAGGCTTCTGTCTTGCCAACCTACCCCATAGCCCAAACATATGAAGAATACAGAAGATTGTTGTCACATGTAGTACACTGCCAGTCCTTGCCAGAAATTCCTGCAGCTCCTTTAATGTTGCTGTAGGCCTCTTGGAAGCCTCCCTGACCAGTTTTCAACTTGTCTTTTCATCAATTTTGGAGGGATTTTCCCCCTAAAAGATTTCAGTTTATTTTTTCAACTGAATTGTTCACGTTAAAGGTCACATTAAAGGTGTAAAAAGTTCAGAATGGATTTATCTTTGTCTCATTGTTTACATCACAAAAACCTTGCATTTGAACAGAGTTGTGTAGACTTTTTATATCCACGGTATGTGATAACTTTTATATTTTTTCTTAACATTTATTTCATTGTTTTGATTACATTTTTCAACGTCTTATTCTTTTTTGGTTGCTGTTGTAGTTTTGATGAATGAGTTATGCATTTACTGTTATTATTGTTTCTACCTGCAACTAAATAATCAGATGTGATGTAACTGAAACATCGTCTGTTGAATGTGTAAAGTTGTGTTTTACAATAAGTGAGGGCATGTAGCAGCTGTTGATACAATGCTACATGACGAAAATATAAGTAATTGAGTATATTTAAAGAAATTAACAATAAGTCAAAGAGGTTAAAAGGTTTTTTTCTATCTTTCTGTCAGCCAACACATACTTCTTCATGGTGCAGGCTCAGGGCATCATGTTGAGGGACAATGTAAGGACCATCGGCCAGATGATTCGAGTGTACACCAATAAGAATAGTACAGTCAATGGGACAGGTAAGTGAAAATCATATTCATGTTTACCGTATGTTCTATAGCTTCTTGAATGATTCCTGCTACCAGCTCTGCCTACATGTAACATTCTGCATTGTACATGAGATGAACATTATTACTCAAACCCAGTTTGGCAAGAGGCCATCCAAAGTATGCCAATGCATGTGTAGTTGGAAAGTATTAAAAGTTTCACATGCTGTATTGCAATCCTAGCATCACATTCACTAACACTGTGTTGTCATTGGTTGATAGAATTTTTTTTAGTTGTGATGCAGCTGAAGTCCCTAATTAAAATGCTGCAGAATTGTAGTCCATTAGAAATCAGATTGTAGTGGATGCCAGGGGTGGGGTTGAGTATTTGTGATTTGCAAGTGAGCTCATCCCTGGGACACGCACAGATCAACACAGTTCTGATTGCCTAATGAGGACTGTATGTTCTAGTCATGATATGGCAACATGATAAACAATATTCAGCAAACCTATGACATAACTTGCAAACTGGAAACATGTTGTCCAAAATGTATTTTAAACTTTTGTTTTCCAATTTTCCAGGGTTAGAGGCATGATGTGTAACACCACCGCATTGGCGTCTTTGTTTTCAGGCTTTCATGCTCTCCCTTCTACACAGGTTATTGTGAAGCAGGTCACCTGGCCCGCTTCAATGTCAGCCTGTGGTCTACATTAGGACTGGGATCAATCTGATCCATTGAAGGCCCCTCCATGTGGATCTGCATCAAGTCCTCAGTCATGGACAAGAGCAGTTCTTTTCTCTTTTAAATCTTCAAAGGGATAGTTCACAAATTACTGTGCTTGATTTGACAATGTACTTGTGAGTGCCAGATAGATTGAACAGCGCTCTATACACCTCTACAATATACCAGTGGTTAAGAACTAAAGGTGTTTTATGTCGAGATGAGACATGTAAAATATTTGGATCACTATTTAAACTGTAAAGCGAAACACCCACTGGAATTGCATGTCATCACCTTGCTTCTGAGCAAACATAGTCAGAATCTTCTCAAGCAGGCAAGCTGGATTTGGCTTTGCATTGTTTGCCTCCAGTTCCTGGTTCTCCTTTTCTTCTTTTTTTTACTCGTAGGTAGCGAAGGGGAGGGATCACATTGTTATTCTCTAATGGGATGGTAAGGTAGACAACCCCTTACACAGTTCACAAAGAGCGTGGCAAAATGTACAGAAAAATGTACTCCCCATTTCTATTTTAATCAAAACAGTGGATTAATAATGAATAATTGATGTTTCAATTTGCCACTATTGGTAGGTTTTCCAAACTGGATGCAAGACATAGTAAACTACACACACCACCATAGATTTCATGTGTGAGTATTGCAAGTTCCAACAATTTTCTATCCCAATACACTTTTTCTCCCCCTCTCTCTAACTCATGCACTAAAGGAATATTCACTGGAAGTAAAAATCTATCCATGCATTTTGCTTGTATGCACGCATGCGCTCACTAACACTCAAGCACACACACACACAGTAACACACTAAAATGTTCTCACAAGACAGGTAAACTAATTGCAATCAAAAACCAATGTGGTTAACACTGGGTTGGGATTATTTGGCACCCCGACAATCACACCTATCTGTCCTTAGTGATCATCAAGACCCCTGAAATAAAATCCATAATTATCAAAAACCAATGGGTACTTAAGTTTCAAATACTATTTAGAACTTGTCTCACTGAAATAAATTTTGTTAAAAAGATATACAACTTGACATTCACAATCTGACATTCATGAGATATCATTGTCTGCTTTAAACAAAATGGCACCCTCAGAACGGTTAAATATTTATCAGTTTTACAGTTTGTCTAATCATTTTTGCTAACCATTTGTCATGGTCTTATGTTGTCATTATTTCTAGTCAAATTTTATAACGTACAGTTGTGAGATGTCTACTGTGTTGAGCATTGAGCATCAATACATTCACAATACATTTGGCAATCAGAATTTTTTTAAATATTCATACTAAAATATTGATATTAAGTAAAAATTGATTATAAAACTACCACAGGGCAAAATCCATCTAACGGTGAAATATAGTACATTCACTGATTTAGTCTCATGGAAACAAACTCTATATATATGTATTTTGTACACCTTGCTTGAGTTACTACAAATTTCCTTTGATAATCAACGCGATAATATGATGTGTGTGTTTATGATAATTGTATACCCCGTTGTTATTGTTGATAATGTTGGTAAGCAAAATCAACAAATCATCTACATATTGTATCAATTTCCTGTTATTGTTCAAGAATCTGGTTAAATACATTTGGGCTATGTTTGAACCCCTGGAGCATTCTAGGGGATAACAAGGATTTGAATCCAACTGGCAAGACCTTATACACACAGACACAGAACGAGAAATAGATCGGACTAGGATTCAGAAAATATACATTTATCTTATTAGAAGGCCCAATATTCACATTTATATCAAATCTTATTTACAGCATCTGTTCAATGCACAATATTTAGCTTCTCAGGTCAAATGTTTTTAATATAGGCTTTGCCTTGATTATGCCAATAAATATGACTATTTCCTTTTATAAAAGTAGTCCTGTGTACTTAAATAAATTCAAGTACTATCCAGTACTAAGGCATGCATCTTCACAAATAACCCCCTTTTCTTTTAAACAAAATGAGCATTTAAACTAAGATGAAAGAACATTTTCTGTTTGTTCTGCTGTGAACCACAACTGTCACACAAATGTCAGTAACGTATTTCCGACACTTACCAAAACTCTTTCAAAGTAAAAGCACTTCAGCTTTTCACTATCTGAATTATATTCTATATTAAGTAAACAGCACCTTAACGGAACACCTCATGTTATTGCAATAAAGCATTGAAGTACGAGTTAACCTCACTTTTTTAGGGGATGGCACTATTGCCTGGGCCACAGGCTGCATGAGTGGCGCACGCATTGCTACTCTTCTACAGAGTCAGTCTTACCTATTTTCTGTGTATAGAGTGTGGATGAAAACAAAATATGAAGTGAAAAGGGTGTTGCACCAAAGTTTCATTGTCAATATCTATCAAAATGTCACCAACATACAGTAAATACAACACACACATTCGGCAACACTTCCTGTACCTGTTTTAGTTAAGTAAAGAACTCTGACTTTTCTGGGGACGTAATGCATTAATTTGCTTTGACAACATATTTATTGTATTGTTTTAGGACCAGAAGATGCATAACATGATACCATAGTGTCCTGTCATTCAGTTGAGTACAAAGGCTTATTTTAACTGAGGAAATACAATTGTCATACAATAAACCCAAGCAGGAGTGCATGCTCCTTGTGTGAACAACAGATGCCCCCGATAGCAGATTAGCAACCCAGCCATCACGCCCTGCCAGTGTGCCCTAGTTGCAGGAAAATATGCCTACTCACATCTGTGCACAGGGAGTGGTGTGGAGATGCATACTCACAGGGGTGGACGTAGGCAGAGTTTTATCCAACTGCAAAGCCCGTATGTGGAGATATATTAGCTCAACCTAATGGATTTTAGTTCAGAGTTCCACCTCTGTCTAGGGCGGGGCCAGCTTGAGATCTTCTTTGTCCACCCTAGCCTGTAACAGTAGGATCCGCCACAGCTGAAAGCCAAGCCCATGAATCCAGCCAGTGGGCAGAAAGAGAAACTTAAATTTCTCTATTGCACAAATCCTTCAATAGAACATTTGAATAACACACTTCAGAGAATCAATGCACACAATTCTGCACAACACAGTATATACAATATAAAAGTGGAAAAAATATATACAATCTGATATAGAAAAAGTTAACAAGAGCAGAGATAAAGTGGCATCTGATCTGGATGGCTGATCATGATATTGCTGGCTGCTGACCATGGACTATGAGTGCAGCTGGACTACTTGACAGATCGTATTGAAGTTATCCTTCAGAATATTAATCTTACATCAAGTCTGCTAAAAACTTAATCTTGATGATGTTTTCCTAAACGTGGCATCTATTGCACTTCTGTCCGTCCTGGGAGACGGATCCTAACATGTGGCTCTCTCTGAGGTTTCTACATATTTTTACCCTGTCAAAAGGTTTTTTAGTAGTTTTTCCTTACTCTTGTTGAGGGTTAAGGACAGAGGATGTCTCACCATGTTAAAGCCCTATGAGACGAATTGTGATTTGTGAATATGGGCTATACAAATAAAATTTGATTGATTGATTGATTGAGATACAATAATATAAAATATTAAGAATAATATATAGGTTTTTGATGGCAGGTCAGGGAAGTTCTTACTTTTTTTTTGTTTCTAAGAGTCTTCTTAATTACACACTGGTCTCTCCTCATGTCCTACCCCATTGACTGTGAACCCAACAGCAAGACCGGCTTCATCGTACTTTCTTTTCAACTTGGTATTTCGACACCGTCTCTTGTTTGTCACTGCCCCGGCTGCTGCACGTGACCGAGCTCTGTTCACCTGTGTGTGTCTCTGAGAGAGTGAGCGGGGTGGAGGGCGGAGTACACAGGGCCTGATGGTGTGTGCTGTCCGTTCGCGAAAAATATGCGCGACAGGCACAACACTGTTCAGGGAGCTGCTGCAGAGGGGCGGCTCGTCAGAGCCTCGGGTTGCAGACCCTTTGCTACGGCGAAAGAGCGATTTGTTTACTGCTCCGCTGTTAAAGAGATGCGGACGTTAAGACGTGGGGCGCGCCACACAGTTTGAGAATCAGTGAACCCCCTTCTCCGTTCCATTTGGGAGACCCAGAGGTGAACTGTCCCCCGCGCCCCCTCCCCTCCCCCCTTCTCACACAGCATCAACTGCGCCTGCAGTTGCAGGGGGCGACAATTTGCCAATTCCCCACACAGAGATATGATAGATAACAGAAAACGGCTTCGCGGGCCAGATGATTTTTATATTTTTTTAAGTGCTCGTGCCGCCCCCCACGTGACATGAGAAAGTGCCGCCCCAGGCGGCTGCCCGGTTCGCCCGCCCCTAAAACCGCCACTGAATCCAGCCCTTGGAAGGGGAACCAGTGATTCAGCCAAAGAGCCCCACCTGTAGATAATGCATCAACTCATACAAGAACCTGATCATACACTAAAACACCGGAACCAACTTGGTCAGGGCCGTAAATCCTGCCAATGCTTCCATCCTCTCACACAATTGATCACTTTTCTAATATACTTTAAATGTTGTCACAGATTCTGTCTTTGCTGCTTTTGTTGTTCATTTAAGTTTTTATTTCAATGTATTAGAGATTTAATAATATCAAAACTTGGATACTGGCCAACTGTACTTTAATACTCCCTGAGCATCATAGCAATTGTCTTACTATTGATCTTTTGTATTATAGTGTTTTGACTTATGATTTTTCTTTTCTTTTCTGAAGACTATCCTGATAGCAGTAACTCCAGTGAATACCTGGTCCAGCCAACTTCATATCTTCCAGAGAACTTCACCTATACCCATAACCTTCCCTGCCCTGAGAGATTACCTTCTATGAGTGAGTAGACTGGTACCCAGCACCAGAAAAGTGTTGTTTCAGGAGGTCAATGAATTCATTCATTCATGTTTTTTTTTAAATTTAAAATGACCATTACTGCTCTCTCTGCTTTGCTGCTTCATTGTTTAGTTTGGAAAAAATCTAAAGCTTTTAGAAAGCAGGTGCTCTTATCTCAGGAAATATGCTAATCCTTTTTGGTGACATTACTTGTTCCAATCACAATAATATTAATAATACCAGCTCTCCATCCACCAGATAATATGGTTGGCCAGTGGAAATTTGAAGTGCTGCAATCTTTAAACAATACCACTTATTAATGCTTGATAAATGATAATAATTTATGTGGTTTATATTATCTTATTGATACATTTATAGTGGCAGGTAAAGCCACAGACTCCTTCAAACATGACTGTCTTGTCCTGTAGTGATTTGATTTGTATTTGTTTTTTGTTTATTGTTGCTCATGTATCTGTGGAACCTTGCACCAAAAACTCTTCACAGACGGCCTAATGGAAGTGAACATGACAGAGATCCCTATGGAGGCTTTAGAACTAAAGTTCTCCAAGTTTTTTGACATTGAATTCGGAGGCCGTTGGAAACCAAAGGACTGCAGACCTCACTGGAAGGTTAGTTTTTAGATTTTACATTTACAGATAACACTGTTTTAAATTGAAGGCTTACCAGAATGCTTCATAGCTTCGTTTGTTGCCATTGTAAGAATGTTCAAATCAGTTTTTAATTGCTGTTTTTTTTGTTTTATTATGATTATTATACATGCAGTACCACAGAAATACCAAAATATATTAACGAAGAAGTACAACATATGTCATTACTAAGTTACAGCAACACTTGCAAGATGTGAAAAAATCTAGCACCTATAATAACAGTATAATTGTATACAGCCCACTTTGAAACCACTTGGGGAGAGTGGATGGTTCACGCTAGGGATGAGCAAGTACAGCATTATCTGTATCTGTATCTGTTAACCATATGAATTATCTGTATCCGTATCCGTACTCGGAGTGGGCGGGGCCTAACCCGGAAGTGGGTGTGATTTAACCCACTGTCAGCTGAAATACTCTCTGTATCACTGATCATGAGAGAGAGAGAGAGAGAGAGAGAGAGAGAGAGAGAGAGGGAATGTGTGTGTGTGTGTGTGTGTGTGTAGCTTAATTTGTAATATTTTTTATACCACTACTACCTAGAAAGTGTCAGACACTCAGTGCGTGAAGTAAAATAAAACTGGTTAGAGCCAACTGACGGTTTAACTCCAACGACCTGCAGAGAGAGGGAGAGAGAGAGGGGTGCGGAGAGGAGGGACACGGTGAGAGCCTGTCTTGATGCGGCTACGAGGACCCCCTGAGCAGGGCCCCCGCTGCTCCTCGTGTACCGGAGCGACGGTGAGCCGGTCGCCGCGGGTGGGGCCCGCCACATCTGAGCAGCCGGGGCGATATTATCAAAAGAACTCAAATAAATGCCCGTCAGTTTGGATGATTTTAAATGGTCATTTATTTTCACACTGGCATTTAATTATCAATGCAAATAATTACGCTGCACTGAACTGTAAGTAAAGTACAAAAAAGTTAAAATAACAAAACATGTAATTATTACTTATGAATATCATTCACGTCTTACTAAACCTAGTCATGCGAACATGCCACAAAAAAAAATCTCCGACAGGCAGAGTCGCAACGCGAGTCGCTTTCTACCAGCACCACGTCTGAACGAACCCACGTTTAACAGAACTCTACTGGTTAATGAGTAAGTACAAACTGAAATAAAAACAAACTTCAAGCTGAATAAACCCTAAACGTTAACGGGAAAGACCCGCGAACCTGAGTGACTGAGAGACAGAGAGCTGTTCTGTGAGTGAGTGAGCAGAGCGGTGTGTGAAGGGGAGGAGCGCTGTGACGCTGTGTGAGGATTTTCATTCAGTCCGAGCACAGATATTGACTCGTATTACTCGTTTAATACTCGTGTTCGGCAAAAGTGCTTTATCCGTACCGGATACTCGTTTCAGCCGAGTATCCGGCTCATCTCTAGTTCACGCCTCAAACTGTTGGTGGTTTGATCCCTGGTTCCTCAATTCCATGTCAAATTGTTGTTAGACAAGATACTGAATCCCTAATTGTACCTGATGGAGCTACCAGTGCCTGAGTATATACATGAATATGTGTGCATGGGTGTGAGTTGTAAGTACACTCCTTTTACATTATACAAAATGCATTCATATTATAAGTATTTATTGATTCTTAATTACATATTTTTGTTGCAGGTAGCCATCCTAATTCCATTTAGAAACCGCCTCGAACATCTCCCCATCCTCTTACATCATCTAATCCCAATGCTGCAGAGACAGCGGCTGCAGTTTGCCTTCTACGTCATTGAACAGGTGCAGTGTATTGATGTCTGTGTGTACTATAGTGTATTGTGAGGCTTTTCTTTTTTAACTTAGGGGTGCTGCACACTAGAGGATAATCAGGCCAATTTTAGATCCACAATTCTTCTAGTGTGCACTAGGCATAAAAGTCTGATATTCAGCTGAATGAAAAGGTTTTAAGCTCATGCTGTATAAATGATTTATAAAGTAAAAAATGCATTTAATGCACTGAAGGCAGTTGCTGATATTGAACAAGGTTTCACATTATTTACTGTCATAATACATAGCAAATACAAATGGTATATTATATGGTATATGTTTTCACATATGTATGTGTTTAGAGTGGGAGCCAACCCTTTAATAGAGCTATGCTCTTTAACGTGGGATTCCTAGAGGCCATGAAGGACGTCGACTGGGACTGCTTTATCTTTCACGATGTTGACCACATCCCTTTGAACGATCGAAACTACTATGGCTGTGGTCAGATGCCACGCCACTTTGCTGCCAAGCTGGACAAATACATGTACATGTGAGTGCATTTTTTATATATATATATATATATATATATATATAAAGATTACTTCAAACATCAGTGGGATCCTAACCTACACTCTGGGATATTATTTGGAAATCAAAGTTTGAATGTGATCTCCACTGAGCTCTGTTCACCTGATGGCACATTCACGTTCACTGCAGACATTTTAAGCACGCACGCACACACACACACACACACACACATACAGACACACACTATCAAACTGGAGTCGGACTTGATTATACAAGCACAGTGTTATAAGATATTATTCAAAATGATTGATGACGCAACTCCGCTGATTAATTGTATATGAACACAATAGAAGGGACAGTTATTTTTCGAACGAGCAAAAATAACGCAGTTGGTTTTAATGTTGATGATGTAGTGGATCAATAATCTGGCTTCAGTTCACCACCTCACGCCTGCATCGTTATTTTCCCTTTGCCAAAAGTGTCCCTGTTAACGTACAAGTGCACACATTCTCCCAGGAAATTCTTATTACAAAGTATTTGTTTTCGCTCTTTTGTTTTATTTAATATATTCATTATTAATTCTGCCCTTTTGGGCCTTCTTTTTGGGAAAATTTAAACTCCCATCATACAAACTACATCTCCAAGATCTCCTGAGAGTTTTTCTACCTAGCTCAACCGCTCTTCTACATCTACCTTGAACCTGCATGCATAGGGGAAAACTACTGGCAATTTCTAGCCCCAAGCCGGTTTCAAGGTTCCCCTCATCACCTTTATATTATTTTAGACATATTTTTCTTATTTTAGATATTTTTCACGCTATTCAAGAGTAATCTGCAAATGTGTTGAAATATCAAAGCCAATTTCGCGGACCTCCTTCAATGCCATCGCGGACCACCAGGGGGCCGCGGACCCCTGGTTGAAAACCCCTGCAGTAGTCGATTAGTCATCGATTATTGAAACGATTAATCGTCTAATCAGATTATGAATGACACAAATTCTCAATTGCTCTTAGTTAGCCAACAGCTTTTAAATTTAGCTTGAGGTTGTTCGAGGCATGTGATGAAATAAAGACAATAAAGATCAATACTTCATGCAAAAAAAATTCTTTTAAAAAAACTTTGCTGCATATTAGGATACTGTTGACACAAAAGCAAAGAAATATCTAGTTTTTGTCCACGAGTATATTCGTCGTCGACTATTTTTGTCATCCAAATTTTGTCGACGACGTGCTCGTCCTTTCGTTACACAGACAGACTATTTTATTTATTTTTTCATGTGACACATGTGGAAAACTTTAAGGACGTAGTGCCTCAAACGAGTGTTGTGTTCTCTGGAGAATGATGAGTTGGTTTCTGGTCATATTGTTAAATATAGCTTCATTCCATTTATTGTTTTGTTTGTTTTTGAGACAATAAAGGTGGTTTGACAATATCAAAAATCTAACTCTCTCAGATACATTACTGCCAGAGCTTGATAAAACTTAAATGTAAAAATAGCTTTTTTTAGAAACCAAACATAAAAGCACATTTCTTGATCACTTTAACAGAATTATTAAAACAGCATTTGTTTAGGAACTATTCTTTCCCAAGCTTTGTAATCCTTGTAAACAGTTGATCCCTATATCCGTGATCACTATAAGCTGTTTCCATTGTCATAATAAAAAAATAAGATTGCTGTGGATATTTTGATATGTGGTATTTACCTCATGTTTATTGTTGTTTCCAGTCTTCCATACAGCGAATTCTTTGGTGGTGTGAGTGGACTCACTGTGGACCAGTTCCGCAAGATTAATGGCTTTCCCAATGCTTTCTGGGGCTGGGGAGGAGAAGATGATGACTTGTGGAACAGGTTAGTGTCCAAAAGGAGATGTAGAGTGGATACTTTCAGCCGTTTGAAGATTTATGTATTAGTCCAAAGGGCTCAAGTTTTTCAACACTGCATTTTCTAGTTTTTCTGATTGCAATATAACAGCACACCACTACACAGACTGACACAAGTTTTAATTATTTTCATACTTTTTGACCTACATTAGTCTGTTTTAAAGCAACAGTAGAGAAAAGGTGCAGGAGGGTACCCGCTGCTGGAAATTCTGGCAATTAATCTGAGATGGCCTGAGACTTGTATATAGTCCAGACGAAAAGGATTTCAGCAATTAGTCATGTTATTTTTGAGGGTTCAAAGATAAGAATAACATAATATACACGTATGTATGTATTAAATTAGTGTTAGATAGAGGTGGGCCTGGTTTTCAAAACACTTTGGAGTAGGGCAGGGCAACTAATTGAATTTCAATTACGATTATGGCTTACAACTATTATGAAAACAAAGTTATCGACATAAACCAAATTATTAGCCCACGTTTTGTTTTGCTATGAGGGTCTCCTTTTGTTGTGCTTTAGAATGCTCTGGCCACACTGCCTCTGTGAGCGTCGCGCTGCTTCACCACGGTGGTCAATCAATCAATCAATCAAATTTTATTTGTATAGCCCATATTCACAAATTACATTCATCTCATAGGGCTTTAACAGGGTGTGACATCCTCTGTCCTTAACCCTCAACACGAGTAAGGAAAAACTAGTAAAAAAACCTTTTAACAGGGTAAAAATACGTAGAAACCTCAGAGAGAGCCACATGTGAGGGATTCCTCTCCCAGGACGGACAGAAGTGCAATAGATGCCACGTGTAGAAAACATTATACAGATTAAAAGTTTTTAGCGGCATTGATGCAGTCCCGCTGCAATCACAGTCCATGGTCAGCAACCAGCAGGACCACGATCCACCATCCCGACCAGAGGCCACTCCAGTCCTCAGTCACCGTCCACCGCCGCCCACCATGAGCCACCGACGCGGTCCTGGTCCACCTCCTGTACCCAATGCCAACGCGACACAGGGTCCGCCACCAGCACCACGATCAGCCCACACGACACAGAATCCGCCACACTGGGTCCACCACTGCGACCCCCGATGCGCGATCCACAAACAGCAATCCATGGTGCGGCCACAGAGGCCCTGGATCTGCGGGTGATAAAGCAAAGGGTAAAGGGTGCTGTGTATTTGTTGAGGTTGACTGTTCTTCACACTGGAAGTGTTTTTGCTGCGTGTCTGCAGTAGGGGTGCAACGATTAGTCGACGTCGTCGACAAAATTCGGTGACATAAATAGTCGCCAACGGATATACTCGTCAACGAGTCGTTGATTACGTTATAGCCGGTGTTTTTCGTGCCTGATAGAAATAGCTGAGGAGTGAGCCATCTCGCTTCATTCCAATCTCTGAAAGTCACGCATGTGCAATAGCAACAGCATCGCGCACCAGGAAGTCAATAGTTCAGGAGAATTTCACCCTCAACATGGCCCGAAAAAAAACTACCTTCAATATGTGTACGGCGGACCCGCTGTCCACTGTGCGGACACGCACATGTTTAGATTAGATTAGATTCAACTTTATTGTCTTTGCACAGTACAAGTACATATACAACGAAATGCGGTTTAGCATCTAACCAGAAGTGCAAAAAAAGTGGCAGTTAAAGTGCAGAGATGGAATATGTAAATAGATATGTAGTACAGGCGAAGGTTTGACATCGTAACGTAAACGATGCGGACTCGCCTTGGTAGGATAGCCTGTTAGCTAGCTTGCTATATACACATATAATATACCTGTGCGCAGGATTCTAGAATCCATTAGAAAAAATACGGTTAAAAAAGTTTAAAAGCGTAATGTTATCCTATTTCCTGACAAACGTATTTTTTAATCACATTTATTCACAAAGAAGTCTGTACTTTCTTTTGTTGATGTTTTTATTGCTGATACTTTCCCTGTCCTTTTTGTTAACAGAAAAAATGGATACTTGATTTTTTATTTATTTTTAGTATCAGCACTTTGCCTGTTCTTGGTTCACAGGAAAAAGGGAAACTTGAATTTGTTATTATCACTTTGCCTGTCCTTGGTCTGAAATGGACAAAAACTAGATTTTTCTTTGCTTTTGTGTCAACAGTACCCTAATGTGCAGCAAAGTTTTTTTTAAATAATTTTTTTTGCATCAAGTATCGATCTTTATTGTCTTTATTTCATCACATTTATAAGAGCAATTGAGAATTTGTGTCATTCAATATCCGATTAGTCGATTAACCGTTTCAATAATCAATGACTAATCAACTATTAGAATAGTCATTAGTTGCAGCCGTAGTCTGCAGCAGCGCTGCAATCTGATGTTTCTGTGATAACTAATTTATTTCTTTGATTAAAAGTCGGGCTGTGTAGGAACACATAATATGCCCAGTATCCTTGTACCGTGCTGTATACACCTGCCGCAAATCCTCCCTCCTCCACTCTCCTGCACTTTAGTGCACACTAATCAGAAGTTATTAGGACCTGAACAGTAATCGAAGTAGGGCTGCCACTAACGACTATTTTTCCATCGATTAGTCTGTCAACTACTTTACCTATGCGTCGATTAATGTAAACAAATTATTTTCCTGCCAAAAAATCTAATTGACCATTTCATTTAATTTCCACAGCGCGCCACTGCGGGAAAGCCCGGCGCCTCCTATCCATCCCGTTGAACCTTTGTGCTGTTCACATGGGCTGCGATGCGCCTCGCGCCCTGCACAAATGGTTTCGAGCATCGAGACTGTCTAGTTTGCTTAATAATGTGCGTGAGACAGACTATGTACTAATGTTGACATTTTTATTCAGGTCCTCACTTCCGTGTCTGACCCCACATTCATTGCCTCCTTCTATTGGTCCACAACATACCAACATAGGAGCTTCCTATTAGCTAAACCTACATGTCAATCAACTGTTGTGAATAACATTGAATGATACCACGGTCTTTTTTTTTCGCTCTCCGCAAGCGTATCGCGCCAGGAAACACACTGGAAAATGATTTTAAACGGTGGGGGGGGGCATTAACCAGAACATTAAACGGGTTACTTACAACAAGAAGTGGAGAAAGCAGAATCGTTGGCTGACCTGCGCTGAGAAATGCGGGTCCCCTGTGAACAGCTGGGCGCTTGCCAACACTTGAGAATAGTGCTGCGCGTTGCAGCGCTTCGGTGTCCGGTGTAAACCCGCTGTATAGTGATATCGAAGAAGAACATTTGTTATAATGAATTGAAATGCAAAGTTATAGAAATCGAAAAAGTAAAGCTTGGAAAGGGCTTGGAAACTTTAAAGTAAAAAAAAAGTTACACCCAAAAGTTTCAGACTAACATTTCTCAGTTTTCTTTCGTTTTGACCCAAAATCATGTATGATAACCTCCATTTGTGGCTTTGAGAGCAGTTTAAGCACAAAAAAAGTTGATGAAATTCCATCCTGCTCCACTGTCACTCTTTTGGGTGAGAGAACTTATGACCCATTCATCGTTTTTTTTTAAATAATTTCACACGTGTAGGTGAAACAACGGGGGGGGGCTCCTTTATTGAGATATTCTCGGGGGTACCCTTCAGTAATTTGACCACAACCATGCTCAACAGCTATTTTAGAAATGCAGTTGGGCCAATCTTGATAAACTTGCCAAGTTTAATGAGTTTTTCAGTACCTAGCCATTAAAAAATATCCTTCTTTAAACCCGTGTCCTACGGGGAATTTGCTTCATTTGAAAGCCTAACATTTTGTGTTACATGCATCCTCCTTTTTTATTCCTTCTAGTCTACCGGCCTCCCAAACCCAATTGCAATTTTCTCTCTGAATACTCAGTTCAGCTCTCTCTACCTCTGCCTAATTATGACCAGATCTGCATTATGGTGATTTTAATATTGTTGTGCAGGTCATACTCTGAGAGGGGAATTTCTCTACCCCTTAGAATCACTTATTTTAGTTTTATGACCCACTGGGCAAGCTATGACAAGCTGCAGCTATTTTGTGTGATAAAGGTTCATCTAGTCTAGTTTTGTTGTCAGAAGAGAGAGTGGGCATGTTCAGATGGTATAAGAAATCCTCCATCAAATTGTTATCATTTTGGAATTCAGAGGAGTAAAGTCTGAAAGAGAAATTCCTGAATGTGTTATAGTTTTGATGTGGTTCATTCCTCCCTGGCAAGTATTGTGATTAACTATTTTGCCCTAAATCCTCAGCTAATAAGTAATAGCAAACAGCATACTAGATTTTTCACTATGGACTTAAAATAGACCCTTGATTCTCAGAGGCTGGCATTCAATTGGGTGTGTAGAAAGGAGGTCAAATTTGGTATGTAATTCCACCCGCTTTTTGTATAACTCTGGGTCTGTAGCATGAGCATATTGCTGGTCTATTTACTTAATCTTCTAAGTTAATTTGCGACGCTTCTGGCTTTCGTTTTCAAATTCACAGAATACGAATTATCACTCCCCTAAGAAAGGCTTTCAAAATATCCAACAATCAAACTGGATGTTTTATGTACAAGATACATTTATTGATACAAGATACATTTATTGATCCCAAACACATGCACATCACACGACATGCAGATTAGGGAAATTTGTCCTCTGCCTTTGTCCTATCTGGTGAACATCACAGGACACACAGAGAAGTGGGCAGCACGGCGCCCGGGGAGCAGATGTTGGGGGAGTAAGGTGCCTTGCTCAGGGGCACTTAGACAGTGGGGTAGGGAGAGTGCTCTTTGGACTTTGGAACAGATCCAGGTGTTGTCCATCCAGGTATGTTGTATTTTCACCACAAGGAGTCGAACATGAGACCTTCCAGTCCGATGTCCGATGTCTTGTGAGAAAAAAAGATTTTATCTGATCTCCTCCGAGACAATAAGAAATCAACCATTTATATCCGATATCACACTGTGATGTTCAAAGGGAACATTTTGGTTTATGAGGATTGAGACCCGCTAGCCTTGGCCTGAAAGGTGGAGTGAAAGTGCTTCTCCGCCCAGCGCGACATGAGACCTGAGTTGTCTGAGGCACTAATATGAGTTTCTTGTAAAAAGGCAATTTAAACTTTGAATTGCTCGACGTATGATAGCACTTTCTTTCTCTCCTAATGGGGTGGTTAAAACCCTTGACGTTCCAGCTGAATAAATCTAGGAGGCTAACCATTCTCCTTAACTGAAATAGTAGATTGGTTAACAGAAGCAACAACAAAACTCCCGGTGTAACAGGCCAAATTAAACCCAGGTATACTTTTGCCAGGGCCAGAGTATACCCCGGGGATAAACTGTCCTAGGCCAAACTATACATGGTGAATATGTAGTTGATTTAGCTCTCAGGTCAGGTAGGCATAATAGTTGAATTGTGCTATCAAGGCATTTGAATCTTCAAAATCTAGACTTGATATTCTCTTAGATTTTTATGATAATTTACACTGAATTAATTGCAATTCAGCTGTAGGCATATACTAGGAGATCTGTATATATCTTAGAGATTAATTGTATCCAAAAAAGTACTGCAAGCTAGACTATATTGCAGTTGTAGACACAACACAGGGGGTCCCTGGGCCTGATAAGGGAAGGAGAGGAGTGAAATGTGGCTAATAAATGTGACTTAAACTAGACTAAAATTAATGAGTTTTCGTCAACTAAAACTAGACTAAAATGTTCTGAGTTTCCATCGACGAAAACTAGACTAAAACTAAGAAGGATAAAAATGACTAAATGTGACTAAACCTAATATGATGCATAGGCTATTAGGTGTCCATCTTGAAGCAGACACGCTCCCAGCCCATCCTTAGGTGCATCAGCCTGTATAACAAGCTGTTTCTTTGGATCAAAAAACTTGAGCACAGGTGCATTTGTAAGGGCCTCTTTGAGTCTCTTGATGGTCTCATCATGTTCGTGTTGCCACAGCCACACCATGTCTATGTGCAGCAGCTGTCTCAAAGTAGCTATGAGGGTGGCCTCAACTGGGATATACTGAGCGAGATATTTTGTCATGCCCAACATTTGCTGCAGCCCTGCTTTGTCCTCAGGTGACGGCATCGCTGTGATGGCTCCCCCACAGGGTGTTGAAAGTGCACAGCCGCGATGATGCCTCGTCAAGCTTCACCTGCCAGTAACCATCTTTCTCATCAAGCACAGAAAATGTTTTCTTCCCAGCCAGTTTGCTCAGCACATCATCAGTCGTGGGAATGGTGTAATGCTGTCTCAGGATCGCTTTATTTAAGTCACTGGGACCCAGACAGAGCCGTAGCTTGCTCTTGTCTTTCTTTTCAGTGACTACCAAGCTGTTTACCCATGATGTGGGCGCGGTCACTTTTGCAATAACATGTCTTGCAGCAGGCTATCAAGTGTGACTTTCAGTCTGTCCATAATTGCAAGTGGTATTTTCCTACATCCATGTATGACTGGTGAGATGTTGGGGTCTGTGTGAATGTGATATTCTTTATCAAACTCACAGAGTCCATTGAAAACTGATGGGTGCTGGGCTATCAGTTCTTCCTTTGTCGCTGGATGTTTCACTGCCAATGTGTCGATGTCCATTCTTTTGATCAGGCTGAGCTCTTCACAAGCCTCCCTGCCTAGGATGGGTACGGTGGAGTGCCTTGACACATAAAATGTGAGGTCTGCCTGGGCCTTAGACGTCAAACATGTGAGCGTGAGCGTCCCTTCAAGCTCCATCCTCGTCCCTCCATACGCTATCAGCACTGTTTTCGTCGGTTTCAGAGAAAACTTTCAACTCTTCTCCCTTCTGGTCTTCCTCGTCATGGAGTTGAATACCTTAAGTGGCAGGACATTTGCCTCTGCTCCTGTATCCAGTTTAAACTGGACAGGCATATTGTCAACTGTTATGCTTGAAAACCAGGACTTGTCTCTTCTGGATTGTAGTTGGTCCAGTCTCACTGTGCCAATAAACACTCCGTCTAATTCTGTGTCTATTTCGTGCACTGTTTTCCGTGACTGTGTCTGACCTGTCATGCACATTCTTGCATAATGGTTCTGCTTACCGCATTTGTTGCATGTTGCTCCATATGCAGGACATTGGCGTGGTTGGTGTGACTTTCCACAATTTCGACATATTGTGCTCGGTCCTTTTCTTTGCATGTATGTTGCTGAAGGTTTCATTTTATTGAGTGTTTGCTTGTCCCATGCTTTACGTTTGTGTAGCACGTGCACCGCCGTCTCGTTTCTGGATGCACCCATAGCCTGTATCTGAGCCTTGGGGGTCTTTGCAGCACGACATGTGTCTATTGCTTTCTCCAACGTGAGATTAGGCTCTCTCAAAAGTCTCTCCTTTAAGCGCTGATTTCAATTGTTATGTCCTCGGCTATAGGATGCGCCCAAAACTGGTATCGTCCAAACACTGTATTTTTCTTCGGTAAACAGTATGCTTTGAAGGCTGCCAGAATTCCACTCACTGTTTCATTATCCTCAACGTCAAGATTTTTTTCAAGCGTGTTGTAGACTTCCAGTGCCTCTTCACCCATTGCATGCAGTAGAATTGCTACCTGGATCTTCTCGTCCTTTCCTTCTGTACCACTCGCGGTCATATATATTTGGAAGCGCTGTTCCCATCGTCTCCAATTTTCTCCCAGGTTGCCGGTTAACACCACCGGTGACGGTAGCTTAAACTGCTCCATTTTCAGTTAGCTGTTAGCTTTTCTCTCACTGCTAGTCTCTGTCGCGGTACACTTTTAGCAGTAGCTTCCTCTTCAGAAAAAAAAAGCTCTGTAATACTCCTCGGGCAAAATGACGAATTGGACCACTTCTGACACCATGTAAAAGTTTGTTATGACCACTTGAAACCGGAACGAAATAATGAGATGTCTTTATTTTTGCATGCATCAGCTCCAGTTACAAACAGCCCAGCGTGCCTTCCCAGGCGCATCACACTGAGCACCTTGTGTAACACTCCGCCACTGTTGCACACACCAAAACAGTGTTAGTGCTCAGCACTATATTCTACACTGAGTAGTTGTTCTGGTTCAAGTAATAAAAGTCTATGTTTTAGAGGGTTAGTGTTAGCCCTAACCCTAACCCTTAGGGTTATAATTGAAAATGAATTATTACGGGGAACCATCCTGGTATCAGGGACCAACACATTATACATTAATAGCGGCATACTTTCGGTACCTACAGTGTGTGGAACCACCCTGGTATCAGGGACTAATACAAAATACTCTAATGGCAACACACATGCGGTACCTACAGTGTGTCTGTATGGGTGAGTGGGTGTGGAAGAGAGGAGGACAAAGATGATGTGCGAAATGGCGGCAGGACCATGTGATTTGACAACAAAAGGTCTACTACAAAGGGTACAATGTGACCTGGCCATGGAATAGCAATGAGCAGACCAGGTGGTTTTCTCACACTGTCTAGTACCCAAAAATGTCTGAAAGCTGTTTTCAAACATGCACTGGACTTCACGGTTCCTCGGTATTTTCTGCAGAGATGCATGTGTGAGATGCTCTGCATGGGCAGGGCAGCTGTGGCCGCTTGTAGAGCGGTCGTCCTCTAACCACACGGTCGGAAGTTCATTCCCAGTCTTCCCTAGTCCGTATGCCAAAGTGTCCATGGGCAAGTTACTGAACCCCAAACTGCCTCTAGATGCATTGTATGAATTTGTGAATGCAAAAAGTTTACTGTAAAGAAAAATAAGAAAATGCAATAGACATAGAAGACACCAACAAAAATGTTGAGACAAATATTTTTTTTCAACAAAATGGGAACTTTATTTTTGGGACAAAGAAAGCTGGAAAGTGGATGCGAAGATGCAACTCAAGGACAAAGCACAGTTTTTAAGAAATTGGCTGCTGATGCAGTCAGGCCCATGAGATCCCTCCAAATCTCAAAATAAAACTTGTCCTTTGCCATGACAGAGTCAAATTCATTAGGATTTAACACCCCTATTTTCTTATCCTGAATTCCCACCATAGATTTAAAAAAAAACTCCAGGCAAAGCAAGAGTTGCAATTCTCAAGTTTATCCTAAACTTTGTCTTTAAACCGTATTTGGGATAGTTTTATTTCCCTTGATTGAAAAAAATGTCTAGGTACAATGTAAATGTTTATCTAGGAAAAATAATTAGCTCACAGAAAGTAAAAATAATTTATGCAAGCTATTCTATTTAGTGGCCTTATTGTGGAAGGTTGGTCAGGGTATTTGTGTTTCCTGTCATCCTAAGCAGAGAATCTGAATGGGACTTTTTTTGTGAACAGTCATAGTTAGACATCGTAGTTTTTACAATTCTTACGGTTATGAAACCGCTTTTATCATAAAATCTGTTGATTCCGAGATCAACAGATTTTTAAAAGCATCACAGTTTTTGGGTTGTAAAAAAATCCATTCAGTTCATTAATAGCTGTCTCTGTACACACAGTAATCTCCTTACGCTCAACTTTCCTTCTTTTGAGGGCCAGTTGATAAACTGGGGCTATAAAGTCGCAGCTTTGCTCAGAAGAGCCTAGTGACACCATTGGATAAGATGTATAGGCTGCATTTGTGTTGCCATACCTGACAATAACTCCTCAATTAATTTGTCATTGCTGCGCCCTTAATCTCTATCGGATATTTTTTTATGTATAAATACTTCTAACATTGACACACCTTTCGATTATGTTACAAAGTGTTTCTTCTAATCAATGTTGAAGGGGCCTTCTTAAGACAACAAGTTTTAAAATCAGCAAGAATAATATGCTGAGCATCAGGGAAAATGCTTTGCAAATGGTGCACAGGTTTAAAAGGATAGTTCACGAAAAAAAATTATTTAGTAATTTTCTACTCATAGGTGAAGTTATTGAGTCCACAAAACAATTTTGGAGTTTCAGGGGTAAACAGCATTGCAGCTAAATCTAATATCATCTAAGTGTCCGTAAGCCCAAACATTCAAATTTGTCTCAAAATGGCATAATTTACACCAGGCCTATTCATGATCGCATCTCTACGCGTAGCTTGGAATGTAACCAGACAGAAGAGGCCCTTTACCTAGTCGGAAACTTTTAAAGACTGCATGCTTGCAGTTATTGCTCAAATGGTTGTTGAAGAAAAAGTGAAGGAAAGCGTCATTTCATCCATTAAAAAGTGCCTCTCTCGGACACATCAACTCTCCGCAGAGTGGAGCTACTAGCAAGCGATGTCGCAAGGAAGCTTTTAGAAAACCTTCAAAAAGCAAGGTTTATGTCTATCGCTGTGGATGAATCGACCGACTGTACCGACATGGCCCAGCTGTGTATTTATGTGAGGTTTTATAATGGAGAGCGCACTGAGTCAAACAGGCTAAAAACAACAGAGGTCTGATAAGTTAGATGTGTAGTAGTAAAATACCCTGACTGAGGCATGTGATGCTATCAAACTGAAAATGCACAGACTATAAGTCTGTTTTAGGGTTCAGCAGGCTCCCTTTTGGTTTGTCTGGAGTTTTAGTTTTTATCTTTAACAAATATGGACATGAACCTGGTTTACGCATCTTATTTTTGCCTTTTTCTGATAGTATAATGAGTCGGCCCATTTTTTGTTAATCTGGTGGATGCTGTTTTACCAAATTCATCTGGCTGTTTGCTGTTGCTTCTTGGCCTATGGCAATGGTGGTTATAGCTTTCTCTCTGAAACTGCAAATAGATTAACAGCACTGGGGTTGTATGACTCCACCAACCAGTGCAGTTTCCTTGTGTATATTTCAACCAGGTCACAAAAAATCGAATCTGTTCCTATATTGCAGTGGTTCTCAAAGTCGGTCGGCAGGGGGGCCCCAACTAACCCTAACCAGCTTTGGGGGGGCCCGGCTTGCAAAAGTTTGAGAACCCCTGCTCTTTTGTATATGAGAAAAACATTGTACATTGTGCAAAAAAGAAATGTTCTGGTAATTTGATTTATATCACAATATATATCGATATCGTCTGATATGAAAAAGTTATGTGAAAAAAAAATTGCATATCACCCAGCCCTACATTGTAGACAAATTATTAAAGATAAAATTATTCAATTAATTTTGATTGCCATGACGAAGATCAGCACCTGAGACATTCATGAAGGGCTTTGTCATTCCTTGCACCTGTGATTGCAAAGTGCTGTTTGCCTGATTAGCGTTTCACCAAATTTGACGCTGCTCCTCCTTAGGCCCTGAGGAATACACATGCCAAATGTCAATAGTCAATGAGATGAATGATTCATGATATACTCGATCCATTCCACCTACAGGCGTACAGAGATTTCTGGAATTAGAAGATAGAAGATTTTCTTTGCTTCCTCCTCCTTTAATTAACCTTGGTTTACATCTTGTAATTACTAATGATATATTGTAACGTGTTGGGTGTAACAAAAGGTGAAATGAAATAAAATGTATTATTATTATAGATGTCTATAATATATATCTATACAAGCAAGCCTCTCTGTATTCCCTCAAAAGCACTTACACAATCATGATCAAGTTTGACCATATTCAGTAGCGCCACCTGCCAATTTTTATAATGTTCCATACATTGTGGTAGAACCTATACTGCAGACAAGTTTATCTAGCAACCATTAACCTGCAAGTGAGACACTATGTTCTAGTTAGGACTCCAAGATCACCGGGGCTGAGACATATAGTTTGTAGAAGTGGACAAAACTGAGAGGCGAGGAACAACTCACTCCCGCACAAATGTCCTGAGTAGGAACTCCCCTGAATGAGGCCAAGATTGTTGCCAGACCACGAGTTGAAAAATCACCCAGCAAGCTTGTCAGCATCCCCATACACTCCATATAGATGGCATGCCACGAACTAGAAACTAGAAAACATGACTGCTGTTCTCCAGTGAGTCAGCAAAAGCAATTATCAGCAGGATAATATGAACCAACCACTTTAGCCACAATGGCTGGGTTTTGTTTCAATGTCATCAGCCATGGCTGGCCCTGGCAATGTTGGAGCCCTAGGCGAGATTTCAGTCTGGCACAAAAAGTATCAAACTGAACTCGCCTTGACTTATTTTTGTCAAAGTCATCAATGACAGCATAAAGTGAGACTTTCTGTGACACATCATGGTTTATGCTTATCACTGATAGTCCACTGAGACGCTCTTGGGCCGTGGTAGACCAAGTATATCTTGGTTCGGGGTAAATGATTGTGGTCTTCACAGGTGACTGACCCCCCCAAGACCCCTCTCTTGTGTGCTTGTGTGTTTCTGTAGTTCTACATTTAGGAACAACGTTAGTGGCATAACGGGTCATGTCTGGGACCACATCTCAAATAAAACCACCCAGTGCATCAAATTACATATCTTTTTAGATGTGTGTTATTAAGTAAATGTTCAACCATTTTAAACAAATAAACAAGGCACAAAGCCTCATTCTAACTGAGTGATATGGCATTTAAGGTAGGCTGTATTTTCATGTTAGTTTAATGTGAATAGTAACGCAGCCTGCTCTCTATCCAGGGTTCACTATACTGGTTTCAATGTCACACGTCCAGATGGAGAGATTGGCAAGTACAAGTCTATTCCTCATCACCACAGGGGAGAGGTGCAGTTCCTTGGCAGGTAAGAATCTGCAATAAGGTCTCCATTCTAAAGAATTAAGTCTTTACTTTCACATTAGATATATCTTTTACATATGAATTTAATCAAAGAAACAATTTTCCACAAAAAGTATGATACTTTCACGAGATCACAAAAGCACATATGTCTAAATGATGTTTACTTTACAGATACCAGACCTATGGTAAATCTGGACTGGCATCAAGGGTTACACAGGCTAGGGAACAATGTGTAGCCAATATGAAGTGTTTTTATTGTTACAACTAACGCTTCAACACTTCATACACAAATGCAAAACCATACAGACAATAAACAATATAAATCCGTCTGTTAAAGGAAAATAATTGCACAGGAATAATACAACATTTTAAAATTCCTCATAACCCCACAATTGGCTTAACGTAAATACACATTTACTTTTCCATCCACTCCTACAGAAACGTCCATACAAACACATACATATGAGCTAACATTCATTCAAAATTAATACAACTTACACTCAATCTTCCTACAATTTTCACATTCACTACACTCATACAAACACTTGCACTTAACCATAGCACTCAACAGTTCAGCAACATTTGCCTCTGCTCCTGTATCCAGTTTAAACTGGACAGGCATATTGTCAACTGTTATGCTTGAAAACCAGGACTTGTCTCTTCTGGATTGTAGTTGGTCCAGTCTCACTGTGCCAATAAACACTCCGTCTAATTCTGTGTCTATTTCGTGCACTGTTTTCCGTGACTGTGTCTGACCTGTCATGCACATTCTTGCATGACAGCATGTTGGCGTATGACTGGAAATGTGAACTAGCTTGAATATATGAACCTTTTAGTCACAATTTACTCACTGCTGATGAGTTAAAACTCATGCAAGAACAAAGTTCCACATATTACAGATTGTAAATGTTTAATATACTGATAAGCTGCTGTGTAACACAGGTATTCAAGACAAAGAAAGACTCGGAAATGTTGCTCATCAAGACAATTTGCTGAATATGTTCATCAGAAAACACTGCTAAATTCATGTTTATTATGAAAGTTTTTTGGAAGCTGGTGAAATCTCAGTCAGCAACTAATGTCTCAAGCAGATGGTTTTAATGTAGACTTGAAGGATCACGGAGACCAGAAGGTGGAACAATATAGAAACGCTAGCATAGTAACATGAGCAATTGTCCGCCCCAGTCTGAAGATGTCTTCTACAGCATCCCCATATATCTTCCTTTACTTGCATCACCCCTTGTAACAGCACATCGATGAATGGTTAGAATTACTGTCACTCTCTATGTTACATGTAGCTGTTTGCATCCTATTGGATAGTAGGTATGCATTCCTAAATCACATTGTGTCCTTACGTCTTGCCACCACCAGGGCTGCTCATTGATCCACCCTGTTTTCTTCTTAGCTCCAGAATGGTCATCATTGATAAGTATTAATTATATATTAAGGGCCAGGGATACATAAAGATAACTACTACATATATTGGAACACACAATATAAAACAACATACTTCAACATACAACAAACATAAGTTATTTCAAACGCAAAATTACATTCAAGCAATTATTATATTATATATTATTATTATTATAGTAGATTTTAGATTAGAATAGATTCAACTTTATTGTCATTGCACAGTACAAGTACTTATACAACGAAATGCAGTTTAGCATCTAACCAAAAGTGCAAAAAAAGCAGTTAAAGTGCAGAGTATTGTGCGTATTTAAAATGGAATGTAAATAAATAAGATATGTACAGTAAGAAATATATATGGAATAGTACAGTATTAACGGTAGTACGGTATTGTATGATATAAGAACGATGAGCAGTAATAATGGAAATAGTACAGTATTAACAGGTATTGTATGATATAAGAACTATTAGCACTAAGAAATATATATGAAATAGTACAGTATTAACAGGTATTGTATGATATAGGAACTTTGAGCAAGATAGATATATAAAATATATAAATATGAATATACTATAGGCAGGATGATACAGTAGTAAAAGAAGTAACAGTGTAGTGCAAGTGTTCAAACGTCAGTGTTTAGAGGAGGGTGTGTGTTAAAAAAGTAACAGTGTAGTGCAAGTGTTCAAATGTTCAGTGGTTGGTGGAAGGTGTGTGGCTGGTGGGGCTACTGCTATCACTGTGGTGCAGAGGTCAGCAGGGTGACAGCCGCAGGGACGAAGCTTTTCCTGAACCTGCTGGTCCGGGAACGGAGGACCCTGTAGCACCTCCCAGAGGGGAGGAGGGCAAACAGTCTGTGGCTGGGGTGAGAGCTGTCCTTGACAATGCTGCGCGCTCTCCGCAGACATCTCTTGCTCTTGACAGCTGCAATGGTGGGGAGTGAGGAACTGGTGATGCGTTGGGCAGTTTTCACCACCCTCTGCTGTGACTTCCGGTCCGCAATAGAGCAGCTGCCATACCACACTGAGATGCAGTTGGTGAGGATGCTCTCGATGGTGCAGCAGTAGAAATTCACCAGAATCTGAGGAGACAGATGAGCCATCCGCTTTCTTGACCAGGGTTGAGGTGTTGAGGGTCCAAGAGAGGTCCTCAGAGATGTGGACACCCAGGAACTCAACCTCCGTCCCGTTGATATGGATGGGGGTGTGTGTGCCACCTTTCTTCCTGAAGTCCACAATGAGCTCTTTGGTCTTCTTGGTGTTGAGAGCCAGGTTGTTGTTGGCGCACCACTCCGCCAGATGCTGGACCTCTTCTCTGTAGGCCGACTCATCGTTTTTGCTAATGAGGCCAATCACCGTAGTATCGTCTGCAAACTTGACAAAAGTATTAGTTACATGTACAGGTATGCAGTCATACGTGAAGAGTACAGTACTATTTGTATAGTGCCAAATCTTTATTCTAATTCAGAGTGAGGGCCCTTTTCTCATATCTACGTTGTCTTGGGAGTGAAGCCCAAACACGACAGATTGCGTCCCAAGGAAGGAGACAGTGTCTCCGAAAACAATTGAATAAACATGCTAGATTTAAATGCTTCAATTTTAACTATGTGGAGGGTCACCACCATATAGAGGTTACTAGAGCATACGATGCATGGCGATATGGAATCCATACTCATAGAATTATCATTCCAACTTTCACAAATTTTCAACTATAACTTTTTTTTTCTTTCATGTTAAAAAACATTTCTATGAAATATGATCCTGATAGGCTTTAAACAGATTAATTAATTTACTCATGGTACTTCTTTTTTTACTCAATGAAAACCTGACATTTTCAAATAAGCCAAAGACCAAAACAAACACAGAAATTACACATTTGTACTTAGAGACAAATACCTTATTCAACCACACATTTAATAATAAATCTACCTATGAGAGATTTCCAAATTAGATACAAAGTTAGTCAAAGTAAAATGTGCTAATTCAGTATTTCTTTATTATAAATCCATTTCAATTCACAAGGTCTCAGTTTGATTTGATTCAATATCTATTTAGTTAAGGATATATTATTGATCAGCACCATTTTGCTTGGATATGTGTAACTGTGCAAGTAAACCTCTTACTTGGTACATTATGAAAATATTATGGTAGGCATGCCGGATGATATATTGTCCCAGAAACCAGTGCGATACATAACATTATAATCATAACTTTTAAACACTCTAAAACTGCAGATATAATCATAATATTTTAGCATAATCATGCAAGTTCAGCTTTAAAAGAAAAATGAACTTAATTTTAAAGATGTTTCAATCTGACATTTGAGTTTGAAAACCACTCTCAACTAAAATAAAAGATAAAATGGACTCTTTAGCCCTGCTAACATTACATTTTCTTGAATACATATTAAACATTTGGCATAGGATATATGTTAACAGCACTAAACACTAAAATTAAACAAAAGACAAGCTCAAACTGAAAGTCAAACTGGGAATGAAATATTTGAATTGAATAACATTTTTTATATCAGTCCTGTCAATCATTTATAATGTCTTAATTCTCTAGGAATTAAACTAACAGAAACACACTTGTTAGACTAAGATTTCATGGTCTGGTAACTGTAAATCAGACTTGTAACAGAAATAATGTAGAGCATTAGGGATTTATCTACAGATAGAAACGAACATGGATGGCCCCACTCACAGGGGTACAGTCCTGCTATCTCCATCGTCTTTTCAGAAAGAATAATTTAATTTACCTTTACCTTAGACCTTAAGGGCTGTTCTGGTTGTTAACAGCTCCTGAAACAGACTTTTTCATCTATATGAGCTAGAGTCAATTTTCCAGATTTGATTAGTACATAATCTCCTACATGAATCAGATGAATAAATTTATCCAAAAGTTGTAATAGTCTGCGTAATACCTGTAAATTAATCAAGGTCTGGTTTAGTTTAGTTTAGTTAGTTAGTTAGTTAGGTAGTTTTATTTACATACTCTCACATATACCGATCATGTTTTGATTGGAATAAAGCACAATAGGAAATGTGGGTCGCCCCTTCAAACCAGTGGTCATCATTGTTTTCGTCAGTTTTTCTTAGTTTCCTGACCTATATATAAGTAACAGCAGCCTCTCCAAGGGATACTTCATCCAAAAAGAAAATTCACTCTTTATCTACTCATCCCTATTCCGATGAGGGGTGGGTGAAGTGTTTGTGTTTACAAAACACTTCTTGCATCTCAGGGGTAGCCTTTGTTAGAGCAGAATCCAATACAATTGAAGTCAATGGTAGTTCGTAATAAAACTACAGAAAAACCATATCATGCCTCCATATGGCTCCTGTGGTTTTATCCAAGAGTCCGGAAGCCCAGATTTCCATATTTGACTCGAAACAGTGTCATTTACACCATGTATTTAGTGTTAATGTCTGCTTATATCTTCAAACGAAGTGCACCCGGGATCACAGAAAGACTGGACAACGTCTTATCTGTATAATTTACTTAAATCTAAATGAAAAGCATATCTAGAATAAGTGTAAATGGTTGCAATTTTTTTTTCCAGAAGGCAAGTTCTTTTAAGGGCTTGTAATGCCGCAAAGTTACCAGACGGTAATGCTTGTGCTTTCAACACTTATTAATCAGTTATTATAATGAAGCAATATTCAGACGGTCTGTCCACGTACCAAATCAGAATTTGTTTTTGTTGTTTAGAACAAATTTGGTCTCAGGTTTCCATAACCACAACACAGTAATGATCATCAACTTCATCCATCATAGGAAGAATAGTCTCCGGGTTTTTAAATGGTGAGCACTTTAATTTTAAGTGGGGGCTGTAGCCATCAATTCTACATTTAAATCTTCTTCATAAGACATCATCTGCTGCCTGAGGTCTCCTTTCACCAGCTTCCAGAAAACTTCCATACCAATTTTTTGTCATAAACCAGACTTAAAGATAGAGAACCGGGTTTTACGTTACCTGTGGATCAACAGAGAGAGGACCAGAGTTGGCGTCTTCCTCAGGCCAGAGCTTGTTTATTTGTAAGGGAGGCATGAGAATGGCAAGTAGCTTGTCTTGGTTGATCCAAGACAGCATGAGACTGCCATCTACTGATGTAGAAGTGAATTAACTATGTGTGAAGTCTATTTTCAGAATGCTAGATAAGTTCAGTTATTAACAAGAAAATAGGGGGAGTGTCTGTTTAAATAAAAACTTTTCATGAAGCCTTTTCAACCTATTGCATTTACACATTAAATGACAGCACTTAAGTCAAGATGATGAAGCTAAAGAGAATTAGAAGGCATGAGATCTAAAAGCAAGTTGTGACTTAAAGCTATGGTTCAGTGTGTAATCTGGAACTTTCTTAGAAATGTTGCTCTAATACAATGACAATTACTGACAAAGGGCCCTCACAGTCCTGTTCCTCTTGGGGCTACATCCTTGACACAGCTGCCTGCTGTTGCTACCATTAGAGTCTCAAAGCAATAAGATGAAAATGGTAAATGGATTTGTATTTATATAGCGCTTTTCTAGTCTTGATGACCAGGGTTCAGCATCCTGCCAAAGGACACTTCGGCATGCAGATGGGTCAGACTGGGGATCGAACTACCCCTCAGCCATAGATGTAATTTATTGCTTGCGTCCATTGCGTTGGACATACTGAATTACATATTGCACAACAATACTTGAATCCACATTGTGGTTGCGAGAGAGCATGTACCAAACGTGCATTTTATTGCTGTGTACAATATGTAGACCATCAAATGTAAATGATGACTTATTCGCAGTAACTACATGTGTTAAACACAAACTTTTCAATCACATAAATTGTGGTTTCAACATTTGAATATCAGAGCTTAAGTAAACTCCTAACAGTTTCTATATCTAATACATACCTTTAAAGTGTTAACAGCAGTAAACATCTGTCATAGAATTCACATTTAATCCAGTCTAACTTCAGATTGGACAGTTCCAGCTGTTTACAATTGAAGACTCTTCTCGTCACATTGGTAAACAATTAACTGTCAAGTTTGTGACGGCTGAAGTTGATCCATCACCTAATTCTAGTTTAATAGTCTATAAATTATGTTTTAAAATTGTTAGTACCAGCTCTAAAAAGAGCATAGTTTAAGGAAGTAAAAGGTAAGAAAATGAACCTGAGTGAATTCTAAATAAAGTTCTGTTATACTGTCACCCTATCACAAGACACTGAACATGAGCTGGTTTATTGACATCATCAATAAACAAAACAAATATGTCATGTTAATTTGTTTAAATCTACCTTTTATCGAGCTTTACTTTAACAGCTGGTTAACAAAAATTTGCCCTGAGACTAGGGCTGCACAATTAATCAAATTTTAATCACGATCACGATTTGAGCTGCCACAAATAAATGAGCATGTCTGCAGCGATATTGACGTTTAAAGTGTGTGTTCTGCTACATATCAAATCAAACGCTTACTCAACTAACAGTCAGCCAACCACAAGGGGGAGAACGAGATGGGAGGTGTCATGCGTGCACCCTGCAGTGGCAGCCTAAAAAAAAGTTCTGTCTGCAGTTGACTCCGGTATTAGTAGAAAAGTAGAGAGACAGACAATAGAACAGAGAGCAGGCGGTCTCGGGTGTCGTGTGAAAGGTAAATCAAATGTCAGGAGCAGATGGCGAGGAGCTAGTCCCTCGAAAAGTATCACCCTCCGTTGTCTTAACTTGTTCAACCAACTGAAAAATAACCATAAACCACAGAATGCATTAAGGCAAAAGCTAACATTACCTCACTGAATCTCCGTCCATGTCCAACGTCAACCAAGAAAACCATAACAGCGACCCTGCATAGCACGACAGCTTATCCATCCACCTCCCAAAGACAGATTGAAGTAAACGGATGCAATCGCATTTCATTTGGTCAAAGACATGTGTCCAATAAATACTGTGAGCTAGGAAGGCTTCAGAGAAATGGTAAAGAACTTGACAAGAGATACGTGATTGCCTCACGCAATTATTTCTCCTAACAGGCATTACCAGCACTGTATGAAAAACGTCGGGGGGAAATACAAAGGGATGTCACAGCTATTGAGTACTTTGCGACTACTACTGACCTATGGTCAAGCAGGACAATGCAACCGTACATGTCCCCGACATTTCACTACATCAACGGTAATATTGCAATGAAGAGTCAATGCTTGCAGACGTCATTTTTCCCACAAGACCAGAAATGTCTATGACTAATCAAAATGGCCGACTTCCTAATAGCAGAAATTGTATTGCTGACAAATTCTCTTAATAGACATATCAGGATCAACACTCTTTGTGGAAGAACAGGACTGATATTTTTCTAAGAAATTTGACCTGTTATGAAATGAAGCGGTTTGTAAAAATGCACAATATTCACAATGAAGCAGCATAGAGGTCTCAAGGCTTTGCCCACCACATCTGAAATGCATACAGTCAACTCGTGAAAGGGACGAAACTAACCTTTAAAAACTGTCATTTAATTTGTACCACTAATTGATGCAATGACTGGGACTGAATATTGTCATCGATATGTTCAACTTAAGACTCTAGCAGCTGCAAAATTTGGAGATCTAACCACACGCATTTGAGTTATTAAGGTGCTTCCTCTTTCATTGAAAAACGTTGAAATTCTATGGCACATGTTAGACTGACAACATTTCAAGTGGATCAAATTTTCACCAGACTGGTTGTGTGTGCAACTTTTTCGTGAGTTTTACATGCCATCGATATTGCAGTGATAAAAGGACAATACGAGATACAAAAAGGACCATATGCCTTGCAAATGGTCTGCAGATATGTAAAATGTGCAGTGCATTCACTCTTGCGTTCAGAAACTGCATTCCAAATCGCAACCAATCAGATGCATTTACCACAGGTGGATAGGTGTACATTTCATAGATTGTCAAGAGAAATGGGAGGGATCTAAATGCAATTTCATAGTTGAGATACTATGTCAAAGTGATATTAAAATGTTCTCTTCTATAAATTAGCAAAGATATTCCAAAAATATTTTTACAATTTGTCATTATATAGTATCAATAATGTTCTTTCATCAATAGTCAAAACACATCACTCTACACTTCTATTTTCATCCAGCATGTGATCAATACTAGACACAGTTGCACCTCAAAGCAGTAAACTATAACTTAAAGGAGAGTAGAGGCAAGGCAGGTGGAGTGGATAAATATTGATATAAGAACTGTATGACTGTGTGTTTTTAGGTATAAACTGCTGAGGTATTCCAAAGAGCGGCAACACTTAGACGGCCTCAACAATCTCCATTACAGCCCCCACATCTCCCTCAGCAGCCTCTACAAGAACATCACGGTCGACCTGAACCCTGAGCTTGTCCCTATCAATGACTACTGAATTCCCCGCCCAGCCCTACTCCACGTCCCAACCTGCCCAGCTCAAGTCTGGCCTCCTAGCACCAGGGGGGATATAGGCAGGGAGGGGTGAATAGATGCCAAATGTAATGCGGCCAAAATACCTCGTAAGAAAAATAAAACTGGAAAAGGAGAGCTAGGGGCAAGTCTCTCAAAGTGTGTTTGTGTGTTTGTGCGTTTTTGCGTTTGCCAGTGCATGTCTTTTTGTCAATATTGTCTGAACTGCTAAAAGTTGGTTTAGGTTAGGGCGAGCAGCAGCAACTCAGCTCTTGATGTTTACTGCAAAGCCTTAATGTTCCAAAACCACAGTGCCCTCTGGGTGGCTCAGCACTGCTTCACTTCTTATGTATTAACTTCACCATACAAGCCAA
Source organism: Pseudopleuronectes americanus (assembly GCA_038501795.1). Lineage (NCBI taxonomy): Eukaryota > Metazoa > Chordata > Actinopteri > Pleuronectiformes > Pleuronectidae > Pseudopleuronectes > Pseudopleuronectes americanus. Next base: position 197,798 of record CM076724.1, read on the forward strand.
AAGACAGGTTTTTGTCTCACTTTCTTTTTATTTCTTGTTGTTAGGCAAACATAGTCCTTTAAAATGAGGGATCAGAGCAAGGTCATTTGTAATATTTGTAATGTGTGTTTTTTATTTTGATCAATTCTATTTTCTCTGATTCAGGACGTTTGAAAATGTCGTCTATGTCAATCGATCAATGTAAATTGCTGTTTTTCTGCACTGCTGTTGAAACCGCATGAACATGTATTTAAATAGTAGCCTCTTAAAGCTTGAACACAGAACACAAATATGTCAATGTGGGCCTTTAAATGCTTGGGCATATTTCAATGATATTCCAGTGGATTGAATTTTACTTCGGCAGCTACCTTCGTTCTGAGGAGTGTTTATTTCCTAGTAAAAAGGTATCAAAATCTTCTGAATCAACAATATATTTTGCATGCCTTATTTATTTTGTTTACAAAATTGTGTTCATTTCAAACTACAGAGATGTGTATATTTGTGTATATTATTTTGCTTTTTTTTCTCCCTTGAGTTGCACTTTGTGAAAAACTAAAGCTGCTCCTTAATGGGAGAGCCTGACTCAGCCTCTCCTCCATTACTTTTTAAAGGGAGCAGGGTTACCCATTAAAGCACAAGTTTGTCCTCACAACATGCTTTACTGCAGGTTTATGGTCTTGGGTGTGTGTTTATATATTTTTCTGTCTCAGATGTGTTTTTCAATTGCTTTTCAATAACATTAGTTTAGTTAAAAATATCTCAGCAGCAACTTTGCAGGGGTCTGATGACCTAACTAACTTTGGTGAGAATTTAAACAATATTAATATATATTTTGCAATTCGACATTAACTGTTATTACCATCCATAATAAGATTTTTTTAATATTGAGGACAGCACACTGTTCAGATACATATTGAGCTGGAAGAAATCTTCAAAATGACCAAAAAACATTTCGCTGTGACCAATATGGCCAAAATCTGAATCCCCCAAAATACATTGGCCTGTATTTCCTTTAATTGTAATCCAAAACACATGAAATGTCCTTATGTTTCTCATGTGACCAAGGTAGCATGAATGATATAATTTTATATCTGAGACAATGTGGCCCAAAAGCTTGATGATCTGACAGAGAATGGCTCTAAAGATACTGGTGGCTGTGACGTAATAAATAAATAAATTATTACATAAAGTGAGAACTAAATTACATTCCGTGTACAACACTTATCTGGTGTCTCCCGGCGGCTCATAGTCCCAGGCTTTATCTTAGGAAGCGCTAAAGATTAAACACTGTATATTGCTCCAAATCAGTGCCCGGCTGCTTTTACTTTTTTCTAGTTTTGAGGTGCAATCTGACCTGCAGCTAACTGGCAGGTATCCTTTCCTTGCAAAGATACATTAATTTATATCTTTTTGGAACAAATAAGCATCACCAAAATGTAACTTTTTTCACTGGTACCATGTCCCCGGCACATGGGCTGAACCCTGTTCACTTTGCATCCCTAGTCAACAATCAATTTGACATTGTGTTGAAGTTCTGGTCTTTCAGATATGGTCTTGCAAACTGAGTAAATTTACCTAAATTATTACTGTATATTCATTACTAAATTAAGAGATGCAGATGCATTTTATTATCCCAAACACAGACATGCAAAGGCACACACATGCAGGTAGGGAAATGTAATCTCTGCTTTTGACCCATCTGTGTGTAGGACACACAGCAGTGAGCGACTATGTACAGCGCTTGGGGAGCAGATGTTGGGGAGTAAGGTGCCTAGACAGGGTCTAGACAGACTCTTGGATTTTTGGGCAGATCAATCCAGGTTCGTCTTTTGTTGTCTTTCCGTGGAATCGAACCAGAGACGAACCAGAGATCTTCTCTGTCCATAGTCCAAGTTTCTGCCACTAGACCACCGCCTCTCTTAAAAAACTATGCTACGGAAGTAAGCCTTATGATGACAACTGCACTACTAAATACTTGTAGATATTTCTTTCATCATCTGTGCTGCCCTACAATGTATAACAATACACCCCCATCCCTTAGATTTTCCAAGTAGCTGGTGTTAGGACTGTTTCTTAAGACAATGGGCCTTGCATGAGGCCTGTTTGTCTGAACAGATATTTTCTAAATCGTCAGGAGCAGTGACTTGGGAGAACTTGCCGTATTCACCAATTTTGTAATAATTTGAGCTTTCTTACAGGTGCAAACAGATTTCATTTAGTGCTGTGTCCTGGGAGTCTGTTGTTATTTAAATTCAGTTTTTCAATAATGGGTTGTACATTTCATTAGTTTGTAGCCATTAAAAATAAGTATGTAAATTACACTTCATCATGGTTACATTATGTATAACACAGCAATTCGAGTTTTAATTGTTGTGATTATTATACCTTATTATATTTAATATTAATAATAAATAAAAAATAACTTGCATTAAAGCTACCTCAGGACAACCACCTTCAAATGAAGTGAAAAGATAACTAATTTATCGATTAAGTCTCATGAAAGTACTAACTACAAATTTGGAGCGCTAAAAAAAATTTGATGAATAACTTTAACCAATATTACCACATCAATAGCTAGCAAAGCTGAAGGATATAGATTTCCTGACAGTGTAGAGGTTGACAAAATTCACACTTACTGAATGCAACATTAATAAAGACAGCAGGTGTGTTTATCAAAAACATTTATTATGATAATAATAAAAGTATCAACACACAAACTAACTAAGGGTTAGGGAGAGCATCCTCACCCAAACCACAGAGGATCAATCAGCACAGGTGAGAGCCGATAGCTGATTGGTCCTCAAACTTAACAGGCAGCGTCTGTGCTGCCTCGGGGACCCTCGCAGAACACTCAGGAGACTGAAACATACAGGACACGGAGAGATTCTTGAAGAGACTCACGGAGCTGGAAAGTTAATTGCCTTTAGTTAAACCTCATTTATGTTTGTTCCTGTGTGTTTGAGATAATAAACAATGTCAAAATCCAAATGGTTTGTCTCTGACTGCTGTGCTGAAGCTCTGTGGCATGGACAACTGCCACAGGGTTCTTATTATATACAAAGGGAATATTTAGAAGGATGATAATTCAGAGAATATGCATAATGGGATAAATGAGCAAAAGGATTTATAAAAATAGAAAGGTGATCAATTGTGATCTGGTTGAAGATGATATTTTAAAGTGCTGTAATGTTAATGGCAACATAAGAGAATGAATCAATGAAGGTAAATGTAGAGATTGTGATTCTGGTAACGACATCAACCCAATCAATGATAGTATCAAATTATTGGACGAAAACCTAATTGAATGAGTTCCACTATGCTTTGTGTAATAGACGTTTTCTGGAAGCTGTTGAACGGAGAACTCAGGCGGCAGCTGATGTCTTATGCAAAAGGTTTTAATGAAGACTTGATGCATCAAGGAGACCAGAAGGTGCAACAATACACAAACATGACAGAATAACATGAGCAATTGTCACCCCCAAGTCTGACGATGTCTCCCACAGCATCGCCATATATCTCTCTTTACTCGTGTCACCCATTCTAACAGCACATCCATTAATGGCTAGAATTGCTGTCACTCTGTTTCATGTAGGTGTTCGCACCCTATTGGATAATTAAGCCTAAGCATGCAATCCTAAATCACATTGTGTCCTTACATCTTGCCACTAATAAAATACACAAAAGACTGGAAGTTGGTGAGAGTTGAAGTTGGTGCCTCTGTCTAGCGCATCTGAATTAGAAATGACAGTCCCTCAACGTAGATGTTAAAATGTATTGTTGGTTGGCCCTTTATCTATAACCTGACCTTCGGTACTGCCTAGAGAGAGAAGGGAGTATCTGTGGAATTAGACAGGCATTATTCTCCTGTACATATATAATGTTATATACAATAAACACAATAAATAGTGGCATATACAGTAATGGGTGAGGATGGTCAAAAATTCCCCAACAAAGTGGACCTTCACGTCAGGTCCATGAGGGTTCCTCCTTGAGACAACATCAGTTTTTCAGCTGAGGGGCTATGCCAGGAGTTCCGGCTGTGAGGCCTCTTCTCCAGGCGCTTCAAGTACTGTGTCTACTGAATGAGACTGTCGGTGCAGGCCTGTACTCAGCATAACCAGCGTTCTATAAATAGTTTGGGTGTCCCTAGAGACGGTCACACTGATCTTCACTTTGGGGGAGAATGGTTTTGCATGGTTTCACTTTGTAACCTAATGTCTAAAGGGTGAGGTTGCCTTACTGATCTCCACCATGACCCAATAAACATGAACTCTATGTTAAAGAAAATTAAAAAAGGCAGAATGTGAATAGCAGAAATTTAGGTCATATATAGGTAATCATTGAAGGTTCAATATGAAACGATATGAGAAAAGAATTTGATACAGTATAATCAACCATTATAACATTAGTAATAATAACAAATATAAAATTACACAATTTCTAAATACATAAATGTATGCATATATATATATCAAATGAAACATTACTAGTTGCAAGGAATAAATGATAGTATATGGTTACAAATTAGATAAATATTTCATATCTCTAAATTCTCAATTTAGCTTCCATTAAGTGTTTAGTCATTATAGGATTTTTATCAAATTACCTGACATCTATTAACAAAGACTACAAATCACAAACATTTTAAACATTCTCTCTTTGTTTCAGACATTCAAAAAAATTGCTGTATTTCAGCTCAGAGTGGAATGTTGTATTTATTTTATCTGTTCATCATCAAAAGATAAACACCTCTCTCTCTGAGAAAGGACAAAAGGCAGAGAAAGTCCTCTTTATTTAGTTACATGGGTTCTGTGCGACCTTTCCCCCTTCAGCCAGTTGCATCTAAATATCCTCAGGGCCAGTAATATATGTATTTTGTCAGGTTAAAAGCACTTTGGTGGAAGAGGAGCCAGTCTTGTTTTTCTTGCCTGTCCAAAATACTAGATAATGTTGTGAAAAGAGTAACTTGTCAGAAACTACATGCCACATGTTTTGATTGAATGTGAACACTGAAATATTTTATGGGTAAGCTTGACATATCCATGACTAGTGTTGAGTGTTTGTATATTGTTGCACCTTCTGGTCTCCCTGATGCATCGGGTCTACATTAAAATCTTCTGCATAAGACAACAGCTGCTGCCGGAGTTCTGCTTTCAACAGCTTCCAGAAAAGTTCTATAGCACCTAGTAATTAAATTACACCTTCAACTTCAGTTGCTGCCAGTAAAAATGTATGCCTCAAGTTGCACCTAAATAAAACAGGTATTTAGGTGAAAACAGGTACACACACACAAACACACACACGTACACGCACACTATACATTGTATAGAATAGTAGCACAGTGTGGTGTGGTTGTACTTCCTGGGGCATCTCCCGTCTCATTCAGAAAGGCTGCTCATTTAACAGAATGAAAGGGGCTACACACGGACAAATTCAAAGCTGTGACATAAAAACTGTCACATATTTTACATGGTTAAAGTGTTCTCCTCTTCAACATTTCCATGTGTTTGAGATCGCAAAGACACTTAATGAAATTAATTTAAATGTATCTGTCATTTTAAGATAAAAACTCTGGACTTCTGATGGTCTGGACTTCAGACAGTTTGGGATTTTGATGAAATAATTAAATTATTTAATTTGCACTCAGCGGACCTGGCAACCCCTACAGCAGAGAGATTTTTGTCGCGTCGTAATGACGTCACTCTGAAAGCGCCGGTGAACTGCCTCTTCCACGCTGTTCAGGGGTCGGGTGACGGTTTAAGTGGTTCCTATCTTGATATCTGGGTTTGGTTGTCTTAAATCGCGGAACGCGAAAAACCATGCCCTACTCGGACCTGCATTAGCATATATTTGTGACAAACCGGTTGACGATTGAATTCGTCAATTTAAACGTATTAGAAGGTGCTTCCACGTGTGTTTGGAGTGACCGCTGGTGCTCGGGATTGGTTTGGCTGAAATTATGGAACCCGAAAGCTCCGAATATTTAGGGAGGAAAACCAATCCTACGAAGATGAAGGACAGTGCTGATCCGGTGAAAAACTTCGAGAAGTGGAAGAAAAAATACAATAAGAGGAAAGCACGAGTAAATCGAGAGAAAGTGGAAAAGAAACCCCAGTGGCAGGTCGAACGGGATTACATCCACAAACTTGAAAGCAGGTACGGACAGATCAACACCAAAGACGTTGTCAGGTTTTCAGATTTCCCCATTTCAAAGAAAACCCTGCTAGGGCTACAGGAAGCTCAGTATAGACAGCCCACAGAGATCCAGAGACAGACCATCGGCTTCGCTTTACAAGGTAAGGATGTCCTCGGTGCGGCAAAGACTGGTTCAGGGAAGACTTTAGCCTTCATCATACCGGTGCTGGAGTGTCTGTACCGGCAGCAATGGAGCTCCATGGACGGCCTCGGTGCGCTCATAATTTCCCCCACCAGAGAACTCGCCTACCAGACCTTCGAAGTTCTGCGTAAGGTCGGCAAGAACCACGAGTTTTCAGCGGGGCTCATCATCGGGGGGAAGGAGCTTAAGAGCGAGTCGGAGAGAATCCACCGCACCAACATCGTTATCTGCACTCCGGGCCGACTACTGCAGCACATGGACGAGACGGCCACCTTTCACGCATCCGACCTCCACATGCTGGTCCTGGACGAGGCAGACCGCATCCTGGACATGGGCTTCGCCGATACATTAAACGCCATATTGGATAACCTTCCTAGGTCCCGACAGACGCTGCTGTTCTCCGCCACACAGACTAAGTCAGTCAAAGACTTGGCCCGGTTAAGTCTGAAAGACCCAGAGTATGTGTGGGTACACGAGAAAGCAAAGTTCAGTACGCCGGCCACCCTGGAGCAGAGCTACGTGGTGTGTGAGCTCCACCATAAGGTTAACATGCTCTACTCTTTCATTAAGAGTCACTTGAAGAGGAAGATCATTGTTTTCTTTGCTTGCTGCAAGGAAGTACAATACCTGTTCCGAGTTTTCTGTCGCCTAAGACCCGGCATGCCCATCCTGGCTTTGCATGGCAAGCAGCAGCAGATGAAGAGGGTGGAGGTCTACAATGACTTCATCAAAAAGCAGAATGCTGTTCTCTTTGCCACTGATATAGCTGCCAGAGGTCTGGACTTTCCCGCAGTCAACTGGGTGCTGCAGTTCGACTGTCCGGAGAATGCAGACACCTACATCCACAGGGTGGGCAGGACTGCCAGATACAAGCAGGGTGGAGAGGCCCTGTTACTTCTGCTCCCCTCAGAGGAGAGGGGCATGGTCGGCCAATTGCAGGAGAAGAGGGTTCCCATCAGTAAGATCCAGGTGAGACATCAGTCATACACCATTACGCTATTCTTAAAGTGACCAAAACGCAGGGAACAGGGTACAATGTATTATAATCCAAAAGATTTCCAATCAACCTTATGTGTAGGCTGTTTGTGTTGATTTTCAGTAAACAGTTTAATGCAAACAAAGACAAGACCCTGAACGGTCAATTACAGGATTGCAACATTCATACAACTTTCTGTCCCATAACAAAGTAAGTGCACAAGATAAATTAGATGACACACCATAAAATGTATAAAAAAAAATTAACATAACCACCTTTACAATAATCCTTTAAATTTGGAATATATGTATTTAAACTAATTATTTTTTGTTACTCGATTTATATATTAATTAATTCGAAATACATTTGAAAACTTCCATTTATATTTCAACATTTTATTAAATTATCATCCGTTAAATACAAACATATCTTTTTCTTTTTTTTTAAGTATGCACGGTATTCTTCCACAACAAAAATAGCCCAGTCTGAACTGCTTATCTGCCTTTAACAGTCCCATGCAAAATCTCTTCAATTTTAATTGGTATAAGAGCTTGTTCCACTCAAGTAAAAAGAATATAGTACACTATACATTAAGCATGTCCTTGATAAACATCTGCAAGCTCAGGAGAATATCTTTGGTATGCATGCTTTTTGGCTCCTTTTATTGAAAAAGTCCTTCAAATTGCTTTGTCTCATCCTAAAAAAACTGACACATGATTTACATTGGGCGGCTGTGGCTGAGGGTTAGAGTGGTCGTCCTCCAACCTGAAGGTCGGCGGTTCGATTCCCAGTCTGAACCATCTGCATGCCGAAGTGTCCTTGGGCAAGATGCTGAACCCCGAATGGCCCCCCCTTAGAATAACAAAGTGCTGGGATAGATGCACTGTATGAATGTGTGTGTGAATGGGTGAATGTGAAACTGTAATGTAAAGCGCTTTGAGTGGTCATCAAGACTAGAAAAGCGCTATATAAATGCAAATCCATTTACCATTTACCATTGGAATAATTGTAATTGTGGCATACTTTAAAATTATTATAATTTCTATATCACTGCTGTTATATTAGCAACAATAACCCATAGTTGTGAGATGCTTGAATTGAAAACGATTCCTAGGATACATAGATTAATAAAAGATGTCAGTGAAGTTTTGATAAATTATTTCCTTAGATTTGTTGACAGTACTTTCTGATACAAATTGACTATAATAAAAAAAATTGTGCAGAATCTGTGTGGTTTATTATCCTAAATTTAAGTGTAATTAAATATAGTCAGACAGAAGAGGGTTTTGGGGAATATTACATCTCCAATTTCTATGCCATATGTCAGAACAAGATCAAGAGTGTGATTTAAACAGTTAGTGGGTTTATTTTCATGTTGAGTTAAATTAATTAAGTCAATCAGTGCTCACTGAGACTGTCTTTGGCAACATCTATATGACTGTTGAAATCACCTACTATAATGACTGAATCTGTCTTATAAACTAGCTTATCATGATCATTTAGCCAGGAAAAATTTGATCACTGTAAGTGTTTTTCACTGTACATTGAATTAACATTGAGATTTGGCATCTCCACCTAGCCGGATAAAATCACTCATAATGTTATATTTTACATTGCGAATAGCAAAGACCCGTCAAAGCCCCCAAAAGAGTTTTAACTTTATTAGTCCATATTCTTCTTAAGTAAGATCCCAAACAAAGGAAACATTCGTTCATTATGATCAAATCGGCATTTAAAATGTAACTAACATCTCTGATTCTTAGTCACAAAAGTGTGATGATTTGACTGTGAATAACCCAGGTTTTTGTATGCAATATAACCAATATAAATGTTGGATTTTCTACATAGGAAAAGTTAACAACATCGGTATTAATTAATTTCATTGTGTGGTTGATTCCAGGTTAACCCAGAAAAACTGCAGACTGTCCAGCCCAAGCTTGTTGCCTTCCTGGCCCAGGAGAAAGAGCAGAAGGAGAGAGCCCAGAGATGTTTTGTTTCCTACTTGCGCTCTGTCTACCTGATGAAGAACAAAGAGGTGTTTGATGTTTTAAAACTCCAGATTCAAGACTTTGCGGTTTCTCTGGGCCTTGCTGTGGCTCCAAGGGTGCGCTTCTTAAATAAAGTTCAGGCGCAGACAGCTGAGGGAGATGAACAGAAAGAGGAACAGCAGTCTGAAGATGATGAACTGAGGAGTTTTAAGGCTCAACTGAGAGGAAACATTCCTCATGGGGAAGGTCAAAGCTATCAGTCAGAAGACTCGGATGAGGATGGGGAAAGTGGTGTTGAACAAAATGCGAATCAGCCGAAGACTAGACTTCTGGGTGACGATGATGATGATGATGATGACCTAAGAGACTTGGACCTACTTAAAGTCAAAACAAAGAATGTTTTCAGTCTTACAAAGGAGCAGGAAAATGAGGGGGAACTCCCCCACAGCTCCAAAAAAGAATTTGGAAAAGAAACAAAGTTCAAAGATGCCAAAAAGGTCCTTAAGAGAAACTTCCATGTCAACACCAAAGTGACCTTTAATGAAGAAGGAGATGCTGTGCAGCTGTGGCCACCTGTCCAACGGGCAGTGACTGATGAGGATGAGGATGAGGTTTCAGGAATCAATGTGGAGAAGGCCAAGGAAAGGCTGAAACATGAAGACCAGGTGTTTGACAAGCGGGAGTACAGCTGCAAAGTGAAAGCAAAACACAGAGAGAAGAGGCTGAAGGCCAACGCAGCTAGGAGGGAGGCCAGCAGGCAGCATGGACAGCAGTCTGAAGAAGAGTTTGAGGAAGAAGTGGTAGCGTACCTGGCCAAGCACGGCGAAGATGAGTTTGACCCAGGCGCTCTTCCAGACCCTGACAATTTGCGATCATTGGAGGAGGAAAAAGAGAGCCCAAAGGATCAAAGAATATCAGAAAAAAGGCAATGCAGTAAAAGCAGTGATGAGGAGCTTATAGCAGGGAAGAGGAAGAAAGTAAGACAGCTAAATGACGAACATATACCTCTGGATACTGGTCTCTCTCTTGCCGAAGATGAGGAGTTGGTCTTGCATCTGCTAGGGGGAATGAGATAGAGAAAATGGGATAAGGGGTTTAAGGAGGTGTTGATGAACTAATCAGTTTAATAAATGAAGAACAGAGTAAAGAGTCAGATGAGAAAATGTCCAAACAGAAGTGCCATTTGTAACTACTTTTGGAGTCTGTGGTGGTGTGTTTATAGGAAAAAGTGACAACAATCAAGAGCTACTTAAGTGTTTTGATTCTGCACTTGCGTAAATTTGGATGTCTATCACCAGGTATCTATGTATACATCAGCAACAAAGTCCAATGCATACATTTTTTGTTTATTTTTGGATTGTTTGTGTGATTTGATCAGATTTGATTGACAATAACAACACAACCCACAAGCTGTCATAAAATTATGATTCAGGTTATGTAATATTTGGCTCATACAGTACATGTACATATTTTTAAACAACTCACTGAAATAATCGCAATGATTGTAACGTTGGTTGAAGTTAATTTGTTCACTTGTTATGCATTACAAATAAAATATGTTTTCGGGGTTCCATTTAAAATACCCATAGCTATTAAATATCCACATCTGTCACATTTATAATGCAGGCTTTTTGGAATAAATTTGCAGTTCCTTAAACTGTTATTATGCTGATTGTATCATCAAATTACACCAACAGGGTTTTAAATGAGTTAAAAATTGAAAATGGCACTTGCTATCTTTGCTCCTTAATTTTTAATGCTGTTTTTGATGTCTGAGTCAGCTTTGTAATCCATTTATTTCTCAATGATTATAAAACCTTAAACCTATAGGAAACCTTACAAAAATGTGCTGTCTTGATAACAGTCTTGCTCATGAACTTTTGTCTGATTTTACAATAAAGCTGTCCTCTTGCAACAAAGCAGTATGGTTCGATGATGTAAGCATAAAGACATATATCACTCTTTGTGACAAGTCACATTCTTGGGGTTTTAAAATTGAAAAACTAATTATTTTTGATGAAGTAAAACACATTTTTATTATTAGAAAAATAACAGATTGAATAATTTTTACATCCATAACTGTCAAAAATCCATATTTTATATCTAATTTGAGAAAATTCTTAAAGGTTTGAACATAAATCACTGCACCACATTCCCACTAACCACTTCTCAATAAAGTTACATTTGTTTCTAGGAGGGGGTGCCTCCACCTCCTCAGTGATAAATCTCCATGCTCAAAGGTTCCTGGATACAGGTTGGTGGATACATTAACAAACCCGTTCAAGAATATTGTATTGTTGTATAAAGGTGATGGTAATTGAATGAAATCTACAACAGCGGCACAGGTTCTGTTAAAAGTAGGCTTTATGGTACGGAACTCATTGATTGAAAGCATCTACTGCAATATATTATATGATGGTTATTGCTTGTGATGGCAAATACTAACTGGGCTGCATTCAAATGTTTCATTTTTGCTTAGCGAAGTTTCCCGACTGAATGAAATGATCAGGAAGTATCCCAGCCGCTGCCATAATAAGAACTGTTCAAATTCTCAAAGCGTAAGGGAAGGAGCTTTAATGTTTCCTAATCCATCTCATTAAACAAAGGAAACATCGGACGATCCTTGACATTTAAGGTGACAACCTCGTAGTTACACCTGAACACAAACACGTACAAAAATATAACAGCTGTTTTATTCTTTTGACATGATCTGACGTGAATCCTCACAAGATCGTCTGAGCTCATGATTTCTTCTCTGTCACATCCATCCTGTCAGGAGTCACAAACATATGATGACCTTCACAATATCATCACAGCTAAACACAAACAATTTTTACTAATCCGCTGACTCTGGAATGGCACAATATTTTTTTTCTCAACTTATACAAGGTTTTCTCCGACTATATTTCTCACATTATTATATAATTACAACATTCAAAAAAATATGTTTTGATTTTAAATATGATCTGTTTTGCTTCTGGTGGGTAGCCGATTTAATGTTCCCTCTATATGAACTGAAAAGGTAGGGAGGCAGGAAGCTTTATTATAACTCACCTCACAGCCTACAGCACATAGTGTTAATTTTGTGCTTTTCTTCAGTTATGAATAATTATTCAAGTGAATAATTGATTTTTTAAGAACAACAAATGTAAGATTTTCTATGATCAATGGTTCTCCTTTACCCAACTCCTTATGGCTTCTCCTTCACGTCTTTTCTTTACCCTGTGACATTCCATCAGGGTGATGGAATATGAGGCTGTTTGAAGAGATTGGACTTTCCCAAGTATACGGTGTAGAATGGAAAAGTTGGCACACAAGTCTCAGGTGAGACTGCTAAATATCGTTAAAAAATACTTCAATAAGTATGTTGTATATACAATTTACGTTTTTAATTATGTAGCATTGTGGTATTGCACAGTTCCATTGGAATTCATTTTGAGCATGTTTAAAGCAATGCTTTCCAAACAGGTGGCCTAATGTCAATTGAGCAAACAATGCAGCATCTATGGCCAATGTAGCAAGCAATGTGAGTGCAAAGATAAAAAGCTGAAGTGAAGAAAATATTAATTTCCAAGGAATCAAGTTTTTTCGAATGTTAAAAATCCAGTAATGTTTAACGGTCCATTTTATCCTGGAAGATAAAACCCTTTTCATGAAGTGTAAATACCTTATATATTAGCCTAATTATTAATGTGCTTTTTCTGTGCCCCATGAAATCTTTTGAGTTTATTACTTTATATGTTGAGGCAACACTTGATTTTTGTGCAGTCACATACTCAATAAAAATGTATCTTCTGTTATTAACCAACAGTAATTTTGGAATTATATCCTGAATTTTGTTTAATAGCACAATATAGAGGATTATCACCCTATGACTGCAAAAGTTCAGATTTTCATGGACCCTCTGCTGTAAAAATAGATTGTTGTAAGTGACATGATTACTTATTACTCTCCAATAATGTTTCCTCCATCTAGTATGTATATACAGAAATAGATCCCTATGGCCTCTGTACCTGGAAAGGAGGTGTTCCTTAACCACTTGAAAGAAAAAGGACTTCACCTGCTCCGATGGTAGCAGCAACATCTATAGCAATTAATCAGATGGCAGCATCAGTTCTAGCTACTGCTCTGCTTGACAGAGACTCCTCCACTGACTACTGTGATGTTTCCGACTAAAACATGCTTCTGCAACTGCGTCTGCGTCTTTTCACGCCGCTGTGGCGCAGGACTCGTTGTCATTCATGCTTCCCCAACCGTTGCGCGTGTTCACCGCCAGAACACTAGGCGGAGTAACGTGTTTTGTCGAAGACGACTTCTTTCTTCTTCGTCGACTGTTTAATAACATCGCCAGCGCGGCTCCTCGTTGCCTTTTTCTGGCGGACAAAACCGCCAGTCAGTACGGGTTATACAAGCGGTCATACTTTCAGATCTCTTCAGACAACCTCTTCTCTATTTGGTCCATATTCGTTCTTCTAAATCTTCCGTTGTTTCTGCCTGTATTATGGGGCATGAAACCGGAAATGCAGCTCCAGAAGGGATGTAGAGCAGACCAATCACAGCTTTGCGGGCTGAGTGAGCTTGCGGAGCTTTGCCGTAAATTTTAGAAAAAGTGGTCGACGCCCGTAAGCACGTAAGAAGGGATACATAAGCACGTAAGGGACCCGGAAGGGCTCTTGCGCTTACGGGCCCGTGAAAACGCAGAAGCATGTTTCAGAAAGGCTGACTGGCGGACAAAACCGCCAGTCAGTACGGGTTATACAAGCGGTCATACTTTCAGATCTCTTCTGACAACCTCAAAGAACAGAACATGTTTTTTAACAACTCCAAAAGAAGAACCTTCAAATGCACATCCAAAGACACCACTCAGTAAAAACATCCGACATTCACCTTTATAATCAGTGGGTATTAGTAAAAAAACAAAAGCCCTCATATACATGCAGTATAGTTTATAATGAAGGCAGCTTGACTTGCAAAGCTGGCTGAATTATTGAAATGTCGTGATTGTAAAGCAATGCTAAGGAGGCTTCTTAGTTGCTAAGTTCGCTTTATTGAATGCCCGTAGCTGTGTCTCAAACCGAACACTTTACGAAGTACACTGCAATACAGTGCACTGCAATACAGTGCACTTACATCTGTAGTGCACTCCGTCGCTGATTAGTGCTGTCTCAAATGGAACACTTACGTTAACCACTTGGCGGAAGTGACGGACGCAAATCTGTTTTAGAAATGAAATGAAAAGCTGCCAAAAAGGCTCCTCCTCTTCCGCTACGTAGCCAAGATGGCGCCCGTTTAGGGCGAGAAGTGTCCATCGTTTTACACTGCATTTTTTGACAGTTTGCAGTGCGCCATCCGGGTACTTTCAGTGCCCTGAATTCTGCTGGTTCTGTCAGTGTGAACGCCCTAAGCCCTAAAAGTCAGTGCTCGAAGTGCACAAGTGCGCGGTATGAGACACAGCCCGTGTCTCACAACATGCGTCACTCATATACGTCACTAACGTGCGTCTGCAACTACCGTATAACCCACAGTATATGCGCAAGCGCATTAAACTACCGTATATGACATCTCCCCCTCTTTTGAGTGTTATGTCATAACATCATAGAAACATTTTAACTGAAAGTGGCTATTCAGAAAACAATAGCATAAATCAAGAATAACTTAAATGAAGACATTTCAACATGTATAACTGTACAAACTGTACAACTTTCTTTTTCCACAATTCAACATTATCAATGTCAATACAAAACTCTTTTCTTTTCTCTCCCCCCCCCCAAAGGCCATATGATTTGCACTTTTCTACAGGTCAAGCCTGTCGACTTGCTTGCACACCCGTCCAGATCTGGTCACAGTCTGACTAGGTAGAGGGGTTGTGGGTGTGGCCACACTCTGACTGACAGGAACAGTCTCTAACACGGTGGCTTCGTCAGGATGTGTGCCTGTCCCTGTGATCTCCCAGTGTGCTGCTGGGATGGGCTGGGGAACCGGCCCTGGTTGGAGGTGACAGCGGTTCCGCCGCAGCTCTGCTCCATGCTGCGTCCTGATGACGAAGGATCTCGGTGTGGTGCTCTCGCTTGAGATCACCGCTGGTAAAGACCATGACTTTTCGTGGTCCAACTTGGAGAATATAACATCTCCTGGTCGCAGGGCAGGTAGGGCCCTGGCTCCATGACGGCGGTTGAAGTAGTGAGCCTGTTTAGCCTTTTCCCTCCCGTCCCTCTCTTTCACTGCTGTCCTGCTGGGCCATCTGGGTAGGAGATTTTTCTCCAAAGTGGGGAGTGTGGTTCTGATTTTCCTCCCCATCAACAGCTCGGCTGGACTGAAGCCTGTAGTGGAGCAGGGAGTGGACCTATAGCTCATCAGAGCCATCACAGGATCTTCTTGCTTGAGAATTTTCTTAGCTGTCTGTACAGCTCTCTCTGCGTGCCCGTTGCCCTGTGGGTGGTGAGGGCTGGATGTGCAGTGCTTGAAGTCGAGCTGCCTTGCACACTCCTTGAACTCCGCACTTGAAAATTGGGGTCCATTATCGCTCACCACCTCATCTGGAATGCCAAACCTGGCGAAGACTGATTTCATTCTTTGAATAACAGTTGCACTCGTTGTCGAGGGCAGCTGCAGTATCTCTAGGAACCTGGAATAATAATCTGAGATTACCAGGTAGTTGTGGTGGTTGTGCTCACAAAGATCCATTGCAATTCTCTTCCAGGGTCGCTCCGGAAGTGGTGTGGAGATGAGAGGTTCCTTTTGTTGTGTTCTTTTCAATTCACAGCACACCTGACATGACATCACAAGCGTGTTTATCTCCGTAGAGAGTCCAGGCCACCACACAGATGAGCACGCTCTCTCTCTGCATTTGACTAGGCCCTGGTGCCCTTCGTGAATTTTCTGAAGGATCTCACCCCTCATTAGCCTTGGCACAACAATCCTGCTTCCTCTGAGGACCAGGCCATTGTGTTCTGATAGCTCTGATTTCACTTGGACGTACTTTCTCGCGTCCATTGGCACATTGCTTAAGTGTTCAGGCCATCCTTTCTTTATGAGGTTCACCACTGACAGCAGTTCAGCATCGGCTGCTGTCGCCATTCTGATTTCATCCATCTTGCTTGTAGACGCAGGGATCCCCTCTATTACACTATCAACGTAGCATGCCACATCACTGTGTGTGTCTGTCTCTGCGCACGTGCCGGCCAGTGGACTGCGAGACAGGGTGTCCGCGATGACAAGAGTTTTCCCTGGTGCATATTCAGCCACTGGATTGAATCTCATGAGCCTCATGAGAAGACGCTGGCACCGTATAGGTACATTGTCCAGACTGCGGCTGTTAATGAGAGGCACTAGCGGTTTGTGATCAGTGATTAGCTTGAACTGCTCCAGTCCATTGAGATATCTGTCGAACTTCTCGCATGCCCACACACCAGCCAGGCCTTCCTTCTCTATCTGTGCGTAGCGTGTTTCTGCTTCAGTGAGGCGTCTGGAGCAATATGCCACAGGTTTCCACTGCTCCCCGTGGAGCTGAAGGAGTACGGCCCCCAATCCATAACTACTTGCGTCTGCTGACACAGCCGTGGGCTTGTTCAAGTCGTAAAAAGCAAGCACTGGTGCAGTTGTCAACAGCTCCTTGATGTGTTCAAAAGCTGTTTGTTGTGCGTGGCTCCATGTCCATGTACTCTTGTCCTTCAAGAGCTCATACAGCGGCTGTCCTACAGTCGAGAGTCCGGGGATGTATCTTCCGAGATAATTCACCATTCCCAGTATCCTTCTCAACTCCTGCACGTCTGCTGGTGGTGACAGCTGCCGAATAGCTTTCACCTTGTCGGGGTCAGGCCGGATCCCGGACCGGTCAATGAGATGCCCGAGGAACCGCAGCTGACTCTGCCTGATGGAGCACTTCTCACGATTGAGCTTCAGACCAGCTGTCTCGATGCGCTGCATCACCTTCTCCAGGCGACCGTCATGCTCCTCCTTAGAGGCCCCATACACCAGAATGTCGTCC
This sequence comes from Pseudopleuronectes americanus, assembly GCA_038501795.1. NCBI lineage: Eukaryota > Metazoa > Chordata > Actinopteri > Pleuronectiformes > Pleuronectidae > Pseudopleuronectes > Pseudopleuronectes americanus. The sequence continues at coordinate 215,065 of CM076724.1, forward strand.
ATGAAGACCTCGACACCCTCCAGCCCCTGCAGGGTCTCCATCATCTTCCTCTGGAAGATTTCCGGTGCGCTTGTTATTCCGAACGGTAACCGCTTGAAGTTGAATCTGCCAAATGGTGTGATGAAGGTAGTGAGCTTACAGCTGTCTGGATGCAGCGGTATCTGGAAGAACCCACTGGCAGCATCGAGTGAAGAGAAGACAGTGGCCCCACTCAGCTTTGCTGTAATCTCATCAGTAGTAGGCAGGATATACTGTTCTCTTTTCACTGCCTCATTCAGCCTCTTGAGATCAACACAGATGCGTGCTTTACCTGTGCTCTTCTTCAAGACTGGCACCATGGGTGCACACCAGTCCGTGGGCTGTGTCACCCTCTCGATGATGCCATTTCCCTCCATCCTCTGGAGCTCCTCCTTTACCTTCTGCAGCATAGGGAGAGGCACGCGTCGTGCTGTGTATACAGCATATGGCTGAGCGTTGTCTTTCAGCAGTATTCTCACCGGTTCAGTCTTTAAGGTCCCATGCGTGCCATATGCCTGTGGATGTCCTCTGTCGCACACCGTTTCATTCACTCTTCTCACCAGGTTCATTTTCACAGACAACGGCCTGCTGAGTAGATTGTTTACAGTACGTCCGCGGATGACATATGCTGTGAGTGGGTGAGTCTTTCCTTTGTAGGTCACAGTGCTCTGGAACTGTCCTATGCACTGCAGCTCGCCACCTGGGCTGTCCAGTGGTAAATCTGCAGGCTCCAGTGGTCTTTTGGGGATGAGTGAGTGGTAGGTCTCCTCGCAGATGACGTTAACATCGGCCCCTGTGTCGATTTTGAAGTCAACTGGTGTAGACCCCACCAGTAACTGGACGGCCCATTGCTCTGGCGACCCGCCAGCTTTACTCACAGCTCCAAGAAAGTGTGACTGCTGCTGCTGCTCCGTTTGCTCTGTAACCTCACTCACTGCCTGCCTGCTCCTACACACTCTACTCCAATGTCCAACTTTGTTGCATGTATTGCATGAAGATTTTCTGGCCGGGCAATTTTCATCTTTACTGTGCCACGCTTTCCCACACAGTCCACATTGCCTTTTATTTCCCCCTTTTGGCTTACCGTAGTGGTTGGGGTATTTGCTGCGCTCGTGAGTGACTTCCTGTATCACCCCCGTTGTCTCTCCTTGCATGCTGACTTGCGAAGCAACCTCCTCCGACTGCCTGACTGTCTCTACAGTCAGCGCTAGCGTTAGGTCCTTCGTCAGCTGCAGCTTCCGTGAGACTTCTTTGTCAAGTATTCCGACTACGATCCGGTCGCGGATATTCTCATCTCTGTTCCCGCCGAATTCACAATGCTCCGCCAACTCGTACAAGGCCCTGATAAAAGTTTCAGCTCTCTCTCCCGGTCTTTGCACACGCAGATGGAAACACGCACGTTCGTGTATTACGTTCCTTCTTGGCACAAAGTAATCATCGAACAGTCCAAGCACCCTCACATAGTCATCTCTGTGTCCATCTTCTGTGAATGTAAACGAACGGAAGATGTTCTCCGCCTCGCTTCCCATAGCGTATATCAGGCTGCTCACTTGCACGGCTCCCTCCTCTTTATCCAGCTTGGTGGCGATTCTGAATCTCACAAAACGCTGCTTCCACTCCGGCCATTCTCCTGGCTTATCGAAGGAAAAGTTTGTCGGGGGAGTGAACTTCGGCATGGCTCCGTTTTAACTTCTGACACCATGTAAAGCAATGCTAAGGAGGCTTCTTAGTTGCTAAGTTCGCTTTATTGAATGCCCGAGTCTCACAACATGCGTCACTCATATACGTCACTAACATGCGTCTGCAACTACCGTATAACCCACAGTATATGCGCAAGCGCATTAAACTACCGTATATGACAGTGATGTTTTAGGGCATGAATTTAACTCCCATGTATGTTGTGACTATTATACTTAACTGGTGGTATGTGATAAAGAATACACTATGTAGTACATGAATATACAAAAAAAAATAGAAGGGCGGCAAGCTGGAGAGTACATGCCAACAATAAAGTACAGGTTGCAATGAAGAAATGTCATTGTTGTAAATGTGTCTATATAAACAAACCAAGCGCATATTTAGCCAAAGCTGAAAAGCGGGCCGTAAAATTGAGAGTGATATTACTTATGGGCGGCTGTGGCTGAGGGGTAGAGTGGTCGTCCTCCAACCTGAAGGTCGGCTGTTTGATCCTCAGTCTGGCCCATCTACATGCCGAAGTGTCCTTGGGCAATATGCTGAACCCTGAATGGCCCCCCCACAGAATAACAAATTGCTGTGAATAGATGCACTGTATGAATGTGTGTGTGAATAGTTGAATGTAAAACTGTACTGTTAAGAGCTTTGAGTGGTCATCAAGACCCGGAGGCGTTGAGGAAGTCCAGATGTGACCTGCGGAGAGCCATCAGAGATGGTAAAAGAGACTTCAGGGACAAGCTGGAATCCAACTACCTCAGCTCTGACCCCCAACGCTTGTGGGGTGGCCTGCGACACATCACTGGCTATAAAGGGAGAAGTAGCAGTGATGATCAGCATGCTGCCTCCCTACCTGATGACCTCAACACCTTCTACGCACGGTTTGAGGCAGCCAACATCCTTCCATCCGCGAGACTGGCCGAGGACCGAGACGATGACTGCACTCTGTCCCTGACCGTGGCTGACGTGAGGCGAGAGCTTCAAAGAGTGAAGCCCCGAAAGTCATCTGGGCCCGATGGAGTTCCAGGCCGCGTCCTCAGGGGGTGCGCCGATCAGCTAGCGGAGGTCTTCACCTCCATATTCAACCTCTCCCTACAACTGTCAACAGTCCCCACCTGCTTCAAGCAGGCCACCATCATCCCCATCCCTAAGAAATCATCCATCACCTAGCACTGACCTCCACCATCATGAAGTGCTTCGAGAGGCTGGTCAAAACCCACATCTGCTCCACCCTTCCTGACATCCTTGACCCCTTCCAATTTGCATACCACCCCAACCGATCGACGGACGATGCCATCGCCCTGACAACACACACCACCCTCTCCCACCTGGAAAAGGCTAACACATATGTGAGGATGCTGTTCGTGGACTACAGCTCCGCGTTCAACAAAATTGTGCCTGCCAAACTCGTCCCTAAGCTCAGGAGCCTGGGTCTTAAAACCCCCCTGTGCAACTGGATCTTGGACTTCCTGACGAGCAGACCCCAGGTGGTGAGAATGGGTAACTACACCTCCTCCTCACTGACCCTGAGCACCAGGGCCCCTCAGGGCTGCGTGCTCAGTCCCCTCCTGTACTCCCTGTACACACAGGACTGTGTGGCAACACACAGTACAAAAACGATCCTGAAGTTTGCAGACGACACCACCATCCTGGGTCTCATCTCCAACAACGACGAGACCGCCTACAGAGATGAGGTCAGAGGCTTGGAAACATGGTGCCAGGAGAACAACCTGTCTCTCAACGTTCGCAAGACCAAGGAGATGACCGTGGACTTCAGGAAGCTGCAGAGGGGGGGTCACGGCCCGTTACACATCAATGGAGCTGTTGTGGAGAGAGTCTCTAAGTTCAAGTTCCTCGGTGTGCTCATCACAGATGACCTGACCTGGTCCAAACAAGCGGACTCTGTGGTCAAAACTGCACAAAAGCGTTTATACTTCCTGAGGAGACTCAAGAAGTTTGGCATGGCTGCAAAAACACTAACAAACTTTTACAGGTGCACCATTGAGAGCATCCTCTCAAGCTGCACTACTGCCTGGTTTGGTAACTGCTCCGCTGCTGATCGCAAGGCCCTGCAGAGGGTGGTGAAGACAGCGGAGCGCATCATTGGCGGCCATCTCCCTTCCGTGCAACTCATTTACAACACAAGATGTCTGAGAAAAGCACGGAAGATCATCAAGGACCACAGCCACCCAGACTGTGAACTTCTCACACTGCTGCCGTCTGGCAGACGTTACCGGAGCATCCGAGCACGGACTACCAGACTCACAAACAGCTTTTACCCCCAGGCCATTAGGCTTCTGAACAATCAACACTGACCCCCTGAACAGTCACCATGTACATTCTGCTCCCACACTCATACAAATACACTTACTCCACATATATTCATTTTATTTAAAATATTCCCCACTTCTTCACCCTGTAAACTGCTGCTTCATTTGGACTTTGATCTGACTATGTAATACCTATATTCAAATTATCTTAATTTAATATTCATTCATTCATTCATCGCCTACTACCCCTTCTGGGGCTTAGGCCGCAAACAAGAGTTCTCCATGCATCCCGGTCCTGGGCCAACATCTCAAGCTGTCCCCAGGTGTAGCCCATTTTCTTGGCGTCTGCCTCCAGGTCTCTACGCCAGGTATTTCGCGGCCGACCTCTCTTTCTTTTCCCTTGGGGATTCCACTTGAGGGACTGTCTTGTGGTGTTTGTGGCTGGTTTACGGAGAGTATGGCCTATCCATCTCCAACGTCGTTGGAGGATCTCTTCGTCCGCTGGCTTTTGGCTGGTACGTTCCCACAGTTCTTTGTTGCTGATGGTGTTAGGCCAGTGGATCTGGAGGATTCGCCGCAGACAGGTATTGATGAATGACTGGATTTTATTTGTTGTATTCACCGTAGTCCTCCATGTCTCAGCACCGTAGAGTAGGACTGACTTCACATTGCTGTTAAAGATCTTGATCTTTGTTGTGATGGCCAGGTCTTTTGCGCTCCAGATGTTTTTTAGTTGGAGGTACGCAACTCTGGCCTTGCCAATCCTGACTCTCACATCTGCATCTGTTCCACCCTGCTTGTTGACAATGCTGCCAAGGTAGGTGAACTCCTCAATCTCCTCCAGAGCTTCGCCTTCCAGCATGATGGGTGCAGTGTTGGCAGAGTTGACTCTCATGACTTTGCTCTTCCCTCTGTGGATGTTGAGACCGAGGCGAGCAGAGTTGGTTGCGATGGTGCTGGTCTTTTCCTGCATCTGCTGCTGGGTATGAGAGAGAAGGGCCAAGTCATCTGCAAAGTCCAGGTCATCGAGCTGCGCCCACAATGTCCACTGTATGCCGTTTTTTCTTCCTGTTTTTTAATTTAATATTACCCACTGTAAACTGCTGCTTCATTAGACTTTGACTTGACTATGTTATATGCATTATATGTATAGATATATTCATATATTCATATTCATAAGATTTAATTTAATATTCCCCACTCCTTCACCCTGTAAATTACTGCTTCACTTGACTACGTTATGTTACAATGTGATTTTATATGTTATGTTAGATAGCATGTTATTTCTTTTTTCACTTACTTCACATATACTTATCTCATTTAATATTCCCCACTTCTTCACCCTGAAAACTGTTGCTTCATTTGAATTTATTTGACTATGTTATATGTTATACATATATTCATATTATTCTATTTAATATTCCCCACCCCTTCACCCTGTAAACTGCTGCTTCTTTTAACCTTGATTTTAATCTGACTATGTTATATGTTATACATATATTCATATTACTTAATTTAATATTCACTTGACTGTGTTATATGTTATTTGTTACGATGTTATGTTATATGTTGTAAAGTCGTCTACTGCGTAGAAGTTGCCTGCCATGTCACAAGAATTTCACTGCTCCAATGACGCTGTCATTGGTGCATGTGACAATAAACTTTGATTTGATTTGATTTGATTTGACTAGAAAAGCACTATATAAATACAAAACCATTACTTATGGAAAAAATTATCAACCTGCAGAAAGAAAAACAAGTAAGGTATTGTTGATTTGATGGGTGGAAAAGGCTATGTAAAAGAGGTGTAGGGTGAATATGAAAAATGGTATGTTCTCTGCAGTGAACCAAAAGAAAAATATGGCATTTTGATGGGGTTGTTGCATAAAGAGCTTTAAAAAATATTCAGTGTCAATGACTTTATTGCTGATTGCTATAAATAAACTGTTGTCTTGCAATGAAATTTTCCTTCATGCTGAAAGTGTCAATATTCATAATGATAGGGTTAATGTGGAGCCTAATGGAGTCTAATACTTCCATTAAAGGTATTTTCTCAAGAATCAGCAAGTCTGCATTATCATCTGCACTGCTTCAAGAAGAGGCAGAAAAGGGTGTGCTTATGGCAAGTGCTGCAACGCTACAGAAAATACATGTTTTGGAGGAGCATGTGGAGCAACTAAGAAGGAAAAGGGAGCAACTTGAAATTAAAACTGAAATATCATCTACAGCAAAATTATCAGTGTTAGTGCCTCATATTATGGCAGTGTTTCTGTGGCTAATGACCATGCCACCGCGGTCTCCCACGCACAGCCAGAGACACAACTGTTGCTTTTCAGCATCTTTATTAAACTATAAATTTACAAAAATTTTCAGCTATGTCTTTCATGTGCATGTGTCCGTCCCTCTTTGAGCTTTGCCTTTCCCTTTATCTCGCCACTTGTTTCTCTGGCAGCTCCGCTGCTACCTTTTGTACCAGAGGATCGATCAGCTAACAGCAGGAAAGAAGCAAAGGTGAAGATCAGCCAAAGGAACTGTCGGTTAATGGCATGGCTGTCTCTACTTGTGATCATACAGGGGCCAAAGGCAGTAACTGCATCCTTTCGATTTTACCTGTCAATGTTAAGTGTACAAAGGGTAATTCATTCGCACTTATGTGATCCAGGAAGTAAAGACATCTGGTTTAATTTTCAAGTTTTTAAATCTTGGATACAGTATTTGCTAATAAATGGTAAATGGATTTGCATTTATATAGCGCTTTTCTAGTCTTGATGACCACTCAAAGCGCTTTACATTACAGTTTTACATTCACCCATTCTCACACACATTCATACAGTGCATCTATCCCAGCACTTTGTTATTCTAAGGGGGGGCCATTCGGGGTTCAGCATCTTGCCCAAGGACACTTCGGCATGCAGATGGTTCAGACTGGGAATCGAACCGCCGACCTTCAGGTTGGAGGACGACCACTCTACCCCTCAGCCACAGCCGCCCTTAACCTTCTTGCATTCCATTGTAGCACAGTCAAATTGTCCTGTCCTCTGGACCTCCTGGCTTCCCATCTGCTTTAAGTTGTTAATTCATATTCTCCCAAGATACATTGTTTATACCCAGAATTTTCTCAGCTCCCTTTAAAGTAATTTTTTTAATCTCTTTAATATATCACACACACAATAAACAGAATCAGCTTATCCACTGTCCTGTGTTAGGTTAATTCAATTCAATTTTATTTGTATAGCATCAAATCCTAATATACATTATCTCATTGTATAGAGAAAACCAACAGTACCCACAATGAGCAAGGACAGGTGAGGGGGAGAGAAAAAACTCCCTCATTAACTAGAAGAAACCTTGCGCAGAACCAGACTCAATGTGGATGGCCATTTGCCTAGACTGGTTTGGCTGAGCAGGGGACAAAGGGAAGGGGGGAGAGATGACGGTAAAAGAAAGGAGATATAAGAGAAAGATAGGGGGGTGGGGGGAGGGGGAGAAGAGGGGCAGATAGAGGAGAGAGAGACCAGGAAAACTTGTGCACATCAGTTTTCAGTTCTGACTAGTTATAATGAAAACAGCATGAAATGTAAAGATGTTAATAATGATAGCAGCAAAAATGTATATAAGAATTAATTAGAAATAAGAATTATTGTTCACAAATTATAATTCTGAATATGAGGTTATGGGTCATTCAGGTCTTGATCTTCTTGAGACATTCCTAAAGTTGAACTAAGTGATTCAATTCATCAGGCTTCATAGATACAGTGCTGTGAAAAAGTATTTGCCCCCTTCCGAGTTTCTTAGTTTTTTGCATATTTGTCACTTAAATGTTTCAGATCATCAAACAAATTTTAATATTAGACAAAGATAACCCGAGTAAATACAAAATGCGGTTTTTAAATGATAATTTCATTTATTAAGGGAAAAAATCTATCCAAACCTATCTGGCCGTATGTGAAAAAGTATTTGCCCCCTCTTGATAAATCCTGAATAAACTCTGATAAACCACATTTTTTGGAAAGCTGAGTTCAATGTCACTAGCCACACCCATGCCTGATTACTGCCAGAACTGTTTAATCTAGAAATCAGTTAAATAGAAGCTGTCTGACAAAGTTAAGTAGACTACAATATCTCAAAAATCAACACATCATGCAGGATGTCTAAAGAAATTCAAAAACAGATGAGAAACAAAGTTATTGACTTGTAGCAGTCTAGGGTTACAAAGCCATTTCTAAGGCTTTGGGATTTCAGTGAACCACGGTGAGAGCCATTATCCACATATGGAGAAGACTTGGAACAGTGGTGAACCTTCCCAGGAGTGGCCGGCCTACCAAAATTACTCCAATAGCACATCAACGACTCATCCAGGAGGTCACAAAAGACCCCAGAACAACATCTAGGGAACTGCAGGCCTCACTTGCTTCAGTTAAGGTCAGTGTTCATGATTCAACAATAAGAAAGAGACTGAGCAAAAATGGCATCCATGGGAGAGTTCCCAGGCGAAAGCCACTGCTGACCAAAAAGAACACAAAGGCTTGTCTCAAATTTGCCAAAAAACATCTTGTTGATCCCTAAGACTTTTGGCCAAATATTCTGTGGACTGATCCCAACATTTTTTTACTTTTTGGATGGTGTGGGCCCTTACGTCTGGCGTAAAACTAACACAGCATTTCATTATAAACAACATCATACCAACACTCAAACATGGCGGTGGTAGTGTGATGTTCTGGAGCTGCTTTGCAGCTTCAGGACCTGGATGACTTGCCATAATTGATGAAACCATGAATTCTGCTCTCTAACAGAAAATCCTGAAGGAGAATGTCCGGCCATCAGTTTGTGACATCAAGCTCAAGCGCACTTGGGTTATGCAGCAGGACAATGATCCGAAATACACAAGCAAGTCAACATCTGAATGGCTCAAAATAAACAAAATGAAGGTTTTGGAGTGGCCTAGTCAAAGTCCAGACCTAAATCCGATTGAGATGCTGTGGCAGGACCTTAAACAAGCCGCTTATGCTCGAAAAACCATCCAATGTTGCTGAATTAAAAGAATTCTGCAAAGAAGAGTGGTCCAAAATTCCTCCAAAGCGATGTGAAAGACTCATTGGCAGTTATCAAAAACATCTGATTGCAGTTATTGCCGCCAAGGGTAGAACAACCAGTTATTAGGTTTAGGGGGCAACTACTTTTTCACAGAGGGCCAAGTAGGGTTGGATATACTTTTTAACTTAATAAATGAAATCATCATTTAAAAACTGCATTTTGTTTTTACTCGGGCTACGTTTGTCTAATATACAAATTTGTGTGATGATCTGAATCATTTAAGTGTGACAAAAATGCAAAAAAAATAAAAAGGAATGGGGCAAATACTTTTTCACAGCACTGTATGTGGGTGTTGTCTGCGTAACAATGGACTGTATATGGTGCTTTGTGATGGTTTTGTCTAACTGCAGAATATATAAGTAAATAGCAATACCTTTATGACCTTTTTTAATGATAAAATTCTAACCATTAGAAATAAAATCAACAATCTCCTGCCCTCAATTGGCACTAATACCCTCCCAATAACAGAAATCTCAGAAATGGCTGAGAATCCTAACCATTATTTAGACAGCTTCTCTCTGATCACTTGTGATCAGTTTACCAAAATAATCTCAGGTTCTAAACCAACAACCTGTATCTTAGATCCCATTCCTACAAAATTACTTAAAGAAATTCTGCCCCTAATTGATAGTTCGTTACTTAACACAATCAATCTGTCATTATCATCAGGTTATGTACCACAGTCTTTTAAAATAGCAGTAATCAAACCCCTTCTCAAAAAACCCACCCTAGACCCAGAGGTTTTAGCCAATTACAGACCAATATCTAATCTCCCCTTCATGTATAAAATCTTAGAAAAAGTGGTAGCCAATCAGCTGTGTGAGTTTCTCCAGGAAAATAATATATATGAAGACTTTCAGTCGGGGTTTAGAGCCAATCACAGCACAGAAACAGCCTTGGCAAAAGTCACTAATGACCTTTTAATAGCCTCAGATCAGGGACTTGTGTCTGTCCTCGTTCTGTTAGATCTCAGTGCAGCATTCGACACAATTGACCATCAAATTTTATTACAAAGACTCAAACAGTTAATTAAAATTAATGGAACTGCCCTTAATTGGTTTAAATCGTATTTTTCTGATCGCTCCCAATTCGTGCAAATTAATGATGAGACATCTGTGCGCACCAAAGTTAACCATGGTGTTCCACAGGGCTCTGTGCTCGGCCCAATTTTATTCTCATTATATATGCTTCCACTAGGAAACATTATCAGGACACACTCTGTAAATTTCCACTGCTATGCGGATGACACCCAGTTATACTTGTCAATAAAACCTGAACAAAGTAATCACTAAACTTCGAGCATGTCTCAAGGACATAAAAACCTGGATGACCCGCAATTTTCTCTTATTAAACTCAGACAAAACAGAGGTTATAATACTTGGCCCCAAACACCTTAGAGATAAATTATCTAATGATATAGCTGCGCTAGACGACATTGCCCTTGCTTCCAACGAAACAGTCAGGAACTTGGGAGTGATCTTCGATCCTGATTTATCTTTTAATAGTCACTTAAAACAAATTTCTCGGACTGCCTTTTTCCACTTGTGTAATATTTCAAAAATCAGGCATGTCCTTTCGCAAAAAGATGCAGAAAAACTAGTCCACGCCTTCGTTACATCGAGACTGGACTATTGTAACTCATTATTATCAGGCTCCAGCAGTAAGTCGTTAAAGACTCTACAGCTTGTCCAAAATGCCGCAGCACGTGTCCTGACAAGAACAAAGAAAAGAGAGCACATTTCTCCAGTATTAGCTTCGCTACACTGGCTTCCAGTTAAATCTAGAATAGAATTTAAAATTCTCCTCCTCACCTTCAAGGCCCTTAATAATATAGCGCCTTTTTACCTTAAAGAGCTGTTAGTACCTTATAAACCATCTAGAGCACTCCGCTCCCAGAATTCAGGCTTACTTGTCGTCCCTAAAGTCTCTAAAAGTAGAGTAGGAGCCAGAGCTTTTAGCCATCAAGCCCCTCACTTGTGGAATAATCTACCAATTTCAGTTCGGGAGGCAGACACCATCTGTTTGTTTAAGAGTAGGCTCAAAACCTTTCTTTTTGATAAAGCTTATAGTTAGAGTTAATTAGTGAGGCAGAACGTAACTTGCTCTATTTAATGACATATGACACACGGAGCTTCTTTTTCCAGCTTCTCCTTCCTCTTCTCCATCCCTAACCCCTTCCCGGGGTCCCTTTGCTTTAACACCCGCAGATCCAGGGCCTCTGTGGCCGCACCATGGATTGCTATTTGTGGATCGCGCATCGGGGGTCGCAGTGGTGGACCCAGTGTGGCGGATTTTGTGTCGTGTCGGCTGATCGTGGTGCTGGTGGCGGACCCTGTGTCGCGTTGGCACTGGGTACAGGAGGTGCACCAGGGCCGCGGCGATGGCTCGTGGTGGGTCCTGGTGGGCGGCGGTGGACGGTGACTGAGGACTGGAGTGGCCTCTGGTCTGGATGGTGGATCGTGGTCCTGCTGGTTGCTGACCATGGACTGTGATTGCAGCGGGACTGCAGCAATGCCGCTAAAGACTTTAATGATGAATGTTTTTACACGTGGCATCTATTGCACTTCTGTCCGTCCTGGGAGAGGGATCCCTCACATGTGGCTCTCTCTGAGGTTTCTACTTATTTTTACCTGTTAAAATGGTTTTTAGTAGTTTTTCCTCACTCTTGCTGAGGGTTAAGGACAGAGGATGCCACACCCTGTTAAAGCCCTATGAGATGAATGTAATTTGTGAATATGGGCTATACAAATAAAATTTGATTGATTGATTGATAAGGGGAAGAGTATCTGTCCAAGGACAGAGCCTTGTTGAACTCAATTAGGGAAGAGCGGGGTAATGTGGGACATCGGGTAATGTGAGACACCCCCTGTATCTAGGCAACGGAACACATTTGTGGTCATTTGACCATTGTGTTTTCAAGCCCCTCCCATTCCCCCCTTCCCATGAAGGAGAAGTTGGTGCTGTGTGAAAGTTTTTTCACAAAAATGTGTTTTTTGCATGTAAAAGTAAATTTTCTTGCTTTGAACTTAATCGACTGTTGTGTCAAAACGTAAAGTGAGACACTGTCAAACTGTGAGACACTGTCTCACTTTACCCCACCATGAAGCACAAGTTAGGTTTAGACTTAAACATATTCTAGTGTTATATTTCATGATATATGTTTTATTTTTAATGTCATAAACATTGTAGAAAAGCCATCATGCCAAGAAACTATACACCAGGAAGACAACCTGGGGCCAAACACCCCTCGCAGAGATGGAGAGTGCAGCCGCTGAGGTCATGCAAGGAAAGAAGTCCTTAAGAATAGCTGGAAGGGGTTGGAAATATTGGCAAGACAACCCTCAAAAGATTAATAAAGAAAAAAGAGAAAGGGAAAGTAAAAACAGTAGCCTGGGGTGTAGTAGCTGAGGTAAAGAGAATATTCACAGATGAGACGGAGGAGGAGCTTGCCAAACAGCTGACCAGTTTCATGGCCTTGCTCCAGTTAAGTGGGATTTTAACTATTACAACATGTGTCGTTATGGTAGTTTTAAAGTGGAAAAAGTAAGTTGACCACAAACAACTTTTTTTACAACATTCATATTTTCACTGCCCTTGTCCTGAAGACATTCTGATCATTTTCATTGCTAGAAAACATCCTGAATTAATGGGAAATGTGTACATTTTACAGATATATAATTTTAGCCTAGAGGGGAGTAAATGTAAAAAATTTCCCACATTACCCAGCTCTCCCCTACTAAGGAGGAGTCATTGTTAAAAAATGTATATAAGATAAATATGATTTAAACCAGCCTAATGCAGTTCCTTTAATCCCTACATCTTGTTCCAGTCTCTTTAACAGAATCGTATGATCTACAGCAGTGGTAACCAACATTTCGAGCCCAAGATCACTGTTTTATTCTAAGCGCAAGCCGAGAGGTACCACCCTGATATCTTCCCAAAAAAACACATTTTTAATTTTTGTTAAAGGGAGAATGTACTGGCATAAATATACAAAAAATACAGTTATTCAACTTTATTTATTTACTGCTCAATATTCACATTAATATCAATTCATATTTACAAAATCTTTTCCATGCATAATATATACAGTGGATATAAAAAGTCTACACACCCCTGTTAAAATGCAAGGTTTTTGTGATTTAAAAAAATGAGACAAAGATAAATCCTGTCTGAACTTTTTCCACCTTTAATGTGACCTATAACGTGAACAATTCAGTTGAAAAAACAAACTTAAATCTTTTAGGAGGGAAACTAAAAATAAAAAAATAAAATAATGTGGTTGCATAAGTGTGCACACCCTCTTACAACTGGGGATGTGGCTGTATTCAAAATTAACCAATCACATTCAAACTCATGTTAAATAGTAGTGAGTACACACCTGCCATCATTTACAGTGACTCTGATTAATCCCAAATAAAGTTCAGCTGTTCTATTTGGATTTTCCTGACATTCTCTTATTTGCATCTTACAGCAAGAGCCATGATCCGCAGAGAGCTTCCAAAGCATCAGAGGGATCTCATTGTTGAAAGGTATCAGTCAGGAGAAAGGTACAAAATAATTTCCAAGGCATTAGATATACCATGATACACAGTGAAGTCTATCATCATCAAGTGGAGGAAATATGGCACAACGGTGACATTGCCAAGAACTGGACATCCCTCGAACATTTATGAAAAGACAACAAGAAAACAGGTCAGGGAGGCTACCAAGAGGCCTACAGCAACATTAAAGGAGCTGCAGGAATTTCTGGCAAGGACTGGCTGTGTACCACATGTGACAACAATCTCCCGTATTCTTCATGTGTTTGTGCTATGGCGCAGGGTGGCAAGAGAGAAGCCGTTTCTTACCAAGAAAACATCCAAGCCCGGCTAAACTTTTTTAAATCATAAATGAAGTCTCCAAAAACCATGTGGGAAAATGTGCTATGGTCTGATGAAAGCAAGGTTGAACTTTTTGGCCATAATTCCAAAAGGTATGTTTGGCGCAAAAACAACACTGCACATCACCCAAAGAACACCATACCCACAGTAAAGCATGGGGGGTGGTAGCATCATGCTTTCGGGCTGTTTTACTTCAGCTGGAACAGGGGTCAGTACACTGAGTTGAATAAGTACTGAGATGTCCTGAGGGTCAGTGAACAGTTCGGGGTGGGACATGTGACAGTTCTTGACCAATGGCTGTGGGGTTGTGTGGGATGACAGGCTCTCAATGGCTGGTTTGTTGGCGGGTCGGGGTGAATGATAGCCTGACGTTGTTATACTCATAATTCTAGTCAGAATGTGAGTCCGATACCGCTCCTTTGGGCTGTGATTATGGGGCGTGTTTCAACCAAACCAGAACAAAAATTGCCTCTTCGCTCAATTGGATAGACCTACAACCAATCAGAGCAACGTAGTATGTGACGTATGTTAAGTGAAGCATAGTTGTTGTCAACAGAACTCAACTGCACGCACACTGGAAGAAGTAGAAGAAGATCAGTAAAAATGACTTTTGCCGGTGATCCCTAGCGCGCCGGCGCTTGGCTGTTCACACTGAATGCTGAACTGCCGGGCAGCGCTAATAACATCACCCGTTGATCCAGTAGTATAAAAGCATATACTTACTTGTTGCTCTAACATTAAGCAACAGCGTCTTTTTTGGTGTTGTCTTTATACAACATGTTCCGAGGATCATACAACTCACTGTTCTTCTCCACTTCAATTATTAATTTAATGTCATCCATGTTGAAAAAATTCTCTGCTGTTTGCCCCGTTACATGTCGGGTGTCGAGGGTAAATTACGTATTCTCCACTCAAGCCTATGTGGAGAATACTTAGCCCCCCCCGCTCTCTTTTTTATCTTTATGACATTTAATAATGTCATAAGTTAAATTGGTAAAATTAAAACTCAAGGACAACAGAAGGGAAATTCAAAGTATGGGATGCATATTTGATCATTTATATCATATAAAATATGTCATAAATATTGTTTAAAATCATTTTTAAGTGTGTTTCCTGGCGCGATACGCTACTTTCAAGTGCAAAAAATAGACTCAACGCCAAAACGATCGCTGCACGGCGCTAGGCAGCCTTGCCGCAGCACGGCGCTTCTGCTTCCGGTGTGACCCGCTAAAAGGTTTAACATGGGAGTGGATGGGAGCCAGCTGTTATTTAAGGCTTGGCGCTGCGCTTACGTGTCGCTTTGGCGTCGCTTCAGAGTCCGATGTGAACCCGGGCAGAAAAGGTCTCTGGTTCGTCTCTGGTTCGAGTCCACAGAGAGACAACAAAAGACGAACCTGGATTGATCTGCCCAAAAATCCAAGAGTCTGTTTAGACCCTGTCTAGTGCCCCTGAGCAAGGCACCTTACTCCCCCAACATCTGCTACCCGGGCGCCGTACATGGTCGCTCACTGCTATGTGTGTCCTGTACTAGATGGGTCAAAAGCAGAGGTTAAATTTCCCTACCTGCATGAGTGTGCCTGTGCATGTCTGTGCATGTGTTTGGGACTAATAAATGCATCTTAATCTTAATCTTAACAAGTTCTCCGTTTAGGATTACATCTCCACAACACATCAAACAAATCATATCACATTTTTCGGTCCTGTAAGAACTTAATAAAACGGTTGGAACGCGACATTCCCGTGTTTAAAAAAAGGACAAACGACGAAGGAGACCAGGCTGAAGAAGCGTGTTCATCTGAGGCATCAGAGAAAAGAATCGGGGGCCCAAGAACACTTTGATGACGTGGTAACGTAATCACGTTACTGTTGATCATCTGTCCATCATCGTATAAAGCCCGCCCTGACAATTTGATTGGTCCGAACAGCTTCTGTTCGGGCATAACTTCTCTCCAACGGAGTGACTCCAGACCGAGCTTCCCGACCTCAAATGTTGTGGGCAGGGCTAAGTTCGTCTGGCATCCAGGCTAGGTGAATGAGGAAGTGAAGGGAGAAGACGAGTGTTGATGTTAGGAGTGAAGAGACGAAGCACGGACATCTGAATGATATTATTAAAATAGCCACTGCCAAGAAACTGTCCCCCGATATGGACAAGCTGGTGAAAGTTAAAAGGTGTCTGGCTACGACAAGTAGCTGAAGTAGGAAGGTCTCCCCATTTATCATCATCCAGTGTGATATATTACGCTTTTAGAGGGTAACTGTCTCCTGCTTCAGGCTATGTAATTGTAGGCCTCATTGTGAGGCTATTTTGGTGCCAATGCAATTTCTTATTGATGTGTAGGCCTTCATGAATAATTTCAAATAGCCTACCTATCCATGTGTTGAGTCCGTGTTTGGCCTTTTCAGTCCAAAAGTGTAATCCTGCCCCCTGAGGTCTTGCTTGAAAAATGTCACTCTGGCATCCCTGCCTTAAGTCATGGAGGGCAATCTGATTTGGATGGGAAGGAGCTGGCCCAGGAGTTGAAAAATGTACCTGACTTGCGTTCAAAGAGCATGTCAACTCTTGAGTTGTTCAAATTTATTCAAACAAAGCAGCTCACAGAGATATATCCTAACCTTTGTATTGCTCTACGGATCAGTGCAGCCCTTCCAGTTACAGTATCTGAAGCTGAGAGAAGTTTTTCCAAATTAAAAGTGAAGCTTGCCTAGAGCGCCAAATGTGCTAGGGCCGGCCCTGACAGGTACTTAGTTTCAGTATACCTACAATGCCCTCCTTTCACATTTGGGGGAGTGCTGTCTGTATCATATTTCAATAATCTATCAGCAAAGAACAAACTAGTCAAATTAATAGTTATCAGATGAGGAACATGCAATCAAAATTATGCAATTACTGTTTAAGGCAGGAAACTACAGGCAAAAAAATTATTTTTTTCATATACTGGTAAACTTTGAGTCTATTTTGCTTCCATGTCATCTTTCACTCTGATGGAAAGAAAACGCCCAAAAATGCACATTTAGATGGTGTTCGTCCGTTTGTTGTCATCAGTAGATTTCTCCTTAATTCAAATACTGATCAATACTTTTATTAATCAAAGCAGCGCATTCATCAGGCGTCCCGCTCGCTCTTTTCTGCTCTTTCTCTCTCTCACACACGCACACACACACATACACACACACACACACAAACAGTGTGATCGGAACTTCATTGTTGCAGATTGATGTAACTTGATATTTGATTTTAATGCAAACCGAAGAAAGAGTCTGTGGTCTGGACAAATGGTCACATGGTAGCCTTCTTTTAGATCTATCGAGTTGAACCACTCCCCTTTTTCGAGAGATTCTAAGATCTGACGCGTGTTCAGCATCTTGAAATGAAGTACCTTTATGAAGGCATTTAACCACTTTAGGTCTAAGATGGGACGTATTTTGCAACTTTTTTCGGCATGAAACAAAATGGCAGGCTTCAATATGGATTGGTATCTGGAGACTCCCACTGATGGCTACGAAAGAAACCTGTTATTCCTGTATTTCTGTAGTTACAGATAAGGTTAAATCATCTGCTGCAGACATACTGGCACTATCTTCCTGCAAATAGAACACTGCAGTTGGCAAAGAAATTTCAAAATGAAAGAATGATTAACATTAGATGCTGTGCAAAACAAAACCTACATGGGTCATATACAAAGTGAGCATCTTGTGAAGGGGGCTCTACAAGCAATGTTGTGTATCCACAACCTGAAATATAAAGAGCTAGAGTTAGCGAAGCCAATTGCAATGACAGACTGATACCTGTTGATGAAAAGAAACAAATACCTCGGACATAGAGCCCCTGATCAACTTGGGGAATGCCTGATGATGCCCTCACACATACCTCAACTTGTCAGGCTAATTACAAGTTAGTCCTACAATTACATGTCAGTTCCCTGCACCACAATTTCTATAACGTATCTTATATTACCTAGCTTACTGATAATATCCACAGTTTTACTGTATCTAGTGATTTACTTGTGCATTTATCCCCCAAAAAACCCAGATGCTGTGGAGAAAGTTTAATGCCACGTAAAAAAATCTAGTTTGTAAAAAGAATTGGGACATTTGAACTCTAAAACTGACATTTATCTCTCTTTGTAAATCAATAGAGATAATCTTCATATTCATTCCGCTGGCTGCAGGTTGTCTTCCTACACATAACTTATTATAACTACAATTTTTTTAATGTGGCAGCAATCCTTATCTGTCATAGTAAATTTATGCATTCGATCTGTTAGCTTTTTCCTGCTATGCTGTCTCTTTTGCAGTGTTGATTGAGACAGTGATATAGCAGTAAATTATAGCAAGGCTGAGATCAAAAGTTTAATCAAATCAGGACTGAAAAAGAGATGGCAGGAAGAATGGGATAGAGGAAATAAAGGCAGACACTTTCATAGTATTCAGAAGAAAGTAGGTGAAATGAGAACAACCACCAGAGATACAAAGGAAGAGATGATAATATTAGGAATGAGGTTTGGCCATACATCAACCTGAAGATAATGAACATGCTTTGACACAGGCAGACGTGACAATTGTAATTGGCAGGAAACAGTGGAGGTCTGTCCACAAAACCATTGACAGAGACAGACACTTAAAAACTCACTCCAAAGAAACAGTTTAACATTAACCTGAGAATAAATACTACAATGAAATCAGGTGATGCACGATACAGGTCGATATTCAGGTTTAAAAAAGAAACAGGAATATCCATTCTGAATCGCACTCCTTTCCAGACGGTGGCGGTAATACACTGATAAGTTGTTTGCCACCCCAAATAAACAGCAGAAGAAGAAGTTTTCTACACTCGATTATACTGGGCTGTTTATGTAGTTCGTGCACGAGCCAAACACAAGCTTTTTACAGCCTGTCTAGCCTTGATGACACCTGGCTGAGTTGTGTTAGTGGAATGGCTTAGCCTGAAACATGCTTCTGCGTTTTCACGGGCCCGTAAGCGCAAGAGCCCTTCCGGGTCCCTTACGTGCTTATGTATCCCTTCTTACGTGCTTACGGGCGTCGACCACTTTTTCTAAAATTTACGGCAAAGCTCCGCAAGCTCACTCAGCCCGCACGGCTGTGATTGGTCTGCTCTACATCCCGTCTGGAGCTGCATTTCCGGTTTCATGCCCCATAATACAGGCAAAAACAACGGAAGATTTAGAAGAACGAATACGGACCAAATAGAGAAGAGGTTGTCAGAAGAGATCTGAAAGTATGACCGCTTGTATAACCCGTCACTGACTGGCGGTTTTGTCCGCCAGCAAAAGGCTACGGGGAGCCGCGCTTGCGATGTTAAAACAGTCGGCGAAGAAGAAAGAAGTCGTCTTCGACAAAACACGTTACTCCGCCTAGTGTTCTGGCGGTGAACACGCGCAACGGTTGGGGAAACATGAATGACAACGAGTCCTGCGCCACAGCGGCGTGAAAAGACGCAGACGCAGTTGCAGAAGCATGTTTCAGGCAGCCTCAAGTGTAAGTTAAAGCTGGAACTTTTTCACTTAAGCCACTTCCTCCAGGCCTCTTATCACATGCCGCCGAAAAAAATGTCCACGGATGTTTATTGAAATCGATTTCAAAATAAAACCTATGCTGAATTTTAAAGGAATTGTTCCACCTAAGTGGATACATTAATCGAAAACCTTTCAACAAAAAAGAATAGAAAATAAGAATAAAAAAACATGATTTACTGTATAAATAGTGTCAAATTATTACATTTTAATTTAAAAAAGCTGTTGACAAACTTGATAGTAACTGTCAAGTATTGTTGGCTGAAAATGATTCCAATTCCTATCAAACAGCAGACACTAGTGCTGAGACTGAGGCCATCCTGTTTTCTTCCCCATATCATCCCCTTTTATACAAACAGATATCTGTATTAGACTGAAGAAGACTCAATATGCTGGGTTTGCCCTTTTATCCTGGACCAAACAAGCTGGCATATTGCTGCACATCTGTGTGATTTGACAAAGCATGCTGGCATTCTGGTATAAGTTGATTGATGTTTAACATAACCAGAGTTGGTTTGTTTTTCACAATTCCAGCTTTCCATTTTAGAAGTCTGTTTGCCTCTGTGATTAACCCTCTGTACACACAGAGGTGAAAAAAATTCCATCTCATTTCTTGTTCATACATATTTTTGAAAGCTTTTGGGAATATTTGGTTTTATATAAACTTTTTTTTTACTTGCATTTATTTAGACTGTACTTTGTAACATTGTTGAGAAGCCGTACATGGTCGCTCACTGCTCTGTGTGTCCTGCACACAGATGGGTCAAAAGCAGAAGTTAAATTTCCCTACCTGCATGAGTGTGCCTTTGCATGTCTGTGCATGTGTTTGGGACAATAAATGGATCTTAATCTCTCTTAAAAGAATGAACTGAAGCAGTTACTTGAAATTGAGCCATTGTTACTTTTATCATTCCCATATTGTATTTACTCTGAAAATATAACTTGGTAGGTTTATATATGTCGCTGTTTTTAATACATTTTGCAGTAAATTTCGTACACATACTGTGTGCACGTATAATAAGTTTATGCTTTATAAGTGACGTTTCGATCTGTATTTTTTCCATGTACTTCGTTTTATTTTGAATGCTTTTACCGGATGTGCAAGCGCTGTCACCATGTCTAAACTGACAATTGCCCGTGACACCAGGACCAATAGAGAAGACAGATAAACAAACATTAAAACAGATTATTTTGCGCAAATTAAGGCGATATTCGTCCGCTGAAGCTCATTAACCCTCGAACAGTCCATGTGCTTTTCAAGGCATGGCGGAGAAACAGGACAACGAGGTAAATAATAGCTTCAATCTGAACTAAGCAACACAGGGGCTGCCATAGTGGGGGAGACGACACATTTTCCAGTTAGTTATTTGTCCTAATAGGGAGGACTGGTTAAAGTGCTCTTTAAGGTGACCTGTTTACAATAGGTGTCTCCGCAAAGAGCTGTGCTCATTTATCCAGACAGGTCCCTGAATGTAGTTGACATGTTAGCCCACTAGCAAGCATTACCTGCTAAGCTATTACTTAACGTTAAGACTTCGATCGAGTCGATAGTTACGTCAATGTTTGGACAATTCCCTGTGTGCATGTCTTGTGAGAACAGTACTAAGATGAATGCAGATACAGATAATGATAGTTATAGATTCTTTTTCATTTAGGACCAAAATAGCTGATACAAAAAGCACGTGTCTTAGCTGGTATATTATCTTTACAAATCAACATTTATTATTTGATACATATTTTGTATCCTCAAAGTATTTACTTCATTTTCAATGCTTTATTAATTACTAGGATGAACCTGCAGTCCCCTTTAGTTGGTGTGCATATGTGAATTGACTGTACTTGAGTGGTCTACAAATGGAACTATTGAGCTTATAGTCACTATGTGAGAGTTGTTGGTGTGTTAAAATTAACATTATTTTCAGTGTTTAGAAGCCACAGAATGCACGCTTGCTATATTGCAAGCAAATATTCAGATAACTATGCAATAAATGAGAAGGCATAATGACAGAGGGATAACACTTTTGGAATATTGACATTTATCCTCAGATGTATTGTAAAATTACAAAGCAAAACTCCATATGACTAAAATGATAATTTATGAATTTACCAACAGACAAAAAATGAAATTCCACGGCCACTGTCTTTTCTGAAATTGTCAGCAAAAAATTCACAACTGATGAACTTGTGGTCCAAGGTCATGAAAAGAACAAGACTTGGTGTTCACATGAACTCATGAACATGGTCAACATGAACCTATTAGATAGCAGCAAAAGGTCAAAACCTGTGCATAGCATCTGGTCATGTTTAGTATTGGGAAGATACATAATTGGCAGGGTGACATGTGGCCCTCATCGACAGAAATCAAATATACAGTAATTTATAAAATTTCCTGCTTTTCTAGACCACCTTACTTTCTGGATTAAGTCAAGAATCAGCCATTTGCAATAGTCCACATTTGTCTGAGGCTGCTGGCTTGTAGGCTACTTAGTTGTTTTAAAAGTCAAACAAAGACAAAAATAATTTTGAATTAATGAAATAGCCTCATAAATGTTAAATGTATAATTTGGATATTAAAACCTTGTTCAACAATGCTAAGCCTGAGGGATACTATTATTAAGAGTAATTTGACATCTTCAAAGTCTAACAAATGCTAGATCTCAAAATTCCAAACATTTTGAATTGATGAATGAGAGAGCCTCACTACAATTGTCTAATTCCAATGCCACTTGGACTGCTAAACCAACTTCGGGTTTTGGTCCGAGAATCATTACAGCCCTATTTCTAAGTGTTATAATCATGAGCTAGGCCTAGGGGAATCCGAGACAAGAAAAGGCTAGCAGCAGAGATGAGCAGTTTATAAGCTTCAGAGGGGAGCAAATACAGCAAACTACCCTTGCAAAAACTAAATAAATTACAAAAATAAAACCTGCCTCCTAAATCACGAACAAGGGAAAAATATACATAAAACAAAAATAGTTTTTCCCTCCTACTCACTGCTGCTAAAGGTGGTGTGGTGATATGGATACTAATTGAAACACGACAATAAACAAGCTCACAGTAACTCCTGAATTCATACATTCACTATAGGATCTCTCTTTTCATCTCACAACACAAAATTCTGCAGGATCTTATTACTTTCAAGAGCGTGGCTTAAACAAAAAACACATTCATATGTTGGCTCTTTTTTGGAAGTGGGGAGAGATAAAGAGTACAAGGTGTCTTTCAGTTATATTTAGGCTCTTTGTTGATCGAGAGAGAGAGAGGTTGTTTTCAGTTGGAGAGTAAGAAGACTTCGGCCCGTAATTGGTTGAATGCCAAAGGCAGCACTTTTTTGAATTAGCAAATCACTGGGCTCCACCTGTTTCTTCATCTTAACACACACACACGGAAAAACAGAGACACATAAACACAATACTGACTGAGTGATTTCAAAATAAAAGTAAATGGATCACCAACTCACAGTCTCACACTGACAATATCAGAACAATCTGATGTAGAATTTCAAAGTAAAAGCCATTGGAAATATCATATTTTAATTATCTTGGTTGTGGCAATAGACAAGAAGATTGTTATGGCACTTGAAAAAAAAGAGTGAGTTTCTGTGCTGCCTACTTGTTGACTAGCCTGGTAAAGTTAGATCCACCAATAGGGTTAGCTTTAAAAATTTGAGGTCTGTTGCCTTGCATGAAAGGGTGGCCTGGAAACGAGTCAAATTCCCAGCCTGAATTATTGTCCTAGTCAGGCCCTTACCACATATTATTTGTGTTTGGAAGAAGAGGGGAGGTGTTTTTGACAAGAAAATATAACCTTCACCGAAAAAAATGTGTTGAGTCCCATTCCCAGCACCCTGATGTGTTTCTATCTTTCTTTTTCTTTTTAAATACTGTAATGTGTACATAAATATATGATATAAAACACAATTTTGTTCGTATTTGTTGTGACTGCGGTAACTGTTATGTATAATGTGCTTTGTTTTATTGGTCTGAAATGCAATTTATTCAATTCAAAATTAAACATACAAGACAATCACAAGTGCTAAAGGGAATGGATCCGAAAACTGTCTAAAACCACTGTATATGCTTCTTTTTATCAGGTGGAGGAGGCTGACCAAATCTACTTATTGATGAAGGAGGAGTATCGGATTTCTAGGAATGTGCGTCTGGCATGGTTCCTTGGTAAGCTTAACCAAGTCATCTGGCCAGCCTCAAAGCCTGAACTGGTGAGTTAAGCCATAATTTACTGTCCTCATGGGGGAGACTAGAGCCAGGGCCACACCTCGCGAACGACTGGTCAATCTCGACAATTCTCACTGTCAATCCTTGAAACACTCACTGGCTTCAGTTGCGCTGCAGATCAGCTGTGTGCCGCTTGTCTTTTTCACACAGGTAGTGTGTCTGCTACTGGCAGCGGAGCTGCTGGTGTATCTATTGCATTTACTTCAATACAAGTAGGAATATGTACTAAATTAAACACCAGGACACAACGGTATAAAGACATGCATATTCCGGTCTTAAAACAAATATAGAGATTCAGAAAGTGAAACACTGGTTTTACTTTGAAACGGGTTTGGGGAAGTGTTGGAAATATGTATTTTTGGGACATAGACAGATAAACACAGTTTTTCACAACAAAATATACAGAGAAAAATATATTTCACATGAGTTTTAATGTTAAACGTACAAATTTATGTTACAAACACCTGGTTGCAACACTTTCTGTATGTGTGGCAAAATAAAAGCATTCCAGCGTTTGATTTGATCAAGTCCTTTCTTTAAAAACAAAACAAAGGAGGTTTAATGTTATATATTCGCAGGAGCGAAAGCTGCGCTGTTTTGCACTGTATAGTTCTGGTATTTATTTGAGTACAAAGACTACTTTATAAAAGGAAATTGTCACATTTATGGCCGTATTTAAGGTAAAGCCTATATGCAATTTTTTTTTGCAATAGCAGCTACTCTGCAGAACAAATTGTTGAACTGAGAAGTAAATATTGCGCAAGGAACATATGTTTTAAATATTAATTGATATTAATTTGAATATTGTGCATTGAATTGATAAAAGTTGTAAAATTACCTTTGTTTATGTATATTTGTGCTGGTAAATTCAGCCTTTAACAGAAAATGCTAAAATAATTGGCATGTGTGCAGTGCCAGGGCACTTGCGAACACAGGACCTGATGCGGCCGCGGGGGAGAGCAGACAGTGACCGGGCGAAACAGCTCCTTGTTGCAAGCGTTTTGTGCAACTTGGGAAGGATAAACATTTCACTTTCTGTGTCCGTCATGCAATGCCGAAACCACGCCCACTTATAACGCATTACGGTCTACTTCATCTAGTGCAGACCACACGGTAAATCTAGATACAGCCTGGTAAATCTAGCTACAGCCTGTCCAATGTGCATGACAGTGACAGAAGTCTGCCACTGAACATGCTCCTCTGTCCGTTGAGAGTTCTGTGTAGTGGGTGGTGCTCATTGTCCAAGATAGTCAGCAGCCTACTCCGGGTCTTACTCTCCGTCACTGTTGTGAGGCAGTCCAGTTCGGTGCTCTGAATTCCATTCTTTAAGAATATTTGACTAATAATTAGCAAATTTTATTAACCTTATAAATGTTGCGAATAATAAGTCACTGGTGTTATGTTTGCCTGCATTCACAGCTGAACTCAGAGAATGAATTGGACTTGTTGAGCATCTTACCGAAAGGATGGCAGCCAGATTTCTCTCCGACCATGTACCCTTACATGTTGGTGCCCTCCACTCGGGCCACCTTCCTGGCTCGGAGGTACAGATTCATCATCGAGCTGGATCTCAGCCCTTCCACAGGGATTGTGGTAAGATAAAAACACATTTTAATGATTAGGAGCTTGTTTCCTGAATAAACACAGCACAACGACCCTTAGTAGAGAGATAATTAATTTTCTAACTATAGTATCTTAAGAATATTCAGAAGAAAGTCTTACTTGGTTCACGTTAATTACATGACCTCTTCTGCGCACCACGTTGTACAGTTTTAATTTTATACAGTATTATTGTGCAGGTCACACACTACATTTAAATAAATAATTTATGCCTCAGGTCTTAAATGTGAATGTTTAAAACAATCAGCATGAAATTCTCTTCCGACGAAGTGAGCATTGACTTTTCTCGATGCTCGCGAAAAGTCACTTTGGACGTCACAGATGGTAAAAGCGACTGCTATGATGCATGCTGACGTGGATATATATTTTTAAGACACACCAGCACTTGGCCCATGCACAGCTTTATAGCCCCAAGGTGTATATGCCTTCACTGGTTAACATTGATTGGAACTGATTACGAGCAGTCTTGACCTTTAGAGATAGTGTCTTCACTTAGAGAACGAAGGTTATACTGTAACCAAACGTTTTCTCCACACATATTCATCATGTACGAGGACTCTGTAAGAAACACAGCGAGGAAGCTGAGGAGACATAGAGGCAGCTCCCCATGTACTTCCCACTATAACTAGTTTGGGTGTTGAAGTATAGAAGCCGCTCATGAAGGACTGCCCGCTGCAAGGCCGACTTACAAGGATAGCTTCCAGTGCTGTACCCTAGACAGGGTCTACCGGCACGCATTATTGTGTAGTAGCATCCAGCCTGTAGCCCTAGCCTGACGTTGTCATACTCACAATTCTAGGCAGAATGTGAGTCTGATACCGCTCCATTGGGCTGTGATTATGGGGCGTGTTTCAACCGAACCAGAAAAAATAAATGCCTCTTGTCTCAATTGGATAGACCTACAACCAATCAGAGCAACGTAGTATGGGACGTATGTTAAGCGACTCATTGTGAGTTATTTACTAACGCCGGGTTCACACCGGACGCTGAAGTGCAGCGCCAAGCCTTAAATAACAGCTGGCTCCCATCCACTCCCATGTTAAACCTTTGTGCGGGTCACACCGGAGGTTGAAGCGCCGCTCTGCACCAAGGCTGCCTCGAGCCGTGCAGCGATCGTTTCGGCGTTTAGTCTATTTTTTGCGCTTGACGCGAGCATATCGCGACAGGAAACACACTGAAAAATGATTTTAAATGATATTGATGATATATTTAATATGATATACATTATCAAATATGCATCCCATACTTTGAAGTCCCCTTCTGTTGTCCTGGAGTTTTAATTTTACCAATGACATTATTAAATGTCCCCCTCTGCCCATCCACTACAGCCACACAAGCAGTGATAAAGATAAAAAGAGAGAGAGGGGGGGGGGCTACGTATTCTCCACATAGGCTTGAGTGGAGAATACGTAATTTACCCTCGACACCCAACATTTAACGGAGGGAACAGCGGAGAAGTTCTTCAACATGGATGACATTAAATTAATAATTGAAGTGGAGAAGAGCAGTGAGTTGTATGATCCTCGGAACATGTTGTATAAAGACAACACTAAGAAAGACAAATGTTGGGATGCTGTTGCTTAATGTTGGAGCAACAAGTAAGTATATGCTTGAATACTACTGGATCAACGGGTGATATTATTAGCGCTGCCCGGCGGTTCAGCGTCGCTTCACCGTCCGGTGTGAGCAGCCAAGCGCCGGCGCGATAGGGATTAGATTTTCCTCTTTCAAAATGAATGCGCTGTCGATGTCTCCTAAAACAGACTCAAATGCAGCATCTACACATCTCAGCTCTCCAGCGGCCGGCATTCAATCCAAGCGCACTTTGATGATGTGGTTGATTACGTTACCGTTGATCATCTGTCCATCATCGTATAAAGCCCGCCCGGTCGATTTCGTACCGGGCATAATTTCTCCCCAACGGAGCGACTCCAGACCGAACTTCCCGACCTCAAATGTTGTGGGCGGGGCTAAGTTCGTCTGGCATCCAGGCTACTGTAGCCCTATTCAAGCACTAAAATCTGGCCAAAACCATGTTGCAGCTGCATAGATCTCCGAGAGGCTGGCACCCTGTCACAAGGCCCAGGAGGTTGCTATACTCCTAGTGCACCCTCACTCCCGTTGGAGATGGAGCGCCAGCTCCCTTGTAATGAATCATTCCCATGACACAGTGACACTAGATTTAGACATGGGCATCTGTCCCCTTACCTTAAGGGCTCTGAATGGGTAAAGCTGCACCCGTTCCAGATCCTACTAGCCCTCCTCCGGGGTTGGGCCGAGGGATCACAAAACCACCGAGCCGTTTCTTTTTTCAGCAGAAATTCTGGATTTGTGTGCTAAATTGCACATGCATCATCTGGCAGAAGTTGACATCAACGACAGGGCTGTAGCTCACCCATTCTTTAACCCAATGTCAATGCAATGAGGAATGCCACTTTGAATGACAACCACTTGATGCTTACAGACTCCAGGGGCTTGAAAGACTCCTGTTGTAAAGCAGCCATCATGAGACCTAGGTCTTCGTGATGATCGACTTTCTGCTGCGCAGTGTAAGCCTTTGCAGCTTCATCTCACAGTTCCTGAAATAGGCTCAGTCACCCATTCCCTTTTATCCTCAAAACTGTTGGCCTTGATCGCTGCCACCATGCCCCTGTGGGGTGATACCTTCCTCCATTAGCCCTTCCTTGGAGATGCTGGAGCACTAACGGAACCTTGCAAGACAGGGCCTTGACTTGGTTTTCCCTGGACCATGCCTCAACGAGACCCCATCAATATTAATATGCAGCTCTTGTTGATGGTACTCAAGCTCTCTGCATGGTCTGTTCCATTGACTATGCCAGACCAAGCCTTACAGACTGGCCCTCTCGGGCCAGGCCCAGAGTTGAGGCCCAACCCCATACTTTAGATGTGTCAAGAGTGCTGATATGTGGTTATAGCACTGCTCCCCCGTTCAAGCATATACCTTTTCGTAGAGGCGCCAACACTGTTGGGCTAGTGAGATACTGAAATGAAAACACAGAACTCTAAGGTTCTGCACTTGAAGACAAACCTGAGCAATCTGGTTGGAACCTGAAAATCTGCATCTTTGAGGTTGACTTTTGCAAACCAGTCACCTGAAAAGAATGGAAAACCATAAATTCAGTTAATCAATATATTCAATTGAAGTATTCACTCAAGTGAACATCAAATCAAATAGGTACGATGGATAACCAGACAAAGAACTAATTTTGACCAAAAATATCCAGTACTCCAGGCAATCAAATTAATTCAAAATAGGAACAATTAACCGTCCAAACCCTGTCCTCTATCTGCAGCATTGATTGCGACAGGGACCGGTGGCGCCCGACTCCCCAGAGTCCTGCTATGGCTTTCCCAGCTGCCTCATCTGCTGCTGTCAGTTGGGTCTGAATTACTATAGCGCCATGTATCGTAGGGATCAAGGCATCTCTCATTTCGCAGTTTTTGCTAGGCAACTGCTTTTGCAAGGACTGACATGGAGAGAGACCCCAAAGCTGCTAGAGCCTGGTCCAGAGAAGTAGTGGTCTGCAGCCTATACTCTCCTGACTGTGAACTGCCACTGTCATAAAGAGATATCATTGCCAACTGCCCCAGTGGGTCAATCCCCGGACATATGGAATATGCAACTGTGTGAAGAAAGTCTGGATATTGTTTTCTGATTTAGAGACCAAAGCAGAGGCAGACATCTGCATCATCTAGGTACGACAAAACAGTATTGGGTTATTTCTGTGAACGCCACTGTTTGAAAAAAACACAGATGCTTTAGAAGTATGTAAATGAATACATTAACCTGTACTTGATTTTTGTTTTCTGTTCTGCAGGATGACAGCACAGGAGAGATGATCTTTGATGAAGTTTTTCATGCCTTGTCAAGGTGCCTGGCTGGTCTGGCCCAACCATTTACAATCCCTGGAACTGATCAGCTTTTCATGCCCAAAATCTTTATCACCATCTTGGCGTATTCATCGATTATCGGTCTCACTTCCCATCAGGTCATCAGACAGCAGCTTATGTCATTTCAGTTTTTTTACTGTTGTTTACAAGATTCCAAATGTCAAATGTTTAACAAGATTACAAATTTCCCTAAAAGGGAAAGCAGCCACACTATGATGTAAAAGTAGTTTTTTTCTGTCCAGTCTTGTTGAAAGTTTTATGAGGGCTGTTGCATTTTATCCCTGAACTCAGCCAATATCCCTGTAGGTTGTGGTTAAGAGTGTTCAGAAGTTGTCTTTTCTGCGCATGTAGCTAAAACCAGCATTTATGTCACATAATGGAGTGTGTGTTTTGACTGGTCTAATTTGAAACTGGGTGCAATCCAATCCATCAAAATGTAATAGTCTTTTGGGACAGTCCTCTGAACTTAACTTTTCAGTAGCAACATGCTCTGATTATTGTATGAATATGTTGGGTTCTGATGGCAGATGGCTAATATCGACTTCTGTACATATTCACATTTTTCCATGTGATGCAGAATTTGCAAAATGTTTTCAGTCTTTTTGCAGTCCTTTGACAGCTTTGATTTTCCTGCAGGTTTTGGCACAGGGCTGTCAACTTGAAAGAACAGACCTCAGTGAGTTTTTGCATCACATCTATCAGCAGCTCAGAGCTGTGGAGAGCAACATTGCTGAAGTCCTTCATCAGCAGCATGAACAGGCAAGTGCAGATGAACAATATTTACAATTTAATATTAAAATATCTCAAAGATGACAAATTAAAGGATTGTCATTAAAAGTAATGTAATGAAAAATGAAAGATGTGTGTAAACTGTAATTAAGTGTGAATGACTTACTGAATTCAATTCATTGCAAGTCGGCTATTTCAGAGGTCTGTAAAGGGGTTTACATTTTTAGGGTTCACCAAAAAATGTAAATTCACTCATCACTATGCCAATTGAGGGCTGGTAAATAGTTCACAAAACACTTCTGGAGGCTCAAAAGTAAACTTTGTTGCAGCCGAATCCAATACGATTGAGGTTACTTGTGACCTACACTTAATAACCTACACATAAAAAACATAACATGACTCCACACTGTTTGGAGGGTGTCATCCAACTGTCCGCCAGCCCCGACATTCATATTCGACTTGAAACTAGGTAATTTGCACAATGTTTTAAGCCTGAATTGATTGACCTTTGGACCCAAGTTCTTAAACTTTCAGAGTAGAATTGTTTTTATTCAGTTCAATATAAAGCATGGTAGGAATGAAATGAACATGATTTTACTTTGTAGACAAATTGCTAAAGAGGAGTTGAAGCTATAATGATAGAGATCAGCCCCCTTAAGAATGTCTGTCAGTCCGATCTGGTGACATAAAAGAAACAAATGATATATAATATAGTCGCAATTTGGATAATTGCCATCTGGCTGATACAGAGTCGCCGGTTTATTCAAAATGTATTTATTGCACAAAGGTCGACACTGCTATTACAAATACAAATACCAAGTGTTAAGTAGATAAGATGAACAGTTTGGGAGATATGCTTTCCACATACAGACTCATTTGTTTAAATTTCTCATATCTCTGGTATACATCATCAGATAAAAAGTGTCTGCTTGGCCTAGTTGCAAAGGCACATCGCTCTGTGGAGTAGTGCCTATTTGGCAACATTTTTATATTTAACCTGATGCATGATGCGAAACTGAGCCCAATAATGGGTGAACCTACAAACTTTGTTTCATGAAGGTGTCAGCATCTGTAGTTACCACTTTTGACTTAAACACACAAAGTCAAGTGCAGAACAAGAGTGAGGCTGCATTCATAGAAACATTTAACATCTGTGTACCATGTACCAAACTAAAGAGTCAAAGTACACGTCAAAATTATGTTTTTCCAAATAGGACTTATTTATGTTCACATGTTGAGATATTTTGGCATAATTCTTATACAGTGGGACAAAATGTAGTCTTTGATCCATACCCTGGGTGATATGTTCCTTCATTGCCATGAGCACATACACTGTGGTTATATAATGACACAGCTCTTTAGCCCCTACAGTTGACCAATTGATTTAGTTACTTCCAATAGGCTTGGAGCTGAAAATAGAATCAGGAAGCCAAAGTATTGGGAAGGATTAACAGCCGCGCTATTTCATATAGTAGGGTTTGTAGGAATCATTTAAGGAAGCAGGGTTTCCCAAGAATTACCTTGAATGTATAAACCAGCCATAGTCTAATTTGTCCCACTACAACTTCATATTGATACAAAAAGTTTTAACACTTCTGATAATAATATATCTGCTCTGCGCCATTGCCTTACTGTAGAGCTGGGTGTAGCACTCTTTTTTTCATGTTCTCTGCAGAATTTTCACTGTGTGAATTACCAACACAAGCGTAGTGTACTGTATGCATTTTAATAGGGCAATTAACCCATCTTGTGATTTGATAGATTTGCATCTAACTGTATTCGGCCAATGTTAAAATTGCATTCTACAGTCTTGAAAGCTGAAATAATTTACACCATTTATTTTTTCCTTTGCCTTTAGTCTCTGGAGCCAGTTCTAAACCCAAGCCTTCATAGAAACAACATGGACAATCAGCCTCACCGGAAGCAGGGTATTTCTATGGTGTCAGCTGATATGGGTTTGCTCAGCATGGTACGCCAAGGCATCCTGGCCCTTCAGCTGCTGCCTCCAAACTCCAGTGCAGGTCGGTTTACCCCAACAATATGAATAAGAAATATATATATATAGGCAATGATCATATTTGATCATCTGTTCCATTTATATATGGCTTTCAATCGCCCTTCAGAATTTCCCTAATTCTAAATTGCTGGTTGGTCATATAGCTGAGTTTAAAAATCTACATTCTGATTCAAATTGATCTTCATTTGAATGATTCGATATTGATTCAAAAAAAGGACAAATCGATGAACTCAGGTTTTAAGGTGTGTGAAAGGTGCCCATCCCAAATTTCAAATTAACCCACCAACCTTAGCAGT
Organism: Pseudopleuronectes americanus; assembly: GCA_038501795.1. Lineage (NCBI taxonomy): Eukaryota > Metazoa > Chordata > Actinopteri > Pleuronectiformes > Pleuronectidae > Pseudopleuronectes > Pseudopleuronectes americanus. Next base: position 247,362 of record CM076724.1, read on the forward strand.
CTAGATCCGGGCCTGATAACACTTCCTTGAAATAGCGATACCTTTTACCTATCTTACAAATAACGAAATCAATCTCAGTTCAAGTCAGTAAATTGTTTAACACAAAACACACACACACTGGGTTAAAACAACAGAATTATTCAACTTAGACAATGTATGGAGAGCCAGAGAAGATAGCTGAGCGTGCTCAATTTGGCTAGAATCAGTTGACGTTACACAGTGCGATTGATAGAGACACAGACAGGAGTAGTAAATTACTGACAGTGACCATAAAAAAGTAAAGGTAGGCCTGGGATCGAACCACCAACCTTTAGGTTGGAGGAAGCTCTACCCCTCAGCCAATGTTAGTAGTCATAATATCTGTCGTAGCACAACTGGAATGTTCTCCTGGACATAAAATGCATTTTCATTATCATCGTTGTCACCTTCTCTTATATACATTTTATTCAAGCACAGTGAAAGGGTATCTGTAGATTTTATGCTGAATCCTACCTGTATATTTGTTGTGCATCTATAGTACATACTTCACCAGTATAACCCTATATCTAATGATGATAATATAGTTAAGATAAAGACAGATCATTTTTAAAAATTCGCTTTTTTGGTATTTCACAAAATTGCACAAGGGTGCCCCAGATTTCACTCTTTGCCATGGCAGAAAATATAAGCCTTATTAACAAAGCCAATTCAGTTTCCCATAATGAGAAACATTGATGACAAAATCGATCCAAAGAAACAGAGTCCAGTTGTTCATGGACACCTAATGGCTTCACTGCAGATAAACTGACTTTATCAGGTAGGATGAACACAATGTTTTTTCTAACTTCCCTCTCCACACAATGTCCAGCACACAAACAATAAAAAAGTTATAGTATTTTGTCAGCATGTGTGAGGAAGGCTCACAAATGCACAGGAATAATTCTGTGCAACCTTTTTTGATGACTTTGCTGAACTAATGTCTTTAATCTGTGCTGACAATGACAGTGTGGTTATTCTGGACTTCATATTCTCCAAATGGTCTGAACATTTCTAAGGTTGTAGTGAGTGATGTTGCTCCTTCTGATCGTTCTTAGATTTTCTTTGAGAGTTCTATCTGAGTAGGCAAATATGTTGTCACGAATTTGAAACTCACTTCAACTCTAAAATTACAAAAGTCATTGCTCCTAAAAGGACAAAGGTTGTCTCTGGTAAGAAACGGATCTCCATGCCGTGCTGTCAGAAGAAAAAGGGAATCCAGAAAAGCTGAACGAAGGTGGCGAAAAAACTAATTGTGTGTGTTTGTGTTTTCCAGGTATCATTATAATTACAGATGGAGTGACAAGTGTCCCTGATGTAGCAGTGTGCGAAACCTTGCTGAACCAGCTCAGAAGTGGAACCATTGCTTGCTCTTTTGTACAGGTTAATATGATCATGACAGAATCACAATGTTTGTAGTTATGTTATTTGTTAATGATGTAGCTTAATTTTCAAAGTGCAATGCCAGAAATAGTGTTTGTCGATGTGGTAACTCAAATATTCTAGTTTAAATTGTAGTGGAGGTGATACAGGTATGACAATAAAGAATTATAACTAACAGGATCATAAATATGGTCTGAATATGATGAAAATAAGGGTAGAATTCTTAACAATGTACTTAATCATTAACACTATTTTATATGTAGGACTATGTGATGACTGATTCTGTCATCTTGATCCAGAATGGAGGAGACATAAAATGACTAATGCACTGAAAAGTTGGGCTGTTCTTCTTTTGACTGCGTTTGTTCTGCTTCAGGTTGGTGGTGCATACTCCTATGACTGCAGCTTTGGATACATACCTAATGTAGAGCTGATGAAGTTCATCTCATTAGCTACCTTTGGCTCATACCTGCCCAGCTGCCCTGAAATTGACCTGACCAGCCAAGATATGAATGCCTACCACAAGGCCTTCTTAACCTATTCCTTCCTCAAGACCCCAGAGTCAATGAATTCAGAGTACTACTGTGGTGAGACACATGGGTTATTCCAATATCAAATCAACACATCACATCCTCACAGGCTCCAACATTATTGATATAAATATACTTTGGCTTACTAATCTGGTCATATAACAAATCCGTGGCACAAAAATCTATTGAGCCGCAGATGGCAATTAAAGGGAGGTCTGGGCTAATGAAGTTTGAGCTTTTTTGGTGGACTCTACATATGGCCAGACTTTGACTGAACTGAAGTAGCATCTTTGATGAGAGGGGAAATGTTTCCATTAGAGACTTAAAAAAAACAACTTTGTGGGCTCTGACTTTAAGTTAGGCCACATTGGCTGAAACTTTTTCAATCACTCGTCTAGGGCTCTTAGTGCTCCATTTTTGTGTGTAAATGCGATTAAATATCCAGTGCTCATGGAGCATGCCAGTGTGCACGTGGGTTTCTGGGAATAGGGATGGACTGAGATATACTGGGTGAGCTAGTGGCAGGGATTGTCTTAATTCATACAGTGCATCTATGGGCAGCACTTTTTTTTCTATGGGGGTAGCTTTTGGATTCAGTATCATGTCATGCAGATGGGGAAGACTGGATGAACCGCCAACCTTCTGGTTAGAGTATGACCACTCCACCACCTCGGCCACGGCCAATTCAATTTGGTTCACATCCAAATACATATGTGCATCTAGTGAATTTAAATGTTCATGATCAATGTTAAATTACATATCTAAATGAAATGTGAATGTGGTCTCATAAAGGGACTCCTACTTTACTGAGGAATGTACTCTCTTCTAGTTCCTGTCAGATTTATGTTTTGGGAAAAATTTTTTGTCTGTCTTGTAGGTTCACTCATTCATTATCTTCATAAAAAAGCACAACATATTTGAATTGGTACTGATAATGATGATAATAAATATTATCTTATATTATATATTTTTCACTGTGTTGTAGTTTCTCAGCACAAACTGTTTAATGAGCATCTGGTGTCAGCCAGTGGTAACCCCGCCCTGGTCATGAGGAGGAAGAAGCACACAGAGAAGGAAGTCCATGCTCATTTAATCAGTGTAGTGTCTGTGCGACTGAGAGAGGGCTACACCATCAGAGAAATCAGCCTCACCAAAGGTAAATATCTTTATGTAGTTAATTAAGATTATGTGGAAAGTCTAAGGACATATCGCTTAATCAGATGCAGCGTGGGAGCTCCCACTTCCATGTTTATGCTCTTCATTGCAGGAAACAGTTATGGCTCAGTAATGCGCTCATGATTAATCAGCCTTTTTGCTGTAATACATACTTGATGGTTTTCCCTTTCATCACATGGCAATAGAGCAAACAGAGATTCACATTTTCTGCCAGATTATTTTGTACCAGTGTTTCATCCTTCTTTACCATTAAACCCTGGATTGATGTTCTTTTAGTGGTTGCCTTTTAAGGGGGTTATGGTTAGCTTTTCAATCAGTTTGTTACATATCTGTTGTGTATTTCAACACCACTACTTACATTAATGCTATGACCTTTACCAGCATTTCGCACTGTAGCTTTGTCTGGCTCGGCAGTGTATATCTCTACGTTGAATCAAGTAATTAAACAATAATTCAGCAACAAACAGTCCATCGCTTGAACTTTTAATCCTTTTTTAAAATGTGGCTCCTGACCTCCTGACTTGTTTAGGTGGAACTCAATTGGAGGTGAAACTGGTGCTGTTATGGAAACACAACATGCATATCGAGTACCTGGCAGCAGCTTCCTGGCCACTGGACCCCACCAAGAGAACCACAAAGGTGGAGGTGACGATGGAGGGAAGCTATGACATTCTACATGACATCAGCTGCACCCAGAGGAAACCCATCACCAGCCCGTACCGGACCTCTGTCATCCGCCGCTTTTGGAACACACTGCAGAGGTACAACATCTGTGACTGGAAGAGGAAAGTATAATTTCCAGTCTATAAAAATAACAAATGTAGAGTCTGCTCATTTTCTCCAACATATAGAACATGAAATGATCATTACACATTATATAAATCTACTAACCACCTGTGCACTCCTGTGTTCTTTCAGCATCAACCAGACTGATCAGATGTTGGTGCACCTCCAGGCATTCAACTCAGTTCCTGAGAACTTCATGATTCCTGAAAGCACCAAAAATGGAGTTCCTCTGTTCTACATCCCCCCTGGCTCTACTACTCCGGTACTGTGCAATAATAGGACCTATCCAGTCTGGTCAAAATGACAACAAATTAGACTTAGTAATTGGTTTCGGTAAAAAAATTTAACAACTTGAGCTGTTGATTAGTTTTTGCAGCCCTATAACGGATTACTGCTCAGTGGTCACGGTGTTTCCCACAGAACTTTGTAACTGTCAAGCATGCTTACACAAAGTACATAGGCTGTCACCTGCTTACGTGAAATGATAAGACCTGAGGTAATGTCACAATGGGAAAAACAGGAAAATAGTGAGGAGCAGAGCTGAGAGACAAAAGGTTCGGGACCATTTCATACTGAAAAAGATGCAATCTATGTTGAGAAAAGGATAAAGGTAAGAGATATTTTAGGAACATGGCTGTTTTTTTATGTTTTATTTGCTGCTAGTTCAGTGATTATTGGTCACGGAAAGACAAGAAAGATAATGTTGGTATCTGTGGAGTCTAGGCTCATATGATTGCTTGTGTTGTTAGCATTAAGCAGTATCATCTTCAATACCAGCTTTGTTGACATGTACAGTTTGTGTTTTTGTTAGACCTTGCTGATTCACTAGCCTGGTGTCTGAATTGTATTTGGTTAAGGTGCAGATGTGGGAAGGTGTGTACAATGGTAACTGAGTAGTAGTAGTAAAGGAGGTAAAGAGAGTAAAGGAGTAGCTTGAGCGGGCATCTGTGTCTCTGAAGTGCTGACTTTGGTCAATATTATGGGGTAGAAGACCTTTCGAGAGTATATGCAATCATTTAAAGTACGATTAATGCAATTTGCATGGTTTCTACGGCTACAGTGAACATAGACAGAAATTACAGTATTTAGGGCCAGTTTCCTGTTTGAGGCAGGGCTCAGGTAGTGATAGTGGACAAAGGTACTACGATAAATGAACTCAATCCATTTCACTATAACCTGAGGCTGGGGGTCCGTAAGGAGGCATGCTCCTCTGTGCAGCCAATAAAACCACATCATGCATGCCTTGCTTGCTGAAACATATTCTTACAGATCCAGCACTTGCTAAATAAAAGAACATTAGTCAAGATAATTCTGGATTTATGGGTGGCTACTTGGTGAGGGGGTAGGTCTATTTTAATTACCTTCCCTACTTGACAAGTGGGGCTCGAATTTTAAAAAGGATCACCTTTTAAATGTAGGCTGCCTCTGGAATAAACCTGACATGATGAGATTTATTGATTTCAGAAACCCAAATAAATGTTTTTTTCAACTGAAAAGTGAAATTTGTGTTACATGCCTTATTTGTGGTGATGAGGTTTGGCCTTTATCCTTGTACCCTCTCTACTCTATTTTCACACTTCCTGCAACTGACCTATCTCTTGTCACAGGTTCTGTCCCTGCAGCACAGTGGATCCAAAGACTCCCCTCAGTCCAAGTTTGCTTCCTACTGGAAACCCATCCTCTCCATGGATGCCAACTTCTGGCAGAGATGGCTCCATATGCATCGCATCACCATCATCCTTGAACATGACATGTGAGAAATAAGCCCTTTTTTCAGACATGACTTACGGGTTAAATCAGGAGAATTGGCTACAGCATTTACCCATAGTCTGCCATTAACACATGCACAACTCAGCCGGAGGTTCTCTGCACAGACAACAGTATTAAATCATCCGCATTATTTAGGCGAGAGGTGAAGCCGCCGGGTGCAGCCGGCGATGCTGGAAGCGCTGTATTAACTCCGCTGCTGACATCATATGAACATGTTTACACCACCCCATCGTCTCCTATTTCCACAAACTCTCTTAACATCTTCTTCATCTACTTATATCAGAATCAGAAAGTATTTATTGCCAAGTAGGGTTTACAACTATAAGGAATTTGCTCTGGTTATTGGTGCATACAATGAAAATAGAAACATAAAAACACAATAAATACAACACACATAAGAAAAGCATTTAAAAATAAACAATATATATTTACTCACTATTTACTTCTTATTTACCCACATTTTTTATATTTATACAAAATAACATTTATTTAGACATAAACATATCTATATAAAATATATAAAAGATATAAAAAGTGAGGTAAAAAGTGAAATGCAAAATGCAAAACAGTGAACAGTGTCAGATTGCAATATGCAATGGAATTCTGTATAATATAATATAATATAATGTGTTAATTTAACACATCCTTGAGTTGTGGGGGCGGGATAAGAGATGGGTCAGATGGGGGTCCTGGGCCTTGTTGATAAGGCCAACTGCAGCCGGGAAGAAGCTGGTTTTGTGGCGGGCGGTTTTGGTCCTGATGGACCGCAGCCTCCTGCCGGAGGGGAGAACCTCATATGACATTATTCATTCTATCTTTCTACCTGTTGTACTGATTCATGGTGTTAAGCTTGTTGTCTGCCATATTACATTAATCATTTGTTCTTTCAAGGCCTGTCCCCAAGCATCTGCACACAGCTGGAAATAACGGACGTTACAGCACCATTCAGTGTCGAATCTCCCACTCTGCCCTCACATCACTGTTAAAGGACTGGAGCAGCTTTGTGCTTGTGGAGGGTTACTCATATGTTAAACTCATATACAGGTGAGACAGCAAAAACACCAGTATTAGTTTTGATCAATTTAAAGTAAAAAATAAATCTGATGATGGTTGGTTTGTACCAAGCTGGAGTTTCCTGTGTCCTCCCTGCTCACTCCTGCTGACCTGCTCTCACTTTAAGTAATAAACATATTAGGAGCCGATCAATTAATGAAGTTTACTTAGAGTTTGTTTGATTCGCTTCAGAGTTTGAGGCTGCATTTAAACACAATGTGTGTGCTCAGTACAATATGATACGTGACGCACACAGTTTGACTCTGTTAAAGTGACCAGACGATCCGGATTCATGATCTGACACCATTGATTATTATATAAATAACTTATCTTAAGTTTGTCTTTTAATCATAACCATCACCAAAAAAAACTGAACAAATCAACATGACCTATTTCATTTTTGGAGCTGTGAAGTTAGTTAAAATTTGTAACCCTTTCGTTTTTATACTGTGAACGTGAACTAGTTAATTTCCATCTGTATGAACTGAAACTTGAACTAGTTCTTCTTAAGTGTAAATTGGCACAACACTGCTATTGCTTTTCCAACCACCAGCATCCTCCGAGGGTAATGTCAATTATACAAAGTAAACAACATGGGGTTGCTCGACCAGATTACCAGTCTACATGTTATCAAGACTTACTACTGTAAGTGGCCACATCGGTCGGGGCAACATACCATACTGTAGGCACCTGGGGTCTCATTTTTAAAACCCTAATTCAATACAATTTTATTTGTATAATTCTGACAGACTAGTTTTTATAATGAAAACAATAAGTGAATGATAATTATGGATATAAATATGTTATTCATTATGGCAGCAACAAGTATTCATATTACAAAATCTAATATAATAATAATCACAAAGGTGACTGTTAATGCTAGCCATTTACACACTGACATGTTGTATAAAAAACTCATTAAACAAACAAATGTAGGAGAAATCAAGAATGAGAATACGAGCATGTTCTTGCATGACGTCCATAGTCCACAGTAAGGCTAAGGTCAAGATATTTAGTTGATAACTTGTTTAACGGATCACAAGCCTAAGACCACATAATTTTTGTTCTTTGAAATAAGATATTCAATATAATAATGTATTTACTGAAAACAAAGTAACATTTAATGATTTGTCTCCACAGCTCATCTGACCATCCTCCCAAGTCTTTCTACCTGGTCCGGCTGATCTCTAAGACACCTTGCATGGTGCTACGTCTGGGCTTTCCAATTGGTACACCTGCCCATGTCCGAAACAAGGTACCTCCTGAATAAAGTGTTAAGAAAACTTGTACAGACATATTTCTCTGCAGCAGAACCTGCCTCTTTGAACATGATAAGGTTCAGCATTTGCATCTGATATTCAGGGACTTTGTAGTACACAGTGTTGTAGTTTAATGGTGGAGATGGATTCCATTGTACTGTGGGATGTTAATAGGATGTGACAAGATGTAGTTAGTGTATTGTGGGTTGCAATCTACCCGTGTGCTTCTCAGGCTTAATAATGTTTTTGTTTGTCACTGTTTGTGTCTGTCATTAGATTGTCGATGAGCTTCGAGAACAGATCCTCAAACTTCGCTTTCCTCACCGTGTTCAAAACAAAGAGGCCACCCCCAAGACCAAAAGGAATCCATCTCCATCTAAATCTTCCATCCCTGCTCCCAAACCTGTGCTGTCCGACAGACCCTGTGTGGTAGTCTTGAACAAGCCCCTTGAGAAACTTCTCATAAGGTCAGTGACTGTGGTTCGAATTCATAATACACATACACATAAAATATGAACAAATAAAGGTCCTGTACAAGACATTAAATATCTTGTCAGTCAGAGAGTTTCTGCTCTTTCTCTTTCTCTCTTTTTCAACTCATGTATTGTTAGAATTCCTGAATTAAAAGTATTAGTTACGAATGGCTGCAAGTTGGAATGAGTACAGCTCTGATGTTTAAAGACAAAAAGCCATGACATTGTATTCTCTGGATGAGGGAGGCTTAAATTGTTTATGCTTTGCAGGTATGAGAAGCTGCCGGTAGACTTTAAGACCCCCTTCATTTTAAACATGGAGAACTTCCAGCCTTCCAGCAGAGCTGTGCCACTAAGCATGGCAGCCAACCGAACAGCCTCTTCTACCCTGGCATCTCTGTCCCGTTACTTCCTGCACCAGCGCTGGGTGTGGGCCGTACAGAGCAGCCAAGGATCGGCTGTGGCAATGCAAGCTGTTGCTCACATCCTGTCGATGCTCTCTGAGTGAGTTCACTTCAAGCACTTTATTTTTCTTAGGAAGTGTCAATTTTGTTTGTCCATGAAGTCCGGGGGATGTCCAAAGAATTGTGTCAATGTCATGGGAATTTCAATAGTCAAGCACAAGTTATTACAATGTCTTTCCGGAAGTTTATTCTACATCTGCAGATGGGCATCATCATACAAAACCATAGCATAGATTTCATACAATGAGCAATGAGACACAGGAGGAGCAACATCTTATACATTTTCAAACCCCTCCTAGAGGAACAAATGTTATCAATCAGACTCTTTGATGCTAAGAAATAGGTGACGAATATCCTGTCACCTAGTCTGTCCCAGACCCCTGGAGTGTAACAAATGTTTTCAACATCCCCTTTCTCAATCTTCACATCCACCACAAACCCCCGTGCTGTAAAGTCTTTGTTAGGTGACCCTGTTAATGAGGAAGTCATATAACATCACTTACTTGAGCAACCCCCCTGACTCCCCAGGAAACCATTTGCTCATCTCTCTAAACATTTAAAGAAGTTAATCTTATCAAACATTGCCCAAACAGTAAAATTACTATTACAGTCAACAAGCAGGAGATTCTCTTCTTAGATTTATTCACAACTACACATATATCTCCATAGTGTTCAGGTGAGGGATGGCGCGCAGGCAGATTCAGGATGTATCGTATTACAACCACTGTGGTAGACCGCATGGTTTTTGTTTACAGCGCATTGACAGCAGTGTCGGCCCTCGTCACAAGAAGCTTTCTTAACATCTTAATTGCGGAGTTATTTTTCTTCTTTTCTTTTTGTGTTAGTCGCATGATATAAAATGAACACATACACTTGCTCACAGTGAATCCTGCAATGGATCACTTGCTATGGCCAAAACAATCAATATACACACAATTTTATTGTTAACTGTATAATACAGTGGGTACGGAAAGTGTTCAGAACCTTTGACATTTTCCACTCTTTGTTTCATTGCAGCCATTTGCTAAAAGTTAATTTTATTTGTCATTAATCTACACTAAGCACCCCATCCTGACAGAAAAAAACAAATGTATAAATTTTTGCAAATTTATTAAAAAAGGAAAAACTGAAATATCCCATGGTTATAAGTATTCAGACCCTTTACTCAGTATTGAGTAGAAGAACCCTTTTGAGCTAGTACAGCCACGAGTCTCTCGGGAATAATGCAACAAGTTTTTCACACCTGGATTGGGGATCTGCCATTCTTCCTTGCAGATCCTCTCCAGTTCCGTCAGGTTGGATGGTGAACGTTGGTGGACAGCCATTTTCAGGTCTCTCCAGAGATGCTCAATTGGGTTTAGGTCAGGGCTCTGGTTGGGCCAGTCAAGAATGGTCACAGAGTTGTTCCAAAGCCACTCCTTTGTTATTTTAGCTGTGTGCTTAGGGTAATTGTCTTGTTGGAAGGTGAACCTTCGGCCCAGTCTGAGGTCCAGACGATCTGGAAGAGGTTTTCTTCCAGGATATTTCTGTACTGTACTCATCTTTCCTTCAATTGCAACCAGTCGTCCTGTCTCTGCAGCTGAAACCCCCCCCATAGCATGGTGCTGCCACCACCATGTTTCACTGTTGGGATTGTATTGGGCAGGTGATGAGCATTAGCTGGTTTTCTCCACACATACCGCTTAGAATTAAGGCCAAAAAGTTCAATCTTGGTCTCATCAGACCAGAGAATCTTATTTCTCATAGTCTGGGAGTCCTTCATGTGTTTTTTGGCAAACTCTATGCAGGCTTTTATATGTCTTGCACTGAGGAGAGCTCCCGTCGGGCCACTCTGCCATAAAGCCCCGACTAGTGGAGGGGTGCAGTGATAGTTGACTTTGTGGAACTTTCTCCCATCTCCCTACTGCATCTCTGGAGCTCAGCCACAGTGATCTTTGGGTTCTTCTTTACCTCTCTCACCAATGCTCTTCTCCCACGATTGCTCAGTTTGGCTGGACGGCCAGGTCTAGGAAGGGTTTTGGTCTAGTCTAAACTTCTACATATAATATATCAACCAATTTTACTTCACACTAACATTACATTACTCAAAACAAAACTATATACTACAAATAATAACAAAGCAGGCCACTGTTTTGCGCTCTTTAGGAGATCTATTCTTTTTTAACTTTTGCCACATCCTATAGCTTGCCACATATCTCTGTCTTCTGACCATCGTCAGGAGTATCTTCGAACTCCATAGATTCTCATATCATGCCTCGTGAATGAGTGCGACAGGTCTCCTTATAAAAATATACAAAAACACCTAAAAATAAACAAATACCAGACAGGCTGTGTGACTTCCTAATACTACAGTCCAATAGCTACATCACTCCTCGCATGCATATCCAGACTGCAGTCAGGAACCTCTTAAAGGAGGATATCAAAGAAGACATGGACAGCATAATCTCTAACCAACACATCAATACACATCCAAAGTCGTCTCCCATACTTATGTACCATGTGTATATTACATTTTTTCCATTTTAAACTAAATTTGATAATTTTACATTTCATCTCTGTCAACTATTCTATATCTATACCCTACCATCTCCCACCAACCCAAAATATTCAAAACTCCCATTATCATCAATCTATTTAATCCACAAAATACCATACACATATAAAACCACCACAACTTTCATAATCTTCCCATACTTACTCTCCCACTTTCTCCACACTCTTCACCACTCCCCTCTAAAAATATACACCCTCACTCACCTCACACCCCTCAAAATCGGGTCTGAATACTTTCCGTACCCACTGTATATTGTATATACCTCTAACAGGGATGTTGAGTGGACCTCTTAGGGTAGAGAAAGGGTTCATTTTAGTTGAACAGTGTCTGAAAGCAGTATAGAGTATGGAATTTAAGATTACTATTGCAGTGCCTGTTTTAAAAATGTTTGTAGTGGGCTGTTTGCTCAGTCTGGCGTTGCTGGTAGCAGCTTTCTTGAGAAACTTGAGACACTAAGATGAGTTACAGACCAGACAGTTTGAGCTGATTCCTTGTTACAAAATACTTCAACATTGTAACTGTTCATGGGTGAGTCTTTTTAAATTATAGCATCAGTATTTAATTACTTGGGCTGAACAAAAGTTTTGAAAATTTAAACAAATAAACATAATACACATAAAATAAAAATGATTTATGGTGATGTGCTGTCTTGACAAAAAAACTGGTGCTTTCATTTTAAGTGCTTGTACAGAGCAGCTATGAAAACAGAATTCCTATGTGCAGAGGTTGACACAGAACCTCTTTGCTGAGTCTCAGTCTAAAATACTTACATACTTTAGATGGTCTATTTATGTATGCATGGATGTATTGTTTTGGAGCAGGCACATTCATCTTTGTGACTCACTGCTGTCACTATCAATGACATTACTTATGTTGCTTAGTACTAGCCCCTGCTGCTGCAGAGCACTGTTAACTTGCTTATTCAGAATTGATATTTTTTGGCACATAAAAGCCCAAATAAATACCGCTGTGTTGGTTTTATGTGAGCTAAGCAGCTTTGTATAATTTTATTGCCTAAAAAACTCTATTAATCTCTGTGTAGCATCCGTATATCGGAAGGCTTCCACTTCGCTGCCAGTGGAGAGGGAATCGTAAACATGGTTATCGAGCTGCCAATGAAGGTAGAGAACATTAGCAAATAAACTCTCTTATGGGATACTTATTGTTGAAAATTTGCATCTGTTTAACTTTGATTGTTTTATATTCAGCATTCTCATATGTATGTTCTTCTCTAGGTGTTATTGCTTGTAATTAGACTAATAAATCAAATTTCAATCTTCAGGGGATGTCAGGAGACACAAACAAAGAGAGTCACTCTTGTATTGTTCAGTACATCCTGTTTCCACCCCACTCTGCTTCAACAAAGGACAGGTAAGACTGGGAGTGATTATTTGTATAAAGAACCTTCATTTTAAAAACTGGTCATTATGAACTGTGTCCGCATGCATTTATCTGCCTGATATGTGGATTGACATTGTATTTGTCAATTTCATGTTCCAGAGCGGCTGTTATTTTTTGGACTTTTATCCTTAAGCAGAAACAGAAAATCTTAACTTATCGTTGCAGGGAAATTATTGTTGCACAACACACAAAACTGCTATGAAATGTTATTGATAATAAATAAATATTAAGTTAATAGAAAAATTAACACATTTAAATGGATTCCCTGAGATAAATACACAGGTCAATGGGGTATCCCTCAGCCACCTATAATGTTGCCCTAAGTTCTCTCCCCAGACAGCTCAAAACTCGTACTCACTCCAACTCATGTAACCCTAAAGGCCAATTCATGCTTCTTCGCCAAAGCCTATTCGTAGACACATGCAGAGCCAATCTGTATAAACTTGAATGCCTATTGAATTTAAGCATATCAGGTGATGTGTATTTGTGAAATGAGGGAAAATGTGGCCTAAGGAAATCAACACCCTATATCAAGGTGTGCATAATTATTAGGCAGCTTCCTTTCCTCCAAAAAAATGGGCCAAATAAGAGATTTAACTGACTCTGAAAAGTGAAATTTAAAAAAAAAGTATTTCAGAGCGATGCAGCACTCTTGAAATTGCTGAGATATTGGGAAGTGATCACAAAACCGTCAAACGTTTCGTGCAAATAGTCAGCAGGGTCGCAAGAAACGTGTTATGCAAATGAACTGCCAAAGATTTGAGAATAATCATACGTCAAGCTACCAGGAACCCATTATCCTCCAGAACTGTCATATTCCAGAACTGCAACCTGGAGTGCCCAGAGAAATGGCCAAGGTAAGGAAGGCTGAAACCCGACCACTACTGAACAAGAAACATAAGTTGAAACGTCAAGACTGGGCCAATAAATATCTTAAGACAGACTTTTCAAAGGTTTTATGGACTGATGAGATGAGAGTGACTCTTGATGGACCAGATGGATGGGCCCGTGGCTGGACCAGTAACAGGCACAGAGCTCCACTTCGAATCGATGCCAGAAAGGTGGAGCTGGGGTACCGGTATTGGCTTGTATTATTAAAGATTAGCTAGTTGGACCTTTTCAAGTTGAAGATGGACTATAAATCATTACCAAACCCTACTGACAGTTTTTAGAAGACAGTTTCTTCAAGCCCTGGCTCAGGAAAAAGTCTGCATCATTTAAGAAGACCAAGATTTGTATCTAGGGCAATGCTCCATCGCATACATCAAAGTACTCTACTGCGTGGCTAGCTAGTAAAGGCCTTTAAGATGACAGAATAATGACATGGCCCCCTTTCCTCATCTGACCTAAACGCTATTGAGAAATTGTGGTCCCTTCTTCAACGGGAGATTTACGGTGAAGGAAAACATCAAGAAACTGAAAGAATCCATGAATGGAAGGCTTATTACTGTTATTGTTATAACACGATACGCAAGTACTAATGTTTTGAAACGGATGCGGGCAGCCACGGGTAACCAGTGAAGGGAGCGGAATAGGGCGAGTGAATTTAGGTTTATTGAAAAACAGTCAAGCTGCTCCATTCTGAAAGAGCTTTAAAGGTTGGGTGGCACTAGCAGGTAAATCTGCCAGGAGGGAGTTCCCATAGTCTAGGCGTGAAATGACCATAGCCTGGACTGGAACCTGTCTCGCAACCAGGTTCCTAGCAGTCTGGGTGGTCAAAAGTAATAGTCAGGTCGTGGGTGGGAGAGACTTTCCCTGGAAGGAAAAGTATTTCAGTTTTATCAAGGTTAATTTTCAGGTGGTGTGCGAACATCCACTCAGAGATGTAAGTCAGACAGGCAGTGATTTGTGATGCTACCTGTGTTTCAGACTCAGCTCTGTCAATCACTCACATTTCTTTTCCTATTTTATTTATTTGTTTATTTAGAGGGATCCCCTTTAGCTCTACCCTAAGACAGAGCTACTTTTAGTGGGGTCCACTATCATAGCTATGCTGATGACACCCAACTAATCCCCAATCTGAAACACAGGTAGCAGCACAAATATCTGCCTGTCTGACTAACTGGTAGAATGAGCTCCCTAATGACATCAGGACGGCAGAAAGTCTATACATCTTCCGCCGCAAACTAAAAACACACCTCTTCCGACTATACCTTGAATAAAAGTTTAAACGAACGGGTGAAAGAGGAAAGTGAAGGGGATGAAGTAGATGGAAATGTAGTTATAAAGGTGGATTTGAAAATGAGGAGCGTATGTCATCTATCTTTTTGTAAAGTAGTTGACAAAGTGGCTTGGTAAAAGGGTGGAAGGGGGAAAAGGGGGGTCAGGAGGTTGGAAAGATGGAGAAGAGTTTTTTGAGGTTTGAAAATGAGGACTGAATTCTAGTTTGGTAAAAAGAGCTTTTGGCCTCAGAAATAGAGTCAGAGAAAGAGGAGACAAGAGATTGATAAGTTAGCAGGCTGTTTAGGATGTCTGGGTGTGTAGGTGAATGAGGAGGCAGAGGAGAGAGCAGCTGGGGTGGATGTGTTTGCCGGTGTGATCAGTCTCCGTAAGAGCAAGGAAGTCAAGCGATTGCTGGCTAGCAAAGCCAGAGATGAAGTCTGTCTTGCGGTTAGCTGACTGGCAGTGGCCCCAGATGCCCCCTGTGACAAGGTGTTGGGTATGTGTGGAACGGATGGGATAGATAAGAGAACAGGTTATGGTAATTGTGTGAACAAGTGCAAGGTCTATATAATATATATAATATACTGAGCCTAAATCCAGGTAGTTCAGTATTATGAAACACCAGCAGTCCAATGCACACATATCAAACATGTTGGCTTTGATTCCCATCTGCATTGTGGTGCTTTTGTCCCTCCACTATTAATCAGCAGATTTTATTTCCAACAAAAGATTATAATTATTGACTGATTAGCAGTCCTCAAAGAAGAGGAGGAAACCCAGCTGAGGCAATGGGTTTAAATGTTGACTTGGCTGCCCCCACAAAAAATGTTGTAACGCAAAGGAAAGGTCTGCTTAGCTTGTCATTCAAACAGAATCCCCCTCATTAATACTGACACCAACTATACACTGACTTTATATAGTGACTGAGCTCCTTGTGAAGCTTAACCATGACTAATACCCTAGAAACACATGTCATTTCAAGACATTTTCAAGTTTAGTTGAGCTGTATGGTCAAATTTGTCAACTTACCTTTTGTCTTTCATGGGACTGCAGCTTCTCCACCGAGGACGATAATGACACAGAGGTGGAGGCTGTAGACATGGACACAGAACTGAGCCTGGTGACAGAGTGCTGGGTAGAACCTCAGAGTGGCATTGTGATGAACTGCATGGACCAGCATCGCCACTTCCAAGGCCTCATTTATCAGGAGATCCCTCAAGCAGTGTGTATAATTAATTCTACTTCAGATTGTTCAAGAGTTTTTTTGGGCTATAGTTTAAATCTTTTAACATACAAAGATCCCAGTTTCCTGCACTGTATCTACGATTATTTGCATGTTTATTTAATGACAACCTACTGTCTTATTTTAGATTTTCCCAAGGGATCTGACTTGTATATCCACCATGATGACCTTCGAGTATTTGAGCCTATTGTGTCAGAATAAGGACCAGATCTGCTCACTACCAGTTGGACTCAAGGATGTGAGAGGTGATACAACACTTACCAAACACTGTATATAAAGATGGACAACACATATCTACTTCCTCCCACTATCTAGAAATGAAGCAAAGTTAATATCCTTGGGAGGTAGAACTGTGAGGTCTCTCCGATACACACATGCTCAACCATTCGCGAGTCAGTCTGAGCGGTCAATCAGGACATTTCAACACATTCTTATAATGTCAAATAAGTAATTAAAATTTATACATACATCAATGTTATAATAACTACTATTTTACCAGAATTTTCTCTTTTAGTTTGGCTGTTTACACATCTGCTAAATTGGAGGAGGCAGGGTTTATAATGTATGCTGCAGGCAGCCACTAGCTGGCAATAAAGGTGATTCGGCTTCACATTTGGGAAGTAGTCATGTTGTCTATCTTTATATATAGTTTATGAGACTGCCCTGCAGATACTGAATGTTCATAAATTCTGTCCAGGGGTGGTGTAGAAACATACAGATGCTTTAGTCAAGAAAAAGCAGGATTACTACTCAATAGAAAAACTTGAAATTTGAGTTTGCTAAGTGTGAAAGTCATTAGCCTATTGTGCTTGATATATCTGAAGTAAATGTTATCATTGTTGCCATTATGAGAGTTGTTGAGTATGAGTAGTAATACAAGTTTATTATTATTATTATTATTATTATTATTATTAACTGATGTGCATTCCTTTACACATCAGTGCATATACGAAGGATTTAACTTTGGACGTTTTTCAACTTTATCACTGTTGGGTAGTATAAGAATAAATGTATAAGAATGCATAACAAAACAACGGCAGATAACCCAAAATCTTTATTTAAAACTAGAGCTGTGAAAAATAACGCGTTAACGCGTTATGATTAAATTACAGGATTAATTCGTTAATATTTTTTAACGCATGCGCAGAAGGACCTTCCAATATACCCACATTTCCGCCCTATTTGCACTAGTCGCCGCTCTGATGCAGTCAGACGGCAGCTGCTATTCAAATAAACAAACATCACCTTCTGGATGGAAAGATCGTGCCCCAAAAAAACAAAGATGGAACATTCAATAAAACCAAGGTGATATGCACACTCTGCGGGAAGTCGTTATTTCATTCACCGTAGCTATATACGGCTAAAGTACCACCGCAACACGGAGCATGTGTTGGTCGGCGAGGGGCGTTCAAGTGGAATCCGCCAAACCAGACTCACTCACAGGACACATTGTGCAAAAGAAGCGGACAGGTTTACTGTCAGAAAATGTGAAGTTAGTTTTCCTCACCAACTGGCTGAAGAAAGACTAGCTAATAGAGCCTTTAGAGGCATTAGATTGTGCCATGTTGTGGTGAATGGTTGTTTGACAAAAAAATAGAAAAATGCTCAACCATACTATAAAAACAATGGCTAAGAAGCCCAAATAATTTCTGTTTGATTTAAAAAGAAAAGAAAAAAGTTTTATTCAACCATACAATGGCTAAGAAGCCCGAATTCTGTTTAGGATGAATGTTCCATATGGAATTGCAAAGAGAACTGCTAAAGAACTGCTGAGTTGAAGCACCATTGTTTTGTTTATTTATGGATAAAAAAAGAAAACATGTTAAAGGAATATATCTCTCTTTTGTCAAATCTTTTTGTTCTCACCAAAATATACCGAGAAAATAGGTAATGTGATTAATCATGATTAATCCATAGAAACCTGTAATTAATTTGATTAAAATGTTTAATCATTTCACAGCCCTATTTAAAACAGGAGACATCCAAAACTTTAGCATGTTCTATATGTATATATCAATATATATATATATATATATATATCAATATATATATATATATATATATAGAAAACTGATCACCTCGTAATGATTTATACCTTTTTTTTTATTGATAATTGGCATCAATCAGACCTTTACAGATGTTTATAAATAAATAAATATTACCAAAAAACATAACCAGTAAACATAACCAATATTGTCAATTTAGGTTTCATTACAGTTGTCTGTATATACACACATTTTTTCCATCCCATCAGATTTACCTATGGAAGACCAGGCGTGTAATGTAATATATTAACATGAAGTGTTGGGTTTCATTCACAGTAGCTTAACAAAGTGTGTTTTTCCTGTGTATGCAGGAGGAGCTGTGGCCTCTGAGGACAATGTTCACATGATTCCTTTTCAGTTTGACCTTATTCAGCTGCTTCCAAAATGCCAGCAGGTTGAACTCCTCTTCCACACATTCAGTACAGGTACTAAACTCTACTTCAAAAATATAAATAATAAAAATCCCTCACATAATAAATCATTTTGAAATAGCTCTTTATAATTAAATATACAAACTTAAATAACAGTTTTGATAGTCAAATAATACCAGGCAGAAAATATTTCCTTTTAACAAAATTATATAGAATGTTCCTTGTCTTGTGTGTTTACCTTTTTGTCCTCAGTGATGGAGAACACAAAACAGAATCATGGCTCCCCCTGTCTGCCAAACGAGCTTCTGCTCAGCCTCTTCCACAGCAGGCTGGAGCATGAGCTCAATGACAGAGAGATCCTGTTGGCTGACAGTGATCATGTTGCCTTCATGCAGCACATCTTAGAGCGAGAACGAAACGGCCACTCCGCTCCATTTTCCTTTCCTAT
This sequence comes from Pseudopleuronectes americanus, assembly GCA_038501795.1. Taxonomy (NCBI): domain Eukaryota; kingdom Metazoa; phylum Chordata; class Actinopteri; order Pleuronectiformes; family Pleuronectidae; genus Pseudopleuronectes; species Pseudopleuronectes americanus. The sequence goes on from CM076724.1 coordinate 266,496, forward strand.
TATCAAAGGTCAGTGTGTCTGCATCTCATTGCAGCTGTTCCTAGTGGGACTTTGTAAAAGGTTTACTTCCTCATTATATACCTGACAAGCTTTGAGGTGATGAAATTTGCTGTAGGTTGTGGTGTCCAGGATTTTCATATACATAGAGAGGCCCCCTGATGAGTTACTGTATCGTCTAGTCTAATTTCGGCCTTGTTATGTTTTGCATCGTGTCAGGGGAGTGTGTAAAGACTCCAGACAGACAGGACACTATGACATCATTTCAAACCACTGGCAGCAGCAAAGAGGTGATGGGATCTACCAGCACTTTACAGGTAATTCCATAAAAACATTAATTATAGTAATATATATATAACATAATATAATAACGCATAAATAACAATTTACGTACATGTGTATGTTGACAACCCAAGCAGGTGCACTGTAAACTGTGAAGTATTATAGATCTGCAGGTTTGTGGAAATCTAAAAGGAGAGTTAGAGAGTAAGACACCATGTCACACATGGTCAACTCAACCATCAGGAGCAGTTAGAGGGGTTTAGTGTCTTGCCCGAGGACAATCTACTCTACCCTCACATAGTTAGTTATGAGCATTTACTCTGCTTTGTTGCTCCTCTTGCATAAAACATCAGCTGGTTAGAGTCTGTGTCGTGGTTGCTGTTTTTAAATCCCACTTTTTTGGGTGACTCTTAGGCATGCACTTTCATCACTGCTTTTGAGGAAGATATGTACTGGTAGTGTAGTGTAGTGGTCTAGGCGGGCATGTGTGGAGGTCAGGAGTTCCAGAGAGAAAAGTTGGCTTCTTCCCTGGGAAGATGGAAACTGTTTTCAGATATGAGCTCTCTATAGTTTCTGGAAGTTGAATCCAGGGGCAGACTTCCCACTCAGGAGGGAAAAGGTGAAGGACCCCTAGAAACTAAACCTCTTCAATGTCCCTGAAAAACAATCACTCACACCACATCAGAGTGGTCTTGGATTCATGTGAAAGGCCGCCTATGTAGCTGTGCTCCTCAAACCCGCTATAGTTTCATGAATCAATCATATTTGTATGCTTATGAGTGACCATACGTTGATATGTTTGTAGACACTGGCACGATATCAACACTGATCACCTCATAATGATTTATACCTTTTATTGATAGTTTGCATCAATCAGACCTTTACAGATGTCTTTCAGACAATCTACACTTTATATACAGATCTTCAGATGATGCCTATTTTAGGTATACTCACATAGAACTTGAAGAAAAAAAAACTATATTTAACCTGGGTGTAATCTATATATCTTTATAGATACATATATGCTTTTCTAAACAGTTCTATCAGATATGTACTTGTCTCTGTCATATTTTACTCTTCATATTAACATAATGTCGCTTCTGCAAGTATCAATAGAAGTCTTGTTTTCCTAGTAAGTGTTTCTTTTTAATACTTTCAAAAATGAGCAGTGTGCCTTCTTTCATTATAATGCATATGGCTGTTATTCCTCTAGCTGTCCAATCTCTAAATCAAGCATCCAATATGTTTGGTGTGAAGTCAGAATCATATGCAAACCATTTAAGAGTAAAAATACCTCTACTTTATGTTCTCTTACAATGGCTTTCCATACGTCAAGAGTCCACTTCCCCTATGGTTTATCAGTAGTATTTATGTGACTTTATAGATTGTTATCAGCTTTTGCCTGTATATGGGGTCTGAAGGTATTTTCTATTCAATGTTTTTCCATTGGGCCTTAAACGATGGGTTGCACAAAGCATATCACTGCCCTCCTCTGTACTGCAAAATAATAATAATAATAATAATAATAATAAAGAGAAGGCAGGCCCCATCACACCTTTTCTTTAGGTAGTTGTAAGGTTTTGAGATGGACCCGGGATCTTTTACCTAACAAAATATACCTAGAAAACATCTTGTCCCAATTTGTAGTCTGAGCAGTATATATTAATTTTAATGGATTCTATTCTTTCAATGAGATTTAGGAAAGGGATTATGTTCCATCTTGCTATGTCTTCCTTAATCTTTTTTTTATATTCTGCAAGTTTTATAAGATCTCTTGTAATATTGATTCGCAAATATTTAAAAAAAATGTTGTTTGCCATGCCAAGGGGTATTTAATTTCAATTTCTCTTGGAGGGCTAAAACTCCATGCTGACAGGCAATCCTCTGTCTTCCGTATCTTTCTCTTCATACGAATGGTAAGCCGTGTCCCATCAACGTAAAAAACACTCATAGTTTAGAAGGGTACGAAGTCTAAAAGCCGATCTGTCTCTCCCTTAAGACTCGCTTTCATAAGAATATTCATTACGCTTCTACAGGACTGTTGGGTGACAATCTTGATCCAACTATATTAGTCTATCGTTCAAAAGCCCTCTTTCGTCTACCCAGGCCTTGTGCAGAATCTCGTCTTTGTCTTTTTAAAGGTGGAATTGAATATTATTGACCGTGGCTTGTCTTCTATTTTTCAATGCTAAGGTCAGTAGCTGGGGGTGATCTCCAGTGTGTCCCATAGTAACCTTTCCACAAACTCCACAATAGACTATCCCTCCTCTCCTTCGGGAACATTTAATACCCTCATTCTCTCCCGACAGGATCTCCGTTCTTTGTCAGTTAATTTGTTTTCTTGTTGATCCTTCGCTTTATCATCTTGCTTGGCACCTCCTCCAACTTTTGGACTCGATCCTCCACCCTTCCAACTTGTGTCTCTGTCTCAAATTTTTTATTAACATCGGACAGTTAAGAAAAAGGGTCATTTAGCTGATGTTTTGTGTCTTTGCCAATGTCCTGTATCTCTTCCAAACTGTATTCATCCGTGCCGTATCGTCTGGCTGAGAGTTGGCATTAGCTCCGCCATCTTGTGCGCGTGTTGGAGACCTGTTATCTGTGTTTCCTTCATTTCTTTTAATAGTGCTTTTTTTTGTTGTGTCCCTTTTTCAGATTTATTTGCCCCACTTACCAGCCTAAATATTATCTGACATTGTCATCAGACACAACTGTATACTCTGACTCGGTTTGGTCTTCGGGAACACAAATTAAAAATCGGTGACAAAGAGGCTTTCCTAAATGGGGAAAAAGAGGGCTTTTAAAGAGGGCTCCCTTTTATTTAATAGTTTTTATTCCATTTGTATATATTTTTTTATATCTCCCGTATTTATACTGGAGATACAAAAAGTGGTACTGCGTACTACTTGTTTTCACTTTACTTTAACTCGATGGGACGAATAAAGTTATTTTATCTTATCTTATCTTTGGATCAGGATGGATGTTCGTACCAGGTCTGGATGGAGTTTACTTTTAATGGCCCTCCTTTGACTTTAAAACAAAGGAATGTGTGGTCTCATTCAGAGGTCTTGACACATCACAACCACCCACTTAAAATCATTCCACAATCACCCTTATCTTGATTGTAAATGTAACGCATATAATTGGTGTAATTGTGTTAAGAAAACACAGGGGAAATCAAAAATAAAGATGGATATATAATGGTTCTTTGGCAATAAAATAAGATTTGTTTTTATACAGTGTTGTGTTACATGTTTATGTGCTATTCTATTCATTCTATTAATAAATATGTTTCCCATCTGCCTTTGGCAGAGTTTCAGTAATGCAGACCTTGTGGATGATGAACCCTTGCTGTTGGATAGCAGCTGCTCTGTGCCACAGTGGAGGTGCTACGCCAAGTATATCAGCCCTCAGCAGATTCTCCTCACTTTCCTCCCTGTTTCTTTCACAGGTACTCCTTGACTTCCGTTTGATCCACATTCTAATGATGCATACAATTTTAATGTTGATGTTAATTATTTTGCAGATGTTCTGATGTTAATGGCTACAGGGCTAGAGACAGAGCCTCAGAGTAACATCAGCATGCAGGATGATGACACTTTGATGACTCCCAGCAACAAATCTCAGGTTGACACTCTATCTGGTTCCATCAGTGGGCTGGAGAGGTCTGAGTGCGGCCTCAGTTTGGCCAGTGAACTACAAAGGAAGTCCAGCAATGGACATTTTTCCACCAGATCCCCTGTGCTCTCACCTCAGTCCGACTCAGGTCAGTCTAACGCTCTTGTCTGGGATTCTATTCAAACCACCTTGGCATAATACAGTCCAAAATCTAAATTTATATAGGCCAATATCAAATTAAACGGTTCTTGGATCTATAAATTCTTCGCTCGTTGAGCGGTGCACACAGAATGTACTGTGCACACCACAAATTAAAAGCATGTAAAAAGCTCTGTTTTGCTGCTTTTATTTTGAAATTGAAGTTCCTGTATAGACGCGGACTTACTGTTATGAATCTTTAACTTCACAAAGGAAAAGTGTAATGTTTTAACGACCCTCCGAAGAGGCACACGCTCTAACTGTGTTGTTTCGGGAAGTTTCAAATAAACCTGAAAACATCAGTTGAAAGTCTCGACCGTCTTTCGGGGGACATGCTACAGATAGGTAGAGGATAGTTTTCATTTTTGTTGCCTTTGTGGCTTTATTATGGAAGATTGATGTGTAGTTACTAGGGATGCGCATTTGATTAAATAGTCTTACTCGATCGTCGGGAGAATTAACGATCGATTTTCGATTAATCATTCATATTTTTATATTAAAACAGACTATTTATAGACTATATTAAAATGCAGTGAAAATAGAAAAAACAGCGTGTTTCCTCATTGAGGTCTTTATTACAAGATGAACAACTCTTGTGGCTGTTAAACGGGATCAGTTCAATGGTTACACTTGAAAATATGTGCAGCTGTGCTTTCAGCTAGCCGCTGAGAGCTAGCTCTATTTGACAGTTCTCAACCTCTCAGTCCGGTTGTTGTCACGCCCTCACTCCCGGAGCCCCTCACCCAGACCCGGGTCTGTCCGGGTTCCCCTCCGCATGGACTGAGGGTCCATGTGGGTGTGGACATGAAGCTGAACAGCGGAGCGGAGGCTAGCGCCGGGCTGCTTCCTATATCTGTTAACATCCTCGCTGTGCTGCGTTCTGGGCAACTCGGATATTCCGTCCTCCCGACACATAGTTAGCACGCAATGGTTTTCATCGAGGAAAAAATAATGTCCTCGACAAAATTCTTAATGATCGATTAATCGATCATCGAGTAATTATGCCCATCCCTAGTAGTTACTGTTATAAGCAGGAAGGTGGGTGGGACTCTTGTTTTGAAAGGGTTTCTAACGGAAAGGGGTTATGTCGATAGAGAAAAGTGTGAAGAAAAATAAACGGGTGTGATGTCCCGATTCCATAACCATCTCTCCTGTCCTCTCTCGGCTGAGGCCTCCTGACAGTAAAAGAGAACTAACTGCTCTTCTACATTAGTCTTTTGTAGTTCTCTGTTATTTATACAGAAGGCTAGTCTGACCGTTTTAAGCGATGCTACCTCTATGGACCCTATACGTCACTTTCAAAATAAAACCATCCAAGAAATATTTGTTCTAAAAACAGGATTTGTATCTCGGAAAAACAGGAGAAAATAAAAAGTTCGGAAAACAGGATTTTTATCTCTTTTTTTTACCCTGAGTTTTTTTTTCAAGTGATGCAATACGCTTCCGTAGTAACCTGTCTTTTTGGGGAAAAATTTTAAAATACTATGGTAATTGAAATCTTACCATACAACTGTAGATGAAAGAAAATAGATTATTTTGCACAAGCATATCAGCAGTCTTGTATGCGTATGAGTGCTCTTGAGTGTGTGTAGATATTGTTCAAATCCTGAATAGGAAAACATGGGTGAATAACACAAGTGGGTTTTAAGAAGAAAGAAGAATAGTCGGCCAATTAGGCTCAATGACTTATTGGCCATCCAGGCCTTTATCTCTGACATTTATCAGGTGCAACTATCTGATTAGTTTCTTGCACTTTCATCTGGCTTCAATGATCCATACCAGTGTTAATTTTGGCAGCTATTTTTGATTTAGTCTTATTCTTTAGACGAAAATGCAAATTAGTTTTAGTCACATTTAGTCATTTTTATCCTTCTTAGTTTTAGTCTAGTTTTCGTTGACGAAAAGTCTGAACATTTTAGTCTAGTTTTAGTCGACGAAAACTAATTCCATTTTAGTCTAGTTTTAGTCACATTTAATAGCCACATTAAACTGCTTTTCTATAAAAACATATAGCTGCAGCCTAATAGCTTAAAAATAATTATTTAGTTTTAAATGTGAAAACAAAAAGGGAGAGCAGGTCAGACTGGAGGCGAACACAGAAACTGCAGCTCGGTAGAACCAACTGCAGCTTCTGCTCTGATGAAGAAGCTGAGGCGCCGATCTCTGATCAGCTGAGAACAGAGAAACTCTGTGTTTTCACTGTTTCCATAGTTAAGAACTTTTCAGATGCTCTTGTGTCATGATTGTCCACTCGGGAGGGCTTTGCTTGCTAGGGTCCTCCATTTCCATGACTTGGCAACAGACACATTACTGGCTTACGCCGGGAACACACTGGACGCGGAAGCAACGCCGAAGCGTGGCGTAAACGTTAATCCCCAGCGCGCCGGCACTTGGTTGAACACACCGGACGCGTAAGCGTCGCCGAAGCGTGGCGTTAATCCCTAGAGCGGCTGGCGCTTGACTGTGCACATCGGACTCGCATTTCCCCATGCCGGTCACCCTGCCGATTCTGCTCCGTGATCACACATACAGCCCAGTCTCTATCTCTCTATTTACCTATATGACATGTGTGGCTGTAGTGGATGGGCAGAGGGAAGACATTTAATAAAGTGGTTGGTAAAAGTGGTCAAATTAAAACTCCAAGGAAACGATCGCTTCACGGCGCTAGGCCGCCGCGGTGCAACGCTACGCTTCAGCGCCCGTTGTGTTCAGCACAACGATTTAACATGGGAGTGGATGGGAGCCAGAGGCTTGACGCTGCGCTTACGCCACGCTTTGGCGTCGCTTCCGCGTCCGGTGTGTTCCGGCGTTACTTTACTGATAGGTCAAGAGGGCAGGCAATAGTTCAAGCTGACAGTGATCGCCCTCTGCTGGATCAGGAGACAAAATACATCAGACGGTCTGGTGTGCTTCTAGATCAGGGGTCGGCAAACTTTACTATCAAAAGAGCCATTTTGCCCTCTTCCACCAAATCAAATTTGTCTGGGGCTGCAAACCATATTTGATAACACAGATTATTAACTTTGATATATAGTTATACTCAATGTTGTGACAGTTCACACTTGCACTAGTTCAAAGTTCAGTTCATGCAGATGAAAATGAGCTAGTTCACGTTAATGGAAAAAAGAAATCCAGCTAAGTTAACGATTCCAAAAATCAAGTTAATTTGTTATATTTTTTATTGTTATAATTATGGTGACAAACTTACTTTCATGTGTTTAGTTATGAATCAATTGTGTCGGATCATGTCTTTGTGTCGCTCCTCTAATTTTAACACTGAGTCCAGACTGTGAGCGTCACGTCTCGTCTTTACTGCTCCTCTGACAGCCAGACGAAGGAGCCAAACTGAATGTGCCCCACCATCTCCTCCGGTCCTCCATACGTTGTTAACAGTTCTGTTGTTTTTACCCAGTCTGAGTTTACATGTGTCCAATCTTACTGTTTGTGTGTATCGGTACAAGAGACGGGCTGAGTTAATGAATGAATGTGACCAGCTGTAGGCTGTGACATTTAAACCATGATTGATTGGCATTTAGTGACAAAAGTGTGTCAAAAAAACATGCACCTTATTCATACACATCATCCCCACTAGTCTTTAAGTTTCACTGCAGCCTCAGATTTCTGTTCTTGACTGACAGGATTGGGTCCTGACGTGGTCTTCTGCTGCTGTATATTGTCCATTTCAAGGTTGGACTTGATGTTCACTCAAACCAGCCTGGACCTGTATAAAAAAACTTATATTGCAACACTTAACTCTTACTGTTACCATAATATATTTTTGAATGAAATAAATGTAAATCTACTTTTCCAATTTTTCCAGATGTGGGAGAAAAAGAGGTCCAGTTCTCTGAACCACAGAAAGCTGATTCCAGCTTTGACAGACATGGGTCCCAGCAGAGCACCTGTTATAGCAGCCAGTTAAAGTGTCCAGTCTACGTCTACAACTGCTCTCTGGAGCACCTAAAGGACCAACTGTTACACACCAACTTCAATCCCCAGCCCAGAGACATCTTCAGGTACTGATGCAGACCACTGGTAGTAGTTATTAGGCTAATAGATTTTTGATTAATGCTGTACAGCTTTTAACTTTCCTTTCAGCATGTCTTTCAAACAGTGGTCCTGTTCTGCAGCAGAGCCAAACTCACTTCATAAACAATTCCACACAGCCCTTTGAGATCCAGTGACTTGTATGGGAACAAGATATATACTGACAGTCAGCTAATTCCTAAATAATTAAGAATGTATTTAGCACAAGCGTTAGATGGTGCAATAAAAGGCTAATTACAGTTTATTAAAACAATTGTAGTTGTGACTGTCTTTCGTAACAGTAATAAATTAGTTATAGTGAGACTACAGTGACATTACTTGAAAGAAGAGATGCTGGACAGGATTCATGAGGACTAGATAATACGTAAACGTAGAAATGCGTAGAAAGTAATGGCATATTTATAGATGCAAATTTAGGGATTCTCTTTGAACAGTCTTCTCAGTGTTTTTCATCATATAAACATGATAGTTGTGGATATTGTAGTCATATAAACGTTATGTATTGGTCCTAATTTGGTTCAGATTCTGGGGGCAACCTGACTTGAACTGTACCAAACAGAAGTTCAAGCTCGAGGTTAAGAATTAAAGTAATATTAGAAGTTGTATTTGATGTCTCACCTTCAGTTTGTTTGTCCACAGCTCTGTGCTTTTGACTTCTTGTCAATTTACCATATTTTTAGAAAATCAAATGCCTGTTGTACAGATAATTCAACAAAAAGATATTCATGTTCATCCAAGTAGTATAATTTTGACATCAGTGTATGATATTACTGACCTTTGGTTTTTGTCAGAACGTATACAGTACAGTTGTTAACGTGTGTGTCTTGTTGTCTTCGGGATAGCATAGAGCGTAATATGCTGAGAACTAGGAGTTTTATCAGCAGATGGAGTTTAGGTAGAAATGCTTGCCTCTGTTTTTTTGCACCCTTCCCACTCTACTGATGTGCTGCTTAGCTTTTATTATTTTTGTCCTACAATTGCAAGTTCATGTTTTACAGAAGAAAACTTGAAACTCTGTGCTGTTCTTGAACACAACCCAAAAGTTGACCATCACTGCAAATCTTTTGAGCCAGTGGTGTATTGTATGAAAGATAAACTCAACATGACTTTGGCTTAACATTATGAAACTGAAGAGTACTTAATGTTATCTTATTCAGGATGTAAATAAAAAAAGGGAAGAATTGCGAGTTAATGTAATGTAACAAAATTAATTAATCAAAGTGGACAGTGTCGAGTTCCCACCATTGCTTGACAAGATAATTCAAACAGAATTAAATAAGAGGATAGTATCAAACCTTTGGATAAAGATAAAGTTTTATTCCAAAAGAAACAGGATTCCATTCTTACATGCATATCATGCCATTAAAACGGCAGAGACCCCAATGTTTAATGTAGCAAAACACAACACAAGGGACAGCACAGTACTAAAATCCGGTAACTTTCTGCAAAGTGTCATATATGTACATTCTATTAATAATTGCCATGATACAGTTAAGAGGGGAGCAATGAGGGGGAACAATTGTGTAACTGTCATATTTGTTTTTCAGACTGGTTATTATGTAAATAATAACAGAGAGGTGGTTGACTGACTGACTCACTCACTCAACATCCCCTCCCCTACCAACATTAACTAATTTAAATATATCTGATAAGTAGGACTTAAATAAACCTAGTGCTGTTCCTTTAACCCCCACAACTGTGGATACTGCTGTGGTCATTGGTGTCATATGCAGCACTAAGATCCAGGAGGATGAGTATGGATATTAGAGAAATGTTTGAGACCTTGAAAAGATAATTGGTATCTTTTTATAGTCCTGTTTCTTTGCTGTGAACTGAATGGGGCTCGCAGAGAAGTTAGACGAGACTAAGAATCTTGAGAAAAGCAGCGCAGCTCACTCAGCACTGGTTCCCTTTGCCAGCATTTCGAATGGCTCAGATACCACCATGCTCCTCAATCACAGTTTCCTTAGCCCCGGTTCCTTCAAAATAAAATACATTATTTCTTGAGGATTCCACAACTACACTAGGGGAAACAGCATTTACTAAGGTCGAGAAACTGTTTTCTACAGGCAACCAGGACAGTTCAAGTTGTTGACAGGCACAAGTTAGGACTAAAAAAATATTTAAAAGATTTTAGCTATCACTCTGAGTTCTGTTTGGAGCATCATTAAGAAGTGGAAATTATATGGCACCATCTTGCCTAGATCAGGGCGCTTGTTAAAATTTGATGACCAAGCCAAGAGAACATTGATCAGAACAAAGGCAACTTTGAAGGTTAATGGCTGCTGGAAGGTCTGTATAGATCTGAGGAGCTTTATACAAAGCTGGCCTGTATGGCAGGACTACTAAGTCTTGTTTGTGCCAAAACACAAATGGAGAATTCTGATGCCGCGAAAGGCCCTATGGTCAGATGAGACATTTAAGATTAAGAAGTCCTTTATAAGTCCCGCAATTTGGGGAAATTTGCAGTGTTACAGCAAGGAGAGTCAAACAACATCAGCAAGTAACATGCAATAATTAAGTGTAGGGAAGATAAAAATTATATAGAAATACAAAAACATGAGAGAGCTGGTTGTATAGTCTTACTGCTGCAGGAAAGAACGACGATACCTCTCCTTCAGACACTTAGGGTTGATCAGTCTGTTGCTGAAGTAGCTGCCCAGTGCTGTGATGGTGTCCTTCAGGGGGTGGGACTGGTTGTTGGAGTCAAGTGGGTATCACAGGAACAAGTTGGCCCTCCTAATTAGTCTACGGATCCAGGACTGTTCCCTGCGGGGAACCCTTACTGCAGACAGCTTTACATGACACACAGTCCCGGGTCCTCACATACTAAGGTCTGTTGGTCAGATAGTCCAAGATCCACGAGAGGATGTGAGGTGGAAATCGACTCCAGCGTGCTGCAGTTCGTCCCTCAGAAGTGCCGTTTTGATGCTGTTGACAACACTGAAGAAATCAAAGGACATGATCCTCACAGTTGTCCCAGTCTTCTCCACATGAGAAATAACTCTGTGTTGGAGATAGATGATGCCGTCATCGAACCCGATTGCCAGGCTGATAGGCGAACTGCAGCGGGTCCATCCTTGGTCTCACCAGGAGGACGAGATGTTTTGGGAATAGATGCCTTTCTTGCCTTTATTTTGCTGAGCACTTTTCTCACCTGGTTTGTTGAGAGGGACAGATTGGAGCAGTGTTGTGGAGGCTGGATGGAGTGGGATGTGGGGCTGGGCTAGTTGTTATGAGTGGCTGAGAGCTGTGTAGGAGGAGGTGGGTTAGTTTACTGGGGGAGCAGACGAGGGGGGTTGCAGCTGGACTGGCAGGGTGGGAAAAGGAGAAGATGGTTTTCAGGCCACTCCCGACACCGCTGACATTGTTCTGCTGCAGCTGGTCCTCCATCTTTCCACTGTAGCTGTTCTCTCCCTCGCTTAAGTTATTTATGCTAAAAACATGTTTTTTTTTACATTAAAAGAATCGGTCCCCATATACTTTAATTGTAACTGCAACACTGTTTATCCCCTAACCTCCGAAAGAGTTTTGTGGACCAATAATCATACCAATTAAATGCAATGCAACTGTCTTTTAAGATGGTTTGAATTGTTATATATGTATAAGAGTTATTTAAGAGTTAAGAGTTAGTTATGTGGATGAACACGTATCCACAGGAAAAGCATCAGATCCTTAATAAGTCTCCATTGTTTCCTGCCTGCTTGTCTTTGCTGTGTCATTTCTCTCTATCAGGTCACTGTCTCAGGACCGCAGCGTTCCATCCCTTTGGACAGACCTCCTGGCTCAGCCGCATAAACACAAGGAGCTGGCCAACTACTGCAGCCTGTTGCATGAGTATTACCACCAGAGCTATGTCAAAGGTGACCTTCCTCCTCAGAATTATTAATATTTTTTTTATAAATTTAAAAATCAGACATTTAAACTGATTATTATTTGCTGTTGCGGTTTAAAAATGAGTCCAGTAACTTCACTATGATCCGATTGTTAAAACCTGTCAAGAGAAAATTAGTTACCTGGTAGGTGTTGTCTGAGGATTTACTATTTTGTTATTGTTTAGATCATTGAAGTGAAAGGAAATTTCAAGTACCAGGGAAGTAAATGTACAAAGTAAACCTTTTAAAATCTGTGATTGAGTTCTTTTATTTCTTTTGTTCTGCATCCAAGTAAAATATTGAATAATATGAAATTTACTTTTGAATCCCAAGCAGAGCTTCTTGATTAATCTAGTTTTACTAATTAACACAGATTACCATTGATTTACACTAGTCATTGCTTTTCCCCCCCCTGTTCCTCAGGTGTGTACAGCAGTCTGCAGCAGTCTTACAACATCAGCTCTCAGGATGTCCTGACAGCCATGGACTACTGTGAAGAATCCCTGCAGGAGATTGACGTCACCACATCTCTACATACCCTCTGTGGACACATTAGGGTCTTCCGTGAACATGGTGGGGCTCCAGGATTGGGAGGGAATCCACAACTTTCAAAGACAACTGACAACTTCATCATTGGTGATGTTGAGGAGCAAACAGATGACAGGGCTGCCATGGCGTTCATGTCAAGGTAAGACCAAGTATTCTCTATCTACACCGGCTTCTCTAATTGTAGTCCCTCTAGATTTGGAATCAGGTGTGGGTCTGACTGACCCCACAGTGCACCAACCTAGCGCCCTCGCTGGAGGTCTAACTGCCCCCCCAGGAGGCCATGTCAGAGAGACTCCCATTTCATTGTGAAAAGAAACTGATACGGAAGCTCATTCGCAGTCACTTAAGCATGACATTTCTAAGTTAGAGGAACCAATAAAAATTGCGGGAGTTGTTTTTTTCCAGACCTTTTGTTCCGTAGAAATGCCAGATACCCAAATGAAAGTGAAGAAGCACTACTAAAGTGGATTTTTTATAATATGTCCCCTTCAACCAAGTTTATGCTTCTTCCTTGTATTTAAAGAGGCAACATTCTAACTTATAAACACAATTTTTGTAGCAAGATGTTAGATCTCGTTGATTGGATCCTATCATGTGGCTAGCTACAATCTTAACTTGACATTTACCAAGTCTAAGCTTCTTTCTTGTACCTGACCAGGTGACTTCCAAGCTTATAATCACAATCTTTGTAGGAAGATGTGATATCTCACCTATCAGATTTACACTGTTACCAGCTCCTGCTGCCGCTAGCATCACTTTCGCCCACAAACGAATAAACGGACCCCCTGAAATAAACTGATTTTAGGTGATTTTAACACACATATTTGCTGCCCATCTGGTTCCTCTTTTACCGCACATTTTATGGCCATTGTGCAGTCTTCAATCTTTATCAGTGCCTCATGTGTCTGATATTTTTTTAAGACTGTCCTTTCCCCTCCTGCTCCAGTAGTGCCTTCACATGTCTTTTCACACATCTTTATCACTACAAGTAGAGCAGAAGTTGACAGCTATCTCCAAATCATGAAATAAAGAAGCCAGGTCCCTCTATTTTACAAACTATATATACTATATATAATCTTACTGTACCGATATGAGTGAGTTCACACCTGTTCTTAGAGCTGTCAACTTGAGATAGGATCACAAAAACCACATGTTTAATACCAGGTGTTTACAGGGCCTTGGACTCACATATTAACTGATTTGATTTGGTGGTCAAAGGTAAAGGAACTCATGGATTAACATAGGGGTCTTCAACAGGGGGGCCGCGACCCCTAGGGGGTTCGTGGAGGTACTGCAGGGGGTCGTACCATTTTTGGTTGGTTGGAATTATATTTTCAACCGATTTTTTTTCCCCCACAACTTTAAATTTCTTTAAATACACATTAACATGAATTCAACGTATTATAGCGAAAGAATAAATGGAGGCAGAAGACGTTATCTCTCGGTCAGCAATTCACACATTTAGCAACACACACTAATAAAAACATGAATTTATGAACCTGTGTATTATTTGAATAGCTTAGTGTTGAATGCACAATAACAGGGTAGCTATGTTTATATATGGCACTAGGCCAAGTTTAAAATAAAACACAATTTTATGCAATATATAAAGTAGGGGGTCCCTGCTCCATCTCCATCAGTTTGGGGGTCCTTGGCCTGAGAAAACGCTGAAGACCCATTGATTAACTGATTGGATTTTGTTGGTGCAAGGTACAGGTCACTTTATCCTTATATAAATCTGGAACAGATTCTGTAGACAGAAAATGCACTAATTGGCAAAGACATTACAACCGCAGTGCAGTATTTGTAGTTTGTCTTGCGTTTTGGGGAAAAACCAACTGCCGCGATTCTTGTGTATGACGATTTTATATCGCCATGCTTCCTGCAATATCGATTTTTTTTCTTTTTTTCTTTTTTAATTGAATTTATATGGGGAGGGGGGGAAATATGGGGGGGCTGAGTATCTAAAAATACCCAAGCACTAGCTTTCCATAGCCTACATGCAAACAACAGTGAAGCATAGCCTACTTTTTGTTTATTTCAAAGTCTATATTTTAAGTAGACTTTTATTCATTCTATTTAATTTACCTTTTATTTATTGTTTAAAAGTAACCTAAGTGGTATACATTTCTTAATCTGTCAGTTTGTGTGCAGTTGACAGGGACTATACAATTGCACATTTTTATTTATATTCTCTATTGGCTGCCCGGCAGTCATTAAGTTAATGTTAATATTTGAAATAAAACTTGTAAAGCTCTTAGTGAATTTGACTGTGTTGTACTTGAAGGTATTATTCAACGGTTTTCCATGTACCAGTATTTAAAAAAAAAGAAATCACAAGAAATCGTAATATCGAATCGCAATACTACAGAATCGCAATACCCACAGAATCGCAATACATATCGTATCGCCACCTAAGTATCGTGATAGTATCGTATCGGGAGGTCCCTGCCGATTCCCTACCCTACTAAATGAACACAAAACCCTCAAGAATAACTATAAACCTTTGCAGGAATGTTGAAATGGTGGTTGCCAGTGGAGCTGATTGTGTCGGGAAGGTGTCTGGTCCATCTCCATTGATTATGCATGAATCCACGACTACAAAGATCCCAGAGTTCCCACTGACACTGCTTCAGACACAGCCCAAGTGTGAAGTCTATCCTGATCTTCACAAAATAATACAGGTATTGTATGCAGTCTCCACTCCAATGGACAATTTCACATTGTCATTATTTTTAGTTTTAGACTCAGTTATGATTTCTTTCATAATTCAAATGACAATGTCAAACAGATATTCAAATGTGAAATAAATAATTTGACAGGATAAATTCATGGAGATTGTGTCTCAGTATTTCAAAACTGTGCCATCCAATCCACACTACTTCTTCTACTGCCCACCTTCATCAAAGAAAGAGGTGAGTTGACACATTGCATTTGCAATTTCCAATGTTGTTTTGTGTTGGCCAGAGTGACTTTGCTTTGCTATAATTTCTTTTTATAGCTATTTTCTGGATTTACATTGGCTTGACAAAAAAGTTAATAAAAACAACACATTGTGTTAACCTTGAACCATCAAAAATCTTGATGAATGTGTATGTGATATACAGGAAAATCTATCAAAATCACATCCATTAGCTTTGGCATGGAAGGATATACCACTCTCACTTCCCAATATGAATGTTGTGGCTCATTTGAGTGGATCAATTGTCTTCTCAGGAGGACTCAGAGGATGATGAGATAGAGAGTAGACCCGGTGAGGAGTTGGTGTCAGAAGCTGAGCTGGCTACAGAGGACGGTGAGAATAATTTCTGTCATTTTTATCACTCTGAACTTCATACCATAAAATCACCCATTGGCTTTTGCCCAGGAATTAACAGCGTGGTTTATTCAAATTGTTGATACTGGTAAGAAGGTCAGCTTGTACTGTACTGTGCTAGGACAATAGAATTACAAGATTTTTAAGGATTAGTTTGTGTACATATTTCATTAATCTTTATTAATTCAGTGTAAAACACAGGCAGGTCAAATGTTGAAGCACATTCACAATGGGCCTCATTCAGTAATAAGGGCGCAGAAATCTCCTTACCCTGCGGACATAATAAGTGCGTGCACAGAAACGCACCCGGAGTCATGAAACGTGTGCACCAGGAGGCGCGTGTCCGCTCTTTGCAATTAGAATACTACCAAGCCATTATTTCTCCATATAAGGACTCTGTTTGGTGTATCATGATGAAAGCGGTGTGCTGAACAGAGAAGTTGAAGTTATAAGAGATGGCCCCAAAAGGTAAAATGCAGACGAATTCCACAAAAGCAGAAACTGAAATAAAAGGCACACTTTTCTCTAGTCTGTAGTGACGGTGTTTAAAAAAATTAAGCATGGGCTTCAGGTACTGAGGCGGTAAATGTCCCCTGAGGTTAGGACTTAGTAAGAAAATCTAAGTTGATGTAAAAAAAAACATCGCAGACAAGAAAGAAAATTGGAAACATAAATTAAAGAAAAGTCACAAACATGGAGCAGAGTACAGCACACACTCCTCACAACAGATAAGTCACCTCACACTACCAATGCCTCTTCAATGTCACCTTTTTTAACAAAGTCCAAAAAACAGCTTTCTTCCTGACCATATATGTTCATTTCTCAAGAGCCAGACCTGGTGTTATGTTTTTTAACCAGTGGACCAGAGAGGTGCAACGAACATTCTTCCATGACAGAGCGATTGAGCGCCTGGCCTGTAGTAGACATAGTTCAACCATTTTTCTTTCTCTATTAGAAAGAGAACAATTGTCTGGATAGATGCTTAATATACAGAGCTTAGGACTTAGGGGTACTGGAGAAGAGGTAATTTGAGAGATATAATGTATCACTGAACTCCAAAATCTTTGAATCTCACCCCATTCACACAAACAGTGATATAAAGTACCTTGATGAATATTGCACTTATAGCATCGGTCAGGAATATTAGGATCAAATTTGTTTAACTTCACAGGGGTGATGTACGTTCTCATTATGCAATTATATTGCATTAATCTCAGTCATGTGTTAATGGTTTATGTATGTATTTTGCTTTCAGCTTGTCAAACGACATTAGAGTGTTGTCCTTATAGAGATCTAAAAATGGTAAATGGTAAATGGATTTGCATTTATATAGCGCTTTTCTAGTCTTGATGACCACTCAAAGCGCTTTACATTACAGTTTCACATTCACCCATTCACACACACATTCATACAGTGCATCTATCCCAGCACTTTGTTATTCTAAGGGGGGGCCATTCGGGGTTCAGCATCTTGCCCAAGGACACTTCGGCATGCAGATGGTTCAGACTGGGAATCGAACCGCCGACCTTCAGGTTGGAGGACGACCACTCTACCCCTCAGCCACAGCCGCCCGTTAATTATCTAGTTAATTATGCCCTTGCTTAACCATGCTTTAAACCCCATGTCATTCTCACCCAGATAGGTGAAAAACAGGACAACACTGGGTAATCTCCAAGATATTTATGCACTTTATGCCAGGCAACCATGGTGTTTTTCACAAAGGGATTAACTGTGTTCTTTCTAAAGGGGAGCAGAGTATAAAAAGCTATCCAGTAGGGCTGCTTGATTATGAAAAAAATCATAATCACGATTATTTTGGACAATATTGAAATCACGATTATTCAAACAATAATTTTTTGAGTTTGAAAACATGATGCATTTATTCAGTATTTCTCTGCAAAAAACACTTTGTAAATGAGAATCACACCAGGAAACACTCTGAAAAATGACTTTAAATGATATAAATGACATATTTTATATTAAATAAATGATCAAATTTTCCTTTCATTATTCAATGTCCCCATCTGCCCCCTGTGACTCGCACAGTCAGGACATCAGTGTTAATCTGTGCAGAACAATCTAGAGTCATGATCTGACATCATCAATTATAACTAAATACATGTGATTTTAAGTTTGTGTGAAAAGGGACAGTTATTCCTGCAGATTATGGCACAACGTGATGTTTTAAGCAGCCCCATTTATCCAGGAACATAAATATGAATTCAGTAGGTTTTTATAGAGATTATGAGGATGAAAGTGCGACAATTGTATAGTTTTAATACATTTCGTCAATGCATTAACAAATTAAATTATTGCTGTCTATCTACTACTTTCATTTAACTGAAAATACTATGCATTTAATTAAAATGCTGTGTCTTCAGGTTTTCTAGGACAGCCAGGCCTTCATACACTTTGTCTGAGGAAATTCTTAATTTGTTCGCAGAGTACTGACAAATTTAGTTATTAAGAACATATTGATGAATCCCAGAATTTGGTGTCAAACGTTCCT
This sequence comes from Pseudopleuronectes americanus, assembly GCA_038501795.1. NCBI lineage: Eukaryota > Metazoa > Chordata > Actinopteri > Pleuronectiformes > Pleuronectidae > Pseudopleuronectes > Pseudopleuronectes americanus. The sequence goes on from CM076724.1 coordinate 284,887, forward strand.
ACGCACAGTTTATGCACAGATTTTTGTGTACTCACTGCTTGTGAATGAGGCCCACTTTTCCCGGATGGAAGTCTCTGAAAAAGGTGGTGACCGGGAATTGGCTGCTCTCTTACTGGTCCTGGAGTGGAACAGGTCTAGGAGAGACGGCAGGTCACAGCCGATGATCTTCTCGGCTGACCGAATGATCCGCTACTCTCTGCCCTTGTCCTTGGCAGTGGAGGCAGCAAACCAGACAGTGATTGATGCGGTGAGGATGGACTCAATGATGGCTGTATAAAACTCAACCATCACTTTCCGCGGCATGTTGAATTTTTTCAGTTGCCGCAGGAAGAACATCCTCTGCTAGGCCTTCTTGATGGTGGAGGTGATGTACTCCGTCCATCTCAGGTCCTGTGCGATGATCGTCCCCAGGAATCTGAAAGACTCCACTGTTTTAACGGGGGAGTCACACATGGTGAGGGGGGCTGTTTGGGCTGGGCTCCTCCTGAAGTCTGCTACCATCTCTACAGTTTTTAAAGCATTCAGCTCCTTGTGGTTCTGGCTGCACCAGGAAGCGAGGCTGTTAACTTTCTCTCTGTAGGCGGCCTCGTCCCCATTGGAAATGAAGGGTTGTGTCGTCAGCAAACTTCAGGAGTTTGACAGAGGGATGGCTGGAGGTGCAGTTGTTGCTGTAGAGGGAGAAGAGTAGAGGAGAGAGAACACAACCTTGACTATGTTATATGTTATACATATATTCATATTACTTAATTTAATATTCCCTACTCCTTCACCCCGTAAACTTCACTTGACTGTGTTATATGTTACAATGTTATGTTACATAGTATGTTATTTTGTTTCTATTTTGTAAAGTCGTCTACTGCGTAGATGTTGCCTGCCATGTCATAAGAATTTCACTGCTTCGATGACGCTGTCATTGGTGCATGTGACAAACTTTGATTTGATTTGATTTGAACCTTGAGGGGCACCAGTGCTGATGGTCCGGGTCTGAGAGACAAGCTTGCCAAGCCTCACACGCTGCTTCCTGTCGGTCAGAAAGTTAGTGATCCACCTGCAGGTGGGCTCAGACAGTTGAGATAGATCTTTTCAGTTTTGTTTAGGTTTGGATAATTAAGATTAAGTCTGGTTTAGTTATACATGTTAGACCAACACGTTCCCTACAGTGGCAGTCCTTCTCTCTGTATGTCAGGTCATGGTCGGGATGAAGGGAGCATGCATGTAGTTTTTAAATGTCATCGCTAACTGCATCAATGTTACTGTCACTCGATACAAGTAAACACACTAACAATAATGGACAAATTAATGTTCAATTTAAAAACTAACTTTTCTTCACTGGACTACTGCGATTTGACTCGCATTGATCCATTGTGGTTGTTAAGAGATTAAAGACAAACGGTGTATACATAATCCTTCTTTTACTCTTGCAATTGTGTCATCACCGCACCTAAGCGGAAACAAACCTGTTTTTGATGGTGATGCTTCAAGCCAATTTATTTATCTATCACAGATTTTTTTTTGTTGTTCGTCCTACTTGTCCTGAACTTTGGGAAAAATATGGGATATGACGTGTCCATTTAATTTCCTGTGCTGCTACTAATTGCCTTTTCACCCTAGAAGTAAATTTCTCTCAATGCCTAATATAATTCTTAATCTTTGAATTAATCACCTAATGCTTCTGTCCACTTTAAAATGTTATGTTATTGTTTCCCTTTGCTCCTCAAATGAAGTTGAGATAGCCACAAACTTCCTGTGAATAGTTCTTCTAAAGTCATGATGCTGAACGGTTAAATCACAAATTCTCGATTCTGCTAAAACCATGTGAAAAAGCAGTACAAGACACATTAATTAAGTTCTCGTAGATCATTTCACACTGTAATGTTTATTGGTCTATATAGATTTATTTACTTGGTCATGATTAAATGACAAAATTTGTTTAAAGACTGTTATTCTTCCTTTTGTCTTTAATAGCTGGATGGTCTTATTTCCATGCTACAATGAATTTGAATCAGTAACAGAGATTACGAAGTTCATAGGGTTCTTGTATTTCAGTGATTTCCAGCAGAGGGCACAGACCAGCCATATGATGATTATGATTTTATGAGGTTTGCATTTTGCCATAAAAATGGGCAAAGAGAAAGCTCACTCCCATGTCCTACCTCCAATTATGGTTTATTCCGCCTCATTTTATTTCTATATTTGATTTGTTTTTATTTTGGAATTTCCAATCTTCAAAATCTGCTTGTGTTGTAGTGATATGATAATGACCAGTTTATTGTGTGTGTAGAAAATATACCAGGATGCTTTGCCACAGAGAGTGACACAGATTTGGTGGTGGAGTATGAGCTTCATCCAGGAACAAGCTCCTGCGGAGAGAGTGAAGATCATTCCCTCTCAGACTCCAACACTGTCAATCAGGACCAGGACTCCTTCAGCATCCTGGAAGGAGACTATCTGCTCCAGCCTGAGGGTCCACAGCTGGACATGCCACCACTGTTTCTTCATATCACATGTTCTGTTAATATGAAAAGCTGCCATGGCTCTATGCCCATACAGACACTGCCTACCTGCCTAGGTGAGTACAGCCTTGGTTGTCTCTTCACTTCTTCAGAATAGAGATGCAACATGTTAAATAATACCAATCATAAAATGACTATGAGAGACACTGAGACAAATGATTTTATTGTATTGCTGATTCTAGTTGTGTGGTTGCAGGTGAGATTATTTCTTGCCTGGAGAATGCTGGGGATTTACAGTCTGTGGATTTGAATGAGCTCTCTGTCACTTTGGATATTTTTGTCCTGACATTACCTCTGGAGATAGATTTCATGGCTGATTTCCGTCACAACAGGTCAGTCACACACCAAAGAGGATTGACTAAATTCATCTCTGTTTGTTAATGTGGATTATTCTGTGTTGTTTTTTCTGTATGTGTGTATGTATGTATACACACATATTTATATAGAGAGAGAGATATTTTAATAAATTATAATAAAACAATAATAAGAATAGGAATAACAACAATCATGTTAAGGTAAAAAAGTGTATGAATACTTATCCTGTCAATATCCTCATCTTGTCAACACCAATGTTAATTGTAATAACAATAAATAAGAACCTTTGCTTTTATTATGGACAGGAGGTCTAGTTTCAGTTATAAGCTTCCCCTTTTTCGATGACATGATGTCCTTACGTAGAATTCTGGCTAGATTAATGTTAAGCATATAAATATGTCACAAATTAGACAATGCTTATTTTTTTCAAATTATGTTTGTAATGTAATCAAGGAACACAATATCGATTGAGTAGTCTAAAATGTGTTGAAGGGGACATATTATGAAAATTCCACTTTTGTAGTGGTTCTACACGTTAATTTGGGTATCTGGCGTCCCAGAACTCTGGAAAAGACAACTCCCGCGATTTGTTGCGGTTCCACTATGTCAGAAACAATACGCTAGATGCCGTCAAATGGGATTATGACCGAAAAATACGTAATGTTCCAACCATGCCCATGTAGGGAATCTCGCTACATGGCCTTCGACCACCCCCCACCATTTTCTCACTGGCTCCGGGGATCGAGACTGCCCGGCTCCCCAGCTAGTGTGGTGAGAAGGGGGCGGGGCACTCAAAACAGTACAATCTGAGGGCTGTTTTAGACAGGGTAAAAAGGGTGCCGTTTTAAATGATTCTTGTGGTATTTTGACCAAAATATGTTACAGACATTTCATTAAGACCCCAATGAACCATATCAACCGTGGGAAAATGGGCATACGATGAGTCCTTTAAACAAATTTTAAGTTCAGTTTTTTGTTGCCCCTCCTTTTCCAACATGATTGATAATGTGGGACAGCATGCTTTGGGTAATCTGGGACAGACCAAAGTTCTCTTACTGGGTAAATAGGCATTTAAGGCCTACCTAAAGTAAAAAAAAAGAAAAGATAAAGTAAGAGATGTAGCAAATGATCTGCAGTTCTCAGACAGGAGTTAATGGTAAATACAGTGTCTGTTTAAACTGATTGTCTGATTAGCTTACTAGCACATTATCCCAGTTCGGATGGACCGATAGCTCCAACTGACCACTCCTGGTCAGTTGTCCCTTCCAACCTAAGACCTGGACTCTAGTCCTACACCCTTCACGCTGTCTAATTTGTAGAATTGACGGTACCCTAGGAGGATGCTTTTGATGAAGCGAATGAGAAGAAAAGGCTGCTGTATGCAGATATGGCATTTGGGGCAGAACAACTTGGCTGAAAATCAGAAGTTTGCCCTGTGGAGGTTTGCTTCAAGGGTTTCATGGTCACTCAGAGATCTTGGGATCCACGGACAAGCCCTGCGCCAGACATCACACACAGCAGACAAGATAGATAGATAGATAGATAGATTACTTTATTCATCCCCGAAGGGAAATTAAGTCATCATAGCAACAGGTATATTTGAATACAATAGAATAGAATAAAATAAAAAATATAAAAAATATTGAGGTAGAAAGAATAAAAAAACAGAAACACAAGATAAATAGGTAGATAAGGTGCAGTGGCAAGATTATGGTAATAGTACTGATGATATGATGGTAATGTTATTGTTAGACAGTATATAAAATAGTACAGTATATATAGTATATAATATAACATAATATATATTTATATATGATAGTAATTATACCAGTAAAATAGCAGTATATAGTAATAATGGCAGCAACAGTATATATAATAATAATAGTAAATATAATAATAATAACATGTATAAATATTATATACAAAGAATATACAAAGGGTATGATATGATATATAGTAGAGGTATAAATATAAGTATAAGTACAATGGCTGTATCAGGAGAAAAAGTCCTCACGAGGCCCAAAGATTCTAGGAACATGCACCAAGGTCTGATCAACCTGTGATGAATCTGCCTTAGAAGAGGGTGTCTTGTGATTAAAATGACAAAACACCCGAGGACACTTAAATACAGAACTGAAGATATGTTCATAAGGTGGTCACTAACATCTGCAAACATCAACTGGTGGTAGGCATGCATTTGTGCGGCAGTATATACAAGGGATATTCTCCATCTTGTGTAATGCTCTAAAATTGGGACACTGTTCACATTAAGAATTCATAGTGATAATAATGTTTGATCTACTGAGCTGGTCACATGCTTTTTATTAATTTGGGCAGAAGACATTCAAACGTACAAGGGATATTCCGTATCTTGTACTATGTTCTGAAAAAATATCCATGACACTTATCAGTGATTCTACTAACTGTAAGCAGTTACAGTTCATCTTTAATTTAGAGAAGATAACATAAAGTGCAGGTGAAACGGGTGCAAGTTACCCTAATGTTGATCGACTTCCCCAGTGGATGCTGAGGACATAGAATGCTGCTCATCTTTGCGAGCAGTAGGTAAAGAGGGCGAACTATACTACCACCAAACCATTAGACGCAAATGTCAACCATGCCATGGTCTCTGCGGCTCTTTGGGCACCACATCAGAGATCACTGCAATCCTCATTGTAACTGTAAGAGGAGATAAATAAATACATATAGATATATATATGTGATGAATGCTTCATAGAATGAGGAAAAGTTCGCTATAAATGCTGGTACTAATAGTTTATGCTCTGTGTAGCAGGTGGAAGCCTCACATGACCGCAGCAGGAACTGTACTAAAAGAATAAATAAATATGTTTTAATAAATATATAAAATGTCCATTTTATCTGAAATATTTAAGTTGACGTTCTCTAACAGTGCTCCTGGTAGCACTCCACTTCAGGTTCCTCGACTTATATCAGTGTCAGAATATATAGTTATGCGCATTGTTTACAACAGCGGTGTGGGAGATTATTATTTTTATTTAGATAGTTACACCTGCAACTTACACATACCGTTTATTAACATTTACTAAAATTACAATCCAGTGACAACAAAATACACAACTCTTAACTAAAATAATGTAAACTTTACACAAATACACTAAATTTACACACTGTAAAATATCAGAGTTAGATATTTAAAAACAACCTGAATCATTTAAGCATAAGTAGTATTATTATGCTAACAAATCAATTTGTACAATTTGTTTTTGTTCAATAGGCTCATTGTAACTTACTGTACCCGTTACTATATTCAATTGAATGACTGCACTATCCAGACACATCAAGACTGCAGCACTTGCTGGTTAGAAACACAGGATAGCATCTAGCCTAGCTCCTTAGGCTGATCTGACCAGGTATCGTCATGGACACTATGTCATTTTTTATATACAGTCTATGATTTAATTGTACACTATGTACATTGTGTACATCACTGAAGGCTGACTAATTGTTTCGGAAGCATTTATTTTACTGTTTCTTTAGTGCATTTATAGAACTTTCATTCACCCAATCAGTGATAAATATGTAAATCAATCAGTACAAGACATATCTCATCTTGTACAGTAACCATTGCACTCCCTGGACCTAAACGTCTTTAGATTTGCAATAATTAGAATATGACTCAACGCTGTAAATGTCTTCCTCAGCAAATATCACGTTAGATTTCTTTTGTGTGTGAAGGTACACCTCAGAAAGCAGTGTGTCCCTGAATCGTTCACCAGGCCAGCCTTCCTCTTATCGCTCTGATGAGGAGCTGATGGTAGTGTTGGACAGTCTCAGGGGTTCTGAAATTGATGGGTGAGTTTGTTCTACAGGACAATAGCGAGCTGTATGTTCTCAACTTGGAAATTTAGTTTAATTCTGTCAATTAAATTTCAGTTTTTCTACCAACAGGGTCTCTGGTGATCCTTTATCCAAACTCCCAGGTGCTCACAAGTTAGCAATTCTGGCCACAATGGATCAGGTGAGTCTCACTATTACATACCATTTGATTCAATTTAGCTGACGCTTTTATCAAAAGCAACTTACAATAAGTGGATTGAACTATGAGGCTACAAACCTAGAACAGCAATAATCATTAGTGTGAGCTATAAAAGAAGTAACACAGCCATACTCAAATAAATAATACAAAATCAGAACTGGACAGCATTCACCAATGTCGTTACCCAGATGGTGATTTGGAGCCATCCCCTTAACCAAAATGACCAAATAAAACATCCCCCTTAAAACCTTCTGCCAAGAATAATCTTATCCATGTTGGTGTCCATCTATAAATATTTTACAGGCAGGATTCAACACAAATTTGGTGGATACTGCTTTCACTGAGCGCCTCAAGCAACAGGCATACATTTCTGTATTGCAGGAGTGTTGTCCACCACACCCCCACCAATGACTGATGGGCTCCAAATGTTTATCATCCAGATATACCCATAAAGGCCCCATATTGTGAAAACTAACTTTTCTGCGCTTTTACTATTAGTAAACATTGTCGGGTCAGGAGTAGGGCTGCACCTATCAATAGTTTACCTGCCTTTTACAGTCTCTCCAAATTAAAATGAGTGCAAGAACTTGTTCCATTCCGGTGGTGTCATCCAAGTGTCCGCAGGCCCTGACATTCAAATTCAACTCCAAACGAGGTCATTTACACCAAATTTGAAGGCTAAAAGTCCAACAAATGTGGCTAAGCTAACGGACGTTAGGTAGACATGTTGTGATTTTTCTGTTGTTTTATTAAAGCCTCAGGGTGTTAATGATTCTCAAACATTATACACAAATACAAATTGCAGTAGGTTTTTTTTCGACTTGAAACTGATTTATCATCTCAGGGGTACCAACAACTAAAATTAAACCACAGAATATGGCAAAATTAGGGCATTTAATTTTTGTAGATTTGTGTCCAGTAGATGGCTGTACTTGACTGTTTGTGATACCAGAGCTAAGAAAAACTATTTATATTTTGGATTGGTGTAACTGAAGAAAATACTAAGACATCCAGTTTCTTACATCCACAATGTACTCCTGTGAAGAACTCAGCTAAGGAAGGCTGTGGGAGGATACACCATGGGTGCGAATTATGTTACCTAGTGGGATAAACAAATATGGACCTTCAGAACTTTGTTATTGATTATTATGATAGATTATAAGTTAAATTTAAGTTTCATTTTAAGTTTCAATTCAGTGCACCAATTCTAATATTCAATATAACCATCGTCCACAATTCATTTGTAAATATGCACAAAAAAACAAGAAACACCCCATATGACACACAAAAAAATATTTTATACCAACACCAAATACGTATTCTTAGGCAGAGTAGGAGAGTTGTGTATGTAAGTGCTGGGCCAAGTGTATGTGTGTGAAATTTGAATGGTGGAGAAAAGTTTAGCTGCCTTATCCTACCACACTGGCAGAATGAAGATTCATCACTGATCAAAACTTGGATCATCACTCATGGGTTAGCTCACCTTCATTTCATCCTGTTTCACTGATTTCCAGTCAATAATCCTTGCCAATTCTGCATTGAAGTTCAGGAAGTCAGCGTTTGTTTAGCAAACTTGATTGATATCATCAGCTGCTCTTCTTAACATTGATATTTCAACCAGCTGACTGAGCGAAGCTGACTGACTGTGGAATCACCATCCTTATAAACGACTGTGGCAGTTGACCATGCCACAGGGCTCTCCCACACACAGCCAGAGATAGAACTGTTGCTTTTAAGCATGTTTTATTCAATCACCACACACACACACACACACACACACACACACACGAACAAATATAAATAAACTAACTTAAAGGGACTGGCTTCACAGCTCAGTCCTTTCTGGTCTCGTCGTCGTGACCCTGCCAGTGTCCTGTGTGTTACTGAGTGTCCTGAGAGCCTGAGGCAGCTCAGACGCTGCCTTTTAAGCATGAGGATAAATCCGCTATCAGCTCTCACCTGTGCTTAGTTATCCTCTGTGGTGCAGCTGAAGGTGCTCTCTCAGCCCCCTCAACGCCACAACGACCTGATTGGCTAACAGGAACTCAAGCACAGCATAGACTAGATTAATTTAGATCAGGGGTCTTCAAAGTTTTTCAGGCCAAGGACCCCCAAACTGGTGGAGAGATGGAGCAGGGACCCCCTACTATGTACAGCTGCAATCAGAAATATTCAACCCCCTCACCTAAATAGACATTATAGTGATGTGGATGACAAATAATGACAATAAATGACAAAAAAAACTCATCAAACAACAAAAGATATTTATTGACGCGTATTTTAGTTATTTTGACAACAGAAGTTGACCTTACTTTGAAGTTCAAATAAAAAATGTAACTCTTTCAACACATGTGCATGTGCAGTATTATTCAACCCCCCAGCTTCATTACTTTGTGGCGCATCCTCTAGCTTTTATAACTTCTAAAAAAAAATTCGGTAAGTGCGGACAAGCTTCTTACACCTCTCGATAGGAATCTTTGCCCAATTTTCAAGTGCAAAAGCCTCTAGATCAGTGATGTTTGATGGCTTCCATGCTGCAACTGCCTTCTTTAAATCCCACCAAAGATTTTCAATCAAATTTGAATCTGGTGACTGTGAATGCCACTCCAGGACGTTCCAGGATCTTTTTTCTCAACCAAGCTTTGGTGGACTTGGAGGATTTGCTTTGGATCATTTTCTTGCTGGAAAGTCCAATGATCACCAAGGTTTAATTTGCCAACAGAAGGCATCACATTCCCCTTTAAAATGGCCTGGTATTTCGTTGAATCCATGATGCCATGTACACAATAAAGATTGCTAGTTCCTGCCGCATAAAAACAGCCCAACATCATTTTTTTCAAGGACCAAGGGGCAAACTTACACACAGGATTTAATTATATTAAAAACACAGCCTTTAGGAGCTACAAGAATGCATTATGCTTTTGGAAGGAAGAAAAGAGAGACGTCCATACTTTTGCCGTCAGTATACACACAGCAGTGATGAACTTATTTTATCTGTTTAGATCCATTGGCTACTGGAGGATGAGATTGTTTCTGCTCTGCGTCACATACGGGTCATCAACTCGGCCACGCTACAGAAAGTAGCGGAACATGTTTTGCGCTCCAGTGGCCGACCACACTGTCAATGTGAAGATGTCCCACTTCAGTTTGTCTTTGGGCCTGAGCAGTCCCTGGAAAAATTCAAAGAGGCAAGAACAGGCACGCACACACGCACGCACACACACAGAGACACAGTCCGACAGAGAAAACAGACCAACAAAGAAAAAAACATAATAGAGCAGGAAATATATTTTTTTCATTTACTTTAAACAAAGACAGCTTAATTGTCAGAATTCATTGCATAATGTATGGTGTACAGAAAAACCCAAATGTCTAAATATAATTCTCATTCAATATAATGACAGACAATAACCAACATATTGCCAACTATGATTATGAATAGAAAAGATTCAAAGGGTGCACAGAAACAAATAAACTACTGATGTTAAATGGTTGTGGAAAACACCATGGCACCCTGTGAAAAATCTGAAGGTGTTCAATTTCAATGAGTGGTGAGTGTGACATTTCATTTTTCAGCAATTATTTTATGTACAGTCCATACTGATGTCTAAATGTTGGCTTATTTCCCCTTCCTCCTAAAAAAACTATATTTGACATAGAATCATACAGAATGGAAATATTTAGTGTTTGTATCAGTGCTTTGACACATACAGAAAAGTGTAAAATTGTGAAGTGTGATTGGAAAACGTCTGATCCTGCAGGAGTTCCATAGAATGTCATTCTCTGGCTATGTCCTGAATGGACAACAGGACAATTTCTACTACATGTCACTGAGCAGACTTAACCCAGAGAGGATCCATGCTACCAGGAGGCTCTCAGAGAAAACTGCAGACCCACTATCACACTGTGCTGGAGCACAGATGGAGGACATGATGCTGGGGAGTGAAGCAGAGGCTCTGGCAGAAGAGGCAGACAGCGAGGTCAGATATGTTGATTTTAACAGTGATGTCTGTCTTTACTCCTTTTGGTTTAAGGATCTCATTTACCAAACTTACATCAGCACAGCGTTCCCACTAGTAACTGGTAACTGTTCCCACATGTCCCTACCCGATTCTGAGTGACTGAGACATTTACCTCTGACTGTCCATGTTTTCAAACCTGTAAGTGTAGCTGTGTTCTGCTTTTGGACCTTTGAAACTAGATTTGCCGTGGTAGCATTATGTTAAAACAGAACATCTAGTAACCTCTTACTCTTTTTGTGTCAATAGTAAACTATTTTTCTTTGAAAACAGTTTTTTGTTAAAGTAAGCTGCTGTTTAGTGATGCATTGAATGCAACATATGATATGATAAATCTATTTTCCTCCTGAGATAAATGGGACAGAATCTGATAAATTTCAACTTGATCAATTGATCAATTTAGTTGAAATGAAATGAAAGGAAACAACTGCCTCAGTTACGACATCTATTATCTTTGCTTTGTGATAATGTCTTAATTATCCTCTGACCTTTTAAAGATACAAGTATTTTAAGGGGTAAATGTTAAATGGACTGTATATAACACATTTTAGTGTAAATGACCACTCAAAGCGTGTTACAGTACAAGTCACATCCACACTGCACTATAATTTGTTACCTGTTCTCTATCACACACTATTCACACATTTTGTCTTCCTGAGCTTTGTTGTTGTCCTTTGAGTGTTTTTTTTCTATCCTGGAGATAGAGGTATAAAACATGAGATGTTGGCAGCAAAGTTTGTAGTCTTTCAGTTGTATCTAAAATAATCTTAATCTCTATATCTGGCAACATAGAAAAATAAACTCTGTTGTCAGGAATAATTCATCACCTTTTTTTGTCAAAAATCGATTTATGATCCTTGTCAGTGGCAGCCTGCTAATATGGGGCGCCGCCCCCTCTGACATCCTGAGAAGAAAAAGCCTATTTACACATGTTAGACATACTTTATAAGATAATAATAGTTTTAAATTTTTAAATCATATTTGGTTAATTTATCTATCTAAATACATATACTTCCTGGTGTGGGGTGCCAGCCAAATAGAGTGAATGTAAGTTCTTAAACATTTGGCAACCATGTGACCTGATTGCTGCTCTTAATTAGTTGTTGCAGATTTTCTACGGGATGCAGCTCTCTGCGCCCCAGACACTCCCACTTTTATTTACAGTGAATAGGTATTGATGTATGTTTTTTTTCTAACCATAACAATCGACACCATCTCAAGCACATCCGTTTTCACTGACTAACTTCCGCTGTGAGCTGACCAACAAAGATATGGCTAATTCAAGTGAAACTGTGGCAAATTCGGTTGTTTCTTCACACCTTTCACAAGGCGTTCACTCGAAGAACCAAAGGGAGCTTGGTCCAATCAACCCGATTACAGATTCAGAAGCCGGCAAGTGATCAGGACAAGCTTACACCCAGGCAGTGGTGGCTGGTTAAAAATATTCTTAGTGGGGCTGTGCTGTGCCACACTCAAGTTTTCAGTAACCATCCCACTACGATTTAACATAAACTGCAGGATACCAGTTCTTTGTGAAATAGAAGGCTGTTATCGAAGTCAGGAATCTTTTGAGTAGTTATTTTCCCGTGGAGAGCATAGCCAGAGTGTTCAGGTGTTCCTGTGTCATGGTGTTCCTCAAGAAAGTTTTGATCCTCTTTAAGGTAGAGAAGCCCCTCTCTGACTCTGGGGTTGTCGTGGGTGTAGTGATCAGAATTTTGAGGAGACTGACTGTCTCTGATCCTGTGGATGTGTGATGTTGCCTGCTTAATGATGAGGTTCAACTGGTACGCGTAGCAGTGGACGTAGTGTGCGTTTCCGTAAACATCCAGTACCTTATGCTATACTCCACCTTTTGCCCCCCTCGTAACTGCAGCCCAGTCATAGGCCTGGGTGTTCAGCCTGCTCTCTTGTTCCTCAGGAAGTATAACAAGCACCCACTATCAGTGGGTGGTAACATCAGTCATCTCATGGCTGAATGGCTCGACTGAATAGCGAGATGATTGGCATTGTGTACTTAATCCAGAATGCAATCTTTCAGATCTGACAGCATGCAGTCCAAACGTTTGTTTGGAACTCTCTTAGATGTGCCTTTATATACGGTAATTGTTTTGAGATGCTCCTCAAACACAATGTCCAACAAAGCCAGAAAATCGACCAAACCCCTGAAAACGCCCAGGAATCTGTCTCATTGTGGCAGCGCAAAGCCAGTACAATGCTGCGCAGAATTTGACACAGTCAAATATCTTTGATAAAATGTGCCTGTTCTTATCCAACTCTCCGTTGTGTTTTCTCACCCCAATCCTCTGGCCTTGATCCAGCTGCACAGCTGTGTTAATTGTGCCTTACATGGCTAGCTTAATTTTACTTTTAATGTAGAGTCATAGCTAAGTAGACAAATCTTTCTTTATTTTCTTGGATAAATGTTTCATATCTGTAACTCCAGTAACAGTCCATGTTGTATCTGTTCGAGCAGTTTTAAAAAGTAAACATGGAAAGAAAAAGACTGAATTTACATGGCTGCATCCTGCTTGCCAAGCCTTTCTGCTGTACCAGTTATGGAAAAATCTTTAGGTGTACGTTTTACCTTATTTGCTGGCTTGTTGGCTGAATTTCATATCAGGTTGATCCGGTCCAATTTCTTTAATTTGCAGTTTTTCAACCAAAGTTCTCCTCACGAATGGAATTTGGAATACTGTACGGCCATCATTGTCAGTAGTACCGTCTGATTTCCTCCTCCCCCAGTGACACTGATTGACCGGGAAATATTTTCGACGATGTTGATTCGCCAAATGAGCCATATGAACATATTTATTAATATTTTATACAACACACGTTATTGTGATTTTTTTTTATACACATAATGATACTTAAATAAGTTATCATAGTTTATATAAGATATTTTTAAATAGAAAATAAAATAAGCTACACATTGGCCAGCCCCCACTGCACCCAGGGCTTCTACAGCTCATGTTATGAGAAACAGAGTTGGCTAACTGTATGTCGTTTAAGTTATTCCTTTTCTTGCTTCCCCTGTTTGCCTTTTCAAATGGAGGTACTATGGACATCGACAGAGGGTCCAGACTCTGCAGGCAGTTTCCCAGATAACTTCCACGTGAACCAGGGAGAGTTGATTGGCACAGCTGAGGTTAGTTGGCCAATTAACTCTCCCTGGATTCAAGAGGCAGCAGCAGAGCTTTCACTTGAATCCAGGGGTGAGGTCACATGAGGAGAAAATTCATGAGAGAAAGAGACAAAAAGACTGGACAGAACAGCTGAGCTGCCAGGAGGACCAGCCAAAAAAAACTGTTGGGCAACAGGATTGGCATATTGTATTATTATGTCTTCAGATTCTTGAAGACTGGAATCAGACTGCCAACCACCCTACCCCTTGAACCGCCTCTTACTCTTGTGTTTTTTGAATGACCCTCTTATTAATACCAACAGATTAGTTTGTCAAGTCCTTTATTGTCCTTTGTTGATATTTATTTTCGCTGGACCTCTATCCCACTGCAGAGTGAAGACAATAAAACTATCAGTGTTGCTACTGACAATCCCAGTGACACAACTGCTGACGCTTGTGAACCAATCAAAGCATTGAACCTTGAAGAAGATCATACCGCTTATCAGAGCTTGGTTCGTATGGTTGGAGGCAGAGGGCCACCCAGTGCCCCCCAGCTCCAAGATTATTACTGTACAGAGCAGACCTCACCCCCCAAGATGCCATCAGGTGTCAATTTGGCTGAGTCCATGCAGTCAGCCTCTCATAGTAAGTCCAACAGACACAATATAAACAGATGCGTCTTAGACCTATGAACTTTTGTTAAAAACACACGTTTGTAATATACTTCCTGAGATGTATAGATGGGCTGTATGTAAATTATTGCTACGGACATAAATTTCTCATAGCTCTTTGTTTACGTCAGCCTCAAACTTCATTCCTTTACGCACATAGAGGGTTTTTACCATTACACATTACTTTGTGGTCTTACCATAATAACTCTGACACTTAATTTGGCTACAAGTGAAATAAGTGTTCTAATGCCTGCAACATATGGTAATGTTTCAAGATCTATAGCAACAGATCGCAAAGAAATATTATTCAGCGACAATTTTGATCATTATTCCAAATACAGAAATCCAGAATATCCAGTGCTAACCTGATATCAGACTTAAGCCTGGTGCCAGACTGAATATCTCTGGGAAATTTAAGATCACCTGAGTTCAGACTTGAGTTTGTAGATAACCTTTCTTTGAGTTTGATGATATAAAAAGTATGAGCTGCTTTTCTCTGTTACCGGGGTGTACATTTTAAGACTCTGTACTGATTTTTACACGAGCTGTCCATCTCCTTTGGAGAGGCAGGCACAAGACTCAGAGGCTGTATATATGTATATTGCAGCTTGTGATCCTGCTTACAGAAAATTGGACAAATGTACAACTGTCTTCCTCAGGCTGCGGCAAATTCAGGCCGAGTCGAGTCCAGAGTGTCGTCTCAAGCCAGGGCAGTATGGACTCAGATATGCAAGGTAAGTGCTGGTTAAAGGTGAGTCATGGATGTCAGTTGAAGAATGATGTTATTGTGACAAGTTTGAAATCTTGTCACTCATCCTCACTAAGTTGTTAGCTTTACAATAATGTGACAGATACCATTTCAACACATAGTCACTCCCTCCAATCTCTCATTGTAAGAGCACACAACATAATTGCTACCATGGAATCAAGCTGTAGGGATTTATCATTATTTCTTCAGTTCGTAAAAGTTTTACTCCAAATAGCCTGTGTAAAAATACTTTTGAATAAATCTTGAACACAACAGCTCAGCTTGGGCATGGATACACAGTTAAGTCAGTCTTATTCTGATAAATTCTGTTATTACCACCCTTTGGTGAAATATTGTAAAGATGTTGAATCACCCAAAATATAGTCAACTATTCTTATAGTCTCGGTGAAATGTTTTAAAAAACGTTTCTACTATCTATCCCGTTTCAGTGTCTCTACATTTATAGTCTGAATGTTGAGTTGTTTGTAATGATTCATAAAATGACACAAAAAAGAAAAAAATAAATTAACATAAAATAACATTGTTGTGCAAAATCAAGGGAATAAACAAAAGTACAAGAGCTCCGAGATTTTTGCCACACTTGGATGGTCTGTATCAGTCAGTGCCACTTACGGCACCAAACTATTGATAAGGCTAAAAGCAAATCTAATACAGATTTGTAATCCTCTTCAATATTCTAAAGCTAAGGTTCAGATATTCACAGTACAGCACATATATGAGAGCTGTAAATTTAGCTAGTAAACAGCATTATAATACAGTTAAATGCAAGACAAGTAGAAAAGCTTGAATAAGGTTTTGAATTCACCCAAATTAGCCAAATATTCCTCTAGAGGAGAATAAAATTAGAAAATTAAGAAATTTGACCTCTGACTTAAAATTTGACAGTAGGGTAGATTGGAAGCGCCAGTCTCCATGTGCTTTAGGGAGACCAGGGAAGCTCATTGCTAGTACTACGGAGGCATGGTCTAATATCACTGTACTCTGATATTCGCAGGAGTGGGCAAATTTGAGCAAAGTGTCTGACCCCGCCCCCCACATTCATTGCCTCATCCTATTGATCCACAACATACCAACATAGGGGCTTCCTATTAGCTAAACCTACATGTCAATCAACTGATGAGAATAACATTGAACATTACCAGAGAGTCTATTTTTTTCTCCCACTGTGAGGGTATCGCGCCAGGTAACACACTCAAAAATGACTTTAAACGATATTAAAGATATATTTTATATTATATAAATGATCAAATATGCATCCCATACTTGATGTGCAATCACATAATTAAATTTCCCCCCCTGCCCATCCACTACAAGAACACAAGCAGATATACCAAGAGAGAAAGAGATGGGTGAGGGGGGGTTATGCAGAGCATCATCAGTTGAATGGGTTACATACAACAACAAGGGGAGAAAGCAGAATCGCGGGCTGACCGGCACTGAGAAATGAGCTTTCGTGTGAACAGCCAAGCGCCTGCTTGCTTAAGAATGGCACAGCACTTCTGCATCCGGTGTAATCCGGCAACAGATTCCGGCGTTATGTAGTGATATTGAAGAAGACAATTTTTTATAGTATAGAGTTGTCTGAGGCACGTAATGAGATTCTTGAAAAAAGGCAACCTAAAATTTGAATATCTTGATGTGTGATTGCAATTTCCTTTTCTTAATGGGGTGGTTAAAACCCTTGACGTTCCAGCTAAAAACAGTAAGGAGGCTAACCTTTCTACTTAGCTGGAAATGTAGAATGATTAACATGAGTGTGGCAGGAATTTGTATTTAAATCCCTGGTGAGGAAATCAGTCCGAGTGATCAATTCAATGATATCCAAGTATTAAATTAATGGACGAGAAACCATTAACAGAAAATATATTTGAACACAAACAGAGTTACCAGACATCTACTTGGCCAAGCAGAGGACAGAATTCTCAAAACCACTGCAGGTTTCAAGGATCTGACAGATGGCTCATGAGTTGTGCCAGCTTTTATACTACAGTTTGAGGGGCTCCACGTAATCCTTCGATATCATGCAGGCAGGACGTGTCCAGTGCTCAGACATCGGCAGAGAATGGGCAAAATTACCCCCTCTACTGTGAGTGTATAGAAACTGGGCAGAAAATCAAATAGTCACAAGGACGTTTAGGTTCAAACTAAATAACATTTCCTGCTATCAGGAACATGCAAACATTAAGTAGAATTTATATAAAGATGTTTCAGGTCAATCCGACTGAACTTTGAGCATAGTTATGTCAGGACAAGAGGATCTGTAAATTTTTATTTATTTTAGATTAAATAATTTCCATGACAATAAGCAATAAGAAAAACTCCCGGCATAAGTCAGAATGGAAACATAAGGCACGTATTGCATCTCTGTACCCGAAGCACTGATTTAAAACTTTGGGGCTGTAGTTCTCCACGATTCAGATTTGCTGGCCACGTTATTCCAGCTTTCCTCTCGGCCGGGCCTTGCGGACCAGAAGATGCTTTTTTTGGTTTTGGTGCAAGCAAAGGATGACCTGCTCTGGTTTTGGTTTAGCAGCTTTAGCAGCTGGTGGGCGGTGGGCTCGGTCTATCTCCGGAAGACAGAGACAAATTAGACAACCAGATGTATTCTCAGTGCTCTCATGCACCAGCAAACATTGGATGAAGGACACACTTTGCTCTGTGAAGTGGAGGCCACATAAATGATGGACCCATCACCGAAGCTTCCAACAACCCACTGGATTTGAAACCCCTCACACCAAGTAATCTCTGGCTGCTTCCAACCAAACTCATTGTACCACCAGCAGTATTCAATCCAGATGACTGTTACAGAAGAAAGAGATGGCGTCAAGTTCAACAGATGGCAGATTTATGCTGGAAAAGATTGGTGCAGATCCAAATTGAAATCTGGATCCATTGAATTTAAACATGTACTTAGGGGGATTGTTGGATTGGCATATGTATTTGCTAATTGTCATTCTAGTTACCTACACAAAGAAAATAGAGTTTTCGCCCAGGTTTGTTTTTTGTTGGTTGTTTGCAATTGTTGGTTTGTTTGTTTGTAAGCAATATTACTCAAAAACAACCAAACAGATTGTATTTGGGTTAAAGGAAGGATAATGGATCAGGGAAGAAACCATTCAATTCTATTGTGGATCCAGATCAGTTGGCGGATCCAGATAACATTTTCAAGATGGACATTATTCAACACTCTCATTAATTTCTTAGAGAATAATGTATTGATCTTGATAAAAACGATCAGGCATGTTTAGGGGAGTGACATTTTTCAGTGGTAGCCAAATCACTGCCCATCTGCTCCTGGCTTGAAGCTTCCCCTCTCCCGCCTACTCCGTATCCAGCAGGAGTAATGCTGTACCTCCTCCCACATGCTTCATGCTACTGTCGTCCAGGCCCAGAGCTGAATTTCCCGGGTGACTTGGCTGGGAAACCTCTTCAGCTGATCTCAACTTGGACCAACCACCCTCTTGCACTCCTAAACCAGGCATTGGTACTTCAAGTCCTTTCTCTAATGTGCCTCTCCGCATCCTTCCTACCCCAACACAATCAGTTCAACCATAATTATCTCCTTGTTTCCACTTGACCACAATACAATGTCCGGATGGAGGGTTGTCTATACCACATCTGGCAAATGCTTCCTACGATCTACGTCGACCCTCAACATGTAGAATTTGGCAGTTCGCAGAAAATTTTGCTTTGGTCTTTGGTTTAGAAAGGTCTGACCCACTCTTTACTGAAGGTGATGGCCCTCTTCCAATCTGGTGCTGATTGGCTTCTTCTTCCATCTCTCCTGCTCAAGTATCTCAGCGAGAGACAGGACGACATAATCGTGGCACCACCTGTATCGTCCTGTTTTGCACCTAGACAGTATGTGTGCCAGTGTCCCCTTTTCACTGCTGATTTTACAGTTTTTGACGTCTCTCAGGCCCCATGAGTGCATGTGTGATGGCGAGTACAGGGTGTCATGCACAGATAATAAAAGGAAGGAAATATTCAAAATCCCTAGTCTCCACAGCTCTGCCAATTTTGTCCATGCACTTGTCTCATATGGCTATACAAATAGAATTGGATGTATTGATAGATTGTAATGAAGAATACATTAATGTATCACCTGCTTAATGTGACTTTTTGGAATGTTTTAATATCAACTATCGAAATTAAAATGGATCCTGTGGTATACTACAGACTGTACTGCTTGATACTCTTTAAAATGTTTGAAATACTCACTTGAATAATCCATATCCATACAAAGGCCATATTAGGAAAGCTATTAGTTCAACACCATGAACGATCAACAGCTCCTTATCCCCCGTTAGCCTGTCATTAAATATCCATTACTGAGGTTTAAATGACTTAATGATGAAAATGATTTAAGTGACGCTTTCCTAATATGGCCTTTGTATTTGTTTGAAGGTTATGATGGTGGAAGCAGTGATTCTGAGTGTGAGAGCCCAACCCTGGATGAACTGGAGTTTCAGTCACCACTGATGCCAGACTTCTGGCTGATTGTTGAGATCCTCCAGGACAGAGTTAAGGTCTACTCCCACTCCAGGTCAGTTATACTTCAGCACTGTTGATTCTTGCTCAGTAATCAGGCTGTAGTCTGTGGCTCATCATAGGTTGTCATTTCTTACTAGTTTGACCCATTTTTACTTTTTCAAAATAAAACAATTGCACCATGTTTCCTGGAAATGTCAGCTACTATAATGAAGTGTAATCATTCATTTCCCTTTTAAAATTGTGATTATTTACTCAATTTGGGAAATTGTTCTCCTCGTATCAAGAATTATGAAGTAAATAGGTAATTATAATGTCCAAGTCAGACTTTGAGTACTGTTCCAAGGACTGATATTCGATCCATCATAGCTGTGATAGTTATTGGTATTGGATCCAATTAATTTCGTAGGATTTGTCTTTTCAGATGCTTCACAGAAGGAAAAGAGGTCAGTGCTGACAAATTGGACAAGAAGGAGGAAGAGCAGGATCTGCCTGAATGCCTACAATTGCATCAAGTGGTGGTCAGGAAGATTGGTGAAATCTGCAGAATAGTCAATCAGGTGGCCACTGCAACACTCAACTGCCTGCATCACAGATTTTCTTTAAGTTTTTTTTTGAATATCTGACATTTAGACATAATCAGAGAGGCAGTCCAGACATGTTAGTTGTGGTTTGAGCAATTGCTGAACTGTAATGGTCTTTCCTGTATATCAGTGGTTGCCAGCCCGTCGATCACGACAGTCTTCACTGTCGATCGCTGTAACTCTCTGGACACACTGGCTGCAGTAGCATCGCAGACCAACTGTGAACAACTTGATTGTTGTTCACACGGGCAGCGTGTCTGCTACTGGCGACGCAGCTGCGGCTATATTTACTGCATTTACTTGAATACATGTCGGATTATGTATTACACTAAAAGTCAGGACTCTACAGTATGAAGAAGTGCATCTTGTGATAACAATCAAAGCCCCTTAGAATAAATGAAGGGATTCTGAAAGTGAAATGCTGTAGTGCTTTTTATTCGAAATGGGTTCGGGAAGTGTTGGAAATATGTCACATGTTTGTGACATAGACAGATAAAATAACCTTTCATCTGAGTTTATGTTTATCTGTTGAGTTTATGTATAAACTGAAATGCATACAAGTAGCAAATGCGTTTCAAAACAAATCTGTTCATTTGTTTTGTTTTATGAAATAAATATAATAAGACACACCTTCATACTGTATAGTACTGGTATTTATTTAAATACACAGGACTACTCTTATACAAGGAAATAGTCATATGTATGGTCATATTAAGGACAAAGTTTATGTGAAAACATTAAGCTAACAGAAATTCCCAAAAATATATATGACCCTCCTATGTGGGTTTTTGGGAAGATATCTTGGTGGATATCAACATGCATTTGGAATTAAAGGTATCTTGGGCTTGAAAGGTTGGTGAGCATAGCTGTAGATACATAGTATTTTCCTTCCTACTGAGCTGTCATTACATCTGTAAACTTGAATTTTCAGGTGTTTGAGTACCTTCACTGAGAGTGGAAACTTATTACGATGTGATGTAAATGCATATGACCACATTCCTAAAACTGTATGGGTAGTATCTTCTAGAATGTTTCCTGTGCTTGCTGATTACAGTTTTTTGTGTTAACTCTGTGTGCGTGTATGCTGCTGTGTAGCGTATGCTGCTGCAGGACCTGCACGACAGCCATGTGTGTAACTCTCTGCTGGTTGCTGAAAGTGAGGAAGACATCTGGAAGAATGAATCTCTCTACAGGCAGAGGCTCAACACTTCTGATGGTAGGGCAGAGGAGAATGTATAGTGTTACATTACATGTCATTTAGCTGACACTTTTGTCCAAAGCGACTTACATTTTTAGTACACTCAGCATTTATGAGGGGCCATTTAGGGGTTCAGTATCTTGCCAAGGACACTTCGGCATGCAGATGTGGAAGAGTGGGGTTTGAACCAGCAACCTTTGTGTTGGAGAACCCACGCTCTACCACCTGTTGATTTTGTTGTGTTAGTTTTTATAGATTTCCCTCTGTCATGAATGGACAGACCCTTTAATTTGACTGTACCGTCTGCTAGTTGAAACCCTGGTAATTAACATGTATGTACCCTCACGCTGCCACGCTTTTTTTTCAACGACATTACACACAGATTACAACACAGAGGAGAGCTTCCAGGCCAGAGACTACTTGGCAGCCACCATGCAGTTCATCCCTGGACACTTTGCCTGTGATGTGGTGTGGAGCACAATCATTCACATTCATCCACGTCTCAAGATGGGGCCTAACATTGGGGTGTCCAGGGGTAAGTGGTCAATCTAAGGTAGATCTTTTTTTTTATTTAAAAAACACATTTCAGTTTTAACAGAAGTTGTACAAGTTTAAGTAGGCAACTTGACTAACTTGTGTTTCTTGACGTTTTTACCTCTAATCCAAGAGGCTTCTACAGTTCAAAATGACTAATAGGAGGTTTCAGGTATTTAAACTCCTTGAGACTCGCAGTTTATAAACCTCAAACCTTCCATAAGTCAGTTCGATTGAACCTAGTCAAACAATCAAGACTAATCCAAAAAATATTTAAAGTTAACATGACTCAGCTCTGTTGCCACTGCTATGTAAATATGAGAATATGAGCACATACTGCTTGCACATACTACTGTAAAATCTAAATGTAAGCACAATTAGATATTCAGATTCTTATTGCAGGCACACTCCAAAAATGTATCTACTAACATGCAAAAGGGCATGTTATAATTGTGTTTACATTTGACAATTAGTATGTGCAAGCAGTATTTGCTCATATTCTCATATTTACATAGCAGTGAGCTATTTACAGTAATAAATCACTTTTCAGTTTGTTTTTTAAGAAAGGAATTGTGACCATTGCTCAAACTTCATGATATGTTTTTGTCTCCCTGCCACAGCAATCCCGGCCCTGCGCTCTGTGTTGAATTCTTTCTGTGTGGTCAACAGAAAGAACATGTTTGTCTACCAGGAACGTTCAACCAAATCAGTCTTCTACCTCAGGTTAGCCAGATACATCGTTCAGACCTGGTATTAACATCTGTCCTGAATGATCCAATCACAAGTAGTGAGCACTGAGTCCAGGTCTGAATGAACCTAAATGTGCCCTCAATGCATCTTGATCACTCAGACCAAATTCAGAGGTGGTATGGATCGCATCAAGCCGTATTATTTTTGGCTGTGTGAATGCAAATGCATCCTGGGCGATATATGAAGGACCGCCTACTCAGCTGATTACTTCTGACCCACTGCAATTTCCCAATGAATCAAACATATCTTTATGTTTTACTGTGTTGATTTGTTTGTGGACATTGCCACCCAGATTTAAGTTAGTCCTTATTCAGAATAATAATTTTATTCAAGGTGTTTTTAGCACAAAGTTTCTTATAAACTGTTCCTTGGGTTTATTGCTAAATAGTTTATCTGTAACTGAGCATTGTGGAGAACAGAGCTTTTTGAGGTAGACATTTTGTTGAATGGAGATCGCTGCAGCAACAACATGAACAGTTCACTGTCTTCCATACATTCCTAGTAGTGGTGCGCCGATGCATCGGCCGTACATCGGTAGCGGCCGATATTCGCCTTGTTTACTGACATTGGCGCATCGGAGATAAACTTGACTTTCACCGATGTCACTGGCCGATGTTCATTGGTATTTGTGGTAAAACTGCTGGGCACGTGCCACGGCTGGGGGAGCAGTCGCCCTCCTCTCCACGCCACCGGCGGCTCGGTGTGTGCCTCAAGTTTTTTTTGGGGGGGAGGTCCTCGGCCGCGGCGCCCCATGGCGTTGCGGGTACGGGGGCTTTCTATCTCTTGTACCGCTGGGCGGTGTCGTCGCAGGTGCAGAAGGCCGGCCGTTTGAGGGGACCGGGTACAGCGGTCAGGGGCGGCGACCAAAATATGTTACAGACATTTCATTAAGACCCCAAGGAACCATATCAACTTGTGGTAAAAAGGGCACAATATGTCTCCTTTAAATAAAGTATAGTTAAACCAAAGATTGTTTCATAAATCGGATTGAATTTGTGCTCATTAAAAGATAAGAGTGATAAATGTCGGAAATAATTTAAAATAGTGCTTTTTAAATAATTATTTAATTATTTTCCTGGCACAAAAGGGTGAATGAATAACAACAAAAACAAAATAAACAGGTATCGTATCGGCTAGATTGTTGTTTTAAACATCGGACTCTGCCAAGAATTATTGGTATTTGGTCTGTATTTATATCACCCTTTTCTAGCCTTGATGACCACTCAATGGCGTTACAGTACAGATTGCCATTCACACACTCATTAATACAGTGCATCTATTAGCGGCCCTTTTTTTTTCTACGAGGGGCAATTCGTGGTTCAGCATCTTGCCAAAGGACGCTTCAGCATGAAGATGGGGATCAAACTGCTGACTTTCTGGTTGGAGGATGACTGCTCTACCCCTCAGCCACAGCTGCCCTAAACTAACTTCTGTTCTATGTCACAATTTGACCTTGTAGTTCGATAACACTTTTTTTTTGCCTCCACCTGCTGAGTTTCAATTTTTTTTTGGGTATTTACTAGTAGCTACTAGTACTATGCTGTAATTCATTTAGACCTAGTTGTGACCTAGCTGTTTGTTTATTGTTTTCATCTCTAGACTTTGTGAAACGTCGCTAACCGGAAAGTTCTCTGATATGGATGGAAACCTCCACATGACCCACTCCATTGGGCTTTTCAGGAGTCAAGAGCCCTTGTTATCCGAGGACTTCACGGTAAGTGAATAAACGCTTTATTAACCTATTGTGACTGAAAACTACAGCTCATGGTGGAATTACTTGATACTGACAAGAAAAGGTTGGTTGACAATAAATCCCCTTAGTAGACACAGACTTGAGACTTGCAACAATAAGCTAGGGAGATTTGATTTATGATCAATACAAATGAAAACAGTTTTAGATACATAAGCTTTCATAAGAATAGATTAAGTGTTGTTCTTTGCATAGGTAGAAAGACAAACAGATGATGATTGACACAGTAACATGTATTATTTACCTGCACTTCATATCTTTAATTAAATAGGACAATACATCAGTAAATTGGCGGTATAAGGGCGGTAGAATAATTTTGGTATGAACTGGCTTGAATGTATGATCACATTTGTGGGTAACACAAGGATGCCAGTGTGTGTAATATATATGGTCCTGATTAAAGATGAAGTAAATGGACTGCATTTATACAGCCCTTCCCTATTTTTCACTCAAAATGATTTACACTAAGAGTCACATTGTTACACACATTCCGACATTTCTATACACACTATATCACCAATGTAAGAGTGTTGCTGCCAAATTGTTAACATGTTGTTTCTCCCTTCTCAGGGATCCAGGTCTTCTGTGGAGGGATCTCGGCCAGTTGGACAAGTAGACAAGCACATTCTGCTGCTGGTGCATGGAGTGGGAAATGCAGGTAAGAACTGGGTAACATCAAGGACTGATGAGGATTAAAATGTTTAAATCTAGCCACTCGTATTCATGATAAAATATGTGTGGGGTATTAAAGGAAACTACCAATGTTTTAAGAGGTAACTAGGCTGGATCCTCAAACACATCCTAAGACTAACAAGAGGCAGTTGAAGTGATTGTGAAAATAGAGTAATTCTAGTGCAATCCCTGTCCCAAAAATGCCTAATGGGCTCATTGGTAATGCTGGTTGCAGGTTTCTTGTAACTTTGAAAGTGGCCTACAGTAATTAAGCGGGATTTAGTCTGCCCATCCCTGAAGCCACTTCACCGTTGCTGCACACACAACTGTTCACTTGTTTATTTAAATTTCATTGAAGCTTGAACTTTGAACTTTGCCATAGTCATGAACGTTTTAATGCCATGATCTACAACTTCTGTACTTACATTTTTTTTGTGTTTCGTGCTGGCTTAGTGCAGATATTTTAAATACGGTCCTATGTTTCAGCGTGTTATAAAGTAGAAGTTCGATTTTTTTTATAATTCCTCATTAATCTGCAGTAAAGCAGTTATGCATCCATGATCACCCAGTTAATGTTTTTTTGCACAGATTTTATATGCACTGATATGCATTAATCTTAATTGCTTTGTTCAATGTTTGTGGTTGATATATAAGTTTTAATAATATACTTAACCAAAGTTATACACTGCATGTCACTGCATTTCTGCTATTTCAGAGGTCTATTAAGCATGGACACAACCTTCTGGCTATATTGTGGCTGAGGGGTAGAGTGGTCGTTTTCCAGCAAGAGGACTGATGGTTTTAATCCTCAATCTTCTCCGTCTGTATGTCAAAGTTAATTTGGCAAGATACTGACATTCCAAAATTACCCCCTCTAAAATGTTGAAAGCATTAATTGTAAGTCGCTTTGGATAAAAGTGTCCTCCACGTCATAACTTTAAAGCGCCAACAAATCCTTCTATCTGCTGCAGGAGTTAACAGTTGTCATTCTCATGACCGTGTATATCAGACCAAGTGCTAGCACCAAGATGGCACTAGGCACCCTGCTAACAGCCATTAGCAAACTACAATCTGCTCACCCAGATGGGCTTTTTATTTTGCCTGGAGACTTCAAACAAGCAAATCTGGAAACTGTCCTTCTACTAATGGGTGACATGTCCCACAAGAGGCCAAAACACAGACTATGTTAACAGCCACATTAGGGGAGAATACAGTCTCTAACCTCACCCGCTTAGGCCAGTCTGACCACTTATCCCTTTTCTCACACTAGGGTTAGGGTTCACACTTCTCACTTTTGCAGTAAGAGAGGGATACAGGGAGGTTTTTAACCCCTTTTTTAACTTTTTTGTTCAGGTCCAGAGATCACAGACGAGCTGGTTAAGGTTCTGCGGAAGCGCCTGGACGAGACCACCTTGGACATTATCACTGTCATGCTTGTCAGGAACTGCAAACTGACACCAGCTGATGTGGAGGTAAATTTCTCTTGGTCTTTTTCTCTCTCATTTGGTAAAATAACTTTTAGATTTTCCAATTGCAGTGTTCTTTGTGTTTTGGGTATTTCTTATTAGTTCTATTTACAGGGAGATTGCATTACCAGAGTCAGTTGTTTAATAACCTATTGTATGCACTTATACCACTTAAAAATGCTTTGTATAAAAGCTTTCATCATATATTTTCTGCACAGTTCATCCAGCCATCAGGATCTCCAGCCACTGAGGTGATGAAGTTCAGCCTCCCCCAGTACTGTTTTCCCTGGATAACAGCTGTGGCTCACTACCTCAGGCAGAACCTCCTCATTTTCTTGCATGTTCCCAAGTACACTGACAGCAATACTGCACACCAGTTCAAGGTACAATCCCATCTGACTATGGTCAGAACATGTAAAAGAACACATCTATTTTAACGTATATCTGGTTTTGCCTGGAGTAAAATATACTTTGTTGCATATTTGGTTTTATTTTGAACTCACACATCGGGATGTGATAATTTTGTCATCATTATCTGTAGCTGGGCGATAGGGAAAAAATCTTATCACAATTTTTTTTTAAATATCAGTCTATATCGATATATATCATGATATTAATCAAATCGTTGATTATGCATTACACTGCACAGGTTTACAAGTGCCCTTGCTCCTCTGATGATTTCTAATCACTCTCAATAAGAACTGATCTAAATAAAAAACCTACTGAATTCATATATGTTCCCTCGATAAATGGGGGGTCGGTTCTTCTGCAACAGTGAAGTTAAAATACAGCTTTGCGTCATAATCTGCGGAAAGAACTGTTTGCACGACTGTGTGTTTGTGTGTGCTCGTCTCTGTTCCTCCTCACACACAACTAATAACCAGATGTATTTGTTTATTAATTGATGATGAGATCATGGGTCCAGATCATTTTGGTCACAACAGGCACAAAGTAAGCATCAGTCCTGTACATCTCCTAACAACTTGTGATTAGTAAAATCACTTCATGTTCTGCAGATTAAAACAGTGTTAGAAAATAGAATTGTTAGCATTAACTTAATACACTCACTTTATCTACAACTAATTACTTCGATGAATTACGTGGACATGTTTGCCACTGACTTAAACTTTACCTCAGATCTTGACTTTAACTGTAAGCAGCTAGTTCTCAGCACAGTCTGGAGCTCGTGTAGGTGGGCCTGTTAACCATGTTGAGTCAGACCCAGCTCCACCCTTTTATCCAATTGGGCAAAGTCCAGCTCAGCCTGGCTCCAGTTCATAAACTAATGGGTAACGTCATGCTACGTTGCCACTTGGATAGACTACATGCACCACACCCCAACTTTCATAATTGCATTCCTGACCAAGCGAAGCCCTGATGCGCGTCATATGCAACTTTCTTTGCTTTGTTTCCAGCCTACAAAATACTGAAAAAGAGAGGTTGAGGTGAGAGTTAATCTGCCATGAGGACGATCAACAAGTTTGATGATGCAGTAACCTTGCACAGGGCCACTAAATGAACTTTTAGGCACAACATAGATAGGTAGCAAACTAACTGAAATAACATATTCCCCATTTCTAAAAACAAATAACATTGCAGAATCTTTGGAATATTTCTTCAAGGGGTATCAACATAATAGTCAACATAATGAGATACACCATTACTCTGTGTGCACTGTTAACTGTGTCTGACCTTAATTATTTAGAATGGTTTAACCTGTAACTTACCTTTTAAAAATAAATAATGCAGCCTGCAAACAAAAAAATGCCTTCCTGCACTTAGAGGTGACTGTTGCAAACAATTCTCTTTTAAGTGCTTTTGATTAAAAATTAATTAATCCCAAATATCTGAGACCCCCACCTCTGCAAAACCCTACACTTTCGACAACTCTCATTGTGATATATGAAATAAATTCTTACTTGCGTGTTCTGAGCTTCCAGGGGCTAATTTTCTTTCCTGATTTGTCGGCAGCACTGCTTTCATTTGAGCAGTGATGTGGTGGATGGTGATGTCTACCTCTACAACAAACCTGGAGGCCAAGGGACAGGAGGCAAAGGTAATGTCAGTCAGCATGCCTTCACTGACTGCCTGTGTGTGTGCGTGTGTGTGATATATGCTAATTAGTCATTAATATAGACTGTATATAAAGATGAATAACGCTTATTGCCTCTATAAAATACCATGGATACACCATCTTGCGTGTCTGCACAGTAGTGATTGGTTGATGGGGCCTCGGTAGCAAGGTCTGGTTGATACACATGGTCAATCAATTCAGTTTATTTTGTATAGCGCGAAATCACAAAATCATCTCAAGGCACACACTTCTTAGTACGAGTAAGCACTGTCAAGAGAAAATATTCCTCTCTGAAAAGGAAGATTCAAGACTGTATTCACGTAGCACAGAAGTGATATATTGGGATATTAGGGTGCTATGAGCTATGTTCAATGCCCGGGTTACAGAGACGCTCCTTCGGATTAATATGTCAGGGATTATACCATCTTTCACTCACAGACAATGTAATCCCTCCTCCTTTCTTTTTATCGCTCTGTATAACGTCACTGTCCGCTCGAACAGTAGTAAAGCCGGAAAATTACCCAACACAAACAATAGCATTGTCTGAAGAAATATACCCTCTCAGACACTGATTTACTGTTGCTGCTGCACCACCTATGTTTATGACTGGTTGTTACACACTCGGAGGATGTTACGTATCGCTCTGCAACCCGCAACACAGTATGTCAATGCTCCACCATTGAAACGGCTTACCGATGTTCAAGCGGGTCTATCCCCTTCATTATTCCTTTATCTTCTTTGGGTTAGCATAAGTCTGTGATGCTCTGATACTGATTTTGTGTATAACATCCCATGAGGTAGCAGTGTATTTTCAGTAGCTAACCAGAGTTGGTACATTTTTAAACATTACCTCTGAGGTAAAAACAATTCGATTGATCACATAAACTTGTTTGAGATACATGGTACTCCTCCTTACTCTTTGTGTACAATAGTTGTCAGTACCATGCCAATGCTAATGAATTCAGCAACACTGCCACAAGCTTTGCAATAGGGCAGCTCTACTTCTTTTTAAACATTTGCACAACTGTGGTAAGGAAGTATAACATGATTAAAATTGAATGAGAATCCCCTTTTCTATGTCAGCATTAAGCATTACTGTATAAGCTTTACATCTGTGCTGGTGTGACAGAAAATAATTATTAAAACAAACTATTACATTTTCCAGGTTAACTATAGGATGTTTAACTGTGGTTTGATGATCATTGCTTCATTTCCAAGAATCTTGTGTAATTGTAAATGAAAGCCAAACCTTTTTTTACTGTGGATTTTAACCTAATGTGCTGGCTAGATTTCAGTTTTTTCAGCTTTATAGAAGTTTGTTTGTCCTTTTGACATATTCTCCTCCACCCTCAGGTATTGCCTGCATTGCCCTCTCATTTGTGGATGCTCATGGTCATCCCCTTCAGGGTTCAACTCAGGACTGCACTACATTACAGAGATCAGAAAACTGCATCACCCCTCCTCACATAGACCATTTTGATGAGCTGACCAGTGTGGCTAAAGTGGACTCCATCTTTATAAGCTCAGGTACAAGTCAACACAACTCTGAACAGCTGTAGCCAAACGACTTGGCCTTTATTGAGATGTACTTGATGTTTGTTTTTGAGGGGTGGTTGGAGTCAAATAGAAATGTTAAATTACGTTATGGTCAAATGAGGAGTTCATCACACACTGGAAGTCCCGAAGCAACCATCTAGTAAATCAAATGTATTCAAATTCATAAAAGGTAAGCAGTTCATCTTTCTGGAACAAATTCATTTATTTTAATTTCTACCTCTTATTTATAAAGATAAATACATTCTCAAATAAATGTAAATATTCTCAGTTTACTGATGGTGCAAGGTTCATGAACGAATAGGACCTTGAAAAATATGTTCCCTTGAAATTTCGAAAATACAAGCTAAAGCAAAAAAATGTATCCAAAATGTCAGAGACATTGACCCTAATACTATGATGTCTGAAATGTCACTCATCATTATATGAATGATGCATATTTAATTATATATGCATTACTATAAAATCCAAAGTAGCCCATTACATCCAACATTATCCATCATGCATCAATATTAACTATTGTTTTTTATTTTGAGAGGAGGCACCGCTCAGATAATAAAAGTACCACTGAGATGATGACACATGACAAGCACACAGGTAACAATGCGCGTAAGATGTCAACGAACTCTGAAAATTTTTTATATTTGTGAAAGAGTCCCAAAAGGTCCACTACTAGACATTCCAAAGGAAAAGTATATTCGTACACTTTTCAAAATGTTTTATTGGAATATTGGGATGAAGGTTTAAATGTTCAAACTATCCTGGTTAAGGAAGACCACTCAAAGTCCTCCTACACCTACTTTGAGTAGCCTGACTAAGTAGTTGGTCTTGTGACTCTTGGCTAGCACATCACCAGACAGTCAAAAGTAATGCTGCTTTCTGGCCTAATCTTGTTTTACTTTTCAGAGGAAGAATTTATCTGAATTTGGCAGTTTCAAGATTATGAAAAGAATAGCGAGAGAGTTAATTAGATGATATTTAAATCCTTGATGCTGAGGTCAAATTAAACAAGCATATCTGGCTGAGATCTTATTACAGTGACACTCAGAGTATAGCTCAAGGTGCATGCACACACACACGTACAAATTCACGCACAAACAATATATAAAATCCAAATATAAGTAAATCATATTGGTGAGTTATCACTACTATGAAGATATTTTTGCTCCTTGAAGCGTTATTGTTAAATGTGACACTGTACCTCAGGGCAGTACATTAAAAAACAGTCACATTTTTCAGGGTTTATTAAAGTAATTTAAAATGGCTAATGCAGTCACTCATAATGTCCAACTACCCAGTGCACATTTGTAAACATGTATATGATTTTTCATCATCCCTCTTAAGATGTGTCGTTCAGTAGCCAGTAC
Organism: Pseudopleuronectes americanus; assembly: GCA_038501795.1. Classification (NCBI taxonomy): domain Eukaryota; kingdom Metazoa; phylum Chordata; class Actinopteri; order Pleuronectiformes; family Pleuronectidae; genus Pseudopleuronectes; species Pseudopleuronectes americanus. Next base: position 316,753 of record CM076724.1, read on the forward strand.
AGGTAGAAGAGGTCTGTGTGAGTGACTGAGCGAGTGCAGACGGAGAAGGATTGTTATTAGCCCTGTTGTGTGCAATACAATTTTACTGGACAGTGGACACTTCTGTTTATAAGGTTCAATAAATCGTATTCAGGATAACCATAATCCTGGAAAAAAGTAGATTATCATTAGTACCCTCTATCGTAAAGTATTGTTTGTATTGTGACCAAATATTAAAAAATCATTTTCCAGAAACTAAGAGCTCTCAGTGTGCCAACCCTGACACCCAACTTCTTGTCTTAACTATTTTAAAACCATGACATTTCTGGATGCCATGAACCTCTTTGGGAACAAAAACAATTATGCTTTGAATCAACATGCTTTCCTCTTTTATATTTTCTCTCTTTTTTTTTATACCTGGTCACATACTCTGAATATTGGTATCATGCACTGTTGTGTGTTATTGTCTCCTAACAGAGCCAAAAATGTATGTGCGCTTTGACATCTGGGAACAAGGCAACATCAGCCCCTTACAGCTAAGTGATAAACTGCAGGCGGCACTGCGCCATGCTCTTTGTGATGTCGTCATGGAGCTAAGAATCCTGCCACATCCTCTGTGTGTGGATATGTTGTGCCTAGCAACCAAAGCCCAGAAAGAAGAGACTAAAGGTGAGGTGATCACCAGATGGTTTATATTTCCTCTGCACTGTATGTAATGTGTATTCTACCTGTTTTCAATCATATTGAAAGAAATTTATAGCACCAAGCAATCCAATAAAAGCATGAAATCCAGTAAATTTTATATATATATTTTTAAATTTTTAGCATGTTTGCACGGTATATGATAATGGATGTGTACTATCTTCACCTTAGGAAGCTGAATTGTGATACTAACTTTTTATTTGGTTTGCTCAACTAAAATGAGTGAGATTCGGGAACAGCTTCCTTGTTTAGTTTTTTGTTGTTCAGTCTATTACGCAATTGTGCTAATTTCTGTTTAAAATGTGTCTTAAGGGCTGTTGATTCCCTTACCTGACGTAAAAGAAGTAAAGGACAGCCCCAGGCAGCGCAGTGGCTCACGGGTCTTTAAAACCAGCCCTTCTCCCATCACCTTAACCCAAGCCTTGGGGAGCACACCCATTACAGGGACCAGCTCACCTGAGTCCACCACCCCTACTGGCAAGAGCACCCGTCGGAGTTTCTGGGATATACTGGTCAGTCCCTCTTTAGTTGCAGGCTTGAATTTGGAACTATGCTCTGTGTAACATCATCAACAAATACATTAGTTTTTTTAATGAGTTGTTCATAATTAACCAAGGTTTAATAAATATTAGTTATCATGTGATGTATTTTTATTTGCTGTCCTGCATATATTTAAACTGAGACAGGCTGATATTTTTCACAATGATTTCTCATATGCTGATTTCATTTTTAAGAGGTCAGTGATCTACTAAAAAGCAAGTTGGACTTAAGCTGATTTCATTTGGCTAACAAGGGAGGTCAGGGTTGGTTCAATTAATTTGTGTTAAAAGTTAGCGGAAGCACTTACAACAAATCTCGCTTCACCCTGAGATGTCTTACTCATGCTACTCAGAGAATTAGGTTTACGAAAGTGACCTAGAATTAACTTTCTTAGCATTCGTTTCGATGTCTCACTCTGGGATATGGAGAGTCCCGTATTGCCAGACAAGCTTATCTCGACGACCGCCAGCCACCCAACTTCACTATCCAGGGAAAAAGTATTTGTTTGGTGATAGGTTTGTCCCAGTGGGGCTTTTCCCAGGACACAAACAACTGATCCCCTTTCCTGAAACTGCTCATCCTCTCTAAATACAGGTGGATCTCAATAAATTAGAATATCAAGGAAAAGTTCATTTATTTTGATATTTCAAATCAAAAAGTTAAACTCATAAATTATATAGATTCAATACAGACAGAATGAAATGTTTCAAGCATTTACTTAGTAGAAAACGTCTTTAGAGTCCCGCTCTAGCTGTACAACGCTGTACACTAGCAGTCGACAATCACCCGTGAATCTGAGTACAAGTGCGCATGCTCGGACTGACTGAATCGGGACGAGTGGAGTGAGATATTTCACCAAACATGGGATGTGGAAAAACACATAACCCTGCGCCTTCGGCTGGGAGCCTGGATGCTCAGTGGAAAGTCAATCTTCAATCAATCAAATTTATTTGCCTAGTCCATGTACACAAATCACAATTTGTCTCATAGGGCTTTAACAAGGTGCATTTTTTCTAGTGCAGAAATGCAATAGATGCCACGTTTAATGGAGAACATCAAGTCAAGCGAGTAAAATGTACTGAGGAGACAATCATTTCTTTGATGTGAGAAGAAGGCAGAAGAGGAAAGAGAAGCTACGTGTGTCATGTGTCCCCCAACATTGTAGACCTATAGCAGCATAACTAAGAGCAGGTCTGAGACAAGTCTGGACCAGCTCTAACTATAAGCTTTATCATAAAGCAAGGTTTTAAGTCTACTCTTCAACGTGGTGAGGGGGTGTCTGCCTCCCAAACTTAAACTGGGAAAGATTCCACAGGAGAGGAGGTTGATAGCTGAAAGTTCTGGATCCTCCCCTGCTTTTAGAGACTTTAGGGACAACAAGTTAGCCTCAATTCTCGGAGCGTTGGTGCTCCAGTTGGGTGATAGGTTACTGTGAGCTCTTTGAGGTATGATGGTGCCATATTATTTAGGCCTTTTAGGTATAAATTTTGTCTCTTTTCCTGGTTCTTGTCAGGACACGTCCTGCAGCATTTTGGACAAGCTGCAGAGTCTTTAACGACTTACTGCTAGAGCCCGACAATAATGAATTACAATGAGCAAGTCTGAATGTAACAAAGGCATGGACTAATTTCTCGTAAATTTTTTGAGACGGGCCATGTCTGATATTTTAGATGTTACTTAAGTGAAAGAAACGGGTCCTACAATTTGGTTTTAGGTGTTCATCAAATGACAAATCAGGATCAAAGATAACTCCCAAATTCCTTACTGTTTATTTGGAAGCTAGGGCTATGTCAAATAGCGCAGCTATATCATTAGATAATGTATCTCTAAGGTGTTTAGGGCCAAGTATTGGAACCTCTGTTTTATCTTTATTTTCACACACTGAAAGAGAGAGACATTGATGTGGCTTTGAACAGTCCCACATCGGAACCTTGTCTCTCCTCCTCTTAACTGGTGCGCATAAACTGAGCTCCGGGCCACTACCTCGCCAAGAATTTCTGCCCGAACACACGGGATAGCTGGACTGCCAGGGAACGGCTTGCGCATCCAGTCATGCGAAACTTTCGGACAAGTCGGCTATCTTGTCAAAAAGCTCAACTTTGTATGCTGACATGTCAAAGCTGCAGCTTTATAAGCTTGCTCAGTCATGGCGGATTGGAAGAGATCACCTTTCGTGTGGAGGTTGGGGGCCCTGGACGAGGCAACTGACAGCTGTTGGTGAAGGTCAGCTAACACCAGTCACCAACAAACAGACAATCATCGCCTTCGGACTCATCCTCCTCATCGTAATCCAACAAAGGGGCGGGGCTCATTAGCAAGTTTAGCATATTGATCGTCGAGCCCCAGCGCCGAATCTCGCATTGTCCTCCTCCATCCGGGTTTGGGTTCCTCAAGACATGCAGATGGTGTATGTTCTTGTACAAATTTCTATTTCCACAGGTGCTCAGGCGGCGGGCATCACCTTGCTCCGAAGTGGAGGGAAGCTAGTCATCTTGGACCATTTAGCTTTGGTGATTGAATGACGTGTGACGCAGATGTTTTTAAGGAGTGGCTCCTTGAAAAAGACATCTAGCAATTTTTGTGCTGGACATGAGCCAAATTTAGACTGAGAAACAAGATAATCAAAAAATGGCTTCTATATACTAACACGCTTAGTCTAAAGTTTGAAACTGAGGCACAGTGTCTTGTCTTCCGAAGCTTGAAAATTACCCTGTTTGCTATCATTATCCCGCACTTTATACAGATCTAGTGTGGTTATGAGGGGAAAGAGAAAACCTGAATAATGCAACATGTAGATCAGGAACGAAGAAACAAACCAAACCAAAATTATACAGTATTTGACATGGATCTGCTTGGCACCTAATTCTATTTCTGAGAGGGTCTCAACAAGTGGGAAGTGAGGAGAAGGCATGGGCATTGGCAGCCCTGGACGTTTTTTCTTTAGCCCCAAATAATTCACTAGACGCCCCTTCCCCCTGGTCACTTCATCAACTAGAGACGTGGAAAAGATTAGAAAAGAGCAGAGGAGCAGAATCTGTTGACCTGCAGATTAATGCACCTTAATGTAGTGGCACTGCCAAGGGGGGGCTAGGCGGGGCTACATTGCACACTACAGTGAAGGCTAGCATCAGAATTTGTTCTTTTATGCCTTGGTACAACAAAGAAGTCTAAACTGATTAATGTCAAATTAGTGTGCAGAACAATGACCACTGTCATAGACATACTGTTGTAGTCAGAATTTTTATTTGATAACCCAATTTTGTTTTTATTACTCAGACATTTGAAAAAATATAATTATTTTTAGAAGCATTTGGGTGTGTGTGTAAATATTTATTAAAGGGCCCATATTGTGTAAAATACATTATCTTGGCTCTTACTATCCATAATTACATGAAGGGGATCAGTAGGGGCCCTCAAAGTATGAAAACAGTCACTCCGCAAACTTTTCACTCAGTCCATTATAAGAAATATGTTATTGAAATGTCGCGTTTTGTACCTCCTCTCTCCGTATGATGTCATCTTGAAATCGCATTCTTCTCTCTCTCCCACTCAGTCGGTATCATTCCAGCCTCCAAACCCACTGCCCCCACTCTCCACCACCACCAGAGATGGGCAAAAATACATCAAAATGGATTTTGATACAAAATACCCCTCAAATAAATGTATTAAAATAAAATACTGGTGCCGGAAAATGTAACAAAATACAATACATGTATTTTGTAATTAAAATATAGGAAATGCTTTTTCTGGATTTTCGGTTTTCTCACAATTTGGTTTAGCAGAGCATTCAGGTTTGGGCTGTATAATGTACACAAAGCTCTGGTGAACCCAACAAAAAGGAAGAACAGTCACGGAATGTCAGTTTAACTAAGCAGAGCTATTAAAAGACAACAACTTGATTGATTATGTATATATATACAGTGGTGGCCAAAATTATTAGAACACCTTTAGGATCTGACAAAATTGACCTTTTTTTTGCCTCCAAAACAAGATTTAATGTCATAATGTTCATGAAACATGCATATGGTTGTTCTGAGCACAAACAACTAACAGATGAAGTGAGACCTACTGTTTTTATCCACTTTTAACTTTAATATTTGGTATGTCCACTTTTTGCAGCAATTACAGCAGCACATCTCTCTGGCATAGTGTCAATATATTTCCTGAGAACTTCAACACAAATTTTATCCCATGCCTTTTACAACTCAAGCCAAAGGCTTTCCTTGGAATTTACAATAGATCTGTCCAGTTTATTTTCCAACTCGCCCCAAATTAGCTCGATGGGGTTCAGGTCTGGACTTTGAGGGGGCCAGTCCATCGTTTTCATGTTCCAGCAGATTCCTTCTGTCGCAGGTAGTTCCGGCAAAAGTAAAGAATGTTTAGGGTCAGATGTGCTGCTGTAATTGCTCCAAAAGGTGGACATACCAAATATTAAAGTTAAAAGTGGTTAAAAACAGTAGGTCTCACTTCATCTGTTATGTGTTTGTGCTCAGAGCAACCATCTGCATGTTTCATGAACATTATGACATTAAATCATGTTTTAGAGGCAAAAAAAGTCAATTTTGTCAGATCCTAAAGGTGTTCTAATAATTTACATAAAGTTCTGCAACTAAAAATGAATACAAATAAAAGGTAAATAGTAAATCAATACAAACGTGAACAGGTAACTTAACAAGTGAGTAGCCTACTTACTTCTCTTTTACTGAACCTTGGCCAGTGGCATGGTAGCCTACTAATTTCTCTCTTAAATCGGCCAGTGGCATTGTAGGCCACATAGTTATATATTACAGTGTTAAGTGTCTAATACAGGTTCACACTGACATATTTATGACATAATAATCCTTCCATTTTGGTTCTTGAGACCCAACCACTGATATGGCATTATGACATTCACATGGAGAAGATAAAGCAAAATTGTAATACAGTGCAAGATGAGATGGTCAGACGTCTCTTGATAAGGTTATCATGATACAAGCTCCCAATCTCCCTCTTCCTATAGCTAGCTACTCAACTGGTAAGTTAACTTGCTAAACACTAGCTATGCACTAGCCTAGCCAGCATGCTAGTGTCATTAGCATGTTAGTATCGATCACTAGCTTGATATTAAAACCATCACCATATACAATAGGCTATATAATGTAGCCAGACCCTGACATAAGTTAAACATCAAGCTAGTTGACATCTGTCCCATCAGATAAAATATTTACCTTGATAGACAATCTGCTGCACTTGAAGATCTGAAGACTGAACTCGTGAACTGCTTTTTGACTAGTGGAGAAAGTATTTTGAATATTTAAATACAAAATTACTCTACTCTAAAGTATTTTGTTACAAATTACATTTGATTTTTATCGGCACTATTAAATACAAATTACAAAATACTTAAAGTACTTGAAATAAGTATTTCAAATACATGTAATTGAAATACTGCCCATCTCTGACCACCACCACCACCTCTCCCCTCTTCCGCACCGAACGCGACAGCAAGCTGACATGTTGCTGAGCTAGCAGCTTGTTAGCTACCACAGGCTAACCACAACAAACGACACTGCATTGTGTAGGGGTACAAGGAAGAGAATGTGTACGTGCACATTCCTCCTAGGAACGATGCTATTCAGCGGTTACACTTTATTTCTTCTGACGTGCCGCTTCTGTGTGCTCGGCTCATTTCACTACAGACTCTCAACCTACAGCAACTCCTCAAGGATGCCAATGTTCCACAATGCTCACTCATGCTCTACGTGCAGCAGAACGGAGTTACGTAGACGTGAAACTCTGTACTGAAAATCAGGGTTTAAATTTGCCGGCTGTCCTGCTAAAACTTGAACAAACGTGAGGAGGGTGTGACTTACCATTCAGAAACATCCTGTTGTAACCGACTGTGAATATATGGCTGGTCTTCTACAGCTATATCCAAACATAACAACATGACTTTCAGCTGTGTATACCATAGAGATGGTCAATGCTTCACAAAGAGATAGGTGATAGGCCTGGTCACGTTTCACTCAAAGTGCAGTCAGCAAATCAGAGGAGAGGCTCATAAATATTTATTGACGCAGGCGAAAATAGTACATTAAAGTAAGTACTTATCTGTTCAGTAAGTGTAGAAGATCAGTTGAAGTAATTGTTAGACATGTTTGGGTGTTATGTGTGAGGTCAGGAGTTGGCCTCAGAAGAGACGAGTGTTGAAGAGGTTCTTGAAGATACAGAGTTGTTCTGATAGCATTTGGTAGCTTGTTCAACCATCAGTGAACCACAAACAAGAGCACCTGCTTTGTGATTGGCTTTTGTGAAGGAAAGGCAGCACCAGAAGCGTAAGCCTATATGATTGTGTTAAAGTGTATGGGTGCATACCCCAACGTTTCTCTTTAGGCAAATGTTAGTGACTTAAATTTGATTCTGGCAGCAATAGGTAGCCATTGGATATCGATCAGGAGCATGTGACATCGAGCTTTGTCTGTTATTCCTACTATACACAGAGCTAAATGTATTACATTCTATCCTTGTAGAGTAAGCCAGACTCATTGGAGCTCGGGAGCCCAAAGACAACTGATGACATAGTACAAGAAAAGGGAGAAGAAGGTCGAGCCGCACGGCGTAGACACAAGACGGAGACCATAAAGCAGCAGTGGAGCCAGGAAAAGGCTATGGAGCAGGAGCACACCCAGAGGTGATGTGTCAGTAACATAACACAGTATCAATGTCATCATCTGGGTCATGTTTTTTTTTGTTTTTTTATTACTATCCAATCAGTGGTCATGAGATATGATAATCCTCATATTCTACATCAGAATTGTAGACCTATTTTTTTTAATATATATCAGCTCAGAGACAGCAGTTAAAATTGTCTACACTAAATTGTTCGAACACCACTGCTCGCATTACATCCACTAAAATAAATATATAAATGATAATTTGTATTTCAGTTGTAAAAATAACCAGAAGAATTGCTTATATACAGTGGAGACCCTTTTCCATACATAGACTGCCAAGACACCACCATTGACAGCTAATCAACAATATGTTAAACCACAGCAGAAACAGCTTTAAGACCAGATGTTAAGTGTATGTGAAGTTCCTAACCGTCCTTTATTGATAACATGTCTTTTAATAATAAATGCATGTTTTTTGACTGTAGGCGGCTGGTGTCTCATTTGGAGGAGGGAGATCTAGGCACTCTTCACCCTGTCTACCAGGATACATGCCAAGCATGGATCACTTTCATGGCGAAACTTGGTTAGTGTTATTTTATGTTCTTCGATTAGGGTCAAACCCAGGGCTTTTCCCCACCCATGATTAACTATAAAGCTAAGAACAACCCTTCTTAACCATGTGCCCGGCACAATTAACTCTTTTCTGCTGTAAGACTCACATTCAGAAAGATTTAATACAATTGCTCCATGTGTGATCATCAGCTTATAGCCTGATGACCGACTGAGTGTTATAATTTTCTTTGTATTTATATGGTAAATGGATTTGTATTTATATAGCGCTTTTCTAGTCTTGATGACCACTCAAAGCGCTTTACATTACAGTTTCACATTCACCCATTCACACACACATTCATACAGTGCATCTATCCCAGCACTTTGGTATTCTAAGGGGGGCAATTCAGGGTTCAGCATCTTGCCCAAGGACACTTCGGCATGCAGATGGTTCAGACTGGGGATCGAACCGCCCCCTTCAGGTTGGAGGATGACCACTCAGCCACAGCCGCCCTGTTATGTTGTTATATGTACACAAATACCCTTACCCCTAACCACAATGACATCACCACTCATATCCTTTGTTGGACTCTTTTGTTGTCTATAAGTTTAAGTCTTTTTGGGGATATATAAATGTTTCCAATAATGCACAACCTAGAAATTATCACGAAGGTTTGTATGTTTAACTAACATGCTGCATCTATAAATAGTTTTTCTAGACAAGTCAATTAATCTAACAACTGCCATAACTGGGGCGAATGAAAATAGTGCAATGCATTCCATGCAAGTCAAGATATTTACATACTCCTTAATGCAGTTGTATTCTCGCCCGACTATTTACAACTAAAAACATTGAAATTATGTTTAAACACCACTTTACAAGCAATATTCCTTGTGACCCTATTTGGAGCCTGATTTGAGCCTATATTATTTAGCCGCCCAAAAAGTGAAAAATAATTTCTGCTGGATTACATTTCTTGATGTAGAGGTTTTATGTTATATAAGTTGATGTACCTCTTACCCGTTATCTCTGCTCCTTCCCTTAATACAGCCTGCCCCTCCATCCAGCAGTGCACAGCTGATATTGCCTCACACTTTCTGCTGCCTTCTATCTTGGCAGAGCTTGTCAGTTTGGTCAGTACTCTTGCCAGTGATACGACTGTGAAGGTATTTGAAAGGACAAGGTGAGTTTTCATGCCGGGTATAAAATCATTTATAATTTTAATCATTTTCACGATGGTAATCAACACATTTCCTTTATTTATGTTCCTCATTCTTTGTTGAGAATCATGGCAAAGTGACCCAAAGTGGACAGGACTTAAAGGGATGTTCATCCAAAAATTTAAATTCACTCATTGTCTTTTCACCCCTGTGCTGATTCGGGGTGAAGTGTTTGAGTCCACAAAACACTTCTGGAGTCTCAGGGTGTAAAGTTTGTTTGAGCAGAATACATGCCCTTGTTTCGAGTCGAATATGAATGTTAGGGCTTCCACATGACACCACACAGTGATCACTAGTCAGCTAAACTGTTTACCCCTGAAACCGAAAAAGTGTTTTGTGGACACAAGCACTTCTTATTGGATCATATCAGACTGACACAGATATTCATTGGTGTGAAGAAAGCTTATCACCTTCACTAAACTAGCACCGTGGCATATTTGCACTATTGCACATAATGCACTACTGTGACTCAAGCATGTCATTGCCAGCGGCTGCTACATGTTATTGTTGTGCATTTGATAATCAATAAAAAATTATGTTTTGTTGCTGCAATGCTTTATATAATATTAAGTAATAAAGCTAATTTAGTTTCATTTTATGGAAAACATTCACAATAAAATCATTTGGGAAAAAACAACACACAATTCTACATCAGATCATCTTCAGTCAGTTTTACTCCTTAGCAGCAATGTAATCACTCCCACTTTAAATGTAAAACTCACTGTTTTTGTTTTTGACAGTGAGGCTGTTCACATTGGTTCCTCACTGTCAACACAAAACAATTTATGTCAACACCGAACAATAATTTTGTGTAAATTAGTTACCTTTCCCTTCAGCAATGTACGTGACTGTGCCAAGTAGCTTTTTTCCTTCTTTTTCTCTGTAATGTCTGGATGTAGAAAATAGGGAAAAAGTTTTTTCTATAACATTTACAGCTGGTTTCACCTCTTGTTAAAGCTAATCGTCTTACTGACAACAGCTATCAACTTCAAATAAAAATCTCAGATGCTCTCAGCCATTACACTGCAGAGCCTAAACTTCAACATACGCAAACAACATTTATGATACTTCTTTGTTAACACTGTGAATCTGTAATCCTCTGACAGCTCATCATTATCAAATATTAACTTCACATTGTCCTCAGTATCTCAGACAAGCATTGTGTAATACCTATGTTATATGTACATTGCATAATGTTTTTCTCCATTTCTTAAACCTTTTTAGCTACCCCCCATCTGGAGACATATTCGTACCATTTGCTCTTATCCCGAACCTCAACCAGCCTACAGATACCAAAAGGAGTTTCATTCTTGTTGGCCGTAACTTCAAACAGTGGCAATGTAGCACAGAGCAAGGTAACTGCTAAACCAGCATCTGCTGTCATCCTATGTACTGTTTACTAATCTGTACCATATATGCAATAATTGATTATCAGTCCGTGATTCAACATGAATCTATAGTCAATTTAAATTTTTGGTTTTTAAATACTTAATTATGACATTCATGATTACTGATTTCTGCCAAATATTTAGTTTGTTTAGATTGGCTGGACTTGTGTTAAAAATGTTGAGTCAATCGGACTAATGGCGTGAAAGGCATGGTCTGTGAAAAATAATTTTTCAAAGCTTGATTACAGCACTACCATGAATCCAATTGAGCTCATGTTACGAAGAAAGTTAATGAACATCAGTTATTGTGCCAAGTTTTGTTTCTAGCTCATTCCAACTCATGGCAGCCTACAAATAATACGAAAAACAATCCAAAGTAAAAACAATAGGCTTCTGGCCCTTCAGGCCTCGAACCATAATAACAAACCGAAGCAAAAACAATAGGGTTCTGGCCCTTCGGGCCTCTAACTTTAACTAGAGAAAAATAGCTTTTGAACTACAGTATGAAATAAAATGGGGTGATCGATCATGACGATCTCTCACCTGCAAGGATTGCCCCAATAGATTATAGATTATAGCCCCAATACATTTTTTAATTTCTTTCCTGCATATGGAGGTAGACCGTAAAAAGCGTTGCTCTTGTTTCTTTGACAATATAAAACATTTTAATGTCAACTTTAAAAGTCAGATTAAACAGCACTAGATGCAACCAAACATTAAAAAAAATAGGGCTTTCAACAAAAAAGTCTTATGAAGAGAACAAAATACATATGTGGACCTACTTTGAATAAATGAAACACAGCACTATGCTTTTCTATTTCATCTCAAGCTTGGTACTTTTCAGCAAATAATGCTTTGTGCTTGTAACATTAGTTTAACGAGGCCAGGGTTCAGAAACTCTAGATTAGCAACCTGCAGGGAAGAGTGTCGGGCCGTATATGTTTTTTTTTACAGTATTTAAAAAAGATGTCTATAATTTGCGCTGCGCACTGCCAACCAAGTCTTAGTGTCTAAGTGTACAATGTTTTCTGAGTTTACATGTCCGATGACAGTGTTTGAGTACGTGTGGCGTGTTCGTTTGTGTCAGCGAGAGAGAGCAAGAGAGGAAGAGGGCAAGCAGGATATGCTGATGAATTAATGTGCAGCTATAAAGGTTGCCTCATTAAGAAAAGTATTGGTGTGCGCGTGTGGCCATATATGCAAGTGCACAGTGATGTTCCCACAAGTTCTGGGACTATCATACAGAAGCTACGCAATGCGGTTAGAGTAATGTGATGGAAATTTCATTTTGAGATTTGTAATAAGATACATTTAAATTCTCCGACTGGAGTTGCTTTTGAGTCTTTATAATAATAAGCTCAGCAGAGTTTATACAACAAGCACAGGTGCCAAAAATGGAACAACTGGCCACAAGTTCACAAAAGCCAAAGCTTATACAAAGAGGCGTTCCATAACACAATATGGAAAAAAGAAGACATGAAAGACATGAGATCATCATCTGTGTCTATCTGTACGTCTGCTGTACCATTTGGAAGAAAACATCACCAAATAAGGGCCTTCACCCTGTTTATCAATGGCATAGCAGTGAGACAACACCAAATAAGGGTTCCATCCTGTCAGGTAGACAGTATCACAGCAGCGAAACACCCCGGTCAGGGGATTTCCACTTCCCTAGACAATGGTCAGTGGAATTTTCCAAATCAGTAATCAACCCCTTATAGTGATCATTTGGCCCAGGACAAATGTGATCACTGTAAGTGATTTCTACTTTAATATTTTATATGTATTTACACCAGTGTTAATTTAGGCAGCTATTTTTGATTTAGTCTTAGTCTTTTGACGAAAATGCATATTAGTTTTAGTCACATGTAGTCATTTTTATCCTTCTTAGTTTTAGTCTAGTTTTTGTCGACAAAAACTCAGAACATTTTAATCTAGTTTTAGTCACATTTAATAGCCACATAAAATCGACATTTCCTGTCATTTCTGTTTCTTTACCTGTTACAACAAAGGAAAATACCAAACAGGCAAGTGTAGGCCTACTTTGAAATAAATTAAACACAGAATTTTGCAGGGCTATTTGAGTCCTCCCTGTCTTTGTATGAAAGATATGAAATAAGAAGTACCCTATTTTTAAATAAATAAAAAAATATAGCTGCAGCCTAATAGCTTAAAAATATATATTTAGTTTTAAATGTGAAAACAAAAAGTGAGAGCAGGTCAGACTGGAGGCGGACACAGAAACTGAAGCTCGGTAGAAACCAACTGCAGCTTCTGCGCTGATCAAGAAGCTGAGGTGCTGATCTCTGATCAGCTGAGACCAGAGAAACTCTGTGTTTTCACTGTTTCCATAGTTAAGAAGCAGTCAGTCACTGACCGGTAGCTTCACGTGAACGAGCTATGATCTCACTGTGTCTCTCTGAGCGAGTGAGCGGGGGCGGGGGGCAGAGCCTTGGGACGGGTGCGCTATCTGGGGCACACACACTCACACACACACACACACATACGCACACACTCACTCGCCCGCTCCTGATACTTCATGACGGCCTGATACGATGTTTTAAAAAATGATTGTGACTTAGTCAACCACCAACATCTTTGTCTCGTCTCGTCAACGAAAGTTAAAATAGATTTAGTCATACTTTTTATTTTCAAAGATCCGTTTTCGTTACGTCTTCGTCTCGTCTTAGTCATGGGAAAAAAGTTTGTTAATTAATAGTTTTCGTCATAGTTTTCGTCAACGAAATTAACACTGATGTACACGTTTATACATGGCATGCAATTTAGGAAATTATTGGCCATTGAATATGTGGAATGAAAGTTCAAATACAAGTTTAAATATATTAAATGTGATCTGATGTCATCAAAGCACTGGTGCCAGCTTGTTTTTTGATGTGTTATATTCTGTTTGCGTGTTGCTACAAGATTAAGTGCAGCTCGGATTGCCTATTACCCCAATCTAGTCCTGATTCAACTAATATAAACTTCACTGAGTTTGTTACCCTGTCCCTGACACTCATGGTGATTGCTTGTTTTCGCCTATTATGCAGATGTTTATTGTAAAAACATTATCCCAGCCAACGTGACATTATATCATTTTAAAGTTTATGTCAGACACTGGATATCCACTACTGATTTGTCGGATAAATCTTCCCTTACCTTTAGAAAATATATCTTTGCCCCAACATCAATACAGAAATAGACATCAGGAAACATATATAGTGCCAGTACTCTGATGACATCAGATTTCATTCCATATATACAAAGATTTCAATCAATATGTTCAAGTTATTGAACATTTCATTCAAGATAGTCAAGTTTCATTCAACTTACTCAAGCTTAAAAATTCCCAATGACGCTGCAGCAGATTTCAATACCATTGGAATTGACTGATGTCGTTGCATTTACAATGTGATAATTATTTTGTTGTTAAAAGGTCTGCTGTCCATGTCATATTTGTTTCAGAAATCTGAATCTCATATCTAAAAATATATACCTGTTATTTCAAAAATTTAAACAACTAACATTTCAGTCAGTCCCGCTATTTTTTATATATCTCTCATTTCAGTGTGTTCCTATGTCGACTCAACATGTCACAACTTGTGCTATGAACAGTAGGAAGAAGGGATCATTTAACACACCCATTAATGTGATCTTTTCCAGTTGTTGCAAATAAAACCTGATGAATATTTAGGATGAGTTTTGAACTTTTTCTTCCAACACAGCTGCTTCATCTCAGACAGATTCCGTGTGGACAACTCTGAGCTTATCCCACAGCTTCTCTGTTGGGTTAAGGTCTGGAATTGTATATCCAGGTGCATTGTGATCCTGCAATACCTAACATTTCTTGAGCTTCAACTGGTGAAAAACCACTCTGGCAATTATAATTAAGACACAATTTTTTCTGTGTATTCTTTCTAAATTATTCAACCTCAGTTTCATCTGTGCATGGAACCTTTTTGTTGTAGTGCTGTGGAATCTCAAACTATATTTTAGTGAACTTCAGGTGCACATTTTTGTTTATGGCAGATCGGTGAAGAGAAATGTCAATCATCTCCTGATCCGCTTAGATAGCCTGCAGTGTGTGTTGTCATATTTGTGTGCGAACCAGGGAGACATGAGGAGGTACAGAGCCTCAATTTGTGCTCCGCATCTGGAGGAAAAGAGAGCCCAGTGACTTTCTTTTGAAGAGATTTTAAAGATAAAATACTTTAACATTGTCAGGATTATTACAGACAAAACTTTATATGTTATATTGCAGTTTAGTCTTATTCCAGTACATATATAAATAATCTTAAAGTGGCAGCTTTTTGTTTAAAGTGTTAAGAGTTGTAGCAGACCTTAAATTCTTTGGAAGCTAAAAGTACTTATCAGTCTCTGATAATGAATTGCTCAATATTTTCTCTTCTCTTCCTGCTAAGAACATGTCTCCAACACCTAGTAGTGGAGGAAATAACAGCAATAATTTGGGGAAATCGCTCAAATGTTGATACAAGCGTGAAATTTGGTACAAATCATCTTTGAAGGTCACTCTTCGATTTTAGGAATCGGGGCCGATCGAAAATCAAAAATGTCCGCCATTTATTTCAAGATGGCCACCAGGGTTAGACTGATTTTGCATTTCAGCATAATCTTTGCTTATACTTTGTAGATGTCAATAATATGTGACTCCCATTGTATGTTTTTGAACATTTTCAAACAGGAGTTACCAGTTATAACCATCTGAAACATTTTGAAAACACGTCTAGGCTAACTGTGTTATAGGTCACAGGGAAAACTACGTGAAGTTTAGGGTTTATTAGAGGGATAGAGGTATTTGGGGGATATACATTATAGGAGAACAGTAAAAATAGCAGCTAGATTTGTGGCTAGTTGCTTTTTTTTCTTCTTTTTTGCACTGTGGCGTGCGACATTTCAAACCCAAACCCCAATAGTCGCTAGATTTGAGTTAGTTACTTTAACGCTCTCTCAACATGTCAGCTACATGTCTGTACATTTAAATCATGAACGTTATATTTTGATGTACATATGGTTCTGAGATGCAGTACAACTACAAACTGCATTTTAATTTTGTTTTTAATTCTAAAGCACTCAAAATCAACCATTTTTTTAGTTTTTTCTAGATTTGTTTGAGGTTTTTAAATAAAACCCAAATGGAAAACCAAATGTTAAATCTTCCTTCTATCCACATGCACGCACACACGCACGTAGGCACGTATGCGAGTAGCCTCATCAGCGGGCCGCGGATTACTTTCTACTAAGAATGGTGGTCTGTAACTCTGTAACTCTGTAGCTTTCTGGCAAGCAAAATATGTCATGTAGTAGCAGAAAGCACTATTGTGGTGACAAACGGAGAAGAGATAGTCAGCAACAAGAGTGAAATCACAGAATCTTCAGACCTGGCCCCATGCTCCCAAGAAGAGGCAGATACGAGAATATTTGTCCATATGCGACATGCAACAGCCAATGGAAGTAGCAAAGTGACAATCAAAGCAAACGACACTGATGTTGTTATTATCAATCAATCAATCAATCAATCAAATTTTATTTGTATAGCCCATATTCACAAATTACATTCATCTCATAGGGCTTTAACAGGGTGTGGCATCCTCTGTCCTTAACCCTCAGCAAGAGTGAGGAAAAACTACTAAAAACCATTTTAACAGGTAAAAATAAGTAGAAACCTCAGAGAGAGCCACATGTGAGGGATCCCTCTCCCAGGACGGACAGAAGTGCAATAGATGCCACGTGTAAAAACATTCATCATTAAAGTTTTTAGCGGCATTGATGCAGTCCCGCTGCAATCACAGTCCATGGTTATAGCAATATCCTGCTTCCAATCTTTCAAAGCAGTAGGTCTGGAGAAGCTGTGGATTGCTTTTGGTCAGGGAGCCCATTCACGATGGATTCCAATCCATGACATTGTTTCAAAAATTGGGCCAGAAAGATCCAGTGGCCTACCATTTTTCCATGCATTTCGTGGGTTTGGCATTGTGTTTGCATTCCGTGGCAAGGCTAAGAAATCTGTATGGCAAACATGGAATGTGTGTGATGAAGTGTCAGGGACATTTACCAAGCTCAGTCACTGGCCCAACACCGTTGATGATGATGAACTCCAAATGCGAGATTTGTGGTCATAATGTATGACCGATCAAGTGCAGCCACATCTGTGAATGATGCACGACTGCATATGTTGGCCCGCAAGCAAAGGCCATATGATGCCATACCACCAACAAGTGCAGCCCTCAAGGAACACATTAAACGTGCAGCCTACCAAGCAGGAGCTGTCCGAGGCCAAGCAACTGTCACTCAACCAGTTTTACCAAGTCCTGCAGAATGGGGATGGAAACTGCAAGGACAAAGGTGGTTGGTGAACTGGACAACACTTCCACCAATTGCTGCAAGTTGCCAGGAATTGGCGAAATGCTCATGCAAACAAAGCTGTACTAATGGCAGGTGCAAATGTTTTTGTAAAGCCTTGTGCAGCTGTGAATAACACTGAGACGTTTGAGGCCCAATGAAGTTCTTTTGTCTTGACACTGAAACAATTGCATATTCAGATTTATTCTAGCCAATTAATCGCTTGTAAAAATCGATAAAAAAACATCATAAATGACAAATAAAAGAAAAGACAACATAAAAATGACAATAACAAAAAAATATTTATCTATCAATCACAATTAGTGAAATATTTCCCCATATATGCAAGAAATACAGTTATGACTTGATGATTTGGCGGTTATCTTGAAAAATGACCGCCATATTGGATTTTTGGATGGCCCCTATTCTAAAATTAAAGAGATGAACCAGAAGAATGTTTATGCCAAATTTTTAATTTTCCTTGTTTGCTGTATCTCTCTCTTCTGCACAGCTCATAAGGGTTTCCAGCGCTTCGAGGCTGTGGAGCAGAGTGATTTATTCAGTCCAAGCCAGACAGGGGCAGGACTGGCTCCCCGCCAAAGGCTCCTTTTCATCAGCATCCTGGATAAAAAGGTGACTTAGTATATGAATAGGTACGTGAATAGAAATATGAGCAATAAGAAATGTGCAAATACTAGAATTACTGCCTTATGATTGTATTTCGCTGCAGAAAATATGATAACAAAAAACCTCTCTGTTCCTATGTCCATATTGTGCACAACATTTCTTATGCCTTGAGGGAAATTAACACAAATGTTCACATGAACTCAAGGATTAACTGCATATACACTCAACAAATACATTAAATAGCAAAAAGCTTTTTTCTTTTGACTCAAATTTTTTAAGTTAAAGTCAAAGATCTTAGATTTCCCTGTGCACACAAAAGGCTTATTTCTATACAATTTTGGGCAAATGCTAAGCTTCGATGGCGTGTTGCAATCTATACATTGATGATTCATTGGTCAGTGTTTTCAATAGAGTGGCCCATGGTGGTCTTGGGGTAATAGGATTAGCAGATAAAAGCTATTGACAACGAACATTGGTTATTTTTATTGATGGAAATTTGGAAGCCCATCATCATGTAATTCGTCCACCGCCATTGCCTCATTTTGCTACATGATAATTCCCATGTTGCAAGGATCTGTACACAATTCCTGGAAGCAAAAAAACATCCCAGTTCATGCATGGCCTGTATCGGAATAACGCTTTGGATCGACATATGCAACACCAGGTTCCAACAGCTGTCAAAATCCAGCAACTTCGCACAGCCATCAAAGAGAAAGGGACAAATATTCCACAGGCTGAAATAAAGGTCTTTATTCAAGATAAACTGCTCATTTTAGAGTGGCAGTTTTTTATGACCAGTTCAAGGCACATCTGTACATAATCATGCTTTTTATCAGTATATATTAGGGCTGTGAAATTATTAAAAATTTTAATCAAATTAATTACAGGTTTCTATGGATTAATCATGATTAATCACATTACCAATTTTCTCTGTATATTTTGTGAGAACAAAAAAGATTAATGACAAAAGAGAGATATATACATTTAACATGTTTTCTTTTTTTATTCATAAATAAACAAAACAATGGTGCTATTCCATATGTAACATTCATCCTAAACAGAATTTGGGCTTCTTAGCCATTGTATGGGTTAATAAAACTTTTTTTCTTTTCTTTTTAAATCAAACAGAAATTATTTGGACCTCTTAGCCATTGTTTTTATAGTATGGTTGAGCATTTTTCAATTTTTTGTCAAACAACCATTCACCACACCATGGCAAAATCTAATGCCTCTAAAGGCCGTCTTAGCTAGTCTTTCTTCAGCCAGTTGGTGAGGCAAACTAACTTCTTCACATTCTCTGACAGTAAAGCTGACCGCTTCTTTTGCACAATGTGTCCTGTGAGTGAGCCTGGTTTGGCGGATTCCACTTGAACGCCCCTCGCCGACCAAAGCATGCTCCGCGTTGAGGTGGGACTTTAAGCGGCTTTGCTGCGGTGAAACAATAACGTCTTCCCGCAGAGTGTGCATATCACCTTGGTTTTATTGATTGTTGCATCTTTGTTTTTTTGGAGCACGATCTCCCCACCCAGAAGGTGATGTTTGTTTGTTTGACTAGCAGCTGCCGTCTGACTGTATAAGAGCGGCGACTAGTGCAGACTGGGCGGAAATGTGGGTAAATTGGAAGATCCTTCTGCGCATGCGTTAAATACGTTAAAAAAATTAACAAATTAATCCTGTAATTTAATCATAACGCATTAACGCGTTATTTTTCACAGCTCTGGTATATATATATCACACCTCTACGGTGGCAAGATCATCTTGGTAAAGGTGAGGGGATAACTGACAGAGATTTGAAAAAATTTTAGAGAAATAAACCATTTCATTTGCATAGAGTAATTCTTGCATCTTTTACTTTAATTCAAAATGGGGGCAAAAACTAAAGTGTTTACATCTTTGGCCAAAACTCATTAATTGATACACTACTTATGACATTAAATGCATACTCTGTCTTACAAAATAGAATGATGAAGTGGTGATATTTTATATAAAAACAGTGAAAGGTCAACTGCACAGTGCCATAATTTAATTCAACACTATAAATTAGAAAAATAAGCGAATATTGGCAATATATTTTCTTCAGAGGCAGTAAACCAGGAGTAAGTGATTCTACTTTCTTCTTGCATATTTGTATTTGTACATCTTTCTATTCACTGGATTATTATTACAATTTTCAATTACTTTGTTCCACTGTCCTAACTGATTGTTTAAGAGCTGTATCTCAGAAATTTACCTGCAATGATTTTCTGATTTGGATATCATTTCTTTAGGTGACTCTGCACAGCTATAACTGGTCTGTGGACCTGGGTGCCTCCATGAACCGAGAGTTGGTCCGCCTTGTTAAATGGCAGAATGCCAGGGGTCATGTTGTCCATTGCCTGCTTAACCAGAAGATGGGCTTATTTCATCACTACTGCTTTTCTGATGCACCCATGCATGAAATGGAATCCAAGCAGGTAAAAAAAATCCTTCCTAAAATGGAGCAATATCGAAATCACCAGTAGACTGGAAAGAAGAATGGAAAAAAGAGCTCTTGAAAAACACTCTAATTACAGTTCTTACAACAAGTAGTATGATTTACTTTATAATGAAACCACAGCAGGGAACCACCACCAACCAAACTTAGCCAATTAACTGATTCAATTCAAATTGATTTGTGTAGCAACAAATCGCTACATACATTAGCTCAAGGCAGTCTACATACAAATGTTAATATCTCATTGTCCTTCTGTCAGGCCTGGACTAAAATGAGGACTTAGATGCAGAGGATTACACGTACAGCACACTTTATTGCGTTCAGATCCTATATGATGAGTGACCACTGATTTGGCTATGAAACACTTACTAAATAGTTCTAGGACTTGGCAAGAATAACTTGGGGAAGAAAACTCCCTAAAAGATTCAAAATAAACACTAGGAAAAGAAAGAGGTTTATAAACATAAATCGCTCCAGAGGGATGATAAACAAAAGGCTTGAGTAAGAAAACAAAAGCGCTCCCAAAGGAGGAAAACCAAGCTATGAAAAAGGAACAAAAGAAAAGTCTCACCTAAAACAGGAGGCTCCTCAAACTAACTAGAACTCACTAAACATAAACCGCTCCAAAAGGGAGGAAGAAGAACAGATTACAAAAGAACACAAAACGAAGCTAAACTAGAAAAACTTTAACAAACGAAAAATCACTCTCAAAGAGGATACAGAAAACAACTTGCGTGGCGTAGCAAAGATCAGGGCAAAACACGACTATGACTGTGGACAAGGGCTTAGGTGCACGAACAAGAACGAAACACTTCACCACGGTGTGACACCTTCAGCAAGAAACTGAACCCTGATTTGTCCTATGACTGCTGTATGTGACTGACGTGAGATAGACAATGTGCTGCACATTGATCAATGTGTGAGATTGGTAAAACTGAACTGTAAAGCCCTTTCAGTGATCATCAAGACTGGAAGAGCACTATATAAATACAGACAATTTATAGAAAAATAGATGATACATTTATTTTATTGTTAGGTGTATGTTTGTTTGTCTTGACCCTGCTGCTTATTTAGATCCATCTTTTCAAGGAGACATGCTATTAATTTCTGTTGTGCTTGAATATATATTAAAAAAAAACAGAATTTGCTGCCTACAATCTCTGATTGATCCAGCCATCATTTATACTGCTTATCCTTTGATGGTTGCGACGGTGAAAGATGTAGACCCTAGACAGGTCATCATTATATCACAGGAGGTGACATTTTGAGACAAACAACCATTCACATGCAAATTCACACTAACAGTTAATCTAGATTCTCAAGTTCACTCCAACCCCAATATCCAGGTCTTTGGACTGTTTGTGTAAATCGGTCTTCCCAAAGAAAACCATGCAAACCCGACAAACATTGACATGTAATGGAAAGAATTTGTACAACTTTAGTTAAACCTGCTTTTATGACTATTTTGGCCACTTTGAGATGATGAATCAAGCTGTAAACACTAACACATTCTTTATACACTTAATAAAGTAATTAGTGTCTCATGAATTGCTCCTATTATTTATTTAAGCGACAATCATAGCAACATATTTATTCATGTAGAGTGGTGTCCACCTGATTAAGTTTTCTTTTACCTCCGTCTTTTGTCTCTACCAACTCCAAAGAAATCCAACCTCACTGTTCCCACTAGTGAGTAAGATGACAGTGGTCATCCTCTAATCTAAAGCACAGACAAATTGATTTTCATTTCCACTTCCATATGTAGTCGAAATTATGTTCTGACCAATGGGGCAGTACCTAGAACAATTGCCTTGTAAATGAGAGGTTTCTGCTCAGTAGCCATTTTCTGTACTGTGAGAGGTCATCAAGACTAGAAAAGTCAGACCATTTACCATTAAATGAAACTTGTGTCACCCTATTTTTCAAGCCCCAACACCCCGAATGTGTTGAACGAGGGGGAGTAAAGGAGAGAGGGTGGATGGGTCGCTCTTCCCTGCTAGGTCAATTCATTCATTGGGATTTTTCTCTTAAAAGACAAAATGTGGAGTTTAAATAAAAAGGTTTAAAAATACAGAAAAATTTCATTCACAGTGTTATTCTACATTGTTGCGTGGGACAGGCAGAACTTAGGATTTATTAAAGCAGCATTTTACAACAAAGAAAGACACCAAATGTTATTTAGCCTGCCCCTTAGGGCCAATTAAAAGAATATAAAGAACCAAACTTTTCCTTTCCCTTCAAATGCCTGGCTCTTTATCGCTGCACTACTAATGAGTGCAGACAGAAGGCAGATTCAGAGCAGCAGAAAATTTGCCTAAACAGAGCTTCATCTGTCATGGTCCTGATGAGAAGCAGAGGGAGCACCAGTGCACAGTTTGACCCTCAAGCCTGTGTGCAATGCAAGGCCAGCTCTGCCTAACTGGGGCAGCTGTGCCCTGAGCTGCTCCACTGAACGAACTTGCCCCAAAGTTCTACTTGACAGCAAGCAGGGCATATGAACAATTATCATGTATCTAGTAATAACACTAATCAACAATTATGTACAGTGCAGTGAATTTACAATGTGTAATATAATGACAAGAATCTAAGCCTCTCTTCACTACTTCACTTAATGGTTTGTATTTATGTAGCGCTTTTCTAGTGTTTATGACCACTCTAAGTCCTTTACGTTACAGTTTTGCTATTCTCCAGTTCACACACATATTCATAAAGGCCCTCTTTTTGCAGTACTTTTTCTATCACACATCATTCACACACTGCTGATAATTTGGGTCTCAGTATCTGGCCGAAGGACACTTTGGCACACAAAATGGGGGAGACTGGGGTCAAACTGCAGATGCTCTGGTTAGTAGTGGTTAGTGGTGCACACACAGACATGGGACTAGCTGTTCAAAAGATGTCTTGACTTTAGCTGTGTGATTATACTTACATGGACATAGTCACCCAGCTGGAGCACTCAAATAGTAAACAACTTACAATTCAAGAAAATAATAAATATAAAAAATCAGGCACAATCAAGAAACTGATATTTATGAATTTGTGAAATTTGGTGCATCTTGATGGAATTTAAGGGGACTGTTAAGCCTTAGTGGAGGCATGCGCTCTACTGAGTACCATTCTATTTCAGATATTTTTAGAGCCATGCCATGCATACTTGACACATTTCAGCAACACTACAAAAAATATCTTCAGTTATTCTAAATCTACAATCAATGTACCTATTAATTCCACAAATATCTCTGTCTGTATTTGGAACGCATATCTCACAAATTGGTTTCACAAATGGCATGTCTGTTTGTAATTGTCCAAGAAAGTATATTGCAGAGTTTGGTGCAATTTGGAAACAGGATACCTGCTATTAAAAAAAAATTAACAGACGATCAGCAATCAGTTGAGCAGGGTAGTGTGATAGTGAGTTGACCATACGTCTTCAGATAAACTATAGCAGTGGTCGATAACTGGTTCAAATCGCAATTCAAAAAGTTGCCAGATCACTTCGACAATTTATTTACTTTAAATTCACAATTTCATACTGACAGACGCAGATGGACAAACTTACAACGAGTGCAGATCCCCATTATGGAAACAACATTAACAGAATCAGTTACTGTTTGGCAATTTGTCCTTTCATTTTGTTGTGACAATGCTTTATACTGACCAGAATTATAAAGCTTTTATTTGGAAAAGTTTTCAACTTATGTCTGAAGATTGTACGGATTGCTTAATAGAACTCAGCCGACATGTCATGTTTAGAAAAGTAACAGCAGTTAAGTAAATCATTCCAACTTATATAAAGGCCACACACATGAACAATCATAAATAAACCAGGGAAGGTGAACAAAGTTTCCTTACTTTATGATACTGTCATAAACTATATAAAAAGCTGTGCAAACATTTCCAGCCTCTTATCTACCCGTTCTCCTCTCTTTGTATATCATTGTATAGCAAGCTATTTGATTGATGTCCTTTCACTTCTTTTCTCTACATTTTTTGCTTTCATTGCGTCTTTAGCAGGATTCCGACTGTTTCCTCAGCCCCTCTGTGGAACCTGATGCATTGCTACGCAGTGCAGTTCCTCCTTTGCCTAGTAAAGAGCAGGGAAGGCTGGGTGGCGCAGGCCGAAGTCTTGCTCCACTCCACTTCCCCTCCGAGCTGCTCCCTTTTGACGAAGCTCTGAGGGACATCTGCACCATTCGACCCTTGACAGAGGGGGATGTGGTGACCAGACATGGCGGCCAGCTCTTGGAGATCAAAGCTGCTGAGAGGAGGGGTTGATACAGCTATTATTAAACCTACTTTTAATACTACTGATGATGAAATATTGTTATCATGATTCCATCAAACTCCACACTTAATAGGAGTGGGGATGACTTTGAATTTGTGTTGACAGAACTGGAGAAACAGATGAAGATAGAGAACCTCTTTGTGACTTGGCAACAGAGGTCAGCACAGTCTAACATGCCCATTTCAGTAAGTCATTTATGAAATATTTGTGACTTAAATATGGATATATAGAATGTATGGTAGGCTATTCATTCACTCATACACACTGAATATTCCCCTTTTTTATAAATATAGTGTCAACAGATTTAGATTAAGTCTTAGCCAAGGCAAGCAACCTCAATCTGAATTGTTGTTTCACTCCAATGTATAATGACCCTAGAGAAAAGCTGGAGGCAGCTGCTCTGGAACTGATCAGAAGGGGGACACTGAGGACTCCGCAACAGGAATTATTTAGAATGTTCCTACTTTGGGAATGGAAAAAATTAACTACTTTAACTTCAGTGTTTGCAATATAAAAAGAAAGAAATAAAGACAACATTGCAGCAATACTTACATGGCTAAAATGTGATGTCTTAATTGTTGCCCTTCCTGAACCTTTTATATTATAGCCATAAACATACAGTTTTGTGTAGTAACTCCGGATTTTACTTTTAAAACATCTGTGTCTGTAATTATTAATACAGATCCCCAAGGCTTTGTGTATACTTTCTCACAATGTATAATTTGAATGAGGATTCAGGCAGGTCTCAAGCTAAATACAATGTCAACTGTTGTAAGACTACTGCTTTTAAAATGTATTTGAATCCTTTATTAAGCTATGAACACCTGTACATACTGACGGCACACCAATGTAATTATGAAGGGCAAACCAGACTAAGTTTGTTCTCCAACAAAAATCACAAATTACACGTCTTGCACTCACTATAGCAAATAACACAAACAACCTCCTCAGTCACCATTTCACATTACTGCCATCCAGACGCTACAGAATTATTAAATGGAGAAGGGCCCATTGCAGCACTAAATACAGTGCCTTGCATAAGTTTTCACCCCCCTTGGACTTTTACCCATTTTGTACTGTCACAAACTGGAATTCCAATAGACTTAAATATACTTTTTCCCACTTGATCAACAGATCATGCATAGTACTTTGAAGGTGCAAATTAATTTTATTGTGACACAAACAATAATGACAACAAAAAAGTTTAAATATGTTGGATGCATAAGTATTCACCCCCTTGAGTCAATATTAGGTAGAACCCCCTTTTGCTGCAGTTTCAACTTTATGTCTCTACCAGATTTGCACATCTAGAGATTGAAATGTTTGTCCGTTCTTCTCGGCAAAAAAGCTGAAGCTCAGTCAGATTGGATGTAGATCGTCTTTGAACAGCACATTTCAAGTCTTTCCATAGATTCTCACTTGGATTTAGGTCTGGGCTTTGACTGCACCATTTTAAGATATTAACATGCTCAGATCTAAAGCATTCCATTGTAGCTCTGGCTGTATGTTTATGTTCATTGTACTGCTGGAAGATGAACCTCCGCCCCAATCTCAAGTCTTCTGCAGACTGCATCAGATTTTCTTCAAGTATTGCCCTGTATTTGGCTCCATCCATCTTACCCTCAGTTCTGACCAGTTTCCCTGTACCTGCTGAAGAGAAGCATCCCCACAGCATGATGCTACCACCAACATGTTTCACTGTTGGGATGGTGTGCTCAGGGTGATGGGAAGTGCTGGGTTTCCGCCACACAGCATTTTGCATTGAGGCCAATAAGTTAAATTTTGGTCCCATCTGATCTGAGCATCTTCTTCCACATGTTTGCTGTGTCACCCACGTGGCTTCTGGCAAACTCCAAACGGGATTTCTTATGGTTCACCTTCAACAACGGCTTTCTTCTTGCCACTCTTCCATTAAGGCCAGATTTGTGGAGTAGACGACTAATAGTTGTCCTGTGGACAAATTCTCCCCACTCAGCTGTGAATCTTTGCAGCTCCTCCAGAGTTACCGTGGGCCTTTTGGTTGCTGCTCTGATAAATTTTCTCCTTGTCCGGCTTGTCTGTTTGGGTGGACTGCCTTGTCTTGGTAGGTTTGCGATTGTGCCATATTCTTTCCATTTCAAGATGATGGATTTTATGGTGCTCTGTGAGATGTTCAAATCTTGGGATATTTATTTATAACCTAACCCTGCTTCATACTTCTCCACAACTGTATTTCTGACCTTTGATGAGCTCCTTGGTCTTCATTATGCTGTTTGTTCAGTAGTGATCTTTAATATACTCTGCAGCCTTCACAGAACAGGTGTATTTATACTGAGATTAAATTGCAGACATGCGGACCCTATTTACTAACTACTTGACTTGCAAATGTGACTTGTGAAGGCAATTGGTCGCACCAGATCTTTGTTAGGGCTTTCACAGTAAACGGGGTGAATACATATGCACTCAACACTTTTCAGATTTTTATTTGTAAATAATTTTGAAATCCATGTAATATTTCCCCCAACTTCCAAATGATCGACTCTTTTGTGTTGGTCCATCACATAAAATCCCAATTAAATAAATTGTAATCTGGGGTTATGCCATGAAAAAATGTAGAAAAGTCCAAGGGGGGTGAATACTTATGCAAGGCACTGTAAATGCCTTGGTGAGTGTTACTTGTATGTACAGTAGTGCCTGTGTTGAAAAGTGTCCATTTGTGTTGATCTTTGCTGAACTAAAAAACCCTCCCCCCTAGGGGACAATAACATTTCAGGCATACTTAGGCAGGAATCATCGATGGTATTGAAATCTGGTGTGTTATTGTACCTAAGCTTATAGGTAAGCTGGTAAGCTGACCATTTTATATGGTATTGGACATCGGACATATTAAGACATAATTTGAGCATCCAACAAAAATCGGATCGGAACAGTAACTCAGAATTGAGTAATCAATTCCTGTAGTGTGAATGTAACTTAATATCAAATATAGCTAATTGGACCTGACAAAACTTAAAAGGTTAATGGTTTGGAGGACCCAGAATTAAGGTTCACTTTTCATGGGAATTAGTATTTATTGCCATATTCTAAAGTGAGGAATATCTGGGCTAATTAAAGAGGCTTTTGTCAGCCTCAATGACATCTCA
The DNA here is from genome assembly GCA_038501795.1 of Pseudopleuronectes americanus. NCBI lineage: Eukaryota > Metazoa > Chordata > Actinopteri > Pleuronectiformes > Pleuronectidae > Pseudopleuronectes > Pseudopleuronectes americanus. The sequence goes on from CM076724.1 coordinate 344,655, forward strand.
ATAGATTGCATATGTTGGCATTAGATTTACACCCACACAGCAGTCTCTAACTCGAGCTAAAAACCTCCGACCAAGGTCCAACAGTGCCGAAAGCCATATCCGATGGAATTTGGATTTTTCACACCACATCATGAATTAAATTATCGATTAAATGTGATATGACTGCACCATAGTCAGATGGATTTTAACTTTTGCTTTTTCTGTATTGCATTGGGTTTCCATCTGCAGACTCTTTAAAGTTCTAGCTTCCTGTAAACCATACAAGTCTGAGCTATAATATAAAGCATTGGCATTAGTTTTGAATGCAAAGTCCTTGTAGTCTTTATATCACCACCATCTCACTTATTTATTCTACATCCTCTGCAGTATTATCGTCATCTTATCCCATAGTGACAATAACCTTTGTGTCAACAGGGGGCAGATTTGGAGACCCTGAAGCAGTCATCAAGGCTGGTCCACTACTGTGCAACCCCTCTCCTCTTTGACCCTATCTTCCGCAAGCAGATTCAAGAGGAACAGATTGTGCAGCCCCCGGTGAAGGTATCTCTGCTGTCTGAATAGAAACGTTATAGGAAGTTTAGGTTGTGTGACAGATTTTATGAGTCAATACAGTGCACGAACATACACTTTGATGCTTGATGCATAAAACTATAATTGAAAAACATGTCCTCATAGGTAACAGGCAGTGTTACTCTTTTGTATCCTGTCATGACCAGCTCAAAAAACCATGACAAATAACGGGATGAATTCCTAGTAGTTAAAGCAAGTCTACATTCAGTTATTTATAATTGAAATAATATAAATATCAAAATATTTCAAAACATAGCAGTCAGTCGTCTACAGATGTTATGTATGGATGAATGATAGAATATTGAATGGAGTGTTGGATAGTTAAGGGAAAATATATACAAGAAGCTGGAGCATGGAGCCTAGGGAGCTTCCCCTTCCCCTATCGTTTCCCAACCTGGAAAAAAGAATCCAATGGTCATGGCATCATGCTTTTATTCTAAAATCTGAGTGGCTAGACTCCTCCTTGTATGTTAAGGTGATGTATATTGTTCTGTAAATGTTAATAATATTGTGAAATGTGTCCCAGAAACGACATCGCTCCAGTGACTCAACAGCATCAGGTCGGGACCGCAGCTACAGCACCGACTCAACTGACATGCTGCCAAGCCGACTCAAGGAAGAGCCCTGGCTGCTCGACATTTGCAGCAGCTTCCTCCAGCAGTATGTCCAGTACTTGCAGAGCATGGGCTTTATTTTGGTCCAAATCCGGCCTCAGTCTCCAGCTCGCAGGTCTGTGTATTTCTAAATACTAATATTCAAGTAACAGCCTAAACTTTTGTTTTGCTTTGGGAAAAATATGAACTTTCTAACCTTTCCTTTAGGGATCAGCATTCATCAATGAGTTATCATGTTTGCTTTGATCCTCTTTTGATCTTTGACCTCCTAGCACATCTGCCTATAGCTTATGGAAGAAGAATAGATGAGGGCATATGTCTGTCTTGCGTCATGCGTGCCTGTCACTTTCTAGGCTCAGAACAAGTCACCCTGAAATGTATTTTAGGGATTTAATGTGCTGTTATTTTACCATCAGCCCCTGGGGCCCAGGCCTATCTGGTTTGACCAGACTCTAACTGACTTGTTCTCCATTCCACCCCAACCCCATCTCTCACAGCATTGCCCGGGCCCGCGCTGCGATGCTGAACTCTGTATCATTGGAAGGGAGGATGTCTTTTTCTTATGTAAAGCAGAAGAGTGAAGACAGCCCTAAGGTAAGTGTTCTCCTCAGAGGTGCAGAAATTCTATTCTGCCAGCACACACTTTGTGGGATCTGGCTGTGCCCCAAATATATTTAAAATGCATTATTAAATCTTGGTCCATGTTTTCAGTTGTTCCCCAAAGACAGTTGGGGTTCATTCCTCAAAAGGTTTTTTTTAAGTTATTTTCATTAAGAAGCTATGCAGGAAGTCATGTTTGATCAAAAAACAGCCTCTACCCAGTCTGCAGAAGAATTATCTAACACATAGTATACAAAATATTTAACACAAACATATATGGTAACCTTTTCAAAGTTGCTAACATTAGTGAGAAGTGGCTTGATTTACAACAGGGGTGTCCAAACTTTTTTACATTTTGATGATGCGGGCCAATTAAAAATGCATGGCGGGCCGCAGTTGGCCCGCGGGCCGTAGTTTGGACACCCCTGATTTACAAGATTGTTGTACTTAGCACGCAGATGACTTTAATAACTCACAACGAGGGATGCTCTCCAAAACAAGATACATACAAGATACATTTATTGGTCCAAACACATGCACAATCACACGACATGCAGAGTAGGAAATTTGTCTTCTGCATTTGTCCCATCTGGTGAACATCACAGGACACACAGAGCAGTGAGCAGCCGTGCACAGCGCCCGGGGAGCAGATGTTGGTGGAGTAAGGTGCCTTGCTCAGGGGCACTTAGACAGTGGGGGTAGGGATAGTGCTCTTTGGACTTTGGACCAGATCCGGGGTGTTGTCCTGGCAGGTGTGCTGTATTGTCACCGCGAGGAATCGAACCAGTGACCTTCCAGTCCGATATCCGTAACCTTCTGCCCATAATCCAGTTATTCTGCCACTAGTCCACCACCTGGCTTTTTAAGAGTGGTTCTTTTATCTGTACTTGAAGAAACCTTGGAGCTAGTCTGCCTTTGCCCTCTTTGCTCTCAATGGGCATTATTTAACCTTAACCATTTTTACAGATTTTTGCAAATTTCTATTTATTTCTTTAAGTGTCTCTGAGATTTCAATGAAAACAACATGCTGTAGACGAGAACACTCATTCGCAAAATAGTCACCCATCGTTACGTTTTACATACTGGTGTTAACGTATTAAATTTGTCAAAGTTCCATGGTTTTACAGCTATGGCTGTTTGCTATAATATTCTGTCCAATTGTATCCTGTTAATTCTGGATACAAGTTTCTTTCTAATTGTGAGATGACAGGTGTCTTGCAGACAGCACCCCCTTTTCATTTAGATATTCTTGACATCTTACAATTTTCTTCTCAGTTTCTGTGATTTGTCTGTGTGCACATAGTACAGCAGTCTCATGCCCTTTTATGGGCATTTACCTATGCTAATTCGGAATTTACGAAGACGTGGCATTCATCAATATAAAAACACAGGTGTGAACAATGATGCAGTTTAAGAAAAATTTATAAATCTGAAGAAGAGTTTTGTTAGGAACCATATAGCAAGCACATTTAAGAAATCTTAAGAATATATTGGTGAATGATGTCCAATGTTTTGTCTGCATGAGAGCAGGGCAGAGGTCCTCAACATCTGATTCCCATTCCACTCTAGGAACTCTAGAAACCACTAGTTAGCCTGTATGTAGAGAGCTCTGTAGATCTCAGGCAGGTAAACTTAGTATCATCTTACGACTGCCATTTTTTACTATAATAGGGAAAAAAATTGTATCAAATATTATCGTCACCAAGTGGAAAGTATAATTTATGGAGTGGAACACCTATATCAGATAAATTAATTGTAAGATTGTTTTGTAAATAAACATTGCAGACTACAGCATCTGGCACCACTGCATATCACCTCCAGAGGGCATTGCCAGGTGGGATTGTGCTAATGGAACTGGCTTTTCAGGTATGATCCAGATCATTAGAGGTGCTCATCACTATGCTCACTGACATACAGTGCTTGCTGGAATCACAATTGGTGGTCCTTTGGTATCTGTTGCTTTGAACGCTCATTTCCTGCAATTCATGTATTTGTAAATTCAATGCCACACATTTTCTAAAGCATACTGCAGAGGATGATGAACTGTGATTAGTGACAAGTTTTAAAGTATTAAATAAGCTTAAACTTTTACTTGTTCTAAGTAAATGGTAAACGGTCTGTGCTTGTATAGCGTTTTTTCTAGTATTGATGTGCACTTTACAGTACAGTATTGCCCCACGTGACAGAAATTTTTCCCGAACTTTCGAAATATTTAAACATTACAATGTTTTCACTGTAATGAAAATATCAGTAAAAAAATGTGTATTGGAACAAATTCTGCTACCAATATTATGATGCTTCCAGATTAACAGTCGGGAGCATCACCGAAGTGATTTACCCAAACAGGAAATAAGTCCAAACAACATGCCATAGCATCCAGTCATTTTTTTCACTCTTTCACAAAAATGGCTGAACAATACCTTTTACTTCCTGTAATACTACTAATAATTTTTTTTCTGTTGAATATACACGTTGTCTGTGTGCCTTCTCCCTTTCACAGGGTTGCTACTTCTGTGTGAAGCAGTATGCACTGGAGTGTTCCCGCATTCCCATGGGCCAGACAGTCAACTCTCAGGTAAATGCTTGGCACTGCTGGGGGGGTCACATAACTTTAAAGCCCGGGCAAAACTGACTTGGTGAGAGCTGCGTGTGCTATGCAGAACAAGTTGCTTTTCATTTCAGCACCCATGTTATCAGAACGTCTACACTGCTTGCACCAGCAATTCGACTTAGACGTGTAAGCAGCGCAGAGTCGGGTCTCCCCTATTTTCTCAGCATAACATGCTAATTTAAAGCAATTTCAAAGTTAAAGCACTCTCAGGTTTCGGTTGACTGAATCCTTTCATTTGTTTTAACTAGGTTTTGATTTTTATTGCAGAACTGGAATATACACAGCTTAATAACGCGTAGTCCTAGTATTTAGTCGCATATATAGCATATATATATATACTTTCATTTGAGAAAATGCGCTTCTTGTGTGAACATCACATCCGGGGAGCAGCTATCACGCTCCATTAACTATGGTAGTGTGGCCCGGGTGTAAGCTCTGCCTATTTTTCTGTGAGATTAAAAAGGAGAGGATAAGAGAGCAGATTTCAGTTTGATACTTCAATACGCTTTAACTCTTCAACATGGAGATTACTTTACTTTGAAATATACAAACAGTGCTTTGAAAAAGTATTTTCCCCCTTCCTGGTTTCTTATTTTTTTGCATATTTGTCACACTTAAATGTTTCAGATCATCAAACAAATTTTAATATTAAACAAAGATATACCCAGTAAATACAAAATGCAGTTTTTAAATGATTATTTCATTTAATAAGGGAAAAAATCTATCCAAACCTACCAATATGTGAAAAAGTAATTGTCCCCCCCTTGATAAATCAAAAAATGTGATTAACTACATATTTTGGAAGCGGAGTTAAATTTCACTAGCCACAAACAGGCCTGTTGAATCAAAAAATCACTTAAAAACACATCATGCTGCGAACTCTAGAAATTCAAAAACAGATGAGACACAAAGTAATTGACATGTATCAGTCTGGAAAGGGTTACAAAGCCATTTCTAAGGCTTTGTGATTTCAGCATACCACGGTGAGAGCCATTTTCCACAAATATAGAAGACTTGGAACAGTGGTGAACCTTCCCAGGAATGGCCGGCCTACCAAAATTACTCCAAGACCCCAGAACAACAACTAAAGAACTGCAGGCTTCACTTGCCTCAGTTAATGTTAGTGTTCATGATTCAACAATAAGAAAGAGACTGGGATTCAAAGGCGAAAGCCACTGCTGACCAAAAAGAACACAAAAGCTTGTCTCACATTTGCCAAAAAACCTCTTGATGATCCCCAAGACGTTTTGGGCAAATATTCTGTGGACTGAGGAAACAAAAGTTTAACTTTTTGGAAGGTGTGCGTCCCGTTACATCTGGCTTAAAACTAACACAGCATTTCATAAAAACAACATCATATCAAGAGTCAAACATGGTGGTGGTAGTGTGAAGGTCGAGGGCTGGGACCATGCATTCTGCTCTATACCAAAAAATCCTGAAGGACAATGTCCGGCCATCAGTTCGTGACCTCAAGCTCAAGCGCTCTAGGTTTATGCAGCAGGACTATGATCCACCTCTGAATGGTAAGAGGACTTAAATCCGTGGCACAACCAGTTAGGTTTAGGGGGCAGTTACTTTTTCACATAGAGCCAAGTAGCTTCGGATAGCTTTTTCCCCTGAATAAATGAAATCATTTAAAAACTGCATTTTGTACTTACTCGGGTTATCTTTGTCTAATATTACAATTTGTTTGATGATCTGAATCATTTAAGTTTTGAGAAATATGCAAAAAACATACAAATCAGGAAGGTGGCAAATACTTTTTCACAGCACTGTATATAAAACGTCAGTCTTTGGAGTAATGTGTGTTCACTTGAAGGTCAAAGTCCATCCGTTCTGTAAACCGTTAGTGGCTTAATACTGCATATCTTTTTTGTGCTGGTAAACTGCAATCATGTAGTTGGTCGGTATGACAGTCCTATAAGGGTTCAAATAGTGTCCTTGGGAAAGATATTAAACCCACAATTGCTCCTGATGGGTGTGCACTGCAAGTGTGTTATTGATGTGAGAAAGATAAAGTGCTGCTCATAGATGCACTGTATGAATGTGTTAGTGAATTTGTAAATGACTAAATTGTTCTGTAAAGTGCTTTGAGAGGTCATAAAGACAAGAATAGCACAACATAAATAGACAATTTAACAAAATTTCTATCTACATCGTCTAGCCCATTGTAAAGATTCATCTGTCCCAAGTAGCTGTCAATATAGTATTAATTTAAGGTCACTGTTATGGTGTTTTTACACTGAACTTGAGATGGTTAGTCAAACAGTGTAGTCAAAATTGTTTTGTACCATGTGCCGTTACCTGTGTTTTCAGTTGATGATTTGTTTAAGGATTGTCAGGCTCTGCTCTTGACTTATTAGAAACTGCAGTTATCAAAGGATAATACTGGCCATGTGATTGTTGTGGGCGGCTGTGTCTTCGGGGGGATCTTTCTCTTACCGTATGGTCGGCGATTTGATCCCAGTCTTCCATATTCCGCATGGGCAAGATACTGAACCCCAATTGCCCCTAAAGGCCAAGCCATTGTCATTAAAAGTGCTGCCGATATGATAGCTCAGGGGTTAGAGCTGTTTTCCACAAACCAAAAGGTTGGCAGTTCAATCCCGGTCTTCAACATTCCAAATACTGAACCCAAAATTGTCCCTTCTCATATTGTCAGGGATTTGGGAAAGCAATAAGCAATAGGACCCAGATGCAGAGTATAACCAAAATACTTATTTTATAGAAACAGTACTTCACCAGACAAACCAACAAAAACACTAAAGGGGAAAAACTGGATTAATATTAAAGGGAGAAACAAAAACACAAGGAAGCTTACACAGGGGATTCAGAGGTGCAGAGGCTCAGGAGGACAGAACACTGGAGATCAGGACATGACAGCAAGGACACGACATCACCTTGAACGATAACTAGTAGAAGAACAAACCATCCGATCGAGGACAAAGGGGAGCACAGACTTGTATACACACACCAGGAAGGCAGGGTCAATTGAACACAGGTGTAACCAGTGCTGTGCATGAACGAACGCAAAATAATGCGTTCAACTAGGGCTGGGCGATATGGAAAAAAAATGTTATCACGATATGTTTTTCCATATTGATCGATCTCGATTCTTCGATTCTCGATTCAAGAATATGCCTTCCAATAATGAGCACAAAATGTTTTTGTGAAGGTCTTCATGCTTCCATTGATCAAGAGAGCAGCAGGGCCCATAACTAGCAAAAGAAAATTCAGAGCAGCGCTTTCAGCTCATACAGTCTTATATGCTTAGTGCAAACTAAGTGATTGGTCACTTTTCACTATAGTTAAAACAGACAAAATAAAATGTAAAAAACTAAACCACTATAATATTATACTGGTTTACCTCCCAGAGATTTTTTTGAGGTATATCAGCTTACGACGGCATTCATCATAAAGCTGTGGCAGTGCAGTTTGAGAAAAGTACTTTCAGCCCGTACCTGGGGTCTAACACTTTGATCCGTTTCCTGGAGCCGTCCCTCTCCACTGTGCTCAGGGGCATCATATCTTTAACTAAGCAATAAGTAATAGCGCTCGTTATATTTTTGCCCCTCTTCGATTGTTTTTCATATTGGTTAATGGCTGCAAAACACGACTGGATGGACTGTTGTTTTGCTAACAGAACAGAATCAATCCCGTCAGCGATGCTAACGGGAGCCCGTCAGGGATGCTAGCGGGAGCCCCTCAGCGATGCTAACGGGCTCCCGTCAGCGATGCTACGGGGGGCCGTCAGCGATGCTAATGGGAGCCCGTCAGGACGGAGTCAAGACGGATTCCCGTCCTTTTTCCAACTTCGTTCTCTCTTTTTCTCTCTCTCGCAACTGCACCTACTCTCACGATGGGAAGTGGGCGTGTCGTGTCCTACCTGCAGACGGCAGCCGGCAGACTCCGACACTGTTGTTGCGCTTACTTTTGCCACGTGAGATCGAATACATGTCACAACGAGATTATCGAGATCGATTCAACATTTTATCGCGATCCCGAATCGAGATCGAAAAATCGCCCAGCCCTACGTTCAACTGAACGCAACTCAATGACAAATAATGAATTTGAACGGTGAAAACTTTCATATTGTAGCGTCCTCACGTAAAGACGACAGGAAACTTTATGTGTAACTTTATTAAAGTCCAGCGAACACGACACACTTCTTGTTCGTAACTCCGACACTCCTGTCATCCACCACTGTATTCTTCACTTACATTCCTCATTTACCCTTGATACGCCAACTCATCAGCCAATGAGAGCCTGCCATTCAACAAAACCCTACAACCATTGGCCTATAACTGTCACGTGCCCCACCCCTACCTGTTCACTGACCCTCAGGACATTTCAATACTTTCTCCTCAGGAGAAAAGCTGTCTAAATCGAATGCTTGCACCATGTCGTTGCTCAGTGCCCATAACATGTCCGCGATGTAGCCGAACCTAAACCAACTAACTCGACTTCGCACTACGATACCATCACTCGTGGGCCACACATGCAGACCAAACAAGCAACGTATTCCAGGTGTTTTTTCCTCTAGCCAGTGTCTCAGCTCACTGGTTATCTTGGCTCACTGTCTGGCCGGTAACCAGCCGTCTGGACCGCTCTGTGAAGAAGGATGAGAAGACATTTCTTTACTTGGAACGCGTCTACTTTATTTCTGGGATATACAGCAGGAGCAACACTCGCATCACCTCTAAGTGGTCCGTCACTTCTCGTTATACACACACTTTTAGCGTCTTTTCCCACAATACCCAGGTGCACTACGTCACACACTACAAACTTTCCTTAAAGGGGCAGGCCATACCTGCAACACAACAGCTCTCGGTCTCATATACAGATGGCAAGAGAAAGCAGAGACGCAGACTCAGCAACTACATCCGATGCAACTTATTATTATCTGAGGGATTTTTACACACTGTCTGATAAAGATTCCGACAGTAAAGGCAAGGGGTAGTAATGGATAAGGTTTTCTTTAACAAGTTAAGTCTTTCATTCTCACTTTCCACCTTAAAATTATAAAATGAACTTAACTATGAACTAGTTCAGAATTTAAATGGTGAACTATGAACGTGAACTATTCATTTTTACTTCTATGAACTGAACTTTGAACTAGTTCATGAGAGGTGTGAAATTGCACAACACTGTGTGTAACACATGAGGACTGGAGCAGACTATCACAGACAAGAAGTGAAGACACCCAAGAAGCAGAACACAAAGAAGCGAGTGGATGGATGCACTGTATGATTGTTAGTGTGAATGTAAAACTGTATTATAAAACGCTTTGAGTGGTCATCAACACTAGAAAAGTGCTATATAGATAGAAACCATTTACCACTTGATGTCAAAAATTCCGGGCGGCCGTGGCTGAGGGGTAGAGCAGTCGTCCTATATCCTGATAGTCGGCAGTTCGATCCCCAGTCTTCCCCATCTGCATGCCGAAGTATGCTTGGGCTAGATCCTAAACTCTGAATTGTCCCTCCTATAACAAGAAAGGGCTGCTAATAGATGTACTGTAAGAATGTGTGTGTGAATATAAACCTTTACTGTAAAGTTCTTTGAGTGGTCATCAAGACTAGAAAAGCTTTATATAAATACAAACCCATTTTTACATCTTTCAATACATTCGTAAGCTTTGACTCCTACTTAAATTGTACATCTTTAAAAACAGCTCACAAATATGTAATTTCATTTTAATAAATATTTGTTTAAGAATGTAACAAAACAACATTTTATAGTTTATATAATTTGGTGCCCTATTTTGATTGCAAAGAAAGGTGCAAAGTGGATTTCTGTCTCCCAGCACAGTCTCAAGAGCATAGAGGAGATACAGGAGACCTGTCGTTACACGAGGAGAGCTAGACAGGACCGTAGGAAGACATCAACCAAATAGGAGGACTGGTATCTGCTGCTTTGTGTGAGGAGGAACAGAAGGAGCAATGCCAGAGTCCTACAAGATTACCTCAGGGTGCAGGCCGTCGGCCAAATGGAAGTTAATGGGGGTCATACACTTTGGCAACCTTGGGACCTGAGGTTGCTCAGATTTTCCACAGGACGGCGCTCTCTACGCCCCAGACACTCCTACTTTTATTTACAGAGAATAGGACCTGCAGTGCCGGGACTTATCTTCTGACTAGCCAAATCCTGGCAGTTCGCTGTTTTAAAACCTGTACAGCAATCCTCCATGAAATGTCCTTTCCATAATTAACTTCTCTCTATTATCTGGTCAAGTCCCTGCTCAATTCAGAACAGGCTGTTATTCAACCTTTTTTTTTAAATGTAATACTGATCCTCGCTACTAATTTTGGAGAAAGTGGTAGCTAAGCAGCTCACAACTGCAATAGATGAGCAAAGTATTCTTGATATGTTTCAGACTGGTTTCCGCCGGTTGAACTCCACAGAAGCGGCTCTTCTCCGAGTCTCAAATGATATCTTGACGCAGGACAATGCAGGAGAATGTTCTGTATTGGTTCTGTTAGATCTCACTGCAGCTTTTGATACTGTTGACCACCGTATCTTGGTTAAGAGACTTGAGCAGTGGGTGGCTATCACTGGGCCAGCCCTGCAGTTTGTCTCCTCTTACTTTTCTGATTGTTTCAGTCCTTTGTCCTATCCTGTTTGCCTTGTATATGCTTCCCCTCGGACAGATAATAAGGTTCTTTAATGGTATCTCCTATCACAGCTACACAGATGATATTCAGTTATATGTCTCTTTTAAACCACAAAACCTACCTAAACAGTCCGTTTTAAATAACTGCCTGAATGCTATAAAGGACTGGATGACAAATACTTTCTTGCAGTTAAATGCAGAAAAAACAGAAGTCCTCATTCCTGTCCCTCCTAGTCTTGTCCTGAAGATATTCATGTGACAACGATTTTGATTGCTCTTCACCGGCAACCCAGTGACTTTAGAATCCAATTCAGAGTTCTTGTGATCACCTATAGAGGTCAGGCACCGGCCTACATTAAAGATTTGCTTCAGCACTATGTCACCAGCAGGTCTCTAAAGCCCTCTAAATGGGTATTGCTGGTTGTCCCCCGAACTAGACTTAGAACTAAGGGAGACTCTGCTTTTCAATTGTGGCTCCTATACTTTGAACTCTCCATTTGGTCTTAAGATCTATGGACACTGGAAACCTGTGGAAACCTCAAAGATTCCATGATGGCGCCACAGTTTTTTCCACGATGGATGAGCTTCATAACATCAGGGACACAACACCATCTGATATATGTCCCAACTTCCTCGCCTCTTCCGTGGATTTAGTGGATTTACTCATCAAAGGTGCTATGGTCCTCGGTCACATAGCGAGACTGAGTCAAGACTGAGAGGAAAGCACGCTGGGGCCCTGGTGCGCTTCAGGAAGAGAGGGTTACGCTCTACTCTACCGTGTATACTCCTCTCCAATGTCCGCTCACTTTGCAACAAGATAGACAAACTGCGCCTTCTCATCAGGTCAGCTGAAAGCCGGTCAGCTGTGCGGCTTTCAGCTGACCTAATGAGAAGGCGAAGTTTGTTACCTGCGGACCGCGACACAATCTTCTCGTGCAAGGCAAAAGGCGGTGGGATTTGTTTCTATATAAATAATGGCTGGTGCAGCGACGTGAAAGTGATTTTACAGTCCTGTTCTCCTGACCTGGAAACAGTTAATCAAATGCCACACCAGGGGGAGAATACTCTACAGTACCATCAGCAAGGCTTATCATGCAGTTTCCTGCACTGCTCAGGGTCTATCCGACCATGCTCTTATTCATCTGATCCCGGCTTACAGACAGAAACGCAAACTTTTAAATCTGTTGTGCTAAGATCTTAACTGGAGCAGCAGTGAAGCTGTGGAGGAGCTGAGTTACTGCTTGGACAACACAGAATGGGACATTTTTAGAACTGCTTCAAACAGCCTGGACGAATACACAGATGCTGTGACGTCATACATCAGCTTCTGTGAGGACAGATGTATTCCAACACGCACCAGGGTGAGTTACAACAATGACAAGCCCTGGTTCACAGCAAAACTCAAACAGCTCCATTTGGAGAAAGAGGTGGCATTCAAGAGTGGGGATATGCATAGATTCAGACTAAATACTCGCTTGGCAAGGAGATTAAGGAGGCCAAACGACAGTATTCCAAGAAGCTGGAACAACAACTTGCAGCCAATGACTCCTCGTCAGTCTGGAAAGGCCTTTGAGTGAATTTGGGCTAACCCTATCCCAAATTCCCAACCCCCCTACACAGCTATCACACCTCTTCTTCCCCCCCAAGCCTCAGACCATCAGCACTGGAGCCCCATAGGGTTGTGTGCTCCCCCCTCTACTCTTCTCCCTCTACACCAGGGGTGTCCAAACTACGGCCCGCGGGCCATCTGGGTCCCGCCATCCATTTTAAATTAAACTGCCCCCAGTTAAAAGAGTGGAGTGTTTCAGATTCCTGTGGACTATCATTGCAAAGGACCTGAGATGGGCGGAGAACATCACCTCCACCATCAAGAAGGCCCAGCAGAGGATGTTCTTCCTGCGGCAACTGGAGAAATTAAACATGCCGCGGAAAGTGATGGTTGAGTTCTACACAGCCATCATTCAGTCCATCCTCACCGCAGGAATTTCCGCCTGGTTCGCTGCCTCCACTGCCAAGGACAAGGGCAGACTGCAGCGGATCATTCGGTCAGCTGAGAAGGTCATCGGCTGCGACCTGCCGGCTCTCCTAGACCTGTTTCACTCCGGGACCAGTAAGAGAGCAGGCAAGATCATTGCTGATCCTTCCCAACCCGGTCGCCACCTATTTCAGAGACTCCCATCTGGAAAAAGGTCTAAAGGCTATCAGGACTAAAACCTTGCGCCACCTGAACAGTTTTTGCCCCATGGCAGTGAGGGCTCACGAACAAGCCCCCCTCAGCCCCGCCCTCGAACATAATTTATCCTTACTTACTGTATATATTGTTACTTTATGTCCAATTTTTTTTTATGTACAGTACACCAACCACACCAAGGCAATTTCCTCTATGTGCAAATATACTTGGCAAATAAAAGAATTCTGATTCTGATTCTGAAAAGCAGCTTAAGACTCATTTGTTTAGATTTGTCTTGGTGCGATTGTCTATTTTTTTTTGGTGTGTTTTCTTACTGTGTTTTTTATTTGTATGCATGTATACTCTTATTTTACCCTGTAAAGCACATTGTGACTTCTCTTTTGTTTTACGCCCTCCAAGTTACATTGTCTCTCCTATTTTAAATGTTTATTTAATCATTTAATTTGTACAATAAAAGCCCAACTCTGCCTCCCCACTCAAATGTATCGTATTGACAGTAGCTGTATGCTACTGCTTTTGTCAGTGCACAGGTACATAATAATAATACCATAATAATAGAGGATTGCACCATTTAACTTGTGTGTGTGTGTGTGTGTTTGTGATTGTGTATTTTATAATGAACTCCTGTAAATGTGTGTGTATGTAATGTGTCTTATTGGATTGTTCTAGTATGGAGATGGTTCAACATTTTAGTATCTCTTTCGTTTTCCTACTCATCGATCTGTGTCTGTATGTCTGCCTAGTCCCATCTTATGTCATCTCTCCATCAGGGCAGCATCCTCAACAAACCTCGTTGCAAGCCGTTTCCAGATGCCACCCCAGTATCTGACTGTGCGGTATGTCCCAGCTATTCTCTGGGGCAGGGGTTGTCTCATTAAAATCAGGCGTCACCCCTCCCCGCTACTCTGCTTGCTGCCATCAGTCCTGGTCTATTCTTTTCCAAATCTACTTGCCTGTTTTGTCTTTTTGGGAATGAATGGATTTCAGTGTTTAATGAAGGCTGCTTTCATACCAGCAGGAGCTACAGCTGTCATCATACAAGTTGATTGTAAGCATATCAGGTTTGGCTGGATGTAGGGTCTCAAAGACTGGGTTACTTGCACAAGTTTCAGGTTCTGGATGAAAAAAAAGTATCAAGCAATGAGTAAAGCTCCTCTGTGATTACCTTTTCCTCCTTGACTTTCAACACACTGTCTATCTCCATGCTTGCTGATTTGGGTGCTGTGGGTGTCTCAGCTTGTGATTGTCAGAGTGTCTAATGGACCACCTTTATCTCCTCTTTACAGAAGCACATTTTATTCATTTGAGAGTAAAGAAAATCTGCTGTTTTTCTAAATCAAGGTCTTAATAATCTCGTTAATTCAGAAAAACAGCAGATTCCTTTTGAGGAAAATTATCTTGGTAATAACCAAGATGAATACAAAAAAAATCATACCTCAAAATTCTGCAAGAAGCTGTCACTGGCAGGGAAGCTACACTTGTTGCTGCCTATCAGCCAAACCCATAAGCAGCCCTCTAACAGTGCTGCATAGTTACAAGTATGGTGTCAACAGAGGTAAGAGTATCTCCAAATGTCTCAAAATTAACGGACCATTGCTTTGCTTCCATAAAAGTGAGTGCCTCATTGTTCCAAGTGTCCTTGGGCAAAATACTGAACCCCAAATTGCACCTTGTCATTAGTGCTGAACATATATGCATTGTATGAATGTGTGTGGGAATGTAAAACTTTATGGTAGAGCGCTAGTCATCAGGACTATAAAATCACAATATAAATAAAGACCATTTACCCTTTATTTTGTTAATTCAGAAAAAACAAGCAGAATACATGTTTGGTCATGAAAATTTTATTTTATTTAAATCTGGTGTTTTTTTTAATGAATTTACAAGACATATCAAGTGAATGCAATACGCTTCCCTACTTCTGCTCTTTACTCTGACAGCTTCTCAGTATTTCTTCTTGGATTTCCTCTTTTATAGTAGTGTGGTTGACAGGAGCTTGGCCCTTGGATTTCCAAGTTCTTATTGATTCAGATACTATTGAACTGGTAGAACTTAGTTTATGTAATGACTTCAAACAATAGTGATATGGGTTTCCTGGGGGTTCAGCTGACATAAATTATGATAAATTGTATTAATTTATGAATGGAGATGCAAGGTTTTCCTTGACAGCAGTAATATGATGAAGATTACATTCAGGCATGTGTTTATCCCATGTAAATCAGCATTTAACCTGTGTTGAATTCAAATATGTTTGTGGTTGATGATCAAGTAAAAGAAGGTTTTTTTATATAATTGCTTAAAAAAATGTATCATATGATATATCACATGAAAGCTAGAATCACAAGTGTATGTGGATTTTCACCATTTTTTGATATGCCATCTTTCATAACCGTCCTCGCCCTATGAAGACAGTTAAACTTCTATTACTTTAAAATATCACAAGAATTCAACAATATCTGTTTAACACCTAGAGACATCTTTAAGGTGGTTGGTGTTTAATTCAAACCTGGTGCCACTTAATCACTGCTACTAGCTACCTGTTTGTGAATATACTTGATTGACATAACACAATGTTTGTATGCGTATAAATATATGTTTAATTATGTCAATTGTCCTTGACAGAAAATGAGGGGCAAAAACCTCAAAGGGAAAAGTCAGTGGATGTGGTTATTTTAAGCTTTACTATCATTACTGTTTATGTCTTTTGTAAAATGGTCTTCCTATGTATACTGATGGAAGACCTCATGATGACAGCTTCTCATAGATTTTGCTGTTATTCATTTCTCTTTCACTAAGTGAGGCTGGCAGGATAAGAGCTGTAGCCCCAGGACTCAAACTAACAATTTATTACTGTCAGAGTTACACAGGGGCACAATTAGCCAGAGGATGAAATATTTGGGATTACAGGTTTGGAAATAATAAATGTTTGCTAGACAGTGAATTTGACACACATAGGAAATGTACTACCTCTGAGCTAAAGATATGTGTGTAGTCCTTGTGGCTTCTTGGCTCCAAACAAAACAGGCCAACTATCATATTCAGACTGTTGGAGCACCAGTGAAGAAAAGTGAGCGTTTATCTTTCATATCTTTGTGCCAAAAAATACTCTTTTTCTTTCTTGTCTCTGTGGTGAGGGGAGAAATGCAGGTCTTCTGTCCTGTTGCTGGTTTCTGGAATTGTTAAGAAAAAAAGCTGGAAAGGTTCCTGACACTGAAACGGGATGCTCTGCACCATTTTCTTTCTTCTTTGATTTTCTAAAGCCTATTTGTATTTGTTCCGGGCTAAAGGTCCAACTGAAAGAAACGCCGCAGTAGCCCTTCCCGTTATTTTTGTGCTGTAATTATTTGCACAGTGTAGCCTATCCATGTGTCCATTTGCATTTGCAATTAATGCTTTTGTCACCTCCCTTTTGATGTCAGATTTAATTTAATAAGTTACTATTAAAATTAGTTAAAGTTGTCAACAAAAGGCATTCAAAAAGGGATGATAACACAGACAATCAATTAGAGAAAGCGATATCGGCCCCAGATTGTTCGCATTTTACAGAGATCCTTGTAAAGAGAATCGCCAAATGGAGTCACACTACATTTTACAGCTGTGCAAACACTCGTGATTATCAGCTAGTCATGCTGTGCTGGCAATGACATGTGTCCATCTCTTTTAGCTCTCCATGCTCTTCACCGAGGAGTGTGATAAGGTGCGTGACCTGATGCACGTTCACTCCTTCAGCTATGATTTCCATCTGCGAGTCGTTCACCAGTACTTGCTTGGCTGCCACATGACGCTGCGCCAGGGCTACCAGCTCACCGACTTCCTGGATGACTTCATCTCCCATCACCCAGACATTCCAAAGTTTGGCCGCAACCATCTCGTCCAAGGTGACTTTGGTATAAAGATTAACCAAAGGTTTGGATTGGAAATTAATGTCATACAAATGACTACATCAGAAAAAGTGACGTCATTATCTCAGTGAATTAAAAAGAGAATATTAGTTATTGATGGTATAATATGTTTATATGCACACACAAAGGACTGTAGGTTTTTACAGGAAATTGAACACAAATCAAGATTGTGTACATTTCACTGACCTGGCCACTGAATTACTGCTTCATGCTTTCACACTGGCTTCAATCATCACTACAAGTGCACTATCACCAGAAAGTATTTAACAATAGAAATATAGACTGTACAACATAGAAGCAAGTGGAGGCTACATGTGGACTATGCCGTCAAAGCAGAAACCCTCTGTAGGTCATATGTCAATAAATCGCAACAATAAGTGAAAGGCAATAGTTTTGAGTGCTCGTTCTCTCTCACTGTCTGAGAGTATTCAAAAATCAAATCAAATTCCTATTGGTTAAAATGATTATCTTCTCCAACTGCTTATCATCAGTTATTATTAATCATGGTCATTATCATAGGAAAACAGTGTGGAAAGAAAACAAGTGTGTGGACATGCATGAACAGGTGGGTTGCACCTGATACAAATGTTTCGGTGAATGTGTTTCACCAATGACTCTGAATACAGATGTCCAATGTACAACAGATGGAGGCTGTAATTTCCATTTCCATCTTAATTTAGCGTCATTAGTTCCAATCCTATAATTTATAAAACAAATGATTGCTCAACACATAAGAAAAGTCCAATTCCAACTTTAAATACCTAACACTTTCTCCTTGTTGGCAACAGGAAGCATCTCCGTCTCTACTGGGATGATAACTGCTCACCAGCTCTACAACTACATCACTGACCATGCCAGCACCTATGGAATGAAGCCACTAAGGATGTCCAAGACTGCAGTCACCAATGACAACAAGAAAGGCAAGCCCGACCTGCACGAGTATGCTCTGGTGACACTGTGGAACAGGTACAGGCCACTAAAATAAAGAATAAATATATTATTCTATAAGAGATGCTTTATTTCAACCCTCTTTTCGTACCTACTTTAGTTCGGGCTCTTACAAAGATCTTGAGGGCCTGCACCACCACGATGATTTCGACGTGTCCCTTGTGGTGTGCCATAATGCAGCTCCATTTGAGGAGCAGTCAGATGTGGAGCGGCATTTGCTGAGGTACAAAAAGTGCAGAATAACAAGTATTAAAATTAATTGGTGAGACTATGGTTAACATTTTGCTACATATCACCCTTTTACATTTACACAAGCAGTTGATATTAGCTGCCATTACACACAGTAATGTTGCACCTTCATTCCACCTCGCACCTTCATTCCACCTCGCAATTCTGTATAAGAGGTACAAACACTGAATGAGGGCATTATTTTTCTGCCTGTATGCCAGAAGAGGAGCCAGTCATAGGGCTAAAATGACATATATTTAAAGGGGACGGCATGACATGTAACAGATGCTGTTACTAATGTTGTGGAAAGACAGCATGGTGTCTTCGTAAGGGCAATATCATGGGATCTCTCGAATAGTCCCTCCTTTTCATGACCTCTGAATCAAAACATGATCATCATGATTGCTGTTAGCCTTCCTCTGCAGAGAAGATGGCTACCATAGCTGCTAGTCTATGACTTATTTCTCGAACAAAAATGTTATAATGAAAGAAGATTTTGCTTATTTTGAAAATAACCCCTCATAATTCTTATTTTGATGTGTAGGTTGCGGTTTTATGTGATCATGACCAGTCAGAGAGAGCTCTTCCCCCACCTCACAGCTGACATGCGCCGTTTCAAAAAGCTACCACAGATCCAACGTGATCAAGGAGATGTGGGCGGTCGGCTTCCCCAAGATCGAGCAGATGCCTATGGGTCACGTAGCCCCGAGCAGGACCATTGGGAGGAAACGTCTTCCCATGTTCCAGCCACCTCAGCCCCTAGAGATGGGAATGAGTTTTATCCTCTGGTGAGGGGTGGCTCAGAAGCTCAGGGGCTGCTCTACCCCTCCCCTTTGTTCCCTCTACTCAACAATGAGGTTGCATTAGCACGCAGACAGATCCAGGCCAGCGTGGAGCAGGCCATGGGTCACTGCCGCAGGGATAACCTGTGGAGGAGACTGTTCCATGGAGAGCACCTGGCTCTGGACAAACTGAAGCTGACCAAGCTGTCATTCAGTGAACTGGAGGAGCTGCTCGCAGCTGTACAGAGCCGCTCGGTTGGTGAGATTGACCCACAACTGGTAAGTCTCCCCCTTAGGCCTTTTCTTACAATTTACCTGGCCTTGAAACGTGCTCACTTATAGGATATTGAATTAACATACAATAAAAGACCATCATTTAATGGTCAATTTGTTTATTGCAATCAATGTTGACATTGTTTGGCCATCATTTCCCTAATGAAGGAATATTGCAGAGATTTTGGAAATGGGTCCAAGAACTTCCAGCAGCTAAGTGATCAGCTAAGTTGGTAATAAACTGGCATGGTTGCCACATTGACTTTCTTTTAGTGAATGAAAAAATATTCTTGTCATGTGGATTTGAAATGTACATTTAATTTCAAGTTTTTTATAGCAATCATTCCATGTCAGTAGGCTTAAGTCCAAGTGAACTGTTGTCACAAGTCCAAGATTATGTCTACTTGCTGTAAATAGCAAACAAGAAAATGTTCTGAGTACAGAACTCTGTCAAGGAGATGTAGTGAGTCATTTGTGTTCAATCTACTTTATTGCACTATTGTAAGGTTCAAACTATAGATGCACGGTTTCATGCTTCATCACCATCAAGTATCAGACTAACTGTTTATTAATGTAATTTAGGTTTCAAAATTTCATGCTTATTAATATTTAAGTTTCTGCTGTTAAATGTTATTGTTTGCTTTTTCAGACGTGTATATGTGGTCTTCTGTCCCTGCACCTGTGACAGCTAGTGTCCAGAGGCA
Source organism: Pseudopleuronectes americanus (assembly GCA_038501795.1). Classification (NCBI taxonomy): domain Eukaryota; kingdom Metazoa; phylum Chordata; class Actinopteri; order Pleuronectiformes; family Pleuronectidae; genus Pseudopleuronectes; species Pseudopleuronectes americanus. The sequence continues at coordinate 364,691 of CM076724.1, forward strand.
TTGTATTTTTTTCGGGTTGTCCATCTGTTTGTCAGTCTGTTCTTCCCATTTTGTAAATATGATATATCAAGTACACCTTGAGGGAATTGCTTCAAATTTGGTACAAACATTCAATTTGACTCAAGGATGAACTGATTTTGGTGGTCTTAGGTCCCTGTGACCGTTTATCAGATCAGTTCAGCAATTACACTTTTTACATTTATCGGCTTTAATATTTTACTATAACTGAACGTGTAGTTAAAAAAACAATGAAAGTCTTCGGTGACGGTGTTCATCATTTTGTTCATGATGAATGGCAATGTGTGATGTGTTGCTACAGGACTGTTTTCTGACAATGAGTCCAGCCTGGTACCAGAGTTTGATCAAAGTCCTGCTGAACCGCTTCCCTCAGAGCTGTAGACCCTTCGACGACAATGGCATCCAGTACCTGGTGAGAAGATGTTCTTTATCTCCATCATATTTTTTTATGAGAACTAGTGGCTTCACCTAAAATGGTAAGGTGTTTTAAAATCCAGCTAACATGTACACTAACAATGTAGGAAAAGTGTGCGATAGAAAGAAGTAGCAATGTAATCATTGTCAATAACACTGTTGTAACTTTTGACCAAACTAGACTTTATTTTTTAAAGTTGGGTTTATTTTATTCACCTATTTTAAACTTGTATTGTGTTTTTCGATGATCAAATTACTTATTGCTTCTTATACCTCCTCGCGAGCGATAGCCAGTTATTTCAGGTTTTCCATCTGTCCAAATGTCCGAACATCCGTCACATTGTTGAGCACAATACCTCAAGAATGCCTTCAGGGAATTTCATCAACTTTGTACAAATATTCAAAGTCAAAGATCAAGGTTACTGTGGCTTAACAAAGATCAGCAAGACGGAATGTCTTCACTGGGACACAAAGATGAACATATATAATTTTAGTGGTCGAAGGTGATCTTGCATTGTTTTGAACACAATATATCAGTTACTACCCAAAGGGAATTTCATTACTGTTGCACAAACATTGAGTTGGCTTCAAGGAAGAGCTGAAAGAATTAAGTTGTCAAGGTCACTTTAACCTCACAACGCACATTTTTTCCCTTGTGAATATGATATCTCGAGAACGCTTTCACATTTGGCACAGACATTCACTTGCAGTCAGATTTTTATTTTAATAGCCAAAGGTCAGATGGCCTCACAAATTACGTTTGTGTTTATGAACATTATATGTTAAGATCAGCTGAGGAAATGTCTTAAAATGTATTACAAACGCTCACTGCCAGATGAACTGATTTGATTTAGGTGCATGGAGGTCAAAGGTCAAGGTCACAGTGACCTCATCATTGTGAAGGTGATATATAAGGACTGTCAGTAGGGAATTTAATTACACCGGTCACAATTCTCATAGACTGATTACAATTTGGTAGTCAAAGGTCACTGTGAGTTCTCAAAATAAAAGGTTTGCCTTGTGAATGTTATATCCCATGAAATTCTGGAAAATGGTAATTCTTTGGCACACATGTACACATCGACTGACTGATTAACTGAAAGGACTTCTGTGGCCTCTTTAATGTGCCCAGAGACTGTCTGAGGGAATTTCTCTTTACCCTTGTGACGGTGCGCACGGCGATGGTCATGGCAGTAATACACTGCCAGTTTACACGTGTAATTATTACAAATGTTAAATGTATGTGTTTGTGACGGTGCGCACGGCGACCATCACGGCAGTAATACACTGTCCCGTTTACACATGTAATTATTACAAATGTTAAATGTATGTGTTGCATGTCTGTTGTCCGGGTCCGTATACCGTGTTTATGTTTGTTAACCCGTACATTTTTCATCCAAACCCCCGTGCATAGTGCAAAAGCTTCCTTCAACCATTACACCGCTACAGTTTAAATACCTTTGTACCCGTCGGTTTTCTGTTAAAATCACCACGCCATACAATGCCTTGTGTTATAAATGTTCCGTTTATTTAGTTTAAAATCTCAGATTAATTCCATATTACACAGCGTTGGTTTTACCGTGGTTAAGCGTCGCGTCTTTGTTTGTTTGGGTGGAAAGCGAGCAGCCCGTGATGCGGAAGTAAATAGGCGCTTGACTTCCGGGTTAGTGAACCCGCAGAGTATTTAATATCTTTTAGGCTGTTATATTATTAGTTGGCTATGCCGTCATGGAGCAATGGTACGGTAAATATGTTGCCGAGTATTTTTCCAGCCATACAGAGTTTGTGGTATAAGCTGTTAAAGCTTTGGGGATTGCCTTACATGTGACACCCCTGTATATGATAGTATGTTGGTTTGTTCCAATTGTGGGCAGGGCTAGGTCCCATTTAAACCTGACTGTTCATTCGGTAAGGAGGGCTGCTGATGGAAAGACATAAGTCTGAGAGCTCTCCCTTGTTAATTCTGCCTTGTCGGCCTTATATGGGACAATAAAAATTCCCATCTTACACCTTCATCTCCAACTCCTCCTGAGAGTTTTTTCCACCGAGCTCAACCGCTCATACACATCCTACCTTTAACAACCCTTAAGCAGCTTAAAGGATTCAAGATAAGTGATCACATTTCATTGGTCAAAGGTCACAGTGAACTTGAATCTGGAAAAAAACTATAAATAGTATGTTTACTGAAACACTTATTATATACATTCACAATGCACAATGCAGTATTTTCTAGTTTGAATGGAATTTGGTAGGTTTGGCAAGCATCAGAAAAGTTACTCGGGCAAGTGAGTAGCTAGATTTACAAGACAGTCATGGCATTTTACTTGCCCAGGACAGCTGCCTCTTTACCCTATTAATGTTTTATAATCTCTATCAAAGGTTTACCTATATTAATTAAGAAGTGGTTAAGTTGATTAATGTAATCTTTTTAAAATTTTACCAGTATTTCTGTTAATTCAGCAATGATTATGTCTACTATTTCAGTGAAGGGGAGGTATTGACTATATCTATTGAGAAGCAGACAATGAAAGAGGGGTGAACATTGGTAGGTAGGGTAGGTACTTACTTCACAATCTGGGTTTTTAACATTGGAGGGCGAGAAAAAGTAACATGGTATGACATGGTATTTCTATTGGTTTGTTTATTTGTTTTTATTTGTTTTCTTTCCTCTGTCTCTATACTCATGCAATGGATGGGGAATGTCTTGCTTTTCCGAATGTGGTCCATCGTTGGCGGGGGCAATGTTTCATAGTTCACTTTCTTCATCCATGACGCTGCTGTTTTTTTTATCTGTTTCACAAACTGGACACTCACATGACGCCTTCTCTCCGCAGTGGACTTTCCCTCTCTGTGTTGTTACGTCTTTTACGTTGTGTTATCATCCGTGTAAGTTGAAACATGTAACAAGCCAGTTTTGGAAGTGGAAGTAAAAGGTTGTCAGGAAAATAAATCAGAAATAAGTTCAGATACCTGAAAAAATCTACTTAAGTACAGTAACAAAGTTTTTGTTTTTGTTCTTCGTTACTTCCCACATCTAGCAACAGTGCGGCTAGATCAATGGAAATCAATGGAACCCTATGGTTGGATTATTGGTGTTTATATACATATCCTCACATAATTATTCTGGATTTTCCTGTTGCTGTTTAGAGACATCAGCTTTAACATTTTTAAATTAGATATTTTTTCTGATGTTAACATTAAAACTATTTCTTAATGTCTAACATAAGGAATATTATAAGGATCAATAAATTGACATGTTCAATTATAAATATCTCCATCTAATCAATATGGATGTATCATCTTGTTTCAGGCCGTTCTGAACCAGAAGTTCACAGACTGCTTTGTTCTGGTCTTCTTGGACACCCAAGCAGCAAAAACAGTAGGTCCTAACACTTTGATTTATATTATTAATATATTGCTGTTGCAAAAATGTTTTAGCTAAAATATTTTCTTCCTCAAACAGAGTCTAAAGGTTGTGTTTCGTGAGCCACTGCCATCACAGCCACAAGCCAGCAGCAGCCCTCCTCCCCAGCTGGTGTCCATGTATCATCACCTGGAGTCTGTCATCAACACAGCTTGCTATAACCTCTGGACAGGACTATTATAAAGTTGATCAGTGCTGGACCTGCTGGAGCCTATGTCTATGTGCCCAAAGTTAACTCATTAAATTGGGTAGCAACAGTTGTGTGAGATTTGAATAACAATCTGAAACTCCAAGATAGTTATCAGTTAGCTCACCTAGTCCTAAACAAGTCAGAAAAAACTAAAAGTCTCCTCTTACTAGTGTGTCAGACTTTATTCTGAAGTGTTTTTTCTTTTAACTATACAATCATGTATATATGATAACCACATAACAAATTTCCTAAAAATTCAGTTGGAATTAAACCCATATAGAAGGGCAGCAGTATACATGTGTCACTATCTCGTGTTAAGTTAATGTTATGTTTATGTAGGCGAGTATGTATAATTTGTTTAGGAGCAAGTACATCACAAGCATTTCGGCAGTTTAATGTTGTACTTTATAATGATACTGCCTTATTTTTCTTTGTACACATAAACTAAACACCCTTAAACTACCTGTATTGAATTTCCCTGAGTGACGCTAACAGGGTTTCCCACAGTGTCCAAAATTTAAAACACAGAACATCTGAGGATATAACCTTTATCAAACAAAATACTAAGCTTCAACGGGGGGGTAGGCTTTACCCAAAAGCTTATTGTGTTTGTTTTGTTAACTCATACAACAAAATATAACGACTTCCATCCATTCATTATTGTACAGCTATTCCTTTGAGGGTCACGGTGGTGGTGCCAGTCCCAGCAGACATTGGGCTAAAGGGGGTGTAAACCCTGGACAGGTTGTCAGTGTATTGCAGGGCTAACATAGACAACCTTTACTCACATTTACACCTATGGACAATTAAGAGTCTCAAATGAACCTAACCTTTAAACCTGCATGTCTTAGGACTGAGGGAGGAAGCAGAAGTACCCAGAGAAAACCCACTGAGACACAGAAAAACATGCAGCTTCCTAAAAGACAGACTCCGGCTGAACTAGGATTTTAAACTGGGAACCGTCTTGCTGTGGGCGAAAGGCTAACCGCCACCTTACCGCCCAGGACCATGACTTGAGACTTGAATATTTACAATGTCAGATCAGCTGACTGTTAACAGTGTGAACTTTACACTTAAGATGCACACAATCTGATCCATCAGCAAGACCTCAGTCACAGTAAAATACTATTCCAGTACTACTGAAACAAAAACACTACATGTAAGAGCTCAAACTGCACACAGCCAACCCCAATGACTGATCTGGCCAAAATGTTCTAATTCTACATTTGCTAAATTGCAACCAGGCCGGTTACGATCAGCTTTCATCCAGCAAAGACCACATCTAGAATGAAATGGTTAACTCTATAACTCTCTCTATTTATCTGGGTTCCTCTGTTTTCAGTTCCTCTGGTCAACAAAATGCTTTGAGGTTGGTGACCTGCCTGGAGTAGTGTGTATGACACGTACTCTGATAAGGAGTTCAGGTTTCCAGCAATTTTGATGACTCGTCCTGACAAACAGCACCATTTAGTCAAATAAACCAATAACAAACACTGACTGTAAAACTGCACAAGTTTCATATCGCAGTTAGATTAATAGGTCAGTTTTCTAAGATCTGGTGCCTTCCGATCACATTTTGCTATCTTTTCATACCACATCAGTGTTTTGTATTTTATAGTGACAAACAGCTGAGATGTCAGCACAGAGTGGGAAGACTTATATGTTTAGATTTACATAATTGTCAGACTTGCTTCCCACTTACAACCCACTGCCGTATCTGCAGCCTTGAAGTGCCTTTTGTTCCTTTTTTAATTCTCCAACCTTTGAAGTGATACTGTTGTCATTCCATTAGCTCTGCATATACAGCCTTTGGAAACTGCCTGAGTCACTTTGGATAACTGTGACAAAAATGGCCTTCCACAAGCAGGAAAATGGTTCATAACAACTTATGTGGTAATTTGCATAATAGCATGCGATATGTCATAACAGTGTACCGAAGAATGTTCAGGGTGATGAGCTTGACATGTGGCTGGTAATCATACCTCAGTTTATAAGAAGCCAGCCTCATATAAAGGTGTGAATCACAGCAAACATAGGGACTTGATATTTACTGAAGCAACTGTCATGGAAACCATATTGAAGCAATATGCTTTTGCATATTTCTGATGCGAGGAAACTATACAGAAGTTTGAGCTTTAAGCTTATAAATTAAGAGATTTTTAACAGAGTAGCACTCTCAGTAATCTGTTTAAATATTTAACATTGGATAATAATGATGCAAATGTTAATTGTAATATGTAGCAGTGTGCAATGTTATATAAACACTGGACAAACATGATTGGTCAAACTAGGGAGGGAACCATAAGACTCTAAAAAATCTTCTCCCTCGCTTAGAGCTTCAACATATTCACATGCAGAATCTGTTTATAGAGATTACTCACTCCTCAACTGTATAATGCATATTATGTATGTACAGAATACTTTATACAGTATGTGAAATGCTTGATAAACCAGTAGAATAAATAAGAGTGATGAATCATTTTCCATCAACTGTCACCTGTAGCTGATTAATATGTCGACTGTATTTCTATTTTATGTAAAAGTCGAATTGCTAGGCAGGGTCAGGAGACCAGCAGTAATGAGCATGTGAACTGGACGACACAAGACTGAAGCAAAGACTGCATGTCTCAACTCAAGTTAGGGCTGCACGATTTATTGAAAAATTATAACAAAGAAAATTGCATCAAGCTGACTGATGTTCAGTACATTTACATAATAATTAACTATAACACACACACCAAATTTCATACTTTAGATTTGACAAGAGTTGCAAAAATCTTTAGCTTTGTTGTTGAGTCACCTGGTCATCACTTGCTGTGTCCAGTAATCTTTGATCCAACCCAGACCTTCCTTTGTGGAGCCTTAAGTGAAGAGTGATGATGATTATGCTTGTTTTTTTCTTCAACCTGTTCTCTTCATCACAATTATTTCTTTTAAAGTATTATTTAATTTGAAAGCTCACTGACCTAATGGCTTGTATTCACAGCCAATGTATCCCAGGTACCCATGGTTTTCCAGTGTGTTGAACAGGTAGCTGTAGTTGAGCTCTCCTGCACTGTCAGGCTCGTTCCTGCCGGGAACCTGAGCAATCTGTATATGACCTGTGAAACACAACCACGCCTCTTTGACTGCTGCACCGTGAATGTTTCATCTGTATTACCTCCAGAGGGATGTTGATTTTTCCTTTCTTTTTGTATCTTACCAATTATAGGGAAATACTTTATGATGTTCTGTGTCAGGTTACCATCCATTATTTGCCAGTGAAAGATATCCTGAAACAATTCAGATAAGTCAACATTTGTTAAGTCAAGCCATTCCTTGTGCTTTGTTATTTTTATTCAATTTATATCACATTATATCAGAGCACCCACCATTTGCAGCTTGATGTTTGGCTGTCCAACTTTATCCAGTATAACAGCCGCTACAGACACAAACATGAGAATCAGCTGAGACATGACTCTGGCAGTCAGCCAGACCTGTACCGCTGAGAGATTAAACAGACAAAGTAAGATACTAGTGTACTCAAACTGTACAGCAAAAACTGAGCACACTAATATAATCTGAGTAATTTCTATTTATAACAGTATTTGCCATGTGTGTCCATCATAGGACTAACAAAAACTTGAATTGTTGCTAAAATAACTTCAATGTTATAATGCCCGACTACTGCCTCACATTCAGTCTAAGTTTAACAGTAAATTGACTCAAAAAGTTACTTTTCTTAGCAAACCAAATTTTGTATTGATTGCTTGTACCCACAACTTCATATAAAATAGGGCATGTGATTTAGCTTTTTGAAGTTTCTGTAAAAGAACATACCTGTAAAACTAATTTAAAATGACCACTAAAATGTTCTTCTATCTAATAACGGTTCTAAGGCCAAAGAAAAAACGAATTACTGAAACTAAGCCTGTTTGACAGGTCTGCCTTTGGCCGGCTCTTGGGGGACACGTGGAACTTCTCTTTCCTCCTCTCCATCTTCATCCCAAATCTCACTAATACTCATTACTGACTTGGCTTCTTACTTGGAGTCCTGTTGCCTTACTGTTGCAGATACAGGATCACAGCTGCTGCCATATTGTGGATCGCGGTGGCATTTAATGGTGGATTAAGATTACAAATAGATTGCTTTGATGCACAATATGCCTTCCCAATTACAATAATATCTGCGGCATTACTCCTATGATTACAATTGGCATTGCTCATTCTTTTTATCTCTGACATTTTCTGTTGGATAAATACTTTAAATATTGAATCGCCTCTTAATCCATGGTAGTTTTACCTCACCCTGGTCGAGGGTTATGGGTTTATTCCAATACAGGTGCAATCAATATTTTAAAAATGATGACGTTGCCTGAGCTTATTCTTAAAAAAAGACACAAAATGACAGCTTTTTTATAGCGAAAGCAAATTTGAAGTTGAAATCTTACATACTGTTAAGTGTTTAAAGTATACTTAACTTAAAGAATACAAATATAAATAAGTGCAAAACTCTTGACAAATCTATATGATAAATTACCCTATTAAGGTCACGGCTCTGTGTGTCCTGCACCAGATGGGTCAAATGCAGAGGTTAAATTTCCCTACAATTGCATGAGTGTGTCTGTGCATGTCTCGGCATGTGTGTGGGATAAATAAATGTATCTTAATCTTAATCTTAAACCAACTACGATAATTTAACACTAAATAACCTTTCAGTGCTTTCTACAGCAAAATTATTCCAGCTCCAGACTTCATCAACTGTCTCCCCACTACTGGGACAAGAATCACCAACACGACCAGCTGAAGTACGTAAACAGTATAACACGGAACATCCCCTCGTTTCCAAAGGTATCCTGTGCGTCGCCAGGTGCTTTATTAGGTTTGTTGTGTTATGTCCTCCCTCCTTCTTCATATCCAACTTCCAACTCCAAGCTCCCTGCTCTTGCTCAGATATTTGCTGCACGTCCCGTTCGAACCCTTTCACATGAAATACAGCTATACTTTCGACTGGTAAGCTTTTATGAATGTTGTAGTGTCGCCTCAAGTTTGAGGTCGCTATTCACAAACTTTAACTAACTTTACATGCTGCCAGAGTCATGTAGAGAGTGGGTTTCTACCAGGGTAAAGTGTATTTTTAAATTATCATACTTTTATGTTGTGAACAAGGGCGATACAGGTATCTACTCAAATCCAGCTTTACTAAACCAACGAGATTTTTTCTTAGCACAATATTTTTATTATTTTCTAACAGCAGCAGAGATGTTATATTAGGCAAATAAAGAAATATGCCTATTAACAACAGCATTAACAATCGATCTGTTCCTGAGTATAAGATAGAGTTGTGCATACTGGTTAGTGATAATGTTGCCTCAGTTTCTTACCTTGATGAGGGCAATCCAGAAAATACCTGGGATCTGTAATCTTTGTGTTGATTGGTTCAATCAATCCAGTGATTCCTTCCTGCGAGGAACAGAGACATTTACTTATGATTCAGATTAACATTAAGAACATTGTTAAAATAATAACCAGGCTGTTTTTAGTTTGTGCCCTGCCTTATTATTTTACTGTTTGTCACTTTCAGCAACCACAAGGTATGTCCTGGGAAGTTGCCTCTGTAAACTCTGCAATGCTGCCAATTGATATATATATATATATATATATATATATATATAGTAGTGCGAAATTTCCTTGTAACGAACAAACATGTAATCAAAAAACATTTGGTTCAACATTCACACTGTTAGTGATATTCAAATTGAATGTGAGATTTGAGCTAATAAGCTTGTGTTTTGTTGACATGACCATATCAACTCACTCACATCCAATCTTGAAAGCTAAACTGGGTTGGGTCTGATTATTATTTGGACAGGGCACCACCTAGAAATACCTGATGCAGTAAACTTTTAATTCCCAGAGATATTTGATTTGATGAACATATAGAGCACGAATACTCAGAAAAAGTGATGACCTTTTCTTTGGTTTTGTCTTGTGTCTGGATTTATTGACATGGCAAGAAATTCATAACATTGATTTTGAAACATTTGCTTGGTTATTTGAATAGATATAAAGAGCTAGGCATTTGGCCAAACCACCAGGTTCTTCTCCGAGCTTGTCTGATCTTGGTAGATAGGCTGGGTTGAGCATTGTTAGGGCATCAAAAAATAGTGTGTACACTTAATATCACACATCAGATCTCAATGAACATAATATTCATGTTGGAAATCTCAATTGATATACAATGATAGACAATTACTGAGAGCAAATTAAGTACGAAAAAAACTGAATCATTAGCCCATTGAGAAAATCAAAGTGATCAAAGGTTGATCAAATTACTCATTAAGTGGTTCAGTAGTGTGTATGGCTGCCGTGGATCATAAACAGTATGTTGCGCTAATTGGTGATGGCGAATGCACTGGTACATAATATCACTCAATTAGATTCAGGTCTGGGGTACTAAAGGCTAATTTAACTGTTAAGTGTCCTTGTTAAATACGGAACTTTATCTGTTTTTTTTATGTTCAGGAGATATTTATAAATTTTAAAGTTTTATATTTTAAGTTCTGGCATTATGTGTTCAAAAGGGTACAGTCACTGTTCAAATGATAGGGGCCTATGTTAAATGCTACGTTAATCATCCTACATGCAATTATAGCAGGCATGGGGTGCAGGTTGGGAGCTTAAATCAAGATTCTTGTCTCTATCCAGTTATTTCATGAAACATGTTATGCTGATATGCTCTACAATAATGTAAGGCCTCAACCTTGTATACCTATGTAATCTGCTAAAGAATAATATACTGTTGTGATTTGGCACTATACAAATATATTCAATTGAATGTTGTACAGAAAAAGTCACCTACTTTTGACAGGATATCAGCAGCATAGGTCAGGTTCTGTACAAAGATGGCCTCCATCTCCTTGACTACCGCTTTCCTTTGTGAACCCACAGGAATCCTTCCTGCCATCAGGTGGATCCTGATAATAGAACATGGTTGATGCACTGTTTCTAGTACAACTGCTCATATAAAAACCTGTCAGACAGGTACATTGGGCTTTATAAATGTATAAATAAATGCATAAATACACATTTAGTCATTTATTTAGGAATTTAATTATATAATTTAGTTTTTATTTATTTGTTTATGTATTTATCCTTTTATTTATGTATTTATATAATTACTTATTTATAGTTTTGGCCCAGATTATTCAGGCCATGACAAGAAAACCACACCCCTCAAATCTAACTGCAGGGTTTTCCATTGCATAAATGACTCAAACAAAGTCTTCTAACATATTTGTGCAGCACCTAAAGTCCGTGAAAAGAAAGAAAAGATTATTAATGCATATATTCTCCTTTGATATTCACAAAGAATTCTGTAATGCAATTCACCTTTTGCAGTCCAAAGCTTTTGCGTATTCTATAGCCAAAAGCAGACCCTGCCTGAACTCTGCCTCTCTTCCAGGAACTGCTCCAAGACCAAGATCCCCTGCCTTCACATCTCCTGGAAAAAAACGTACACACATATTCCATAATTACCACCAGTATCATCCTGGAATTATTACCTCTTCCCAGGTTGAAGTGTCCAGCTGTTAACTCCAGGGAAGGGAACTTTTTTTCCATCAAGTGTTGTCCACTAAGTTATTGTTTATTATTACCACATATCACACCAGGGCTCCAGACTAAAGGCCGGCACATGCCTCTGCGTTTTCAGGGACACGCCATCAAAAGAGCCCTTGTGTGTCTTTTGCGTGCCCAATTTTTCTAACTTTACGACAAAGCTACGCTAGCCTCACGCAGCCGCAGTTGCAGAAGCTTGCGCCGGCCTTAACTATTTAATATTGGTTGCACTGCTGTGCCTAATGCACAAAATGTAGGTGCACCTAAAATGAACTATTAATTATCCTAAATAATTAAAAATAATAAAATAAACCACACTCGACCAAAACAAGATTAACAGGAACTTTTAAGTTTATTTTGTGTTGCAGCGTTTCATGTGTGTGTGTATGTCAGATTTTCTCTCTTCCTCGTTCTTTACACTTTCTTCACTTTAACTCGGATATCCTGGCGCCGCTCGTCACGTTACGTCCCGTGTCGTCTGTGGCATAGTGCGTTATGTGCGCAGATATGTTTTTTACTTTTTGCAATATGTTTCAATGTACGTCTAATTGACTCTAGGGCGGATCAAACACATATTCAACTTCAGAACATTTCCTCATAACTTGTGATTAGTGTGTTTATTGTTAAAGTTTAAAGTGAGCGCACACAGACATGAGACATTGAACCAGTACAAACAAACCGCTGCTAATAATTTTGCACAGTCTTACGGGAGGTATAAGTCCCAGAGACAGGACGTTATCCGCCCCTGAATGGACCTGTGTTTACCGGGCGGAGTGTTGATAAGGACCACCTCCACGCCTGCAGCCGCTGTGGCCCTCTGTAGCTCCTTCAAGTCGGAGTCGTAGAGCCAGGCTGCCTCCACAGCATGGAAGCCAGCCGAGGCAGCGGCGTGTATTCTATGACTGAAGTCTGGCATCTCCGTGAACAACCAGGAAATATTAGCACAGAACTTCAGCGGAGCCATATTTGCTTAACCACGGAGGACAATGACCGACGCTGTAACACGGAACGAGAGTGTCAGTCCTGCCAAGGAGGAAACAGAACTGTCAACTTTCAAAACAAAACAGCACACATTTGCAAGAAAAATAAAATAAGAGTTATGATTTTATTTTGAAAGAGTTAACGGATGTAATATGGTTACTACGTCGACTTGACCATATACGAACATATATTGTGTGGGGGGAGGGTGCAGAGACTTGCACTTGTTATTTGCCCTGCAGCATGCCTGCTGTATTACCCCCTTTCCACCTAAGTGAACCCAGAGTTCATACTTATGAATTATACAATATATTAATATGTACCTTTGATTTTCCTTTTGTTTAGCCAGAGCTTTGAGTCTTTTGATAAAATCTGTGTTGAAAAATGCATACAAATGGGAAAACCCAATAAAACAGTGTGAACACATTGTTACAAGACCACTTCTGCTGTGATGATAAAGCTCAACTGGATTCAGTTTCCTCAATTTTGATTTAGCAATTTAGAAAAACTAAGAATTGTATTCATACAGATCAACAAAAAGACGAACCTGGATTGATCTGCCCAAAAATCCAAGAGTCTCTCTAGACCCTGTCTAGTGCCCCTGAGCAAGGCACCTTACTCCTCCAACATCTGCTCCCTGAGCGCTGTACATAGTCGCTCACTGCTCTGTGTGTCCCGCACACAGATGGGTCAAAAGCAGAGGTTACATTTCCCTACCTGCATGAGTGTGCGTTTGCATGTCTGTGCATGTGTGTGGGATAAATAAAATGCATCTGCATCTACTTAATTTAATCAAATGTTCATATATATCATCTTGGTTTGCTGCAGGTAAAGTTTTCATTGTGGTCGCATATTAAGGTTTATTATAATCAAGGAAGTACTTTATACATCTGCATGATACACAGACAATCTAAGTACCTCAGTGCTTAAGAGAGAATATCGTAATTCATTATCAGTGAGTAACAAGTCAATTTCAGAAACTGAGTGCATGTGTAGACTATAATTAAATTATCCTCAGTGTTTGCAATGAGATAACTAAATTCTAGACAACATGTGACATTAAAATCAATTCTCTAATGTTTTTTAATAAATAAACAGTTTTTTTTTGCTGCAACAGTTTCAAATTTCACCGTTAAACCTTTGGATACCAGTGCTTTTCTGTTTATGGACTTTTGGATTTTGTATTCTGTTATTTTGTTTCCGTAACAACCATGTTTGTTATGTTTATGGAGTTTGTAAACCAGGTCTCTTGTTTTCCTGTGCTGGATTTTACCTGCATTAAAGGACACTTTGGAACTGTTCGCCTCTGCATTTTTGGGTCCTCCTGTTTTAACTTAAACTAAGCCTTGGCTGGACGCTAAAAGAAGAGCTGCTCAGGCCAGGATTCAACTATTGTTACACAAATCAGCAAATACTTTGATGCCCTCCAGGTATCTGACATTTACAATGTTCTTATCTTCTTGGCCAAATACCATGTAGTTGATTCCCTCAACTTTACATGTTGGTGCTTAAGGTGCTGTCAGTATCTGCCACTTCAGCGCCAGTGGAAAGGCTTTTCAGTCAAGGAGGCATTTAATGAGACCCCACCGAGCATTTTTGGGTCCCAAAATGTTGCAATCTCTCATCAATCTAAAATTCAACCAAACTCTACTTTATAACTAGTATAGTGAGTTAGAATACTGCTAGTGCACAGAGTACTGTTCAAAGTTGAATAATATTGAGCATGTTACATGTCAAATCACACTGCACGTCCGTGGGGTGTCAGCAACACACCTACTATTTGTAAACTAGATGTGATAAGCAGTTATCTTATGTGAAGAACACACCCATACAGCATTCCTTGCTGGTATAATTTTCCATTTAGCCATTTTTGTTGTTAAGAATAATTTTCAGGTGTTAATATTACTAAAGTTGGAGTCATATCGCCTGACCACTTTTGACATGCAATACACACTTCATAATCAGTGATTGGGGAGTCTTGATTTAGCAGCAGGTGTTTTTGCAGTTATTTTTGATTCTGTCCCTGGTGTTGAATGGTCAGTGATATGGAATTTCAATATTTTAGTTTAAATCATTGTCTTTTGTCACTGAGTATATACTTTACATCCATTTGTATTTTACTGACGTTTCTTTTCTTTTTAGCAGAGGAATAAGTCAAAGTCGAAGTTAACTTTGTTGTCATTCAGACCATACAACAAGAAGTGCACAGCAGAACGACGTGTTTCTCCCAGGTCCATGTGCAAACATAAAAAGGTAAGTATCCTTAGCGCAGCAAAAATAGATATAATAGACAGCATAGACAGACACAAAACCCACGTATAGACTGTCGCACAAGACAAACTAAGCCATAATAAATGAAAAACTGCATGTCCTTCTAAAGTGGTTGGATTATTGCACAGCGTAACAGTAAATGTAAACTTGACCTGAGGTGAAAGTCTGTATAGACTGCAGAGCGTCTCACTCGGACATTTGCATTCACACTTTCCATGTCTAAATAGGGAGTTCAGTGCATTTCTGAAAGCTGCTTATGTGAGGAACAGGATCTTGAATTCTATTCAGAATTTTACAAGTTGCCAATGCAGAGAAATCAATACAGGAGAAAATAAATCTCTCCTTATTGTTCCTGTCAGCACTCGTGCTGCAGCATTTTTGACCAACTGGAGTCTTTTCAAAGACTTACTGGGACATCCTGAAAAAAAATAATTACAATAATCCAGTCTAGAGGTAGCAAAAGTTCCTTTCTGAGACAGGATTTTTCAAATCTTCATAATATTGTGCAGGTGCAAGAAAGCTGTCTCCGAGACTCATTTTATGTGTTGGTCAAATTACTTTTGTGTGCATGGAGGAGACGTTTTTAACATTAACAAATTGTAATCTATCTTACAAGTACAACTTAAACCCGCCTTTACAAAGACAGACAGAGGACTTGACTTCAGTAAAAACCTGAAATGACGAATGTAGTGGAAATTTATCTCAAAATGTGAAATAAAGAGTTTCTCAGACCGGAGTGGTCTTTGAGTTTTAATCGTTAGCTCTGCAGAGGGTTACACAGTCGGCATCATTGCTTAGAGTGCAACAAGGAATAGATAGATAGATAGATAGATAGATAGATAGATAGATAGATAGATAGATAGATAGATAGATAGATAGATAGATAGATAGATAGATAGATAGATAGATAGATTACTTTATTCATCCCCGATAGATAGATTACTGTTTTGTGTTTTGTGGAGGGGGTGAGAGGGATTGTCCATGATTGCCAGCAGTTTTGCCAGCATCCTGTCCTCCACCACCTCCTCCAGGGTGACAAGCTTAGAGCCAACCACAGACTCTGCCTTCCTAATGAGTTTTTTCAGTCTGTTGGCATCCTTTGCCTTGATGCCCGCACCCCAGGACACCACAGCAAAGAAGATGGTGCTTGCCACAACAGACTTATAGAACATCTGCAGCATCTTGTTGCAGACATTGAAGGACCTGAGCCTCCTAAGGAAATAAAGCCGGCTCAGGCCCTTCTTGTAGACGGCCTCTCTGTTGGTGGACCAGTCCAGTTTATTGTCCAGTGTTATACCCAGGTACTTGTATGCAGGTACCACCTCCACATCCGTCCCATCGATGCAGACAGGAGAGGGCAGGGGCTTGTTCCTCCTGAAGTCCACCACCATCTCTCTCGTCTTCGCCGCATTGAGCTGCAGGCGGTTCTCCCCACACCACTTCACAAAGCGGTCAACCAGGTCCCTGTACTCAGCCTCCCTCCCGCCCTCAATACACCCCACTATGGCCGTGTCATCAGAGAACTTCTGCAGATGACACGTCTCTGTGCAGTGCTTAAAGTCAGCAGTTTATATGGTGAAGAGGAAGGGGGACAGTACAGTTCCCTGAGGGGCCCCGATGTTACTGATCAGACGATCAGACACACAGTTCTGTAATCTCACAAACTGTGGTCTGCCCGTCAGATAGTCATCGACCCAATTGATGAGGGGAGCACTCACCTGCGTGCCCTCCAGTTTGGCCTTCAGCAGTCTGGGCTGGATGGTGTTGAAGGCGCTGGAGAAGTCGAAAAACATGATCCGGACTGAGTTGTTGGGTCTGTCCATGGAGGAGTAAGCCTTCTGCAGCAGATAGATGATCGCATCATCAACCCCAACATGGGGCTGATATGCAAACTGCAGGGGGTCTTGTGATGGGCACACCAGCGGTCTGAGGTGGGCCAGGACCAGTCTTTCCATGACCTTCATGATGTGAGAGGTCAGTGCCACCTGCTGGAGTCATCCAGTGCAGCAGGACGTTCTTTTTTGGGCACTGGGACCAGGCAGGATGTTTTCCAGAGCACTGGCACTCTCTGAAGGTGTAGGCTCATGTTGAAGAGGTGCTGGAGAACTCCACAGAGCTGGCTGGAACATGCCTTCAGCACAAGAGGGCTGATGCGGTCCGGTCCCGCAGCTTTCCTCTGTTTGAGCCTCTCCAGCTCTCTCCTCAGCTGGCTGGCTGTGATGTGGAGTCCAGACTGGGGGGTGGGGGGAGGTGGTGACGGGGGTGGTGTAGGGCAGGGGGTGATGGGGGGTTGTTGCTCAGAGAAGCAGTAGAGGCAGTCGTAGAGGCAGTGGAGGGTCCGCTGGGGGTGGGGGAGTTGGAGTTGAACCTATTGAAGAACATGTTCAGCTCGTTCGCACGTCGTTCATTCCCAGCTGCTCCCCCATCTCTCCTGTGGAATTCGGTGACCTCCTTCATCCCACTCCAGACGTCCCTGGTGTTGCTGTCCTCCAGTTTGTGCTCCAGTTTTCTTCTGAAGATGTCCTTGCTCTCCCTGATGCTGCGCTTGAGCTCCCTTTGTACCCGTTTGAGTTCTGCTCTGTCCCGTAATCTAAAGGCCCTCTTCTTCTTGTTGAGAAGGGCCTTCAGGTCGCTTGTTACCCACGGCTTGTTATTTGGGTAACAGCGGACCTCTTTATTGGGGATGGTGTTGTCTATGCAGAACCCAATGTACTCAGAGACACAGTCAGTCAGGCCATCAATGTCCTCACCATGTGGCTCATACAGAGCATCCCAGTCTGTGGCCTCCAGCGCTCCACGCAGTGTTTCCATGGCCTCAGGAGACCATTTCCTCACTGTCCTCACTGTGACTGGGTGCTGCTGAACCACAGGCTTGTATGATGGTGAGAGCAGGACTAGGTTGTGGTCTGACCTGCCCAGTGGTGGCAGGGCAGTGGAGCTGTATGCATCCTAACATTTGCATACAGCAGGTCCAAAGTTATATTTTCACGGGTGGCACATTTGACAAACTGGAAGAAGGTTGGGAGTGTGGATGAGAGGGAAGCATGATTAAAGTCCCCTGTGATGATGATGATGAAGGCCCCGGGTGTTGTGTCTGTAATCCTGCAGTCACAGTGTGGATGACGTCACACGCTGCTTCTGCGTTCCCAGATGGAGGAATGTAAACATTGATGGCGAAAACACTGGTAAACTCCCTCGGCAAATAATATGGACGAATAATTAAAAAGGAAGGTCTTTATACATTGTGGTAAACAGGCAACATAACAGAAAGCAGACAGGAAACGTCTGCCGTCTGACGTTGCTACAACAGAAAGAGGAATCAACCCCAGCACCCAGCTGCACAGATCAGGGTCAACAGGGTTGAAATTACCACATAAGGGCATGAACATTGAGGTTGCATCCGCTAAGTGCACAGAAAACAGTCATAACAGTAGTTATACATTGATCAGTAGAATTTTCCATTACACAAACTAGAGACTGTTTGAAATACAAAGACTTTGTGTGCGGCCAACACACAAAGTCTTGGCAGTGTATTCAACATCCACAGGAAAATGAAGGAAAAGCTGAACATGCTCCCCTAACCTCCTCTTTGCCCGAAAACCCCAAATCAAAAAATCTCAAATCAAAGTTTATTGTCACATGCACCAATGACAGCATCATCGGAGCAGTGAAATTCTTATGACATGGCAGGCAAACATCTACACAGTAGGCGACTTTACAAAATGAAAAAAAATAACATACTATGTAACATGACATATAACATAACATTGTAACATATAACATATAACACGAAGGTATTGTTTGCTAAGAAAGCAGAGATGATACAGTACATAACATATTTCCAGAGACAAAGGCTTGGAGGAGAAACTTTTATGAGAACATTAAAGTTTGTTTGGAAGAGCAAACGTTTCAGATGTGTCCCTCAAGGCTGCTTTGGGGGGCATATTGAGAGAATGATTTCAACCAGTGACTTGTGTCAGACGTGTCATCCACTGGCACTGCCGCATCGCATCTCAAGAGAAAGTAAATTAGTGAACATGAATTCCGATGCTGCTAAGCTCAGTCATTGTACATCATACTTATTCCTACATATCAGTAGAAGGTTGTTTTAGTGTGTTATTCCACCTTTCACTGATTATTGTTGCAAGAGGCCTGCTTTTGGGAAAGACATTTGGACAGTTACTTTTTAACACACTATGTCCCTTTCTCTTTTCAGTGGAAAATTTGTTTGAGCAACCAGCTGAAGGCTTGACACTCTATTGGCTCTGTGCCCCACTGCCCTGGGACAGCAATGGGAAGCCTCCATGCTCACAGAAGCAGAACAATCACAGACACATTTCTTTGCTGCTGTGCACAGCTGTAAATTATGTGTCCCAATAAATTCCCCAAACAGAATTAGGTGTTAGTTCAGCCGCAGTTTCCAGTAGGAGGTCCAGCTCCCAGCAGCTCTGTATGATATACATCAAGTGAACTTAGTTGATATTTATATGTATTTATAAAATGTATGTTAAGTCTGCAGTAATCGTTACCCCCATCACAACAAGTTTTAATGGCTTATTTCCATTGTCGTTCTCCAGCACACAATAACATACGATTCGATAACATTTTATTTTTATATCATAACATAACCAAATCATAACATACATTATCTCAAGGCTCTTTACTTGATTTACTTGACAACCTTACTAGGTTGTGACCTTACGAATTATAAGGAAACCCAACAGTTCAAACCTTGTAGAAACCTTTTAACTTGAAGAAACCTTTACAGCAACAATCAGTCTGGGCAGCCATCTGCCTTGACAAGTTGGGGTAATTGAAAAAAAAAGGAGAGGAGAGGTGGGTGGAAGAGGGGAGAGAGAAGAGAGAGACTAGTAAGAGTTGTATAACTGTCATATTTATAGCGGTGGCTGTGTCTGAGGGGATAGAGCCATCTGCATGCCTAAGTGTCCTTGGGCAAGATACTGAACCCCAACTTGCCCCCTAGCAAAAGTGCTGCACATAGATGTACTGCATAACTGTGTGTGTAAATTAATGATGGTAAAACTGTACTGTAAAGCGCTTTGAGTGGTCATCAATACTATAAATACAGACCATTAAGCATTCACCATATTTCACCTCTGTCAGACTGGTTGTTATAATGATAAGAATAAGATATTTATAGATGTAATGGTGTTATTAATGATAGCAGATACAGTAAATAATAATAATAACAATTGTCGTTGTTATTGTTATTATAGGTGTCAGACCTGGATCCTGCAGCAAAGTGTTAGATCTGCAGAATGAGAGAGAGAGAGAGAGAGAGAGAGAGAGAGAGAGAGAGAGAGAGAGAGAGAGAGAGAGAGAGAGAGAGAGAGAGCACAAACTATAGGTGGCAAAAACACAAAAGCCATTCAGATGTTATTTCATCCTGCTAATCAGTTAAAAAAATAAAAGCATTATATTTGTATTTCCCTGAATAAAACAAAGCTGAAAAAATTACAGTGTTTATAGCTAAAACAAAATATTAAGTATCATGAATTTACTTTAAAAAAAAGTATTAGACAACAACTAAAGACAGTGAGGTAACACATCTCACAACATTTGGAGATTGCAACATTATTATTGATAACAACCACAAAGGTCTTCCTATTATTATTGTTATTATACTAACCTGTGTGACAGTGCCTCAATACAACAGTTCTAGAAAGTCCCCCTCTGTCCAACCTCGTTCTCATCTCTTTCCTGTTATAACAAATCTGGTTCTTTTGGGGCTTTCTTTTACAATTATATTGTAATCTTTCCATTTCCATTAATTCTTAATGGACAGCAAAATGTATTTAGTTTTGCCTACACCTTATAGAAAAGGGGGATAATGGTGTGTTTTGAATAACCAGGTAGATCTCTATTTTTAGATATAGACAGGCTTTCCATTGCTGTTCACATGGCTCTGCATGGTTAGATTTCATCACATTGTGCTTTGAGTCAAAGATGCTTTTATGCCATCTGTCATTGGAAGTATCTCGAGAAATGCTCTAGTATGTCTAATATTAGATGCCTTTCTCAGCATACATGACTTCAGTGGCTGAATCCTGGGGGAGACCATCTGGTGACTTGTTGTAGGATTTGTACAACAGGAGGGGGAGGAGGGCTGGTGCAGCCTGAACATGACCCAACATTATTCCTCCACAACATGGATATTGTACTTAAAACTATTTACAGAACAGCCTTAGAATTGAGCCTTAAAGCAATGTTTTTAATCACAGGAGGAAGATAACTATTCAGAACAAGTTTTTATATACTTCAGGGAATGAACTTCAGTTAATCAATGTAGACAAGACATGCAGTATTAAGAAGTACTAAGTCAAATTCAGGTTTTCCAACTCAAGATACGGAACTCAACGAGTTTCATACTCACATATTTTTGTTGATTTTTTGTGTGACTGCTCACGGAGCTTTTTCATACCTGTCATAATTCTTTTGGGGGGGCTGCTGTATTTTTGAGTAAAAACACAATGTTAATTATGTGATTCGGGTTTGTGTGTGAGTTTGAGTGAGGACTGCTCACCCCCTGTGCGTCTAGCCAGAAATGGCGCTCTCTTACTCGGCAAGTGGAGCCCCTGCTGGCCGCCTGGCTCTCACTTACTCACTTGGCTGGTGGAGAGGAGCGCTCGCTCCCTGACTTGGCCAATGAACGCAGAGAATACATGATCATAGATAACGATGTAACATGTTAGTATCAATGTGGACAGAGTGGCTGTCACAACAACGAGTGTGTTGTGTGGTGCTGCTAGCAGCAGTGGACTTTTTATAGGCTCTGTGAAGGGAAGAGCTCATTCACTCACAAGTACGGATATTGACACATTTTACTCGGATGGTATTATTCATGCTGGTAAAAGTACATTATCCATACTACTTACTCGTTTCATCCAAGTATTCGGCTCAACCCTACTATACACATTGTTTTTCTATATTTAAAGGGATTTCTTTAAATCCTCTACTGAGATTAACAGAAAGCCAGGAATGTTCTGGCAAAATTTAAATCCCTTCTGCAGTCAGCAGTCATTTCAGTGATTCGGTGGAACCCAACTCCACACTAATCCCCTCAAGACTTCATCTAAACTTCATCGAGTTTACTCTCGACCAAGGCAATCATTCAAGTGACAATTATTGCACCTCTGTCCGTCCTGGGAGAGGATAAGTCACAGTGGCTCTCTAAATATTCCTTTATTGGGGATAGAGAAAAAAAGACATCACCAAGGTACAAGCTTTATTTACAAACAGAACATGCCTAGCCAGTGAAAAAAATTAAGGTGAAGCTTGTTAGTCTCTTTGCAACCTCAACTTTCTCGCTTTTCCCACAGCTGTTTAACTCTTAACAGTCTGATGGCCCGCAAGTGTCAAACTTGGTTATTTACACAACTACTTCATATACGCTCCTGATCAAAATCTTAAGACCAGTTAAAAAATTGCATGAATTTGCATTTTGCACTGTTGGATCTTAGGAAGGTTCTAAGTAGAGCTTCAAAATGCAAAAAGAAGAAATGGGAACAAGAGACCAAAAGTTGTGAGCAGGCAATTTATTGAAAACAACAATTTAACTCAAATAGGCTTTTCATCAGCTGATCAAAAGTTTAAGACCACAGCCTTTAAAAGCCAAAATCTGTGCAAAAAATTGGATTCCATGCTATTTCCTGTCAAGTAATCACACTGTGAAGATCTCTTGATGGCAAAGGCAAAAAAGCTCACCGTCTTTGAACGTGGTAGGATTGTTGAACTGCATAAACAAGGCCTCTCACAACGTGCCATCGCTGCTGAGGTTGGACGCAATAAGACAGTCATTTTGCATTTCTTAAAAGATCCTCAGGGTTATGGAACAAAAAAAGTCAAGCGGTAGACCCAAAAAAATCTCACCGGCGCTGAGCCGGAGGATCCGAATGGCTGTCCGTCAAGACACGGGACAATCCTCGTCTCAAATTAAGGCCATTACTGGTGCTGACTGCAGCCCAATAACCATCAGACGGCATCTGCGAAGGAAGGGCTTCAAAAACAAGAAACGTTCTATAAAGGCCACGTCTCCTTCAACGCCACAAAATTGCCGGTTTAGACTTTGCAAGGGAGCACCAAACATGTGACATTCAAAGGTGGAAGAAAGTTTTATTCTCTGACGACAAAAAATTTAACCTTGATGGTCCTGATGGCTTCCAATGTTACTGGCATGACAAGGAGATGCCACCTGAGATGTTTTCTACGCGGCACAGTGGAGGGGGTACCATCATGATCTGGGGTGCTTTTTCCTTCAATGGAACAATGGAGCTCCAGGTTGTGCAGGGGCGTCAAACAGCAGCTGGCTATGTGGAGATGTTGCAGCGGGCATCCCTCATGACTGAGGGCCCTCGTCTGTGTGGTAACGACTGGGTTTTTCAGCAGGACAACGCTCCAATTCACAATGCCTGTCTGACCAAGGCTTTTTTCCAGGAGAACAACATCACTCTTTTGGACCATCCTGCGTGTTCCCCTGATCTTAATCCAATTGAGAACATTTGGGGATGGATGGCAAGGGAAGTTTACAAAAATGGACTTCAGTTCCAGACAGTGGATGCCCTTTGTGAAGCCATCTTCACCACTTGGCACAACATTCAAGTTAGCTGTGGTCTTAAACTTTTGATCAGCTGATGAACAGCCTACTTCAGTTAAATTGTTGTTTTCAATAAATTGCCTGCTCACAACGTTTGGGCTCTTGTTCCCATTTCTTCTTATTGCATTTTGAAACTATACTTAGAACCTTCCTAAAGTTCAACAGTGCAAAATGCAAATTCATGCAATTTTTTAACTGGTCTTAAGATTTTGATCAGGAGTGTAGTTAAGTACTGATGCGACATATCACTAGAAAGCTAAGATTCTTGAGATTCGATTGAAGCAGTTTCCATTTGAAGATACAATCACCACAGCAGGTACAATCAATGCCTCTGTCAGACCACCAACAAAAAAACAATAACAAAATGGAGATCACTCACCTAAGAAGCCTCATCGTAATCCACAGATCGATAACATTCCAACAAAAATTGGTCTTTGTACATTGCCAAAGGTCCAGACGATCCAATCCAGTGACGAATTTAGTCCAAAACACATTAATACATCAAAGAATACCGACAGACTGCTACTGCGTCATTTCAAACTAGTCAGCAGCTATGTGTAACTCCCATTTGCATGTAAACACAGCCGATATCTTGATTTCAAAATGGAGCCTGAACTCTGAACTTTAGATTGACAGCTCACTTGACCTAATAGGAGCTGGCATGGGTTGTCCATGGCCTATATTGCCAACGAGAAACCTTGTGAAAGGAAAGTTCCTGCCCCTCTTCTGTCGTGTAAAGACTAGAGATGAGCTGGATACTCGGCTAAAACGTGTATCCGGTACGGATAAAGCACTTTTGCCGAGCACGAGTATTATACGAGTAATACGAGTCAATATCTGTGCTCGGACTGAATGAAAATCCTCACACAGCGTCTCAGCGCTCTTCCCCTTCACACACCGCTCTGCTCACTCAAGGCCTGTGTATGCTTCTCCGTTTTTTGGAAAACGGACGGACACGGACAGAGAAACGCCCACTCCGAGCGCCTCGGAGAGCTTTTCGTGCACCTCTGATTTTTCTAACTACACGTCGGCATGGCGGAGAGCCTACGGTTAGCCCGTGGCTGTGATTGGTCAGCTAGCGACATTTCTGGACCTCAAACTTCCTGTTTCATTCTCTATAGCGCAATAAACCCAAACACAACTACGGTTCTACGATTAATATGACATGTGTGTTAAGCCAGTGGAGTTGTCCGGCTGACAGTGGCTGGTTAGAGCACTAACGGCATGTGTGTACGGTCACATACGGTTATAAAGCCCTTTCATAACGGCGCTAGCCACCATGCTAACTGTGGTGGTAACTGTGCAAAAACCTGCTGACTTTAATTATATTAAACGGCTGTCATGACACTGTTTCTCAAACACCGTCAGGTTAGAAGTAAACACTTGGTAGTAGTTAGTATCGGGAGTTCCTGCTGACTGTGTGTGGAAGCTAGCTCCGTGTAGCTTCAAGCTGTGGAAATAGCAACACAGTTCGGAAACAAGACCGGGGAACCGCTGCGCTAAGACACAATAACATAAACATTATGACCCGCAGGGTGTCACTTTATTTAAGCAAAAACTGCCGCGCCATCAACAGCCTTTGTCTGTTAGTTGCCATCGTTCGCTGTGTATGAGACACCGGCAGGACGTCAATAAACCAGCGTGGACTTCTTCTACACACCTCGGAGATTTTTTTTTGTGGCACGTTCGCGTGACTAGGTTTAGTAAGACGTGAATGATATTCGTTCACAAGTAATAATTACATGTTTCGTTATTTTAATTTTTTTGTACTTTACTTACAGTTCAGTGCAGCGTAATTATTTGCATTGATAATTAAATGCCAGTGTGAAAATAAATGACCATTTAAAATCATCCAAACTGACGGGCATTTATTTGAGTTCTTGTGATAATATCGCCCCGGCTGCTCAGATGTGGCGGGCCCCCCCCCGCGGCTCACCGTCGCTCCGGTACACAAGGAGCAGCGGGGGCCCTGCTCAGGGGGTCCTCGTAGCCGCATCAAGACAGGCTCTCACCGTGTGTCCCTCCTCTCCGCACCCGAAACACTGCTCCGTAGCTCTCTCTCTCTCCCTCTCTTTGCAGGTCGTTGGAGTTTAAATCACACCCACTTCCGGGTTAGGCCCCGCCCACTCCGAGTACGGATACGGATACAGATAATTCATATGGTTAACAGATACAGATAATGATGTACTCACTCATCCCTAGTAAAGACTGAGCCAATTTCAATCGATTTTTCTGATGACTTGCACTTCGTTTAGCCAATGAAATTTCGAACTCCCAGATATGATGCTTCAGACGCTGCTCCCGACCGTGAGTCCTGACGGAGGTACGGCATCAAGCGATGAGGGAAGTGAAACTTTCTGACACTGACATCGAGAAGTCTGTTAGTGAGGTGAAGAGTGACTTTATGGGACAGCAGTGATGTCACTAATAAAGAAAATACACTGACACTCTGCCGCTGCTGTGGATAACACAATGTGTGGATAACTCAATGTGTGAATAACACAATGTGTGGATAACACACTGTGTGAGATCAGAAATCCCTGAACCCTCGCTTCCTCCTGTCCTTCCATTCGCATGCACACATAACGCAGATCCCCGCACCACTGTCACGGCAGTAATTATTTATTTAGAGCATCGGACCGATTCCCTCACATCTGTGGATCCTTGCCTCCAGTCCGGGATATTAATTGGAAAATTACTTAATTTCTTATAAGTGATTTCCTGTGCGCTCTGTGCGCTCCGTCACTCTGTGCGCTGTGCTCCGTGCGCTCTGTGCGCTCCGTGCGCTGGGTCAATCTGTGCGCTCTGTGCGCTGGGTCACTCTGTGCGCTCTTTGCGCCTGATGGCACAGTCACATTCAATGCAGTGATTTGATGAGACACGAACAGTGTTATAAGATATTATTAAAAACTATTAATGACTCGGCTCCGCAACTCCGCTGTTAAATCGAATCTGAACGTAATTTGCTTTAAGTTGTTTTATATATTTTTTAATAAAAAGCTTGTGTGGAACAGATAAAACTAAGTTATTGTTTTTAATTTAAATTATGAAGTGGATCAATAATCTGGTTTGAGGCCAGATTATTGGCCTCAAGCTAGGCCGAAATAGCTCAGTTGGGAGAGCGTTAGACTGAAGATCTAAAGGTCCCTGGTTCGATCCCGGGTTTTGGCAGTGTTGTTTAAATTTTTAGGGAGGCGGTGATCTAGTGGTAGAAACTTGGACTATGGGCAGAGAAGGTCTCTGGTTCGACTCCACGGAGCGACAACAAAAAGACGAACCTGGATTGATCTGCCCAAAAATCCAATAGTCTCCCTACCCTGTCTAGTGCCCCTGAGCAAGGCACCTTACTCCCCCACCATCTGCTCCCCGAGTGCCGTACATCAGTGGTCCCCAACCTTTTTTGCGCTACGGACCGGTTGGATGTCAGACAATATTTTCACGGACCGGCCGTTAAGGTGTGTCTACGGAACCTCATTACGGAGTTCCTCTGGTACCTCTGGTGACAGCGGTAGATTTTTTTTTAAATTTAATGGAATTTGGAGAGGTTTTTTTTGGTTATTTAAAATAAAAAATGAATTCGTTAATTTAAAAAAAATCGATGTCACTACAGATAGGATGTTGGAAATGGCATCAGAGTTTTTAGTGCTGTTGTGGCGATCTCAGGGTATTCTGCCGTGACTTTATTCCAGGACACCGGAGTTGTTTTCTCAAACATACTTTTAAGGCCGCCGTCATTTGCGATCTCCAGCAGCTGATCTTCTTCTTAAACAGACATGCTGGATTCACCTGGTTTGTTGATAAATGGGTCCGACAAATACCGTGTTGGTTTGTGTTCAGCGAAAAAGTGACGTGACCGAGACAAGCGTCTTGAAATGCGTAAAGCATGAGTCATAAACGAGAGGATCCGGTAGTTTTTCAAAATAAAACACCGTTTTATTTTGAAAAATGACCGGATAATAGATAAAACAGAAAAAATGTAATTTATTTATTATTCTGTGCGGCCAGGTACCAAATGACCCACGGCCCGGTACCGGGCCACGGCCCGGGGGTTGGGGACCACTGCCGTACATGGTCGCTCACTGCTCTGTGTGTCCCGCACACAGATGGGTCAAAAGCAGAAGTTAAATTTCCCTACCTGCATGAGTGTGCCTTTGCATGTCTGTGCATGTGTTTGGGACAATAAATGGATCTTAATCTTAATCTTAATCAGTTCACCACCTCACGTCTGCTTCGCCATTATCCCGTCTCCAAAACGTCCGTACGCATGGGTCTAAGTTTGCTTAGAAATAAGCACATTTTCCCGTCAATTTCGTTTTTATAAATCCCAACTTTGGCGTGAGCAGTGGCGTGCGCACTTTTCAGGCCGCGTTTTGTGCATACGCAATGGTTATTATAAATCCGACCCCTGATGCGGCTACGAGGACCCCCGGAGCAGGGCCCCCGCTGCTCCTCCGATACCGGAGCGACGGGGAGCCGGTCGGCACCCCCGCTATGCTGATCCACGGGCTTCACCGCCAATATCTCCGTGGAGCATGTCGGGGCGATATGCTCGAGAAAATGAACGAACGAATCTCTGTCTGAGAGGACTCGTTACTCCCGAGTCCTTGTAAGGATTCGTTCAAAACTAACGAATCGTTCACGACCGACACATCACTAGTCTTTAGGTGTTATTTCTGATCTGGGGGAGGTGTGTGTGTGTGTGTGTGTGTGTGTGTGTGTGAGTGTGAGTGCCCCTTTTCTTTCACTGTGTATGTATGTGACCATGGTTACCAAGGGTCCTTTGGCGTCTACAAATGAAAACGCCTAGAAAAACATGTGTAAAATATTAATTTTCTGTGGTATTGATATCAAATTGGAACTTGTGCTAAGTAAGACTGCACACTGTGATTCTATTGTTTTTTCGAGCTCATAAATCCCAGCTAGGCATCTGTTTACCAAAAAAAAACGTATACTTCAGTGTGTTACAACTTCTACTACTGCTAATGCCAGTAGCACTTACAGTGTTTCTGACTGTTGGGGGGGGGAAATCAGAGTGTTACCTTTCAAAAGAGACCAAAAAGGTTGTTGCCTTCGTGGGGACCGACTACCCTAGGTGGCAAGGAGTTGGTCGCACTCCGCTGGATTTCTAAAGCTGATGCCAGGCTCTCAAAGACATGTCAAACTCAAGGCACAATTATATATGGACTGTGATAAAATATCATATGTCAATCTTAACTGGACCGCCGGTATAAAGGATGCACACTTTTCTTTGTGAAAAAAAAATCCATAGGCTGTGCCACGGTGCGCAATGCCCGGCTAGACGCACAGGGAGTGAACAAGTGCTACTCAGGTCACCTGCAGAATATTTGAAGAATTTTTCCAGAATTCCAGTAATCCCAGTGCATAGTCGCTTCCTGCAGCACATGAAACTTGCTGATTTAGTCTGCCTGGATCCTTGTAGTTTTTCAACAATAGAATCCAAGGGACTACCCCCAATTTCACCTCTGTAAATGTCTACTTATTTTGATGAAGATGCGACTGTTGAGATTTTACTGTCTGAGTTGTCAAATCAAACCACACAATAGGACACTCTGAAAAACTCTCCACTCAGTGAATACACAATCAGACAATCATAGCCTGTTAAATCAGAGATGAAAGAAGTGGACAGTCTGAGATGTGCAACCTGCAAGAACTCTGTATTGTGCTGCTATTTCCTTCTACAGCAGAGGAACCTGTAACGCTTACATACAACAAAATTGAATTGGACTAAAACATTTTGGTGACCCTCTCCTGCGCACAAGTGGCATGTGAAATAAATTTATCCACATTGAAGTTCATCAAGCTCAAGCTCAAATCATGCTTCTCCGTAGAAGCTATGCTGTATCCTACGCATTTTCCTGTGTTTCCTGTTTCCAGACCCCAAAAGCTGTGATTGGTCCGCATCTCAAGCAGACTCCCTCCCTCGTTTTAAAAGAGTTGAAGGATGACATCTTTCCTGTCTTTGTTGCAGTTCTTTAACAAAAAGGAGTCAGCTTCAACTCCAAGTTGATCCACTTAGTAACAGTTGCCCTTGTTCTCAAGTAAACAGAGACGCAAGAGAATTAGGTGACCACCTATGCCGTAGCTTCAACACAGAGGCATGAATCAGCACTGTGCAGTAATACACAACCTACCTGTGCTGTGCTGCTGCTGCTGCCTCTTCTCCTGTTGACATGTCGACAAGTCTCAAATGCCAGGGCTGCTTTTTGATCCAAGTTCTGTCAGGGGTGGCAAAAATGGCACGCGTGAACCCAAAAGCACGACAATGAAGCAGTCTTGGAATAAGCAAAGTTCTTGGTTTATTAACGGAGCAGGGGTCAGAAGCCAGGCAGTCAGTCCGAGAAGGGCAAACAAATCCGATAAGGAGCAGGCATTAAGGGAGTCCAGGGTATAGCAGGCAGGTCACAACGGAGATCAGGAAGAGAAGGCAAACCATCCAGTAAGGAGCAGACAAAACGGGAGTCCAGGGAATAAATGGTAAATGGTAAATGGATTTGTATCTATATAGCGCTTTTCTAGTCTTGATGACCACTCAAAGCGCTTTACATTACAGTTTCACATTCACCCATTCACACACACATTCATACAGTGCATCTATCCCAGCACTTTGTTATAAGGGGGGGCCATTCGGGGTTCAGCATCTTGCCCAAGGACACTTCGGCATGCAGATGGTTCAGACTGGGAATCGAACCGCCGACCTTCAGGTTGGAGGACGACCACTCTACCCCTCAGCCACAGCCACGAGTTAATAGAATAGCAGGCAGGTCACAACGGAGATCAGGCAGAAGACAAGTCAGGAGGTAAAAAACGCTGGATGGCTAGGTAGAAACACACTAAACGATCTGGCAGGGAGGTAGATATACTGGGCGAGTAATGATTTGATGGAAGGCATGTGCCTCTGTGGGTGGGGCCGGTAATGGGATTTGTGGAACGAGGAAATGCAGAGCAGGAAGGAGTGGCTGAGTTCTGAAATGACAGTAGGATTAGTATATACAAAAAATTTGTTAAGACAAAATTAAAATGTTAATAGCAGGTTGAAGTCGTGTCAAATGCGTCATTGGCGGGACTACAATAAGTTGGATTCAGTTCTTCGCCATGAAACCATAAAAAGACTAAAGCAAGAGCTAAAAGACAGCGTCTCATGGGAGCTCACCTGCTGCTAGCAACGGGGCTATATTAGCCGCCATTAACAATTAAGGAGTTGATCTCACCAAATTTTCTAAAGTCGTGGATGACCTGAAGAAGTCAATGGAAGGATGCCTCGATTCAATTAAGGCCTGAACACTGCATTATGACAGATATTTTACCTGCAAATATCGCTCTATGGATTTTTATCCTAATTGAAGGGGAACTTTCTCTTTAACACAATGTCTAATCTGTAAATACTTCCAAATGTAATGTTTGACTCATTCTGTTGTAAGAAATAAACTCTCCATCTTAAAATAGCTCATCTAGTTTACTGATACCTTTCCTCAACAATTGAGCCCAGTAAATTGTCTGTTTACCCATATTTATTCTGGGATTGTACCATACTGACACATACTTTTGAGTACAATGAGAACAACTGACATGGAGATCAGAAAAAAATCTATTTGTGAATAGGTTCTGTGAGAGAGAGAGTAGAATGAGTAATTCACAAGTCTCCAAATATCCACCAACATCTTTCCATTGATTTAACAGTACAAAATTAAGTTTCTTGTTGACAACTCCACAACAAACATTGTCACTGTATAAAGGCAACATCCGTTTACCTAGATTTAATGTATGTGAGGACTTTTTTCCATTTAACCGTGTATAACAGCCATTCATATTCCATGATACTATTTTAATGTATCCACTACCACTTCCCTTGGCTTAACGTTAGTCAGATTTCGGTCCATGTGAGTCTTATTGACAGCTAGTTCTACTTACTTTACCAGCTGTCTGGTAGCGACAGCACCTGAAGGCTCCCGTCAGAGCCATGCCTTTAAAAGTAGAACTCCGCTCTCCTCAGTATACTGAGGCTGTATTGAAACTTTGATCACTTGTAGTAACCACTAGATATTTACGGAGTTAATAGAGTTTAGTTTGGAAATTCCACCCTTTGTTGCAGAAATAAATCCTTTAAAGACAACATATCGGCCAAAAATGTCCTGCTCATCAATCATAATTAAGATTAAGA
This sequence comes from Pseudopleuronectes americanus, assembly GCA_038501795.1. Classification (NCBI taxonomy): domain Eukaryota; kingdom Metazoa; phylum Chordata; class Actinopteri; order Pleuronectiformes; family Pleuronectidae; genus Pseudopleuronectes; species Pseudopleuronectes americanus. Next base: position 396,378 of record CM076724.1, read on the forward strand.
TCCATTTATTTTTCCAATACACATGCACAGACATGCACAGACACACTCAGTTTTAGGAAATTTAGCCTCTGCTTTTAACCCATCTGGTGCAGGACAAACAGAGCAGTGAGCAGCCATGTACAGCGCTAGGGGAGCAGATGTTGAGGGAGAAAGGTGCCTTGCTCAGGGGCACTAGACAGGGTAGGGAGAATCCTCTTGGATTTTTGGACAGATCAATCCATGTTTGTCTTCTGTTTTTACTCCGTGGAGTTGAACCAGAGTCCAACCAGAGACCTTTTCTGCCCATAGTCCAAGTTTCTGCCACTAGTCCACCGTATTGGCAGTGTCACATTCAATTCAATTGACAACAACAGCAGGGACGTCTGGAGGGGGATGAAGGAGATCACCGGCTTCCAGAGGAGAGATGGGGGAGCAGCTGGGAATGAACAACGTGCGAACGAGCTGAACACGTTCTTCAACAGGTTCAACTCCATCCCCCCTACCCCCAGCGGACCCTCCACTGCCCTTACGACTGCCTCCAAGCAACAGAAAAAAGGATGCCTAAAAAAGGACGTCCTGCTGCACTGGAGGACTACAGGCCGGTGGCACTGACCTCTCACATCATGAATGTCATGGAAAGACTGGTCCTGGCCCACCTCAGACCGCTGGTGTGCCCATCACAAGACCCCCTGCAGTTTGCATATCAGCCCCATGTTGGGGTTGATGATGCGATCATCTATCTGCTGCAGAAGGCTTACTCCTCCCTGGACAGACCCAACACCTCAGTCCGGATCATGTTCTTCGACTTCTCCAGCGCCTTCAACACCATCCAGCCCAGACTGCTGAAGGCCAAGCTGGAGGGCACGCAGGTGAGTGCTCCCCTCATCAACTGGGTCGATGACTATCTGACAGGCAGACCGCAGTTTGTGAGATTACAGAACTGTGTCTGATCGTCTGATCAGTAACATCGGGGCCCCCCAGGGAACTGTGCTGTCCCCCTTCCTCTTCACCACATACACTGCTGACTTTAAGTACTGCACTGAGACGTGTCATCTGCAGAAGTTCTCTGATGACACGGCCATTGTGGGGTGTGTTGAGGGCGGGAGGGAGGCTGAGTACAGGGACCTGGTTGACCGCTTTGTGAAGTGGTGTGGGGAGAACCGCATGCAGCTCAACGTTAAGAAGACGAGGGAGATGGTGGTGGACTTCAGGAGGAACAAGCCCCTGCCCTCTCCTGTCTGCATCGGTGGGACAGATGTGGAGGTGGTACCTGCTTACAAGTACCTGGGTGTCACACTAGACAATAAACTGGACTGGTCCACCAACACAGAGGCCGTCTACAAGAAGGGCCTGAGCCGGCTTTATTTCCTGAGGAGGCTCAGGTCCTTCAATGTCTGCAACAAGATGCTGCAGATATTCTACAATTCTGTTGTGGCGAGCACCATCTTCTTTGCTGTGGTGTCCTGGGGTGCGGGCATCAAGGCAAAGGACGCCAACCGACTTAAAAAACTCATCAGGAAGGCAGAGCCTGTGGTTGGCTCTAAGCTTGTCACCCTGGAGGAGGTGGTGGAGGAGAGGATGCTGGCAAAACTGCTGGCAATCATTGACAATCCCTCTCACCCCCTCCACACAACACTGGACAAGATGAGGAGCAGCTTCAGCCACAGACTCATTCAACCCCGCTGCTCTAAGGAACGCTACAGGAAATCGTTCCTCCCAACCGCAATAAGACTTTACAACGCATCTACCTCTGTCAGAGCCACCATCACAGAACTGCACTAAATGTACCTGTCTCCTTGTGATATGTGTTAGTATAAACCATATTGATACTATATATCATTTTATACAATAATATTGTCTCTTGCACACTCTGTCTACATATATTTACACTCATAGTATATTATATTATCTATTGTATAGTTAAATACTTTTAATACTTATAATTTATACCCCTTCTACTATATATCATACTATTTGTATATTCACTACTGTATGTATAAGTCTATATACACATATTTATACATGTGTACATATTATTATTATTATATTTACTATTATTATATATACTGTTGCTGCCATTATTACTATATACTGCTATTATATTGGTATAATTACTATCATATATAAATATATATTATGTTATATTATATACTATATATACTGTACTATTTTGATATACTGTCTAACAATAACAATAACATTACCATCATATCATCAGTACTATTACCATCATCTTGCCACTGCACCTTATCTACCTATTTATCTTGTGATTCTGTTTTTATTCTTTTTACCTCAGTACTTTTTATTTTATTTTATTTTATTTTATTTTATTGTATTTTATTGTATTCAAATGTACCGGCTGCTATGACGACTTAATTTCCCTTCGGGGATGAATAAAGTAATCTATCTATCTATCTATCTATCTATCTATCTATCTAATTCTTTGGGAGTCTTTCAGGGCTGTACGGAGAGGACATATCATCTCATATCTCAAAAATCAGACACGTCCTTTCGCATAAAGATGCAGAAAAACTAGTCCACGCCTTTGTAACATCGAGACTGGACTATTGTAATTCATTATTATCAGGCTCCAGCAGTAAGTCGTTAAAGACTCTGCAGCCTGTCCAAAATGCTGCAGCACGTGTCCTGACGAGAACCAAGAAAAGAGAGCACATTTCTCCAGTATTAGCTTCGCTACACTGGCTTCCAGTTAAATCAAGAATAGAATTTAAAATTCTCCTCCTCACCTTCAAGGCCCTTAATAATATAGCGCCTTTTTACCTTAAAGAGCTGTTAGTACCTTATCAACCCACTAGAGCACTCCGCTCCCAGAATTCAGGCTCACAAATTTTTTTGTGAGTATAACATTATTGTTGGAGTGTGGGTGGAGATATATATTCATAGGCTCAAACAAGCACAATTTGAGTTAGGTGACACTGCTGACAAAATGCATGCTAGGTAGCTTAAAGGTATCAAAGCTAATAGAGCAATACATCAAATGTTCTCGTCAAGTGACAAAAAGATAACTGACCCCTAAGTTGATCAACGACCAATTTCTCAAATTTTATGGTCAGCTATATCCCTCCAAGTCTAAAGCCGTGGATTCGGACTTCCTTAATGCACTGGAAACTCGAGTTTTAGATGACGCTGCGAGGCAAGAATTAGACACTGACATCCAACTGGAGCAAATAAAAACTGACTTTTGTTCCTTTTCTAATTGCAAGGCCTGTGGGCCTAATGGATTTGGAATAGAATTCTATACAGCCCATTTAGACGTTACTGCTCCCCTTTTGCTCCTAATGTTAAACTGCTCTGTGACCTACAGATTTTTTTCCAACTCGCTTTACGATTCTCATATCTGTCTTCTTTGAAAAAAAAATAACTGAGACGACTTAAAACTGAGATGACTTAATGGACGATAGAGTTCCATAATAATAACAGTATTATTACTGTTATTACGTTGTATCCTATCGTCTGCTATACAGCGATCAAAAAATTATTGCAAAAGTTCTGATATATATATATATATATATAGATTAAACAAGCATATTGGTACACTAGTTCACCAAGCCCAAACTGGTTTAATTCCCAATTGATGAACTCTTGCTGAGTTCATGTTAGCGCTTGTTGAATATTATGTATTCCTTTAAGCTACAATACTCCGCTATTATTTAATTAGATGCATTACATCAGGGGTTTTCAAACTTTTGCAAACTGGGCCCCCCCCAAAGCTGGTTAGGGGTAGTTTGGGCCCCGCCGCTTGCCACCGCCGCCCTCAACTACACCAGCATATGTAGATAGATAGATAGCATATTGTTATTGATAGGCCTGATATGTCAAGGTTAGGCTATTGTTATTGTTAGGCCCATACAGACAATTATTATTACTATTTTACTATTTATTATTATTATGATTATATTATTATCAGTAGTAGTAGGCATATGAGTAGTCTATTAATATTAGTAGCTATGTGAGCCTGCATGCTTTCTTATTATAATCATCATCATTATTATCACCATCATTATATTATTAATATTATAATTAATGATAATCGACCAATTATTATTATATTATTATTATTATTATTATAATATTAATAATTGTTATTATTGCTATCAATAGGATACTGTTATTATTATTGAACTCTTGTGATCTTTAAAAAAAATCTTGCAGTTATGTCAATGTGAGACATGAGCCTGCTTTGTCCTGCAAAGGTCCTCATATCTTGGGGCAATGTTCGACGCGAAAAGTAGGATAATTTGCTGCAACTATGTCGCAAAGCTGAGGGTATTCCGGCATCATTGCTACCCAGAATGACGAAAGAGGGGGGAGATGGTAAACAGATGCTTTTGTCTACTGTCTCTCTTCAGCTGCTCCAAAATATCCACAAAATTGGAGAGAGAGGCAAGCCACATGGCATCATCCAGGTTATTCCCCAGATCTGTTAGACTTTCAGTAAAAAACTACTTTACCTCCTCTCACAGCTCATACAGCCATTGTAGCACCCGCCCCCTTGAGAGCCAGCAAACTTCAGTATTTGTGCCCTTACCCCGTCTCCTGGCAGAGGAACCCAAACAAACGGGAGTTAAGTGGACAAGCTTTAATATGGTTAATTATTTCACAACCTTGTGAAGCACTGACTCGAAGAGCGATGGCATTTTCTTGGCACCAAGTATCTCGCGATGGACCATGCAGTGTGTCCATTGCAAAAGTGGAGCAACTGGCTGGACCCAACTACGAGGCCACGCTCAAGCCCTGTCATCGACCGCGCTCCAACTGTGCAGAGGCCAATACACTCTCCCCAGCCCAAACCACTATCTTGGATGAACGAGTCAAGGACATTAAAGATTGCTTCCCCTGTTGTACGGGTCTGAAGAGGCCGGCAAAACAGTAAGTCCTCCTCAATTTCCTTTTCCTACACATACCTGACGTAAGTGAGAAGCTGGGCCTGTCCAGTGATGTCAGTGGATTCGTCAAGATGCGGTGCATAGTAAGGACTGATTTGAATGTAGTATATTAGTTGCTCTTTGATATCACTAGACATTTCTGATATTCGGCGTGAATTCTATGAGCAACTACATACGATGCCTCCAGACACTGCTTGGAGACAGTGCTATGCTTAGAGATGGTGGTTTGTTGTTGCTGGAGGCCATCACGTTTACGTTTAAAGAAGTCCACAGGCTTCTCTTTCAAGTCAGGGTGTCAAGGTGCCTTTTTAATTTGCATGGCTTCATGCTGTCATTTGCCAGCACCTAGGCACCCAAAACGCACTGAGGACGTTGCTCAGTCGTGCCAGTGACGGTGAAACCAAACTGCAAATAGCTCTCGTCCTATTTGCGAAGCTTTGGCTTCTTCGCAACTGGCACGGTTGCCTGACTTTTACGAATCAGAAACTTGTCTATAGTTGTGTTTGTTTGCTGATTCAGTGTGTGTATAACACTCCTCTTTTGATTGGTGGATCAGGAACGAAACAATATTTGATATGTTTGTGTCAGTCCAACCCCTTGCATTTCGCCACTGAGGGAGCTTTCAATAACCAGTGACATGTTGGCGGTAGTTTTTTGTTTTTTTTTCCCCTGCCATTTCCAAGTCACTACTACAGGAACCCACAGCTGAGAGTGGTCTGGACATCCCTGTCTATAGACAATATTATTGGGCCTGCAATGCCAGAGCTTTGTTTCTATAACCAGGCTCCAGCTGAGCAAAAGCAGGGGAGTGACGTGCGTAAAGGGCCCATTCTAGGGTAAAGAAAACACCAATTTGTGATATTTATATGTAAAACAACACTCGGATTAATATATATTCACCTTCTGCCAATAGATCCCTTTCACCTAAATCTTACACACTGAACCTTTAACAACTTTTTAGCAGCCATTTTATTCTCAAAACCAAATCTCGACATTACTCTTAAAGATTACTTTCTTTTTACAAAATTGATTTACGATTTTATGGCCAATTAAGGGTGTGCTGAGCCTCCGATTTGTTCATTTTCATTCCTATAAGTCATAACTCCTGCTTTAGGCCAGGTTTAACAGATGCTTATTTTTCACATTGGTTAGACAAGGGTCAAAGCCTGCTCTTATTATTGCTAGACTATAACTCATTCAATTAAAACGTATGCATCGTATGCACTACTCCAAGACTAAACTACAATTTTTTTCTTGTGATAAGTGCAGTCCGAGTCCAGTGACGGCACCCTGGCACATCTTTTCTGATCCTGCCTGTCCATAGTTTTCATTACAGAGAGACATATACAGTGGACAGTTAATTCCTGATGGTCTCTCTGTGATTTTAAAGCTGCTCCAATGACGGCCTGATTGGCCTTAAAGCAAGCCTTCATCTTCGTTATGATGATAGCTAAAAGTGTTCTGAGAGAGTGAAGATGTGATTCTCCTCCTTTCATATTTACTGTATACCCAGAAGAAATAAGCTAAACTCCGTCAAGGTCACACTTTAAGTTTCTTAGGATCTGAGAAACCTTCATTGAACATACTCACAGGGAGAGGTGGCAGTCTAAGAATTTAATATATTGCTTTATTACGCTGTTTACTGATTATCACTGAACGATACTGCACTGGGGCTGATCTGCCGGGACTCTGGGTTTTATGGTCTTCTCTTTGGACCTTCCTCAACAACACTTGGTTTTAATTACATGGACTGATTTCTGGCACTAAGCCCACTTCTGGACTTTTTGGACAATATGGACTGACATCCAAGATCGTCTTTTATATTTCCTTTGTTTGCTCTGTCTCTGTTCTTCTTTGTCTTTGTCCTGTTTATTTGTATTAATTGTAAAGAAAAAATTCTATGAGACAATTTCAGTTTCCTGCTCTTTAATCCAGCAGAGTTTAAAATATAGATGCATTTGTGTGTGTGTGTGTGTAAATAAATCAAAGTACGTGTCTATTGATAACAGCTCAAACATAATTAACCCAATAACCACCATAGTAAACCTAGTTATCAGCCACAGCCACAGTAGCCGTAACATCAATGCACAAGCTAAAAACACAAACTAAGATGAAAATCAAACATCCTAGTCACAAGGATTAAGATGTGTTCAAACCGAACGTGGCGCGATTTTGACGAGCGTCAAGATTGCATACCAAGTTACTTCAAAGACGAATTTGAAGAGAGCCCTGGGCATCGCATTTGACGAGAACACATGTTCATTGCAGCAGTTGTAATTACTTCAGCCAGTACTTCTCTCCCTCCTCCCACTGATGTTTGAATTAAGTCAAAATAGTGTTTATCTAAGGGAATAATTTGAATCAAACTGTTCAAGTCTGCATCCCTGTAGCTTTTAACCAACCAGTCAAAATAATATTTGCACTGTTGCACACATCATTTCACAATCGGCAATATGCTACCGAGTGCTTGGACGTCACTGACAGCCCATACTTCGCTTTAGGGATTCCGGAAACAGCAGAGCATTGCCGACTACTCCCGAAGGTGTTTGCCGACAGTGTTGGGGATGCTGCTCTGTCAGGGAGGAACATCGGACGGCCAGAAGGCAGACGGATAGCGCTGTCACACCGTGAACTGTCCGATATATGGGCTGAAAAGCAGCCCAGCAGAACATTAGCGGACATTCCTCTCGGTGCTTACGGACCATTCTCCTGTTAACCGCAGAGGATTAGAGCAAGTGGACTGGAGGAGCAGAGCGACTCTGAGATTAACTGTGAGGGGGACCTCTCTGCGCAACAGCATCTTCCAGGGTATACACACACGTCCACAGAAGCCAAGAAAATGGTGAGTTACAAACATGGCTTTGTGATGCTTCGTTATGTCAGCTGTCAGAGATGCAGTGCTGTGTGGGGATAATGTTAGAGTAACCTGCAGACTCAACTTTGAATATTCATACAACTCCGTCATCCCGCAGTTCCGTCTGACAAAACTCGACGCTCATTTCTGTCCAATCTGACAATAAAATAGTCATAAAAGAAATCAAATATTAAATCAATTCATCGTTTGCTTAATAGACAGCCTACGCTACATATGTCACGTAGCGTGATATTAGGCTATAGCTTGACCACATGTTATTGTTACACAGTTCGACACGACCTAGCAACATGATGCTTAGTAAATAGATGCACTGGAACAGTTATGAAATGACTCACAAACTCAGAATAACTTTTCTTTTGAGATGGCTGAAGATGCATAAATTCCGCACATTTTGAACTGCCTTTTGGCCCGAGCATCTTACACGAGAGAAGATCCATGCAGTTGCCCATTTTCTTTTATATTAATTCACATTTCTGGATCATTGTGCAACACATACATTATGTATGTCATGTATTAGTTTAGTGCGTGCCCAGACTCACTGCAGTCAGTGTGAGTGTGGTGCTTCGTTCTCATTAGGAACAACTCTGAGATTCATCATGATGAAAACCAGGTCGCTGCTTTGATGCATTTATTCAAACATGTGTATGTGAGCTTTTGGGGAAATAGTGCGACATGCGCTGATTATAATTCAGTACCAACACCAGCAACACATCTGCTCAATGGTAAGTTTAAATGTGTATAATAAACACAAGGGGATACTTATATGTCAGCCGGGAAATCACATGACTGCAACATTTTTGTGCTTGCATCTTTTTGGCACTGTATTAGAATAACACAAAAACCAGTGAAGTAGCCAAGATGGCAACAAGTTAAAAGCAACAGCTTCGAAGAGTTACTGGGACATTCGCTTATAGACCGATCAAAGCATGGGGCTGGGGTGGGCTGCCATGACCAGACTCTGCTCCTGCTAGGTTCTACTACCAGCAATAATTTAAATACAATCTATATGCTTATAACAGGCATATACAATATTTTATTCCTCTCCTTATGTGATCATTTATAGGTCTAAAGAATGTTATTGGATTACACATGTTAATGTAATGTACTTTATATTGCTTCAATCAGAGTATGATTTTGCTTCATAGTTTTACTTTGATACAGTATAAAGCTGAACCCAAGACACAATTTAAAGGTCATTGTTAAAAATGACAACATAAATATAAACTTTTCACAAATAAGTTGTGTTTATTCAGGTAAAATGAGGATCTAGTGTTTATAAAAAAAATCAAAAACAGCAAAAGGCATTACAAAAACTCATCATATTATCCTAGAACTAGAAGCGGAAGTGGTTGGCCCAAGCCAGATAACATATTTTATGATATTAAAAAGCTAAAATACATCAATTTAATTTCATCACTAATTCATAGCCACTTTTAATTGTATCCGCTCATTTATAGAAACTTGAGGGTCTCTTGTAAAATAAATTTCTGATGTTGATTATTATTAAATCAATGAGGTTTACTACTAAAAAGATAAGATACATTTATTGTCCCACACACATGCACACACACACGACATGCAAGGGGGGAAATTAGTTTTCTGCTATGACCCATCTGTTGTACATAGGAGGACATGCCCGGCGCCCCGGGGAGCAGGTGTTAGGGGAGTAAGGTGCCTTGCTCAGGGGCACTTAGACAGTGGGGTGGGGTAGGCACTTTGACAGTGTGGAACAGATCCAGGTGTTGTCCAGGAGTTGTCCGTCCAGGTATGTTGTTTTTTGTTGTCCCTCCACTCCGTGGATTCGAACCAGAGACCACCGTCGGATTTCCTGCCCATAGTCCAACTTTCTTCCACCAGTCCACAAATCACTAGTGTCTCAAAGCTAGGTTATGTTGATAGCCAGCTATCTTGATGGTTTTGTTTACACACATTACACTGCTTCCAAGAAGCTCCCAACATCAGTCTAGCAACTGCCTGCCATCTTTCATGAACAGCAAAAGTCTTTAATTCATAAGTGTCTGTAGGTTTCTGTGTTTGAAAAAAATCCAACAAGTAAGCAGGTTAACATCATAATAGCATTATGGCACTGTCCCCTAATAGAAGATTTTTGGGCTAAAATAACTGATTTAAATTTCTTGAAATATACTGAGTTTGATGTTTATATGAAAACAAACTCACAAACCATGAAACGTGGGACTTTCACAATTAGGATAACATGTTTTAATTTTTGATTCATCAATTTCAGGTTGTATACTCTTTCCACTGTTGTCAATATAAAATAGAACCCCAAAATATTTTGGGTCAGGCGGATTCAGCTCATATATATCTCTCTCTCCTATCTAATCTTGCCTCTTCTTCCTAAATGAAGTTATCAACTTGACTGAAATGTTTCCTATTTATGTCCCTATTGATTTCCATAAAATTCTGATAAGATTGTCTGCATCACAAAACGGGGAGTGTCTGTTTCATTGATTACAAGGCACTCTATTGTTAGTTAGCTGGAGTTAACTAATTACTAGTATCAGTAGTGATGACTTACTTTCCTCTTGAAAAATCTCTGGATATCCCATTTGTCACGGTGGCAGTCTCATGTGGAGAACCGGTGCGAGCAGTAATGATGAATGATGCAACCCATGCAGTGGAGTGCATCATTCTGTTTGACATAGGCTGTCGGTTCACCTGGACTTGACCCAGCCCTAATAAGGTTGGATGGAGAATAGAGAAAGAGTGAGGCATACAGAGTGAAAGAGTGCAAACCGTTTAAACATATAGGGATTTTAGACGATTTAAAAAAATTACGGTATGGAGAAAAGGAGTGCAATTGTTGCTCTGTATGACTGTACAAATTATCATCTCAACATATTTTCAGTACGTGTGTTGAGAAACATTTTCATTATTTATCAACACATATGTGTATATTCACGAAGAAATGTTTTAATGGCTCCCGCACGAGGTGACACAAAATGAACACAACGCAGAAATTTGAGGCCAAATCCTGCTTATGACATTACAATTATAAAGACATAATAATTTTACAGTAACACCTTTTTGACCGATTTATTGTTAGAAGTAGTTACTATAGTGTTGGTGCCTATATGTACTAGAAGGAGATCAAATCAAAAGTTTATCCTTTAGAAGAGATATATGTAGCTATAATGAATTTGAAGTTTGTAGAATAAAAAGGAACCCACATGTCATGTGTGTCAATTCATTTTTTAATTGTAATTTTATTTAAAACTCAATACCCCCACCATTGACAGATCTATAGGTATTTACATTGTAGAATGAAAGACACAAATAACAAAACAATCTGACTGTCTATGCACCATGAGAACTAGGAGAGTATATTGAAAAATATATGAACTAATCCTTGTCTATCATTCTAATATTATGCAGTGAGAAATGTATCATGTTTGAATACATGCACCTTACACCGCTTAGGCGCTTACCATAAATAGATGTGCCTTATCCTTTGAGGGTAACAGGGGTTGTTGGACTCAATCCCAGCTGACATTGTGCGAGAGGTGGGGTACACCCTGGACAGGTTGCCAATGTATCGCAGGGTTGACATAAATAGAAACAGGCATTCAGACTTATAGGTTATTTAGAGTCTCCATTAAACCTAATCTGCATATTTTTGGGCTTTAGGAGGAAGCTGGAGTACCTTGAGAATACTTACACTGACTCAGGGAGAACATATTTACTCACAAAGGAAGCTTCTTTGAGGTCTTTTGTTAATTTGAAGAAATACAAATTTTATTTGGGGAAAAAAACTATTATTTTGAGTTTAATTTTAAGCTCTGAAAGACACATGGGTGTATTCAAATAAAAAAAAATATTGGAGAATATTGATTCTATTTTTGAATTCTCTTTAGTAAAATACTTTTATAATACTTAAAAAAAAATCATCGTTTTTTTCTGTTATAGATTTAGTTTAACCATTTACATTTTATTTCATTTTCAAGCATTTGGCCTGAACATGGATAGGGGGGGTTGCCTCAATAAAAGGAGGTGGAATGGAACTTTCATATAGCACTATGTAGTTTGGCTTTCTTGAAGCAAATTGTTTTTATTTGATTATTTTGTTCTGGGTTTGTACCCTCATGGTTTAATTACCTTATTGTAAGTCGTTTTGGATAAAAGTGTGTGATGAATCATGAGTGGCAGAGGACCTTCCTCAATCATGTTGCCTTCAGAAAATATAGAGAAATATGTTTTATATATCACATTTATATACTGTATAGTGCTGTGAAAAAGTATTTGCCCCCTTCCTGGTTTCCTATGTTTTTGCATTTTTGTCACACTTAAATGTTTCAGATCATTAAAACAATTTGTTTATTAGACAAAGATAACCCAAGTAAATATAAAATGCAGTTTTTAAATGATGATTTCATTTATTAAGGGAAAAAATCTATCCAAACTTAACTGGCCCTTTGTGAAAAAGTAATGGTCCCCTAAACCTAAAAACTGGTTTTGCTACCCTTGGCAGCAACAACTCCAATCAAGCATTTGCGATTACTGTCAATGAGTCTTTCACATCACTGTGGAGGAATTTTGGCCCACTCTTCTTTGCAGAATAGTTTTAATTCAGCCACATTGTAGGGTTTTTTTAATATAAGCGGCTTGTTTACGGTCATGCCACAGCATCTCAATCGGATTTAAGTCCCGACTTGACTAGGCCACTCCAAAACCTTCATTTTGGTTTTTTAAAGCCATTCAGAGGTGGACATGCTGGTGTGTTTTGGATCATTGTCCTGCTGCATAACCCAAGTGCGCTTGAGCTTGAGGTCACAAACTGATGGCCAGACATTCTCCTTCAGGATTTTCTTTTAGAGAGCAGAATTCATGGTTCCATCAATTGTGGCCCTGAAGCTGCAAAGCAGCCCCAGAACATCACACTACCACCACCATGTTTGACTGTTGGTATGATGTTGTTTTTATGAAATGCTGTGTTAGTTTTACACCAGACGTAACAGGACCCACACCTTCCAAAAAGTTCAACTTATTTTTGATCAGTCCACAGAATATTTGCCCAAAAGTCTTGGGGATCATCAATAGTTTTTTTTGCAAATGTGGGATTAGCCTTAGTGTTCTTTTTGGTCAGCAGTGGCTTTCGCCTTGGAACTCTCCCATGGATGCCATTTTTGCTCAGTCTCTTTCTTATTGTTGAATCATGAACACTGACCGTAACTGAGGCAAGGGAGGCCTGCAGTTCCTTAGATGTTGTTCTGGGGTCTTTTATGACCTCCTGAATGAGTAGCGATGTGCTCTTGGAGTTATTTTGGTAGGCCGGCTACTCCTGGGAAGGTTCACCACTGTTCCAAGTCTTCTTCATATGTGGATAATGGCTCTCACCATGGTTCACTGAAGTCCCAAAGCCTTAGAAATGGCTTCGTAACCCTTTCCAGACTGATACATGTCACTTACTTTGTGTCTCATCTGTTCTGGAATTTCTTTTAGATCGAGGCATGATGTGTTGCTTTTTGAGATCTTTTAGTGTACTTCCCTTTGTCAGACAGGTTCTATTTAAGTGTTTTCTTTATTCAACAGGTCTGGCAGTAATCAGGCATGGGTGTGGCAAGTGAAATTGAATTCAGCTTTCCAAAAAATGTTGTTAATCACAATTTATTCATGATTTATCATGGGGGGCAATTACTTTTTCACATAGGGCCAAGATTCAAGATTTTATTGTCAAATACACAACAATAGCATTAAGCAGGCTCTCTTTTAGCAATGCTCAAGTAATACAACCTAAAAAATAAAATAGAAGTAGTATAAAATAGAATAAAATAGAATATCAAAATATCAAAAAAGAAAATAAAGAATATATATCTATATATATATATAAAAAACAACTGAAGAGAAATAAAACAACAAAAGTGCAATTTGTGTAATGGTGCAAATTTGCAATGATGTCACAGTGCAGGTTAAGTGTAGTTATTACCTGTTAAAGGTATGTTTGGATAGCTTTTTTCCCTAAATAAATTAAATCATCGTTTAAAAACTGCATTTTATACTTACTCTGGTTATCTTTGTCTACTATACAAATTTGTTTAATGATCTGAAACATTTAAGTGTGACAAATATGCAAAAACATAAGAAACCAGGAAGGGGGCAAATACTTTTTCCCAGCACTGTATATATCACTGACAGTACCACTAGCCGACCACTCCCCAGTGATCTCAGGGGTCGGGGCAGACTGGGACAATAATTCACCTGGTAATTTTGACAAATTTCCATATTATTCCCATAATCAAAAAAAGAACGGCCATTCAGAGAAATCCATGTTTTAAATTTTTTCCAAATTTCTTTAAACTTAACTTTCTGGAGCCTCAAAGAGAAAGTCATTCTTTCCATGAAAGAATGACTTTCTGTTATGAAAATGTTATAAAATAAACCATACCAATCTTCTATGGATGGGGTCGACAGGTTTGTAGGCGTTGAATGTAGAAAACCTAATAAAAGTTCTTCCCAATTAAACTTTATGTTTAAATTAGTTCACTGATTCTTTATAAATCCTACACCAAAAAATATGTACCTTTAAATAGATGGTATTGGTTTGCTTCCTGGGACCCACAATTTCTCCTGCAGCTGCAAGTGCCAGTATGGCGAGACTTCTGTTCAGGTGTAATAAGAAAGCTACTAATGATCCTCCAGCCGATAGCTCTCCAAGAAGTATCCTCTGGGATACAAATGTTAGTTTCCCTCTCCCATTTTTGTTTTATGTAAGAGGTGCTAGCCATTTTAACCTCTTGGAGTCCCCTTATAAAGTCTTGAAATTACTTTATCAGGTCCTTCTTATAGGCACTGATAAAAACTTTTAAAAGGCTTTTTTCAAATGTCTTTTGACTCTTTACCATAAAACTGTTTATGTGGTGACGTATCTGAATGAATCCGAAGAAGTCACGGAAAATCATTCATTAGAACATGTTTAAAAAGTACAGTATGAGGAGATTTCCTGTTTAATCCGTGTCTTATATCTTGCATCAATTTGTTTGGCGTGAAGTCAAAGTCATGAGAGCACCATCTTAGAATCTTAATCTCCTCAAACAAGCCCCTGTTAGTAATAATATTTAACTATATTTTCAGGGATAACTTAATTCACCTATTACTCTTCTCCACTCTTTCTTTTACTCAATTTTAGGGATGGGCATAATTAATCAACGATCGATTAATTGATCATTAAGAATTTCGCTGATGACATTATTTTTTCATCGATGAAAACTATTGCATGTTTGCTATGTGGCAGGATGTCGGAATATCCGAGTTGCCCTGAACGCAGCACAGCGAGGATGTTAGTAGCTGGAGGAAGCAGCCTGAAGCTAGCCTCCGCTGCTCGCTCGGCTTCATGTCCGCACACGGACCGTCAGTCCACAGGGAAGGGAACCCGGACAGACCAAGGTCTGGGTGAGGGGTTCCGGGACTGAAGGCGTGTAACCATTGAACCGATCCTGTTTAACTGCCACAAGAGTTGTTCATCTTGTAATAAAGATCCCAATGAGGTAACACCCTGTGTTTTTTCTATTTTCACTGCATTTTAATATAGCCTATAAATAGTGAATTTTAATATAAAAATATGAATGATTAATCAAAAATTGATCGTTAATTCTCCCGACGATCGATTAAGACAATTTAATCGAATGCCCATCCCTACTCCATATATTCGGATATTGTCAGTGTAAACATCCTTCCAAGTCAGTCATTTTTGCTTCTGTTTGCAACTGAAGCTTCACCAGCTCCACCAATACATCCTCCGCTGACAGGAAACGGGTTGATTCGCATCTCTGCTTATTCCAGAGATTTGTTTATATCCTCTCTTTTGCAGCTCAGTTGCAGGCTAGAGTCCTTTTGGAATTCACATAGCTCTTTCAAGATTAGACACAGATTAGAATCTTGGTGTAGCCAAGTCTCCACGTTGTCCTAACGTTGCTAGCTTGTTGCGGTCAACTCATAACCCAGCCGTCGTGTTTTTTTACCTTGTGTAAGATATTTTTCCCAGTTCTAGCCATTTATCTTTGCCCGTTTTAACTTAACATGCTCTAGCGCATCTCTATGCAAATTCAAGTAATGTCGGCAACTTGTTAATCTTAGAGTCTGGCGCCTGATGCTCTATGCTACCATTACCTCCCAGCTCACCTCCAGGCCACCCTTTCAGCTTTCTCTTTTACCCTAGTTATAATGGGTTGGACCTAGGAATAAACCGTTTTCCTTAGACTGCGAAAGCATCACCCTCCTTACTCTGCCTCTGATTGGTTAGTTAGGGTAAGAATATCCGAGTAAGCCAATCAGGGGAGGAGTACGGCGGTTCATATCTGTGTTTGTCTCATAGACTGTATATAAAAAATGGATGTAGCTTCCCGCTCAAAAAGAAGTAACCTTTGCAGAAGTGCTTAAAAGTGTAGTTACGCTGGAGATCCAGCAGGGGTTGGATCCAAGATATCTCTGGATTTCTCCCATGAAATTCTCACTGATTAAGGTCTCAATCGCTAGATAATGTCCTTCTTTTCAGAGATCTGGTGGTCAATCTGAAAATAATATCGTAATTAATTAGATATCAGAGTTAAAAAAGCCGTACATTTACATATCTATACATTGACATACAGACCCCCGAACGATTGACAGGCAGCAGCTGCGACGGGCCAAATGAGACACACTTCTCGATATTTACTTTTGTTCTGTCATTGTCAGTAACAGGGGAAGTTTATTACAAAGACAGATTTAATGTTAGTTTGTCTTTATTAGAGGCTGAGCACCGTAGGAGGACCTCATTGCTTTAGCGTCGGTTATTAGTTTTGAGTTCACCGGGTTTAAGGCTTGTTCTTCAGTAACAACCATAGACTGTATCAGTAACAACAGACACGGTTTGTGCAGTGAGTAAACTCTTGTTCTCTTAATCTTCATATGTGTTATCTATGCTCCACAGAAGTTACCATGTGTTTCTATATCTTCGGACCAGAGAGGAGAATACGCCCCCTTCTCACTCAGAAGGCAGTGCAGGTTCTGGTCCAGGCTCTTGTCATCTCACGCCTAGACTACTGTAACTCCCTCCTGGCAGGTCTACCTGCTACTGTCATCCGACCTTTGCAGCTCATCAAGAATGCAGCAGCTCGACTGGTTTTTAACCAACCGAAATTCACTGACACTACTCCGCTCCTCCGCTCCCTTCACTGGTTACCAGTGGCTGCCCGCATCAGGTTCAAAACATTAGTACTTGCCTACCATGCTGTGAACGGATCAGGTCCAGTCTACATCCAGGACATGGTCAAACGTTACACCCCAGCACGTTCACTCCGCTCTGCTTCGGCCAATCAGCTCGTTGCTCCCTCACTGCGAGCTAAACACTCATCAAAATCACGACTGTTTTCTGTCCTGGCTCCTAAATGGTGGAATGAGCTCCCCATCGACATCCGTAAATCAGAAAGATTACACATCTTCCGCCGAAAACTAAAAACACATCTCTTCCGACTATACCTTGAATAGATAAAAACTTACTTATAGCACTTTGTAGTTTCGCTTTATTTTGAAGAAATTGTACTTTCTTGATTTTTGTTGTCCTTGGTCTGTATCCTTGGGATCCCTGAGTCCACCTGTTGAGCAGGTGGACAAACAATATCCCTGTCCCTGCCAATTGGAAAGAGAAACAATGTGCAGGTAAGCTAGGGTGTGCAAGAGATCACATGAATCATAATAATCATAAATGTGCTTAGTTGACCTATTACAACATGTGTTGTTATGGTAGCTTTAAAGTGGAAAAAATAAGTGGATCACTTTACCCCCTTGATTTCTCTGGTCTGTCTCACTTTACCCCTAAGCTGGGGTAAATTGAGACACAAGACCACTTTTTTAAAAACAATCATATTTTCACTTCCCTTTGTCCTGAAGACATTCTGATCATTTCCATTGCTGGAAACATCCTGAATTAATGGGAAATGTGTAAATTTTACTGATAAATAATTTGAGCTCGCCTAAAGGGGAGCAAATGTAAAAAAAAATCTCACATTACCCCGCTCTCCCCTACCCAAGGATACAAACCAAAAACAACAAGAATCAAGAAAGTACAATTTCTTCAAGAATAGAGCAAAACTACATTTTTTTTTAATTTTAATTTTTTTGAGGTTGGACAATTAAAAATGGATGGCAGGCCGCAGATGGCCCGCGGGCCGTAGTTTGGACACCCGTGGTCTAGACTCTTCTGAGCCAATAAATTGATACCCGAATCAGTTATGGTTGAAATATTCCCCTAGGAATTAGGACAGCATTTCAAGAAACAGTTACATCATCAGTATTCGTTGATGTATACAAAACGTTTTGCTGGGGATGTCATTGTAATAACATTGTTTAGATCTTAAATACACAAATGCTATAGCTTGCAGTTACTAAAAGTGAAAAAAATACAATATCTTAATATCATATGGAACGACGCCTGGGAGCTAGTTCAGGCAGTCAACTAGAGCTGCGCTGCTCCAATCATGTGACATACATCATGTGACATACCTCACTCTACACAACCATCTATAATGCAAGCCCACCTTATCAGGTGGTCTATTTAAGCAGAGAGAAATTCCCCATTATCCCCTTTGTTCACACTGCTGTTGCAGTATTGCTACCAGTTGCGTTAGCCCCTCCAGCATCCACCTGTAGGCTCCGACGGGGGATTAGAAGTACTTGCTCATTACTCCCATCATTCCAGAGGAAATTTTCCACATAGCCTTGGTTACAGCAGACAAATGACAGCAGGCAGAGTTGTCTGACTGAACTTTGCTAATGCAGGTGAATCAATGACATTTGAAATTGACAGCTGGTGTTAAAGTTGATCCAATACTTTATAAGGTGTATGTATTATATTTATTAAAATCACTTCAAATATAAATCAGTATTCTTATTTCTATATACACAGCTTCTTACATTAAACTTCATACATTAAATTTATATACAGTACTGTGCAAAAGTTTTAGGCAGGTGAGAAAAAATGCTATAAACTAAGAATGTTTTCAAAAATGGAAGTGTTAAAAGTTTATTCTCATCAATTAACAAAATGCAAAGTGAGCTACCAAAAGAAAAATCTAAATCAAATCAATATTTGGTGATACTACCCTTTGCCTTCAAACCAGCATCAATCCTTGTAGGTACACTTGTGTATGATCAACCAATTATACCAAACAGGTGCTAATGATCATCAATTTCTCATGTAGGTTGAAAAATTGTCATTAACTGAAACAGAAATTGCTGTGTAGGAGGCTAAACATTGGGTGAGGAACCGTCAAACTCTGCTACCAATGTGAGGTTGTGAAAGACAGTTTGAGGTCACAGGTCATACACAATGGCAAGACTGAGCACAGCAACAAGACACAAAGTAGTTATACTGCATCAGCAAGGTCTCTTCCAGACAAAGATTTCATAGCAGACTGGGGTTTCCAGATGTGCTGTTCAAGCTCTTTTGAAGAAGCACAAAGAAACAGGCAACGTTGAGGATCATAGACGCAGTGGTCAGCCAAGGAAACTTCGTGCAGCAGATGAAAAATACATCAAGCTTGTTTCCCTTGGAAATCTGAAGATGTCCAGCAGTGCTATCAGCTCAGAACTGGCAGAGACCAGTGAGACCCATGAACATCCATCTACTGTCCGGAGAAGTCTGATCAGAATTGGTCTTCATGGAAGAGTTGAAGCTAAAGCCATACCTCCGACATGGAAACAAGGCCAAGCGACTCAATTATGCACGAAAACATAGGAACTGGGGTGCAGAAAAATGGCAGCAGGTGCTCTGGACTGATGAGTCAAAACTTGAAATATTTGGCTGTAGAAGAAGGCAGTTTGTTCGCCGAAGGGCTGGAGAGTAGTATAATATGATTGTCTGCAGGCAACAGTGAAGTATGGTGGAGGTTCCTTGCAAGTTTGGGGCTGCATTTCTGCAAATGGAGTTGGAGATTTGGTCAGGATTAATGGTATCCTCAATGCTGAGAAATACAGGCAGATACTTATCCATCATGCAATACCATCAGGGAGGCGTATGATTGGCACCAAATTTATTCTGCAGCAGGCCAACCGCCCCAAACATACAGCCAATGTCATTAAGAACTATCTTCAGTGTAAAGAAGAACAAGAAGTCCTGTAAGTGATGGTATGGCCCCCACAGAGCCCTGATCTCAACATCATCGTGTCTGTCTGGGATTACATGAAGAGACGCCTACATCCACAGAACATCTGTGGTTAGTTCTCCAAGATGTTTGGAACAACCTACCAGCCGAGTTCCTTCAAAAACTGTGTGCAAGTCTACCTAGACAAATTGATGCTGTTTTGAAGGCAAAGGGTGGTCACACCAAATATTGATTTGATTAAGATTTCTCTTCTTTTAATTCACTGCATTTTGTTAAGTGATGAAAGCATTCTTAGTTTACCTGCCTAAAACGTATGCACAGTACTGTATATCCCATAAAGCTTTTACATCTGGGCTTTTCGATCTTGTCTTTGAATTGACATTTGCATGAACATACACTAAATGACTTTTTACATTACATACTCAATGTTTTGATCATATATACAGTGCTGTGAAAAAGTATTTGCCCCCTTCCTGATTTTTTATTTTTTTTTATTTTTGTCACACTTAAATGATTCAGATCATCACACAAATTTGTATATTAGACAAACGTAGCCCGAGTAAATACAAAATGCAGTTTTTAAATGATGATTTCATTTATTAAGTGAAAAAGTCTATCCAAACTTACTTGGCCCTCTGTGAAAAAGTATTTGCCCCCTAAGCCTAATAACTGGTTGTCCCACCCTTGGCGGCAACAACTGCAATCAAATGTTTGCGATAACTGCTAATGAGTCTCTCACATCGCTGTGGAGGAATTTTGGCCCACTCTTCTTTGCAGAATTCTTTTAATTCAGCAACATTGGATGGTTTTTGAGCATAAATGGCTTGTTTAAGTTCTTGCCAGAGCATCTCAATCCGATTTAAGTCTGGACTTTGACTAGGCCACTCCAAAACCTTCATTTTGTTTATTTTGAGCCATTCAGATGTTGACTTGCTTGTGTATTTCGGATCATTGTCCTAATGCATAACCCAAGTGCTCTTGAGCTCGAGGTCACGAACTGATGGCCGGACATTCTCCTTCAGGATTTTCTGTTAGAGAGCAGAATTCATGGTTCCATCAATTATGGCAAGTGATCCAGGTCCTGACGCTGCAAAGCAGCCCCAGAACATCACACTACCACTGCCATGTTGGACTGTTGGTATGATGTTGTTTTTATGAAATGCTGTGTTAGTTTTACGCCAGACGTAACAGGACCCACACCTTCCAAAAAGTTCAATTTCTTTTTTTGATCAGTCCACAGAATATTTGCCCAAAAGTCTTAGGGATCAACAACATGTTTTTTGGCAAATATGAGACGAGCCTTTGTGTTCTTTTTGGTCAGCAGTGGCTTTCACCTGGGAACTCTCCCATGGATGCCATTTTTGCCCAGTCTCTTTCTTATTGTTGAATCATGAACACTGACCTTAACTGAAGCATGTCATGCCTGCAGTTCCTTAGATGTTGTTCTGGGTCTTTTATGACCTCCAGGATGAGTCGTTGATGTGCTATTGGAGTAATTTTGGTAGGCCGGCAACTCCTGGGAAGGTTCACAGCTGTTCCAAGTCTTCTCCATATGTGGATAATGGCTCTCACTGTGGTTCGCTGAAGTCCCAAATGGCTTTGTAACCCTTTCCAGACTGCTAGATGACAATAACTTTGTTTCTCATCTGTTTTTTGAATTTCTTTAGATCGCGGCATGATGTGTTGTTTTTTAGATATTTTAGTCTACTTAACTTAGTCAGAAAGCTTCTATTTAACTGATTTCTAGATTAAACAGTTCTGGCAGTAATCAGGCATGGGTGTGGCTAGTGACATTGAACTCAGCTTACCAAAAAATGTGGTTTATCACAGTTTATTCAGGATTTATCAAGAGGGGGCAAATACTTTTTCACATAGGGCCAGATAGGTTTGGATAGCTTTTTTCCCCTAATAAATGAAATCCTCATTTAAAAACTGCATTTTGTATTTACTCTGGTTATCTTTGTCTAATATAAAAATTAGTTTGATGATCTGAAACATTTAAGTGTGACAAATATGCAAAAAACTAAGAAACTCGGAAGGGGGCAAATACTTTTTCACAGCACTGTATATATATGTATGTATACAAATAGCAGCTATTCCATTTTAACTACAATGCAATTACTTTTTCTTACTCAATGGTCCAGGCACAGCCACTTCAGACTCTGTGTCTGTGGACTGTGGAATTTGTTGTAAAGGTTGGTTAACTGTGCATGTATACTTCTTAGAGAAACCCTCACCATTCTTCATTTCTGCTGTGCAGTGGTCAAAATCCTCTGCAAAAATGTTGATCCAGACCACACCATAAAGTCACAGTATTTTCGTCCAGTCAAAAACAACTGTGTTTGCACTCGGTATTAGTACTGATGTTTTCTATCAAGTTCATATCAGTCTTCTGAATGGGAGCGATAACAAATTTAACACGAACTAGTTCGTTTTTGGAACCGTGAATTTAGATCAACATTTTTGGAAATGATCTGGATGGACAGAAAACACATGATTCAGAAAAATCGACTAAGACATAACTATATGAAGCATACAAATTATAAAATTTTAAAGGGCATAAAACATCGGTGAATATATAGTATCTACCTGTATTCCTTCACTGCTGGTGGAACCGGGATGTTCTTCAATGACCACTGCCCATCTGCACCTTTGATTCTCCTCTGCACTGTCTCCTCTGCATGGACCGTGTGGAGTGTTGAGCACATGGAGACATCCCTCGTGTCTCGCCACTGGACGAAGAGGAGGGAGTCCTTCCTGATCCAACGGATACTGCCACGGGGAGACTTTAAGACAAGAACGTTGACATTGCTTTTTGGGAAACCAATTATGTTTCTGCGGATGGTTCCACACACCAAAATCCTCTTCTGAAGGAGGTCGCGGAAAAGGATGGGACTTGTATAAAAATTCTCCACAAAGAGCTTGTAGCTCGATCCCAGCATTTGTGTGTCAATGAGCGCCATAACAGAATCGTAACTCAGCCCCTTGCTAGTAATTCCCTGTAGCTTCCCTTGATAGACAAAAATGTCCCATGTATAACCGTTCCTGGAGTCCACCAGAACGAAGAAAGTTTGTAACCCCATCGAACAGGTTTGTTCTTCATGTACTGTTTCAGTCCAATGCTGGCTTTGGAGGCAACCATGCGCTCATCTATGGCAATATCTTGGCTCGGGTGATAATTCCTTTTGCAGGCTTCTCTTATCTCATCATAGATGGGTTTGATTTTGCAGAGTCGATCGAAGGCTGCTGTGCCTCTGCTCGTTAGCAGCATCGCCACCAAGCTACTGAGGTGAAGTGCCCGGGAGATCCTGAGGAACCTCTTACTGCTCATTACCTGTCTCGGGAATGGCAAACAGTACAGTTTGCTCTGTCGCCAATAGTCATTAAATCCACAGCATTTTACAATACCCATGTACAGAACCATGGACATGAATTAATACATGTCCTGTAATGTCACAATAACCCATGGTTTGGTGGGTGTGGAGTAGTGGGTGTGGACGGGTGGGTCTGAAGGTGGGCTGTGGTGGTGTCACATCTGCATCATCAACATCATTCCATCTCTCTCAAGATGGGCTGGATGACACAACAGCTTGACTGCGGCTGCTGCCGCTTCTCCCTCTCGCCCTCCCTCTCCCTCCCTGTCCTCTGCCTCGGGGTCTTCTCCTGCTGGCAGAAACTCTCTGAGGAGTTGGGGGATTGGGCTCTTCTCCTGAGGAACTGTCCTGCTGCTCCACTCGACGTGGCCACTTGCTGGCTGGACACGATGTAACCGGCTCCCAAGCCGTATCTGAATCAGATGATTGCCTATTCTGTGAAAATAAAGAAATAACGTTCATTTACAAATCTAGATAAAACATGTATGCATTCTACACAAACAAACATCTTCCCCCACATGTACAGTGCTGTGACAAAGTATTTGCCCCCTTCCGAGTTCCTTAGTTTTTTGCATATTTGTCACACTTAAATGTTTCAGATCATCAAACAAATTTTAATATTAGACAATGATAACCCGAGTAAATACAAAATGCAGTTTTTAAATGATGATTTCATTTATTAAGGGAAAAAAGCTATCCAAACCTATCTGGACCTATGTGAAAAAGTATTTGCCCCCTCTTGATAAATCCTGAATAAACTGTGATAAACCACATTTTTTGGAAAGCTGAGTTCAATGCCACTAGCCACACCCATTCCTGATTACTGCCAGAACTGTTTAATCTAGAAATCAGTTAAATAGAAGCTGTCTGACAAAGTTAAGTAGACTAAAATATCTCAAAAAACAACACATCATGCCGCGATCTAAAGAAATTCAAAAACAGATGATAAAACAAAGTTATTGACATGTAGCAGTCCGGAAAGGGTTACAAAGCCATTTCTAAGGCTTTGGGACTTCAGCGAACCACGGTGAGAGCCATTATCCACAAATGGAGAAGACTTGGAACAGTGGTGAACCTTCCCAGGAGTTACCGGCCTACCAAAATCACTCCAATAGCACATCAACGACTCATCCAGGAGGTCATAAAAGACCCCAGAACAACATCTAAGGAACTGCAGGCCTCACTTGCTTCAGTTAAGGTCAGTGTTCATGATTCAACAATAAGATAGAGACTGAGCAAAAATGGCATCCATGGGAGAGTTCCAAGGCGAAAGCCACTGCTGACCAAAAAGAACACAAAGGCTTGTCTCACATTTGCCAAAAAACATATTGTTGATCCCCAAGACTTTTGGGCAAATATTCTGTGGACTGATGAAAAAAAAATTTAACTTTTTGGAAGGGTTAGGTCCTGTTACGTCTGGCATAAAACGAACAAAGCATTTCATAAAATAACATCATACCTAAAGTCAAACATGGCGGTGGTAGTGTGATGTTCTGGGGCTGGTTTGCAGCTTCAGGACCTGGATGACTTGCCATAATTGATGGAACCATGGATTTTGCTCTCTAACAGAAAATCCTGAAGGAGAATGTCCGGCCATCAGTTTGTGACATGAAGCTCAAGCGCACTTGGGTTATGCAACAGGACAATGAGCCGAAATACACAAGCAAGTCAACATCTGAATGGCTCAAAATAAACAAAATGAAGGTTTTGGAGTGGCCTAATCAGAGTCCAGACTTAAATAGGATTGAGATGCTCTGGCATGAACTTAAACAAGCCATTTATGCTCGAAAACCATCCAATGTTACTGAATTTAAAGAATTCTGCAAAGAAGAGTGGTCCAAAATTCCTCCACAGCGATGTGAGAGACTCATTGGCAGTTATCACAAACATCTGATTGCAGTTGTTGCCCCAAATGGTGGCACAACCAGTTATTAGGCTTAGGGGGCAATTACTTTTTTCACAGAGGTCCGAGTAGGTTTGGATAGACTTTTTCACTTAATAAATTAAATCATCATTTAAAAACTGCATTTTGTATTTACTCGGGCTACCTTTGTCTAATATACACATTTGTGTGATTATCTGAATCATTTAAGTGTGACAAAAATGCAAAAACGTAGGAAACCAGAAAGGGGGCAAATACTTTTTCACAGCACTGTATATGCACACCTATTCACTTCCAATCTTCAAAATTCAAACAAAGGCTACACTCATCTCTCCCACATCTAAATCCACACCTTTTACTAATCAACAGTAAATCCTAAAAAAACTAAAAAAACACGAACACACACACAGTAATTTATAAGTTATATATTATAATAAAATACGTACTTGTCAAGAGTAATGTCTCGTCCTTCCTGAAACATGGCCTCTGCCTCGGAGTCGAACGACTTGTCGCTGTCTTCCTGTGATACGTCATCATCAGACTTGTCGCTTGCACGCTGATAACACAGATCCCTGGCTTCTTCGGTTGTGAAGTTCCGTTTCTCTAAACGTTTCACCATAGTGTAGCTTCAAAACTCTCCAAAGCAAGACAGAGTTCTGCGCACAGATTTCAGAGGCAACACTCTCGGACTTTTACGCACGGATCTCAAAAGCACCGCTCACTTACTTTTACGCACTGAGGCGAGATCCTTTGGAACCAGGTGTCCGCTGTTGTGTAGTGACTTGCTGGGTGTTGATATTTATCTATCAGGTCGAGCAGGACACGTACTTGCTGGAAAATGTCATTGGCCAAACGATAAGACAGTCATAAGAACAATCGATTGCAATTGACTGAGTCTGTACACGCCAGAAGAAGGGCTCTCGTTGGATATTGTAGGCTGTGGACAACCCATGCATTCTCCAATTGGGCCGAATGAGCTGTCCATCTAAAGTTCAGGGTGCAGCCACCATTTTGATATCCAGAGAGCTGCTTTGTTTACATTAAATAGAAGTTAGAGAGGAAAATAAGTCAAAGTTGGCACATAGCTGCTGGCTACTCTGAGATTACACAACAGTTGACTGTGGCTATTCTTTGATGAAATATAGTTTTTTGGTGCTGCGGACCGGTTGGATGTCAGACAATATTTTCACAGACCGGCCGTTAAGGTGTGCCTACGGAGCCTCATTACGGAGTCCCTCTGGTGACAGCGGTAGATTTTTTTAATTATTTAATGGAATTTGGAGAGGTTTTTTTGGGTTATTTAAGAAAAAAATGAATTGTTAATTAAAAAAAAATCCAGCGATGTCACTACAGATAGGATGTCGGAAATGACAACAGAGTTTTTCGTGCTGTTGTGGCGATCTCAGGGTATTCTGCCGTGACTTTAATCCAGGACACCGGCAGAGTTGTTTTCTCAAACATACTTTTAAGGCATTTAAAGTAATTTGTGATCTCCAGCAGCTGATCTTCTTCCTAAACAGACATGCTGGATTCACCTGGTTTGTTGACAAATGGGTCCGACAAATACCGTGTTGGTTTGTGTTCAGCGAAAAAGTGACGTGACCGAGACAAGCGTCTTGAAATCCGTAAAGCATGAGTCATAAAGGAGAGGATCCGGTATTTTTTCAAAATAAAACACCGTTTTATTTTGAAAAATGACCGGATAATAGATCAAACAGAAAAAATTTAAATTGTTTATTCTTTCTGTACGGCCCAGTACCAAATGACCCACGGCCCGATACCGGGCCACGGCCCGGGGGTTGGGGACCACTGGTTTACATCAGTGGAATAAGAAGAATCTTAGCTAGCTAACAATATGTTGCATTAGTACCTAGCTGAACGACACAGTTCTGTAAATAACAATGTTTGACGCTGATCGGTAAAACAGCGCACCTTTAGGCGCCGCCGGGAGGATGATGCACAGGAAGTTAATAAGAGAAAATTGCGGGTCCTCCAGGTTTTTATGTCCTTGAGACATGCTCGAAGTTTAGTTAATTGATTACTTTGTTCAGGTTTTATTGACAAGTATAACTGGGTGTTATACGCATTGCAGTGGAAATTTACTGAGCGTGTCCCGATAATGTTTCCAAGTGGAAGCATATATAATGAGAATAAGATTGGGCCGAGCACAGAGCCCTGTGGAACACCATGGTTAACTTTGTTGCGCACAGACGACTCATCATTAATTTGCAGCGATCAGAAAAATAAGATTTAAACCAGTAAAGGGCGGTTCCATTAATGCTAATTAACTGTTTAAGTCTTTGTAATAAAATGTTATGGTCAATTGTGTTGAATGCTCCACTACGATCTAACAGAACGACAGACACAATTCCCTGATCTGAAGCTATTAGAAGGTCATTAGTGACTTTTGCCAAGGCTGTCTCTGTGCTGTGATTGGCTCTGAACCCAGAATGAAAGTCAATCAATCAATCAATCAAATTTTATTTGTATAGCCCATATTCACAAATTACATTCATCTCATAGGGCTTTAACAGGGTGTGGCATCCTCTGTCCTTAACCCTCAGCAAGAGTGAGGAAAAACTACTAAAAACCCTTTTAACAGGGTAAAAATAAGTAGAAACCTCAGAGAGAGCCACATGTGAGGGATCCCTCTCCCAGGACGGACAGAAGTGCAATAGATGCCACGTGTAGAAAACATTCATCATTAAAGTCTTTAGCGGCATTGATGCAGTCCCGCTGCAATTACAGTCCATGGTCAGCAACCAGCAGGACCACGATCCACCATCCAGATCAGAGGCCACTCCAGTCCTCAGTCACCGTCCACCGCCGCCCACCAGGACCCACCACGAGCCATCGCCGTGGCCCTGGTCCACCTCCTTTACCCAGTGCCAACGCGACACAGGGTCCGCCACCAGCACCACGATCAGCCGACACGACACAGAATCCGCCACACTGGGTCCACCACTGCGACCCCCGATGCGCGATCCACAAACAGCAATCCATGGTGCGGCCACAGAGGCCCTGGATCTGCGGGTGTTAAAGCAAAGGGACCCCGGGGAAGTTAGGGATGGAGAAGAGGAAGGAGAAGCTGGAAAAAGAAGCTCCGTGTGTCATATGTCATTAAATAGAGCAAGTTACGTTCTGCCTCACTAATTAACTCTAACTATAAGCTTTATCAAAAAGAAAGGTTTTGAGCCTACTCTTAAACAAACTGATGGTGTCTGCCTCCCGAACTGAAATTGGTAGATTATTCCACAAGTGAGGGGCTTGATGGCTAAAAGCTCTGGCTCCTACTCTACTTTTAGAGACTTTAGGGACGACAAGTAAGCCTGAATTCTGGGAGCGGAGTGCTCTAGCTGGTTTATAAGGTATTAACAGCTCTTTAAGGTAAAAAGGCGCTATATTATTAAGGGCCTTGAAGGTGAGGAGGAGAATTTTAAATTCTACTCTAGATTTAACTGGAAGCCAGTGTAGCGAAGCTAATACTGGAGAAATGTGCTCTCTTTTCTTTGTTCTTGTCAGGACACGTGCTGCGGCATTTTGGACAAGCTGTAGAGTCTTTAACGACTTACTGCTGGAGCCTGATAATAATGAGTTACAATAGTCCAGTCTCGATGTAACGAAGGCGTGGACTAGTTTTTCTGCATCTTTTTGCGAAAGGACATGTCTGATTTTTGAGATATTACGCAAGTGGAAAAAGGCAGTCCGAGAAATTTGTATTAAATGACTATTAAATGATAAATCAGGATCGAAGATCACTCCCAAGTTCCTGACTGTTTCGTTGGAAGCAAGGGCAATGTCGTCTAGCGCAGCTATATCATTAGATAATTTATCTCTAAGGTGTTTGGGGCCAAGTATTATAACCTCTGTTTTGTCTGAGTTTAATAAGAGAAAATTGCGGGTCATCCAGGTTTTTATGTCCTTGAGACATGCTCGAAGTTTAGTTAATTGATTACTTTGTTCTGGTTTTATTGACAAGTATAACTGGGTGTCATCCGCATAGCAGTGGAAATTTACCGAGTGTGTCCTGATAATGTTTCCTAGTGGAAGCATATATAATGAGAATAAAGTTGGGCCGAGCACAGAGCCCTGTGGAACACCATGGTTAACTTTGGTGCGCACAGATGTCTCATCATTAATTTGCACGAATTGGGAGCGATCAGAAAAATAAGATTTAAACCAATTAAGGGCAGTTCCATTAATTTTAATTAACTGTTTGAGTCTTTGTAATAAAATTTGATGGTCAATTGTGTCGAATGCTGCACTGAGATCTAACAGAACGAGGACAGACACAAGTCCCTGATCTGAGGCTATTAAAAGGTCATTAGTGACTTTTGCCAAGGCTGTTTCTGTGCTGTGATTGGCTCTAAACCCCGACTGAAAGTCTTCATATATATTATTTTCCTGGAGAAACTCACACAGCTGATTGGCTACAACTTTTTCTAAGATTTTAGACATGAAGGGGAGATTAGATATTGTTCTGTAATTGGCCAAAACCTCTGGTTCTAGGGTGGTTTTTTTGAGAAGGGGTTTGATTACAGCTATTTTAGTAGACTGTGGTACATAACGTGGTGATAATGACTGATTGATTGCATTAAGTAACAAACCCTCAATTAGGGGCAGAATTTCTGTAAGTAATTTTGTCGGAATCGGATCTAAGATAAATGATGTTAGTTTAGAACCTGAGATTATTTTGGTAAACTGAACACGGGTGATCAGAGAGAAACTGTCTAATAGGGATGAGCGAGTACAGCATTATCTGTATCTGTATCTGTTAACCATATGAATTATCTGTATCCGTATCCGTACGCGGAGTGGGCGGGGCCTAACCCGGAAGTGGGTGTGATTTAACTAGAGATGAGCAGGATACTCGGCTGAAACGAGTATCCGGTACGGATAAAGCACTTTTGCCGAGCACAAGTATAATACGAGTAATACAAGTCAA
Source organism: Pseudopleuronectes americanus (assembly GCA_038501795.1). NCBI lineage: Eukaryota > Metazoa > Chordata > Actinopteri > Pleuronectiformes > Pleuronectidae > Pseudopleuronectes > Pseudopleuronectes americanus. Next base: position 426,435 of record CM076724.1, read on the forward strand.
TATCTGTGCTCGGACAATCCTCACACAGCGTCACAGCGCTCCTCCCCTTCACACACCGCTCTGCTCACTCACTCACAGAACAGCTCTCTGTCTCTTAGTCACTCAGGTTCGCGGGTCTTTCCCGTTAACGTTTAGGGTTTATTCAGCTTGAAGTTTGTTTTTATTTCAGTTTGTACTTACTTACTAACCAGTAGAGTTCTGTTAAACGTGGGTTCGTTCAGACGTGGTGCTGGTAGAAAGCGACTCGCGTTGCGTCTTAAAGTGCTACTAAATTGTTAGTTTAAAAATAAAATAAAATGTAAAATGTTTTCAAATTTTATTTTTTTTCAATTTTTTTTTCAATTTTGATGATGCGGGCCAATTAAAAATGCATGGCGGGCCGCAGTTGGCCCGCGGGCCGTAGTTTGGACACTCCTGCTCTATGGGGTTGTGTGACTGATCCAGAGGGAGTGCAGAGAAGTGTTTAGCACTGCAGCTCTGCTTCCTGGTCCCAACTATAGGTTGTCATGTAATAGACTGAGTAATATTCCTAGATAAGAGAGATGCTCCAGCCAAAGTGGGATGAACGCCGTCTCTCCTAACAAGACCAGGTTTTCTCCAAAAAGTTTGCCAAGTATCTACAAAGCCCACACCATTTACAGGACACCACCTCGACAGCCAGTGGTTACAAGACAACATGCGGCTAAACATGTCATCACCTGTTGTGTTAGGTAGAGGGCCAGAGAAAAGTACTGTGTCCGACATCGTTTTTGCAAAAAGCACACATCGACTCAACATTAACTTTAGTGACCTCTGTTACGCCCCTAGTCTAGGGGAAACACAGCGACATAACATGATTGCTGCTCCCCATTCTTCCCACTCCCAAGCAGGCCAGACTGTGTCACACGGTATTCACATAAAGTGGTAGCTTTTTTATTTTTGCGTCAGAGGGAGAGAAGGCCAACACAACAAACAAAACAATCTGTTTTCCCTACCTTCCTGCTTCAAACAAAACGGTTAACAAAAAGACAAAAGCTTACCTAACTCCTAACCAAAACACAGGAGAAAACGAGGGTAAAAGAAAATGGCTTCTCCCTTCTACCGGGCTACCACACACAGTTTACTACAAAACAAATCATCTTTAACAAACTCGGACAACAGAGGTTCCATATCAGGCAACAAAACAACAATACTTTAACTCGACACTGGTCCCAGTTGGAAGTGGGTGAATCGGTGGAGAGAGGAAGACTGCAGTCTGTCAGGGCTTCAAATAGGCTCCTCTCTCCACTCTGGCCAATCCTGGAGCATCCAATCAGCAGGTCCAACCTGCTATCAATTTGGGGCACACACACACACACACACTCACCGAAGACAATCTAGGAGGAGAAACAGAACATTATCATACATACACTACATCCTCTAACACACAGGGTCGTAACACCTCCGACATGCGAAGCCGGGAGTCATGCTGACGACATGAATTTACGATTTTAATGTATTTACGCTTAGTTTTAGCCAGCAACTTCAGTTTAGTTGCAGCTATATATTTTCTTTTGAGTTTTCATTTTGTTGTGTCTGTTTTTGGTGTACTAAGACCTCATAGTAACAGTCTCAGCTAAATGATCAATAAGCATAGTAGGATAATTGAGCACATATAACATTCGTGGAAGGCAGCTTTTTGTTCGTTGCCACTGATTTGTATGCCTTTGACACAAGCTGCTCTCCTGCACCAGTTGTCTTGCAGAGCTCATTCTTTTCTGTCACAATTGTCTGTCTCTTATTTGTCTCTACTCTGAGGTTTACTCCTTATATTGTCACATGAGTGATTTCTGTGGTGGATATGAATCATGACCATATGTTCAGTACATGGTGTGCCCATGCAGTCAGCTTCGAGCTGAATAAGGAGAGGACTGGCAGGGTGCTGGCTCTGTTTCTCAGGGAGTGTGACGTCCCTTGTGGCAGGAGGTTAGGTTTCTGGCTTGACTGCAGCCTGGACCGGGCTCTGAGGGGATGTGACCCACTGAGCCTGGCAGAGCCCCTGGCTCTGGCAATCTGCTGCTCCCCTGGATACTGCTGGGCAGGGCTGTTAGGTAACGTCTTTTATATGACAGAATCAGGATTATATCATGCACAAAAACATCTCAGATAAACAAATCTGTACATAAGCACCAAGTCAATTTCCTTAAAACCATATCAGTTTATTGAGAGTTCATTTAAAACTTTTCAACTTTTCCTAATCTAAAGTCACTATATTTATAAGTACAATTACTGTAAGTCATATCATGTCTTTTGGTCGCATTTGATCTGCAGACCTTACAGAAATATTAACATAGATGGACAGGATAAGCTATCAATGCAAAGACTTGTAAAGTGACTAATTTAAAAAAGCTTATTTGAACTTTTACATGAGCATTTTTTGAATACTTATCGATAACCCCACCAATTTAATGTGAAAAGTAGCAATAAATATTGTTAAATATTATTTACTGACTGCACATAGACATTATTATATACTAATATTTCAATTTATATTGAACAATCATAACGCCTATTTGATATTTTACTATTCCTAACCTTGAAGATTTATTTTCTATCTATGTCTTTTAATTGAATACCCCTTATTTACATTAATAGTAATATGAATATAATAACTTTAATTAAACTCTGTTTATTCTGCTGTGAACCACAATGTTTATCTGTCTTTGTCACATACGTACAGTACATATTTCCTACACTTCCTGAACCAATTTCAAAGTAAAAGCACTCCAGCCTTTCACTTTCTGAATCTTCTGGGGCTTTGATTGTTATCGTGAAGATGCACATCTTCATACCTACAATACACAAACAGACTTGTGTTCAAGGAAATGCAAGAGATCTACCAGCAGCTCTGCCGCCAGTAGTGAAAATGCTGGCCATGTGAACAACAGACAACCAACACACAGCTGATCTACTCTACTTTTAGAGACTTTAGGGAAGAATAATTCTGAATTCTGGGTGTGCAGTGCTCTAGTTGGGTGACTCACTGGTTACACAACACTAGTAATTAAGTAGCTTGGTGTGAACGTATCAGGATCAGCTTACATCCACGACATGGTTAAATCTTACTAACCCTGTCCCCTCTGCTCTGCATCAGCCATTAGGCTTGCTGCCCCCTCACTGCGAGTCACACGTTAGACACTCTACAAAATCACAACTGTTTGCTGTCATGGCTACCCAATGGTGGAACGAGCACCCCATCGACATCAAGACAGCAGAAGATCGTCTGTGGCAGGCTAAAGGCACATCTCTTCAGACTACACCTCAGCTAAAAAGATGATGGTCTAAAAATAATTAATACAAAAATAAGTTAAGTTGCTCTTATATGTTGCACGGACAAATTGCACTTTGTAGTTTGGCTTTTTTTTAAGCTATTGCTCTTATATGATTCTTGCTGTTCAGGGTTTGTACCCTCATGGTTAAATCCCCTTTCATGATTCACTTGGCAGAGAGGCTTTACACGTTGATGTTGTGAAAGGGATTCTTTCAGGGGTGTGGAACCTCTAGTCTGTGGGCAATTGATACATAGTGGGTGATTGTGTCCTAGGAGGGAGAGTGGATCATCCACTAACTGGTTGGTCGATGGTGGTTTGCATGCCAAAGTGTCCTTGTGGAAGATACCGATCCCTGAAAATTGCTCCTTACAGCTGTGCTGGCACTGAGTGAATGGTGTGTGATAGAAAAAGAACTGTGTGATTTTGTGTGTAAATGGTTGAATGCGACATGCGCTGTGAAGCGCTTTGAGAACTAGATAAGACTTGAAAAGCACTACATAAATACAGTCCATTTATCATTAAGATACAAAAAAACAACTCAGCATGAGAACAAATCTCATAACAATTGCTTTTCCTTATCAATAAAATAAAGCATCCTTGCACAGTAGGGAAAGGGTGAAGGAAAAGCTCACTTTGCTGTTGGTGTCATTAGTAACAAGCATCATGGCGAAGGGTCGTCAAAAGAGCAGTTGACGCGTACATTTTTTCTAAGACAAGCCAGTGTTACTATATAATTAAACAAATGACCTGCCAAGACAAATGATTTTCGATATAACATTTTAAATAGGACTTTGGTGCTTGCTTTCCCAAGACCACACTCTGAGAGAGACAATGTTAAATGACCGAGTTTATTGTTGATTGAGCAATAAGCTAAGAAGTTGAGACCTCATTCAGAAAGATAATTTGTTAAGATGACTTGTTGCTTGTTTAAGGTCATGACCTTAACATATAAAAGACCTTGAGATAATTTATGATGTGATTTGCCACCTTACAATTGTAATGGAATTGCTGTTGTGGCGCTGCCAGACCCCAAAAAAACAAAGTATCAGTTTGTCACCAAGAACCATGAGCAGATTATAGATAGATATAAATAAACATTAATGGACACCTTAAGAAATTTTCCTTTTTTCTCTGATCAACAATGTAACAACAAACATAAGAAAACAGACCAACTGTGAACTACTCTACTGTAAGTATAATTACAATTCTGTATGTCTTTCCAAGGATGTTACAAAAAACGAAATGATCCTCCATCATATAAGGTTCCCAATCCCCCCGTTCTATTTTGACCTAAACCATGTTCTTCTGACTAAAACCAAACTCCAATTTAATGACAAATAAATCAATACATATTTTGATTCTATACAGGACTTGAACCCCAATCTCCTCTTTGAAAGGGTGACTAAATCATTCAATAAATAACGCTATATTTGTATAGCCCATATTCATAAATCACAATTTGCCTCATAGAGCTCACCAAGGTGCAACATTGTCTGTGTTTAAAAATATGCTGATGAAGGGGTGAAGTGTTTGAGAAAACCCTTTTTGAGTTTCAGGGGTAAACAGCATTGCAGCCAAAAGCCAATACAATTGAAGTAACTGGGGGACCACTTAAAACGTAAAAAAACCCCCCCACTATATTTCTCCATACTGCTTCTGTGGTGTCATCTGAGTGTCCATTATCCCGGACATTCAAATTCGACTCTCTCATTGAACAAATGCTGAAGTGATTCACTCCCTTGGTAAATGTGCTGCTCATATTTTAATATAATCACTTGAATCAAATCCAAATGGTACACTGCCCTATTAGCTTCAAGGACAATACAGATGCCTCAACTGCACTGTGGCCAATTCATAGCTTCTGTTTCGGCAGTTCAATCCCCAGTCTGACCCATCTGCATGCCGAAGTGTCCTTGGGCAAGATGCTGAGCCCTGAATGGCCCCCCATAGAATAACAAACTGCTGTGAGTAGATGCACTGTTTGAATGTGTGTGGGAATGGGTGAATGTAAATCTGTACTATAAAGCGCTTTGAGTGGTCATCAAGACTAGAAAAGCGCTTTATAAATACAAAACCATTTACCATTTAAAACGCATTGATGACGGCTGTAAGACCACAACATTTTAAATAAAACTTGATGCTTAACCCCTGAATGTTTTTCAATTAGATTCACTTGGTCCAGAGACTCAGAGATTCAACTGTCTAAGACAGCCTGTTTGGACTGCAATAGTTTTGCTCTCAAACAAATGAGCATCTGCCCTTGAAAATTATCTCCGACCTTGGCCAGATCAGAGTCAGTTCAACATCATGTGCTTTTAATGTTGCAGAATGAGCAACTGGATAAATTAGATTAAGTTTCCTTGTTGCATTTGTTCACTGCTTTGAAAGAAAATAACCTCCTGAGTATTTAAACCGAAACCTGAGTAGAGAGATACACTTGAGCTCTGGCTCAGGAAGAGAAAACACAAAAGCAATGGGCCTCATTCCCCAATATCTTGTGCTTAAGAGTGTGCACAGACTTTGTTCTTACCTAAGAACAAATCACATACAAGAAAACATTTTTGAATGGGAAGAAAAGCTCTGTTCAAGGTTGATATAAAGCATTGCAGCTACAAAACGAACTTGCTTTAACTTTGAAGATAAAGTGTTATGTTATAAATATGTGTATTGCAGACAACAACATAAAGCACACTGTATCATAAAATAATTCTGTATTGACCTTGAGCTGCACTTGAATGCTTCTGTTAAGTTGTCTACATGAACCCTGGAGATGAATTGTCAGGCTCTTTAATACATCAATCTATATCAGTTGCTACTGAATGTAAACTGAGGCTAGAACAAGTAGCCAGCAGAGACCTTATCTTTCAAATTGTGCTGCCAGGACATAAATGTGCATGCGTTGTCTGATGTTTCCCATAGCTGTGGTTGTCAAAAGACAAGAAAATCTTAAAACTTTGTTGTTGCATATCCAACTGGAATTGGTTGGGTTTCTTGAAAAGGTTTCACCTGTATATATCTCTCCTCATTTGTTGTTGCTTTATACAAAGAAAACTACACATCCCAGACATTCACAGTGATAACAAATGTCAGCTGAAACTAAACTCTGAACTTCTTTATCAATCTTCATTAGTCAGCTAAAATTGTTTTGACTAATTATGAGTTAAATACAGAATCGCATCAAAATAATCCTCAGGTAACTTCCTCTCCATCCACAAAATCCACAACAGAAGCATTGCATCTTCACGCACTGGTATCTGCCCCAAATTTTTTTTTATAAGGCTTCAATATAGGATTACGAAGTAGAAATAACTAATGTGCAGTGCATTAAGCCAGAGCATTAAGCCTTAGCACACTGTGAACATACTATGTAGGGGAGAGCGGGGTAATTTTTTACATTTGCTCCCCTCTTGGCGAGCTTAAATGATATATCAGTAAAATGTACACATTTCCCATTAATTCAGCATGTTTTCTAGCGATGGAAATGATCAGAATGTCTTCGGGACAAAGGGCAGTGAAAATATGATTGTTTTAAAAAAAGTGGTCTTGTGTTCCAGCACATTACCGGCACATTGTTTGTCTGTCCAATTGGCAGGGACATGGATATTGTTTTTCTCTGAGTATTCAAATGCCAGTTCACGGCACTTAACCTGAGCAAGGCAATGGAACTGGTCAGCTAGTTGTTTCAAGTGTTTGGCCAGCTCTTCCTACATCTCATCTGTGAATATTCTCTTTACCTACTGCACCCCAGGCTACTGATTTTACTTTCCCTTTCTCTTTTTCCTTTATGAATCTTTTGAGGGTTGTCTTGTCAATATTTCTATCCCTTTCAGCTTTTCTTAAGAACTTCTTCCCTTGCATGACCTCAGCGGCTACACTCTCCATCTCTGAGAGGGGTGTTTGGCCCGAGGTTGTCTTCCTGGTGTAGTTTCTTGGCATGATTGCTTTTCTAAAATGTTTATGACATTACAAATAAAACATATGTAATGTAATATAACACTAAGATATATTAAGACTAAACTTAACTTGTGCTTAATGGTAGGGTTAAGTGAGACAGTGTCTGACCTTACCCGACAGCATTTGTCCCACTTTACCCCACAGCCACCGTTTTAGAAAAAACATCTCTTAGGAATTCAGGCTAATCTTCAGCTAGCATCAATCACATGGTTTTATATGTTGGAAGTTCACCAACATGTATGATATAAGTTTTTCTACCTGATTCAATTTGTTTTGACACAACAGTTGATTAAGTTCAAAGCAAGAAAATTTACTTTTACATGCAAAAAACACGTTTTTGTGAAAAAACATACTTTCCACAGCACCAGCACCAACTTCTCCTTCATGGCAAGGGGGGAATGGGAGGGGCTTGAAAACATAATGGTCAAATGACCACAAATGTGTTCCGTTGCCTAGATACAGGGGGTGTCTCACATTACCCAATGTCCCACATTACCCCGCTCTCCCCTAAAGGGTAAATTAACTGTATTTATATATCACTTTTCTAGTCTTCATGACCATTTGATTTATGTTACAGGTCACATAAATCCAGGAATTTCGGGCTTTCAAGTTCATTCTGAACCAAAATAATAGGTTTGAAAGGTGCCTTGGCCCAAAATGTTTGATTAAAAGAGGTTGCCTCAGTCCATTTTTCAGTTCATGTAGTTTAGTTTATTAAGTCCATTCTAAAGACTGGTCTTAACAGAGCCAGTCTTAGCAGGTAAGACCAGTCTTAGCAAACAGCAATTGGTGATACCATCCTCATATAGACTATCAGTAGGACATGAAAAGAAAGAGGTTTTGTTTGGAAAGGACTCCAGACTGAATCAGCAGTCAGAGACAGAGCTGGATGTGATAGTAAAGTGCCAGGAGGCAAACTGCCAGCTGAACTTAGAACGCTTTAACCCGTTGGATTTCTTAAAATAACAGGAAAATAAACAAGTCTTTCAAAACAGGCTAACTAAGTTGGCCTTCGTTAACGTTAAGTGCTTCCCCTTAAGAAGAATCTGACAGAGGCTGAAAGGATGGGCTTTTGCTCTACTGCAGGCACACACACTGCTGGGACCAATAATGGGATCTGCACTAAGCTCATCATTTTCGGTGCACCAATCCCACTAGCCAGTGTCTCGAACCAGTGTCTCGAACAAACTACTTTAAATGACACACATAATCTTTCTAAAAACTACACAATAAAGTTTTTTAATTTATATCTTACACTTTCTTTTGCAAACAGCCCTGCAATTAACAACAGCTAATGGTCAGTAGAAAGAGCCCATCAATACCCACCAAACAATAAAGCCACTGCAGTCCAGAACAAGTATGTTGCATTTCTCACTGAATATTAGCAGAACCCTTATCTGGGAAATTATTCAAGATTAAGCAGGATGCTAATATAATCTCACAAGGGAAATATCCTACAGGTAATTGATGGAAATAACCAGGTTTGAGTGAAATATTGTTTTAATCCGATCTAAGTAATATGACAATATGAACTGAAACACGACCACACAAGCTTAAAACATAAGTACAAAATATAGGTACATTTTCCCATAAAATTGTATCAAGTTATCACTTAGCAACAAGCTCAACACTAGCCAGTCAACATCAAAAGAGATAAATTCAACTGCTACATGACTTTAATTTGAATAGTACAAATGCAGATGAATACAGATACATTGCAAATTAATTCAGAGAAAACTCAGAAATACATCCAAAGCATAGCATCACCTGCAAGCATGTAGAAGCTATTAATGCCATTACTGGCTGTCTTGTATTGCTAAGAAAATACCTAAATGTAATGGTCAGAGTGACAGTAATGAGATTTCATTCTGCAGTGAACACAGTGTTACGGTTCATTGTTTCTGAAATAAGAGGCCTGACTGCTATGTTCACAGCAAACTTGAAAAAATAAAATATTAAGCCATGGTTTAACTGCACTATAGGTCCTTGTTTACCTGAAATGTGCATTTTATAATTTTATTTTGTATCGCCCTGTTTGGCAATTTAGTTTTTCAATAAAATAAAACATTTGCATTAAGCAAGCCAATCCACTTTTCCATGTTGATAAGAGCATTAAAACGAAAACAAATGAATGAAGGGAAATTTAGAATAGATCAAAATTTGCGATTAATTTTGATTAATCGCGAGTTAACTATGACATAAATGTGATTAATCACAATTAAATATTTTAATTGTTTGACAGCACTAGTAAATACAAATAACCCTAATGAAAAAAGAAATGTAGAACCCTGATTTTACATTCACCATTTACTATGATTGTTTTCTATAAGATTAGATCAACTTATAGAGACAACACTGGTGTTACAAATTATCACAACTCATTTTATAACTGTTAAAAAATTGTTATTTTTCATCAGCGGATGGTTGTGAAGTTAGAAATTTGGTATGGATACTTTGGGTTAGAGGACTCAGATGCAAAAAAAATTGTGTGCACTGTACATTCACTAACGCATACACATGCATAAAGCTTAATAAAAGATTTACATTACTTCTCTATATATAACTTGCCTTTTTCTCAGATTTTATATAGATATTTTTACATAATTTTCATTCAAATGTTTAAATGTCCTAAACAAATTATATTTTCTAAAGAACCTTTGAGACTACAGCCAGCCATTTTGCTTTACCACTAAGATGGTGTAGCTCCACCTGCCTGCTTAATTTATAAAATGATGAAGATCATACACAAACAAAGTAATGAAATGGAAAAGGCGTTGGTTTCCTGACCAAATTCCTTACTTAACAACTCTGGTAAGAACAGCGACCCAGATGCTCACAGTGAGGCAGAGCAAAGTTGTAAATGGCAAGGTAGGAAGGAAGGATCTCAATGGAGCTTCCGAGCTCCATTGAGATCGACCGACTCGTCGATAGCTCTGCAGACTCATTACGATTAACATTAGATTCAATAGCGCCTCTAAAAAAGAAAAATGTCAAACATGGTAAATTAGCTCCGTGGTATAATTCCCAGACAAATGAGTTAAAACAATTATCAAGAAAACTAGAAAGGAAGTGGCGCTCCAGCAACCATGTTGAAAACCTCATAGACTGGAAGAATAGTGTTAAAGAATATAAAAAGGCTCTCCACAAAGCAAGAGCAGCCTACTATTCAAAACTAATAGAAGAGAATAAAAACAACCCCAGGTTTCTCTTCAGCACTGTAGCCAGGCTGACAGAGAGTCACACCTCCACCGAACCCAGTATTCCTCGATCCCTAAATAGCAATACCTTTATGACCTTTTTTAATGATAAAATTCTAACCATTAGAAATAAAATCAACAATCTCCTGCCCTCAATTGGCACTAATACCCTCCCAATAACAGAAATCTCAGAAATGGCTGAGAATCCTAACCATTATTTAGACAGCTTCTCTCTGATCACTTGTGATCAGTTTACCAAAATAATCTCAGGTTCTAAACCAACAACCTGTATCTTAGATCCCATTCCTACAAAATTACTTAAAGAAATTCTGCCCCTAACAGTTAATTAAAATTAATGGAACTGCCCTTAATTGGTTTAAATCTTATTTTTCTGATCGCTCCCAATTCGTGCAAATTAATGATGAGACATCTGTGCGCACCAAAGTTAACCATGGTGTTCCACAGGGCTCTGTGCTCGGCCCAATTTTATTCTCATTATATATGCTTCCACTAGGAAACATTATCAGGACACACTCGGTAAATTTCCACTGCTATGCGGATGACACCCAGTTATACTTGTCAATAAAACCTGAACAAAGTAATCAATTAACTAAACTTCGAGCATGTCTCAAGGACATAAAAACCTGGATGACCCGCAATTTTCTCTTATTAAACTCAGACAAAACAGAGGTTATAATACTTGGCCCCAAACACCTTAGAGATAAATTATCTAATGATATAGCTGCGCTAGACGACATTGCCCTTGCTTCCAACGAAACAGTCAGGAACTTGGAAGTGATCTTCGATCCTGATTTATCTTTTAATAGTCACTTAAAACAAATTTCTCGGACTGCCTTTTTCCACTTGCGTAATATTTCAAAAATCAGGCATGTCCTTTCGCAAAAAGATGCAGAAAAACTAGTCCACGCCTTCGTTACATCGAGACTGGACTATTGTAACTCATTATTATCAGGCTCCAGCAGTAAGTCGTTAAAGACTCTACAGCTTGTCCAAAATGCCGCAGCACGTGTCCTGACAAGAACAAAGAAAAGAGAGCACATTTCTCCAGTATTAGCTTCGCTACACTGGCTTCCAGTTAAATCTAGAATAGAATTTAAAATTCTCCTCCTCACCTTCAAGGGCCTTAATAATATAGCGCCTTTTTACCTTAAAGAGCTGTTAGTACCTTATAAACCCTCTAGAGCACTCCGCTCCCAGAATTCAGGCTTACTTGTCGTCCCTAAAGTCTCTAAAAGTAGAGTAGGAGCAAGAGCTTTTAGCCATCAAGCCCCTCACTTGTGGAATAATCTACCAATTTCAGTTCGGGAGGCAGACACCATCTGTTTGTTTAAGAGTAGGCTCAAAACCTTTCTTTTTGATAAAGCTTATAGTTAGAGTTAATTAGTGAGGCAGAACGTAACTTGCTCTATTTAATGACATATGACACACGGAGCTTCTTTTTCCAGCTTCTCCTTCCTCTTCTCCATCCCTAACCCCTTCCCCGGGGTCCCTTTGCTTTAACACCCGCAGATCCAGGGCCTCTGTGGCCGCACCATGGATTGCTGTTTGTGGATCGCGCATCGGGGGTCGCAGTGGTGGACCCAGTGTGGCGGACCCTGTGTCGCGTTGGCACTGGGTAAAGGAGGTGGACCAGGGCCACGGCGATGGCTCGTGGTGGGTCCTGGTGGGCGGTGGTGGACGGTGACTGAGGACTGGAGTGGCCTCTGGTCTGGATGGTGGATCGTGGTCCTGCTGGTTGCTGACCATGGACTGTGATTGCAGCGGGACTGCATCAATGCCGCTAAAGACTTTAATGATGAATGTTTTTACACGTGGCATCTATTGCACTTCTGTCCGTCCTGGGAGAGGGATCCCTCACATGTGGCTCTCTCTGAGGTTTCTACTTATTTTTACCTGTTAAAATGGTTTTTAGTAGTTTTTCCTCACTCTTGCTGAGGGTTAAGGACAGAGGATGCCACACCCTGTTAAAGCCCTATGAGATGAATGTAATTTGTGAATATGGGCTATACAAATAAAATTTGATTGATTGATGATTGATTTTCATATGATGAACGTGCACGTGAGGGATTGTCATCCACTCTATGCAGCATCTATCACAGCAGTGAGAATTGCCTTGCGCATTGAACTGTTATTTTTTTTACTCAGTAACGGATGTAATTCCAATGTAGCGAAGTACAATACTCCAGTCAAAATCTACTTAAGTAAAATAAAATTACCCATTTCAAAAAATTACAAAGTACACAAAAAACTACTCAATTACAGTAACTTGAGTAAATGTAATTCGTTACTTTACACCTCTGACATTATGTTTAACTTTGTGCACAAACTTTATAAGAACGTAGCTGGGAAAGGTTTATGGTAGTGCTGCAATTTGTAAAAATATGAATATCTCTCTGTGTTGTGAGTCTTGCTAAGGCATAACCTGTTTTACATGTTATCATGACTTCAATATTCAAGACCAACAGGAAGAAGGGGTTAAAGAAAATGAATAACTTATGAGGAGAAATTCGTAGAAAAGTTTTTGTCACTGGAAGCATTTTTTGCGCTTGGATGATTTGGGTTACACAGAGTAACGGCTAAAGGTTTAAAGGAATGATAAGAGTTGAGGATCATAGACAGAAGAATTTCTTCAAAATTCACTTGTTTTTTCATTCTGTCTTTTATTTATAAATATTGAATGTCTCTTGGAAATATTTCATAACCTTCTTTTGTCTTCACAAGGCTCCCTTATTTCAGCTATTAGTGTTGCATTTACATGAACTGTGCATCTAACCATCAGAGGTACGCCCAATTTATTTCCATCAAATGGGATTGATCAAGAAAGAGAACATAGGTCCATACTTCTGAAAGTCTGATTCCAGTCTTCCCCATCTACATGCCGATGGTAAAGATTAGATTTATAAAATATAGCTTTTTGTCTTTTAATCCGATTTATAATCGATTAAGAGAAAACAAATTTTGACATATTAAACGATCATTAAAACAGCCCTACTCAGAAGTTTTGTCTTTGCATTGGCTGGTGACATGTAGGAATGTTCTCAAGGCTAAGTCAAGGAAATTTCATTGATTACTGCCAAACTTAAAAACAGGGAAAAGGATACTACATATCAATCTATGTTTCTCCCTCTCTCTCATACACAGTGTGCCTCTCTCCTGACCACTCTCAACTATTACTCCACTCCACATTTATTTATTTTATTTATTATCTTTGCTCAAGTCTCTTTTCCACTTTTGTTTTGTTTACCTCAGACTTTTTGTTTTCCTTTTTCCTCCTCCTATCTTCAGTGGATTTGGATCTCTTCATTAATTTGAATTAGATCCACATTTAAAATTACGTAATTGTGGTTCCCACTAGGAAATAAATGGAGCAGGTAAGGTTTTAGAGGCGGTGGACTAGTGGCAGAAACTTGGACTATGGGCAGAAAAGTTCTCTGGTTCGTCTCTGGTTCGACTCGATGGAGAAACAAACCTGGATTGGTCAGTCCAAAAATCCAAGAGGATTCTCCCTACCCTGTCTAGTGCCCATGAGTAAGGCACCTAACTCCCCAAACATCTGCTCCCCGGGCGCCGTACATGGTTGCTCACTGCTCTGTGTGTCCTGCACCAGATGGGTTAAAAGCAGAGGTTAAATTTCCCTACAATTGCAAGAGACTCCTGTCTGTGCATGTGTTTGGGATAAATAAAATGGATCTTAATTTATCTTGTCTTAATAGTAACGCCGGGAACACACCGGGCGCTGAAGCGTAGCGTTGCAATGTGGCTGCCTAGCACCGTGAAGTGATCGTTTCGGCGTTGAGTCTATTTTTGACGCTTGACGCGAGCGTCAAGCGCCAGGAAACACACTGAAAAACGATTTTAAACGATATTGACGACATATTTTATATTATATAAATGATCAAATATGCATCCCATACTTTGTATTCACCTTCTGTTGTCTTGGAGTTTTAATTTGACCACTTTTAACAACGACTTTATTAAATGTCCCCCTCTGCCCATCCACTACAGCCACACATGTAATATAGGTAAATAGAGAGCTAGAGACTTGGCTGTATATGTGATCACGGAGCAGAATCGGCAGGATGACCGGCGTGGGGAAATGCGAGTCCGATGTGAACAGTCAAGCGCCAGCGCTCTAGGGATTAACGCCACGCTTCGGCGTCGCTTACGCGTTCGGTGTGTTCAACCAAGTGCCGGCGCGCTGGGGATTAACGCTTATGCCACTCTTTGGCGTCGCTTCCGTGTCCGGTGTGTTCCCAGCGTAAGAAGAGTAAAGACTAAATGGCCTCAGGTTTTCTCAGTCAGTTCTGGGACTGAAACAAATAAGCTTACACTCGAAACATATGATGGTTTCAGAGAGTGTAATTGTTTTCATGTGTGGTCTTGGTTTCTGTCAGAAGTTTCATGTGAGCAACCTGCCCCTAATATGGTGTCAGAGCTCTCTCCTGGAGGATGATGAATGATGCTTTTCTGAATCTGTGATGTCAGAGTGTTTGTTGACAGGCAGGTCATGTTAATAATCACAGATGCCAACCTTAATGAAAGGAAAGAAATTTCCACCTGTTTCCTATACCAAGTGCCTGCTCTCTTTTTGGGGAACTACAGGTGGTTTTATGTGCCTTTTGAGCCTTGTGAAATTGCAGGTGTTCATTTACCTGATATTATTAATCTTTTAATAGTCATGTTATAGAAAAAAAATACATTTCAGCTACATACTAACATCTCACACTTATTATGTATGTGCAATATCAATGTTAGTTGTAATACTTTCTAGATGTGTTTCAAATGTGTGCAAAGGGGAAATTAATCTGCTGTTTTTCACCAATTGATTGCATATTTCCACAGTTTGAAGCAATTATATATGAAAACATTAAGTTGACTTCACAATAAAGTTGACATTATTTTGTTGAAATCAGCTATTTGACTTAGGGGTGTTCCGATCAGGATATTTGGGGCTGATCACCGCTCACATTGTTTGAAGTTGTATCTACTGATACCGATCACTGATCAAAGAGTCTATGGCCTTGTTTACACCTAATTAATATGCGTCTTGGGTGATCCTAGTGACCACTTATGATCGTATTTGTCTGCCCTGCTCTATGCAAATAAACAATACAGGGCTGAATACTCAGTTTTATCAGGAAATGTCGGTGTGGAAATCAGAATTGTAAACATAAGAGATAGATGAGGAAGAAAAGCATTAATACCAGATAAAGAAGAAAACGTGCATCCTGTTCACACCGCATAGATAGATAAGATAGATTACTTTATTTATCCCCGAAGGGAAATTAAGTCTACCATAGCATCTTTCCTGCCAGGTTGTGATAGGCTCTCAACCGGGAGTCACACAGACTGGGCCACAGTAGAGGAGTTTATACCACCTGATCAGACAGACCACTCGTGATATAATTCCCTGCTCTATATGCAGATAAACATGAACATCACCCTGTTTACAAAGATGATGACAAAATGCATTGTGTTTTAACCGACTGCAATAATACTGAGCAACCACTCTAGGACAAACGCACACAAATGTTTTTTACACAGCGAAAGAAATAACTTTGTGTATAACATTTGCTTAATTTTCAACAAGGCTCAAACCGGATGCAACTCTATGCAGAGGTCAGAAGTGAAGCAAGATGCATCTCTTGTTAGCTATTTTCACCTTCAAGTCCAGGAAACAAATAAAAAGTTATCCTCAAATATTTACCTTAGTTTGAATACAAAAGTATTTACCGAAAAAAACATACAAGTTTTCCATCACAATTCCTTCTCAACTCTGTTGAGAGTTGAACTTCATGTGTGGCACCTGTTTCTTTTGCCTCATCTAATCGTCTCCTCTTATCTGCTTTTATAGAAATTGCTGATCAGAATATAGGCCAATTCTGATCGGTGACCGATCAATTTGAATTAAAATGCCACTAGCCAGAAGGTCGTCGGTTCGATCAGGTCTTCATCTCAGTCCCCATTCCGCATGCCGATCTGTCCTTGGGCAAGATACTGAACCTCAAATTTGCCCAGATGGTTCTTCCATTCACATATTTCTGCCAATGGATACTCTGTGTGAATGGCAAAAACTACAGTAAAGAGATTGCTTGACATGTCTTTCATATTTATTTATCCCAAACACATGCAAAAACATGCACAGACACACTCATGCAGGGAGAATCCTCTTGGATTTTTGGACAGATCAATCCAGGTTCGTCTTCACTCCGTGGAGTTGAACCAGAGTCGACCAGAGAGACCTTTTCTGCCCATAGTCCAAGTTTCTGCAACTAGTCCACCGCCTCTCTAAATATATAAAATAAACCATAAAGAACTGGAATTAACTTTTCTTATTTTATACTTCTTAACTCGCCTACCTTTAGGGGCTCAAGCCATTGTACATGGCAGATGCTCTTTCTAAGTATTGTCTGTGCTCCTGCTCTGTGCTGAGGACCACAGTAGCAGAATTAAGGCCGTCTGCCTGAACACTGCAGTCCATCTCCTTACATATGAATGGAGGGTCATTTGGCAGATCTCCCTAGCAGCCATACTAGCAACTCTCCATTAACTATACCCTAGTTGTTTTTCCTATTTGGTGTCTTAGTCTTGTAGTCATTTTTATTTTTAAATGAGAGATAAATAAGTCATTGTCTTTGTTTAGGAAAGGTGGCCTATTTGTAATTGCTATTTAACAGCCAAATCTGCTGTGTAGAGGTTGTACCTATAAAGGCAACAAGATGTTGATTAAAGTAATACAAGGTTGACTTTTAGGATTTAAACACAACTCACACTTCTTGACATTTTGGTACATCATACAAAGTCCATGTTAAATATTGTAATAAATTGTTTCTGCCCTCGGCTACTGCTGCACAGATGATATATGGTCTCGTTTATTTTAACAGGACAGTCTCTGCAATGAGCCAACAGTAGTCACAACAGTTGAATGTGACAGGCCGTGACATCCATCAAGCAGAGACTTGTACAGTAAGTGTATCATTCTTCTTTTCTTTTTCCTATTCTAAATCAATAGTGCTACTTCTATTAACACAAATTTCAGAAGTATTGCTTGACTCTTTGTGATCATGTCATTTCTCCAGTGGCTGAATTTACTGAATTTTTGTCTGTGATTAACGGAGCAGGTAGGTTTATCTGAGGTTCATTTTTAAATCCATTTGTCTGCTGAGAACAATCACATATAAAAGCAATTCAAAGTGCACACACACGCTGTCACTGATAAATGCTTCCATTACTACGTCTCTTTAGAAACTTTGATCCCAGTCTTCCCCATTCCAAACACCGAAGTGTCCTTGGGCAAGATACTGAACCCCAAATTGCCCCTTCCCAGAGAAAAAAGTGCTGAACATAAATCCATGTATGAATGTGTGTGTGAAAGGGTGAAGTTTAAAGTCAGTTCTGAGAAACAGTTTCTTCCATTCTTTATGTTTAAATCAGGGCTCGTAACTAAAATTGCAAGAGGTCCAGAAATCAACCCTCCTCCACTTCTAGGGTTCGGATAACCCTAACCCTAACCCTAACCCAGTACAAATACAGGTTATGCTTTTTACCAGACTTTAATCAGTGTAATTAAAATTGTTATTGCACAAATGTTGTCCCAAAATCTACTGTATTCTCAGTGAACACTCATATGTCTGCTGTTGTGCAGGGAGGAAATGAGAGAGGACCAGTGTAGATCACTTATACTGGGCTGTGAGCTTATTTATTTTCGGCATCCTGTCCTGGCACTGCTATGAGTAAGGGTCTTTAAAGTTGCCACTTTTCAATCCCTCAATCAATCCAATTTTATTTCTATAGCCCATATTTACAAATTACAATTTGCAACTAACATGGTGTGACATCCTCTGTCCTTAACCCTCAACAAGAGTGAGGAAAAACTACAAAAAATAACTTTTAACAGGGTAAAAAGAATGTTTCTACTTTATTTTTACCCAGGAGGGACAGCAGTGCAATAGATTTCACGTGTAAAGGAGAACATCATCAAGATAAGGGTATTAGCAGCATTGATAGGAATAAACACTTTGTAGCATAACTGAAGGGTAATGAATTGATGGATTATTGTCAGTAACGGTCAAATGTCCGAGGAGAAATACTATATCAAGCAGTCCTGCTGCAATCTTAGTCTAGCAGCCAGCAAGATCATGATCCATCATCAAGATCGGATCCACTATAGTCCACCGTCATTTTCCATTGCCGCCAGTTAGGATCCAGCATCAGCTGCCACCTCGGTCGTGGTCCACCACCATTATCTCACTCCAACACGACAAAGGATCCGTCATTCCCACGAAGATCAGCCGGCAGGACATAGAATCCACCAGCGCGACCTCCGACGCGCGATCCACAAATCACAATCCCTGATGATGTGGCCACAGCTGTGGCCCTGGATCTGCAGGCGATAAGGCACAGGGACTCCGAGGAATGGCGAAGTCAGAAACATGTATTGATGTGATATGAATTACTTTGATGTGATAAGGAAGGAGAAGAGGAAGGAGAAGCTGGAAAGAGAAGCTCCGTATGTCACATGTCATAAATTCCCTTTGCACCATCAGGAATGTAATATCCCTATTATAAAATTGATTATTATTTGTCAATCCATGTTCTTGGTAGGACCCAGCTAGTATAAAGGAAGAGGCTGGAGGTCAGGAGGAGGAGTGATCTTACCTTGGATTGAGTGATCCCAGGGATACTGCAAGGGCCCAGCTGTTAGAGGGGCATTGTCTATAATGCAGAGCTCAGTTTTTTTTTATGTGTGTGTTTCATCCAAGTTAGATTTTATTTATTTTTGTCTATTTTTCCTTCTGCCTTCTTTTAATAAGGCCTGCACTTTACATTTTGCTGCACTGGGAATTGACTTGCAGCTGAAAAATAAATACACTTGGACTGAAAGACTCGGTTTGTCTCTTGTTTGTTCAGCTTCGGTCAACCTTACATTGGTCATTGGAGTTGTAAATATTGGGCTGGGCTAGGCATCCAGTTGCAAGCATTTCAGTATCACATGGAAATCCCGATAAACTTGTCAACAAGCCAGGCAGCATTTACATTTGAATGTGGACTGCAGTATTTGTAATGAGTGCATTACTTTTCTCATACCTGCACAAATAGCCTAATATATTTTGAGTAAATCCATTTGGCGTCTCCCCATGACCTAGAAATATAAGATGAGAACTGTAAAGGTATGATGTCTCTGGGGAAGGTGGGGACCTTAGTTATATGTCATCTCCTTTGTTTTTACTTAAAATCTCAAGCAAATATAAAATAACCAAAACATGAATAAAAAATGACAGAACATGCCAAATATAATGTAATCCACTATTATACACAAGAACAACTTGACACGTTCAACAATATCTTCAATAATTATGTGGCCAATAGATCTGTAGGATGTGGACCCTTGAATGTAACCAGGAATCTGTGGTGTGTTTGTAGCATTCAGTATCAATCAATCAATCAAATTTTATTTGTATAGCCCATATTCACAAATTACATTCATCTCATAGGGATTTAACAGGGTGTGGCATCCTCTGTCCTTAACCCTCAGCAAGAGTGAGGAAAAACTACTAAAAACCATTTTAACAGGTAAAATTAAGTAGAAACCTCAGAGAGAGCCACATGTGAGGGATCCCTCTCCCAGGACGGACAGAAGTGCAATAGATGCCACGTGTAAAAACATTCATCATTAAAGTCTTTAGCGGCATTGATGCAGTCCCGCTGCAATCACAGTCCATGGTCAGCAACCAGCAGGACCACGATCCAGCATCCAGACCAGAGGCCACTCCAGTCCTCAGTCACCGTCCACCGCCGCCCACCAGGACCCACCACGAGCCATCGCCGCGGCCCTGGTCCACCTCCTTTACCCAGTGCCAACGCGACACAGGGTCCGCCACCAGCACCACGATCAGCCCACACGACACAGAATCCGCCACACTGGGTCCACCACTGCGACCCCCGATGCGCGATCCACAAACAGCAACCCATGGTGCGGCCACAGAGGCCCTGGATCTGCGGGTGTTAAAGCAAAGGGACCCCGGGGAAGGGGGGGGGTTAGGGATGGAGAAGAGGAAGGAGAAGCTGGAAAAAGAAGCTCCGTGTGTTATATGTCATTACATAGAGCAAGTTACGTTCTGTTCATAATATTGATGCAGTGCCACATGTACAAGAAGTGTTGAGGACAGTCGGATACCAAGTGGAGTTGAGCTGAGATGAGTGTGCAAGTTTGTAGAGGCATTTACTGAAGAGACTCAGCAGCGACGCATACTATTTGAGTTTCACTCAGTCACCTCTATGAAGCTGAACTTTGTCGCAAGTTTATCAAGTGATTGAATTTGACTATAAATGGATGTAATAGATATAGATGTGATGCAGATGTGAATGCAAGCTAGGCTACTGATATGCACAAGAATGATTCAACATGATACAGATATCCTTCACTAACTATTTTGATTAATGTGAGTACTGCTGTAACAGAAAATGAGAAAAGGAAGAGTTCATGATGCAACAAGGTGTACTTGTGCTTCAAAGCTCTAAACCATATATGCAACAAATGTACACTCAGTTAGCTGGTCAGATCCGAATGCAGTCAAGTACAACAGTCCTTCCTACTGTGCTTTCATGAAATTTAACTACTGTTCCAGATTGGTGGTAAGGCTGCATTTTGAAATGCAGTTGAATTGTGTTGCTGTATTGTACACCGTAGTGACGAATGGCTCCCAAAATATTTATGTTGTTTTCATCATTACAACATTCACTCACACAATAAAAAAATATGTATTTTGCGGTTTTAAAATATATGACTATATCATTATAGTGTTGGCTATAATAATCGTGTAGACAAAGTATAATTTAACAAGCCTAGTTCACCTAATAACTTGGCAGTTGTTTGGACAGATGATGGGGGTGTCTGCTCTGCAGGTTAAGGTGGCAACTGAATAACATATCAGTTACTCATTATTGTAATGAAAGTATACTAGATTGAAAAAATCCAAAGAACTAATGCCTATAACATAAATTATCTTGTGTCTTTGCAGGTGTCGCTCTCAATTGTGTGAGTTCATAGCTAATCAGCAGCAGTGCAGGTTCCAGAGAGGAGTCACAGCATGGACCTTAGATTCCGACTGCTGTCACCTCTCACCAGGGGAGCTCTTCATCTCCTGCTGCTGTCCAGACTGGTGCTGCCTTCTCACTCAGAGAGTGAGTACTAATATTATTTACACAGCACTCAAGGTATTGTTAAATTGTTTATGGTCTCTATCTATATAGTGCTTTCTATATCACACACACACTTATACAGTGCCTCTATGTGCAGCACTTTCTCTATGAGAAGATCAAGATCAAGATCAAGATTTTTATTTATCAAATGCACAACAATAACAAATTTCCTCACTGTCTCAAATTTCCCCACTGTGGGACTATTAAAGGATCTATCTATCTATATAAAACAGCTGAAGAGAAATAAAAACAACAAAGTGCAATTTGTGCAATGGTGCTAGTATGGTGGAGTTATTATAGTTCAGAGGAGTTTAAAAGTCGTATGGCCTGGGGGATGAAACTGTCTCTGAGCCTGGTGGTGCGGGCCCGGATGCTGCGGTACCGCCGGCCAGACGGCAGCAAGCAAAAATGTTTATGGCTAGGGTGAGAGGAGTCTTTAATAATACGGCTGCTGTTCTTCCTGCACCGCTGGATGTAGAGGTCCTCTATGGATGGTAGCGCCGTCCTGGTGATGTGTTGAGCAGACTTCACCACCTGCTGTAGAGCCTTACGGCTCAGGGCGGTGCAGCTGCCATACCAGGAGGTGATGCAGCCAGTCAGGATGCTCTCTATGGTGCACCTGTAGAAGTTGCAGAGGATCCTGGAGTCCATGTTGAGCCTCCGCAGCCTGCGGAGGAAGAAGAGTCGCTGCCTGGCAGTCTTCCTTATGTGAGGTCATCGGTGATGTGGACCCCGAGGAACTTGAAGCTGCTGACTCGCTCCACCGTGGTCCCGTTGATGAAGAGGGGGGCGTGTTCCACTCCTTGTCTCTTCCTGTAGTCCACGATCAGCTCCTTAGTTTTGCTGACGTTGAGATGGAGGTTGTTGTCCTGGCACCAAGATGTCAGGGCTCTGACCTCCTCTCTGTAGGCCTTCTCATCGTCGCCGGTGATCAGGCCTATGACAGTGGTGTCATTAGCAAACTTAACGATGGTGTTGGAGCTGTGGGTGGCCACGCAGTCATGAGTGAACAGGGAGTACAGGAGGGGACTGAGCACGCAGCCCTGGGGGACCCCGGTGTTGAGAGTCAGGGTGGAGGATGTGGTGCTGCCGATCCGCACCACCTGTGGTCTGCCCGTCAGAAAGTTCAGGATCCACTCACGGAGGGCGATGTTGAGCCCAAGGTCTCTGAGCTTGGTGACGAGCTTCAGGGGCACGATGGTGTTGAATGCTGAACTGTAGTCGATGAACAACATTCTCACATATGTGTCCCTCTGGTCCAGGTGGGAGAGGGCAGTGTGGAGGGTGAGGGAGATGGCATCTGCAGTCGACCTATTCGACCTGTAGGCGAACTGCAGAGGGTCCAGAGAGTCAGGGAGGGAGGAGGTGATGAAGGGTTGGACCAGCCGCTCAAAGCACTTCATGATGATGGAAGTGAGTGCTACTGGGCGGTAGTCGTTCAGGCAGAGGGTTTTAGTTTTCTTGGGAACAGGGACAATGATGGTCTTCTTGAGACATGCGGGGACTACAGACTGGAGCAGTGACAGGTTGAAGATGTCTGTGAACACATCTGCCAGCTGATCTGCACACACCTTGAGAGCACGGCCGGGGATCCCATCAGGTCCAGGTGCCTTTCGCGTGTTGATCCGGTTGAGAGATCTCCACACGTCTGCCCTGGAGATGACGGGGGGGCAGCGGTCCTCCTGGGCCTCTTCGATCTCCACAGCTGGGGAGTTACACTCAAAGCGTGCATAAAAAGTGTTCAGATCCTCTGGGAGAGATGCAGACACTACATCAGCACTGCTGGTTTTAGCTTTATAGTCTGTGATTGTTCTTAGTCCTGCCCACATCTTCCTAGTATTGGAGCCCTTGTAATGGGACTCCACTTTGTCCCTGTAGAGTCTCTTAGCACTGCTAATAGCACTCTGGAGCGCGTACCTGAATTTCTTGTATTCCTCCAGATCCCCCGAGTTGTAGGCAGCAGTCCGTGCTTTAAGTTTAGCATGGACGTCCCCATTAATCCAGGGCTTCTGGTTTGGAAATGTTCTCACAGTAATCCTGGGTACGACATCATCGATGCATTTGCTGATGTAGCAGATGACCGCGTCCGTGTACGTGTTGATGTCATCATCCTTGAAGACGCACCACTCCGTTGTCAGTGTAAGACACATTAAGTGGGTTTACAGTTATTTTTCTGGAGACAGTTGTGTCCAAAAGTAAGAAAACCTCTTTAATGTTTAATTTTTGAACAACAGTGTAATGTCAATGTTTATCTAACATTTATTTTTAGATCCTTAATAAACACAAGAGTGTGTTAGTTTTTATTTATGAACACAAATTCATTAAAGTTCGTTAACATGGAGCAAGTATGCAAACAACTGTCAACAAATACAGCCTTTGTTCTTAGGAAATTATTCAGTTACCCTCATTTTCTCAGCACAACTTTTCATGCACTCACAGGCTGAAATATGTTACAGAATGAACTGTAAGACTGATCAAATTAATTTCAAAGATGAGAACTGGAAAAAAAATGCATATGACCTTGAATGTGCCCAATAAGGATAACAGAGTTGAAATGATTTGTTTGATTTATCATGATTAAGATTAAGATCCATTTATTTATCCCAAACACATGCACAGACACACTCATGCAGTTTTAGGAAATTTAGCCTCTGCTTTTAACCCATCTGGTGCAGGACACACAGAGCAGTGACCAGCCATGTACAGCGCCCGGGGAGCAGATGTGTAATCAAAAGGACATCAAAAAGTTTAATTTGTAGACATTACGTTGACGTAGAGATGGAGGCCAGCCCAGAGATAGTCACAAAGACTCCGTAAGGTAAAACATACTGATGGATTCATTAAAGAATTAACTATGCCAAATGTTGATTATGGCTGATAGATTTGTGAACATTTCTAGCCATTGACCAGCAAAGATGCAAAGATGGCTCTATTGTTCACCCATGAGAATCAGCTTTGTGTAATAAGCACGACATGACCCACAACAATCAGGTCGAAGTTGAAAAAAGTAAAAAGTTTGAAATTAAGAAAAGGGAAATTTTTTTATTTGCAGTAAACAGCAGGTAACGAATTGTGGCCTTGGGGAGACAAAAAAAAGATTTAAGAATGTTATAAACTGAATCTAAATGACACAACAAGCCATTTAACAAAATCTTGAGATTTATAGAGGTCAATGTGCATATTTTATAGTGCTCAAGACAGAAGCTTCCAGAGAAACAGACAAACACACACACACACACACACACACACACACACACACACACACACACACACACACACAAAGGGCTCATGTTAGAACCCAGCTGGATTGTTCAAGTACAACAGTTCCTGATTTATCATGTGTACAACTGAGTGGATCTCTGAAAGAGTGATTGAGTGAAAGTGTACAAATTATCCCCTACATCAAAAATTACAATAATACTGATAGTAATAGTACTAACGGATCTTGGTTAGGATCATGGGGACAATGGGTATGGAGGGTTTTCTGGTCCAAAACTATATATTAATACATAAATTAAAGGATAAGCACATAAATAAATGTATAAATACATAATTATATAATTAAATGCCTAAATGTGTATTTAAGTATTTCTTTATGCATTTATTCATGTAATTATTTATACATTTATTTATATATTTCAAATTGTATCTATTTATTCATACTGTAACTGTACTGTAAGTTTATGTTCTGGTTGACTGCTATGTGTTTGTTGTTATGAGTTGTGTTCAGCTAAGTTACAATGCTTGTACTGTTGGGTTGTGTGGGATGACAGGGTCTCATTGGCTGGTTTGTTTGCGGGTCAGGGGTGAATGAGGAAGGAATGTGAAGAAGACAAGTGTTGATGTGA
The DNA here is from genome assembly GCA_038501795.1 of Pseudopleuronectes americanus. NCBI lineage: Eukaryota > Metazoa > Chordata > Actinopteri > Pleuronectiformes > Pleuronectidae > Pseudopleuronectes > Pseudopleuronectes americanus. The sequence goes on from CM076724.1 coordinate 451,947, forward strand.
GGAGTGTCGGAGTGGAGAAAAGAAGTGTGACATGTTCTTTGGCTTAATAAAGTTCCAAATGAGGAGAGAAGTTCTGTGTCGTCTCTGAAGCGAGGACGCTACAATACATTTATTTATTTATTTAAACTTTTGTTTATCCTTTGCGTAACTTACTGGACAGAACAAATTAAAACAGTCAACTCAGTCATCAAAAGTCAGGGGGCGGGTTAAAGCTTCTGATAGGTGGTTGAACAGGAATCTACTGCTTCTGCCTAATTCAAGATGGCAGCGGGCTTCTGATTGCTAACTGGCAATCATATTGAAAAAGAATCAGAAGAGCCCTGCTGCCCTACATGATACATGAGACATTTTCTATCAGTAAATCATTGTTTGGAAGAAGAGAATAGAAAGAAAACAGAAAATTTGAAAACAGATGTGCGACGTAGCTGCGTCACTCCGTCAAATCTTGCTCTGCCTCCTCCGACTAAATCCTGCAATGGAAACGACTATTGATCAAGTTTGTCCCGGGTCAGATTCATCAATATAAACAGTTAATTATATAAAAGATTAATCAGCCTCTTGCTCGCTCCCTCTTTTCCCCTCTCTCTCTCTCTCTCTCTCTCTCTCTCTCTCTCTCTCTCTCTCTCTCTCTCTCTCTCTCTCTCTCTCTCTCTCTCTTTCTCTCTCTCTCTCTATCTCTCTTACTTGCTCTCACACACACACACACACCAACACACACACACACATGCACGAGGGGATACATGTATATACTGTGTATTCAGTCTGAGTTAGTGCAATAGATGCCACGTGTAATGGAGAACATCAGAAATATAAGGGTATTTGCAGTATTGATTAGAACAGGGGTCTTCAACGTTTTTCAGGCCAAGGACCCCCAAACTGATGGCGAGATGGAGCAGGGACCCCCTACTATATAAATTGCATAAAATAGTGTTTATATTATACTGGGGCTAGTGCCATGTATACACATAGCTACCCTGTTATTGTGCATTCAATACTAAGCTATTCAAATAAGACACAGGTTCATATATTCATTAACATTTTTATTTTTAACATGTGCAAGGTACAGGGTGGCCGTGCCACTGCCATTCATAAACATACATCTTGCAAACATAACTAAGCTAACAATTAATAACAACTTATTAAAATAATTCACAGATTTATTTGAAACATTCATATAGAAGGGACCGTCCTCAAGACATATGTGGATGGCACACACACTCCCAGATCAGTGAGATGTCTGACCCTGATGTGTTGAACACAACCTTGGACGGATTGAGGTTGTCAGGCAGAGGGTCATATCAGCCTCAGGCTGCAGCCTTGACCTGTACTTGTTTTTCAGGTAGGTCAGTGAGGAAAATCCACTTTCGCAAAGATAAGTTGTTGCAAAGGGCAAAAGGCTGAGCATAGCTTTTGCTGCCAATTGTGGAAAGTCTTTCTGGCAAGAGATCCAGAACTGGGTGAGTGGTTTAGTTTCGTAAATGTTTCTGAACGTACTGTCAGTGGATAGTTCGATGAGCTGATCCTCCTCTGTCACTGTCAGGCGTGTGCCGTCTGCTGCGTTGTCTCTGAATGGAAACTGTATCCATGTCTTGTCCCTGCGCCAGGAGTCAGCCTCAGAAAAGTATTTCCTAAATTGTCCTTCGAGCGCCTCCAAGTGCGCAAGAATTGCCCGTGTTACGGGAGGCGAGAGCACAGCAGAATCTCCCAGCTCATCCACGGATGCAAACATGGAAAATATTCCCTCCCCGACGCGCTCCCTCCATCTTCTGATTTTTTTGAGAAAGCCTTCCATTCTGTCATACAGCTGATTGGCATGTGTATTGCGACCTTGCATGGAACTGTTAAGTTTGTTCAGCTCAGCGAAAATGTCAGCAAGATATGAAAGTTTGGTGACCCAGACATTGTCACTGAAAAGTTCAGCCAGCTCTGTGCGCTTTTGGAGAAGTAAAAACTCCCGAATAGATTTGCGTAATTCCAACACACGTGACAACACTGTTCCACGTGAAAGCCATCGAACCTCAGAATGGTACAGTAGCGCATCTACTGACGTGATTAACTTGATCACATATTTTATCGATTAACAGCACTAGTATTTAAAGATAATAAATACAACTGTGGTTGTGAACACATGAAATTTGTGGGAAAAAAATTGGTTGCAAAAAAAAATTTAAAAAAAAATTGTCTTATCAACCAAACATTTCGCGACCCCCCTGCAGTACCTCCGCGGACCCCCTAGGGGTCGCGGACCCCCTGTTGAAGACCTCTGGATTAGAATAAACACACTGTAGCATAATGGTTGGTAAATTAATTGATGGATTATTGTCAATAATGGTAGAGTATCTTGAGTAGAAATATTGTATATCAAGCGGTCTTGTTGTAATCATAATCCATGGTCTGCTGCCACTTCGATCGTGGTCCACCACAACTTTCAGATGCCAACACGCTACAGGATCCGCCATTATTATCCCCATCAGCCAGCACAATACAGAATCCTCCATACAGGATACGCCATTACGATCTATGATCTGATATAAATGTAGAAATAAACATTTAGTCATTTACTTAGGCATTTAATCATATAATTATGTTTTTTTTTGTATACATTGATTTATCGTTATATTTATATATTTATATAATTATTTATGTATTTATATATAGTTCTAGTCCAGAAATCCTCCATAAATGGTTGCCTTCCTGATGTTAATGTAGAAGCTTACTTTCAGCATCTGAATTCCTGGTGACTTGACTTATACTTGCTCAACCGGGACTCTATTGCTTGATTCTCACCACAGTAACTATTGAATACCTTCAGACTTAAAGGTTAAGATTTGACTCTTGCTTGTGACTTGCATGTTTGACTTCCTCCCACCACTGCCTAATATATGTTGGCAGCACTTGACAGTTTGTAGGCTAGGCTCAGTCTCAGAGGTGAAGTGAGAGACACTTTCTCCAGTGTCTCCTAGATCGACTTACATCCTGCCACAGAATCCTCCTGCTCACACTCCTGATTTGTCCCATGATAGCGAAATCTATATTGATTTATAAATTATACAAATTGTGGTTTTATTTAACCTAGACTGGGGTCTTAATATTTAAATACTTTATATTTACATCAGGGGGGGTCCTCTGTATGGAGGCCGCCATGTTTCTTGTAGTAGCCAAGACTGGACAAACTAAACAACCTTGCAGTTTTTATGACAACTGAAGGTTACCACAGGTTGTCTTTCATGTTTGGAAGGGGAGAATGAGGTGAGTGTTCAGCTGCAACATGCAACTTTACTACTTTATGTCACTAAATACTACACACCGCAACTTGAAAGGGCACATATTGTGTAAAATAATGTTTCTGGGCTTTTACTATCCGTAATTCCTTGAAGTAGGTACCCTCAAAGTATGAACACAGTCACTCCGTTGACTTTTTCACTCAGTTGGTTCAAAGAAATATGAGTCATATGAGTTCATACTCGTCTCTCAGCCCCACCCAGCTGGTCCAGCCTCAAAACCCACCACCCCTCCCGAACGTGACACCAAGCAGACATGTTGCTTAGCTAGCAGCTTATTCGGACGTTGTAACTTACCGTTCAGGAGCATCCTGTTGTAACAAACTGTAAATTTGTGGCTGGTCTTATATGACGGTATCCGATGTGACTTTCAGACCTGTTTAGATACAGAGATCATCAGATGCTCCAAAATGGGAAAAGTGATAGGCCTAGATAATTGCAAGAATAATTTACTTGACAACCGACGTGTCCTCGCTGACCCACCCTTTTCAGTGTACACTGACCTTGTGGATTACATTTAATAAGTCATATTGACTAATTTCTATGGAAATAATTCCAAAATAAACAGCAAGCAAAGGTTCATAGAAGAATGAAAGAGCGAGGGGAGTCATAGTAGCTTGGGAAATGAGGCGAGGGGACCAGCATGTTTTACATTTAGAGTTTCAAGCCTCAGAGTCAGCCAGAAGCAGCAGCCATGAAAAATAAATTGCTTTATAATAGTACGATCCACATGCTTCTACTCCAACCTCCTCCTCTGCCTCCTTGACACCTTTGATAAAAGCTTCTGTACTGGCTTGACCCTTGAGAGGTTAACTCATTTAGCATAGTGAATTATTTCCCTGATGTACATTGGCCATATCGTAACCTGTTTTTACTGGATTTCCATGGAAGTGCTGTATACCTGGGGAGCAGCTTTTGGCTATGCCTGCACAAATGGGCTTTGAATTACACTGAACTTTAAAGAGCACACTCATCTTTTGCCACAATTTACTGTGTCGTGTCTGGTCTTGCCAGCAAAATGCCCTTCATGGATCCATGGATTTCACCAAGTAGGAAACATTCATGTTTATCGCTGCAGCAAGCCATTTTTAAATGATTATTTAGCAAGTCGTCATACTATTGTAAATGTGGAGTACTGACTAATGGTAAAAATGAATGACAAACTGCTCAGTTTCAGCTGTTTCATTAAATGCATTTCTACCAAATCCTTCCAAAGTGCTGTCTATGCCTATCATCCACCCCAATCACGTTCTAACAGCTCAACTGCACAGTTTAATAAAAGTAAGATCTGCTGACCAGGTGCAATCAAGCACTATTATATCAGATCGCCTCCCCCCCTCCATTAGTATATGTTAAATTCATCTAATGGCTGGTGGGTTCGAAGGCTGGACTGGTACCAGCTGGTTGGGGTTGAGAGAAGAGTGAGGTGAATACAATATGCCTGGATCACTGAGGGATGATTTGTGCCTATAAGATAGCCAATTTAGTTTGGATCTGACTGACCGTCCTTGTGTCCCATTCTTGTGAATGTGATATCTCAGGAATATCTAGAAAAAATGATGGCTAAATCATAAAAATGGATCTAAGTCTAAGGGAATAAGTTGATACCTGTTCAAGCCTTAGTGTTACCCCTTAGGATACCTTTGCCTCTTTTTTGCTCTTAGTCTACCATCCATTGTATAAGCCATTTGTAACAGCACATTCTGGCCACTTTTGAATCAGAAGACTCATCCTGTGCGAGCTGCTCTTCAAGCCCAAGGGAACCAAATTCATAGTCAGGAGCAACAGAAAGGGAATGCTGTTGTCCTTTAATGAGCATCTGAGAGGAGAGATTCTGCTATTGACCTTCTACCTGGAACCTCTACTCTCAGGCTGTACTCCCTTTCAGCTCCTGAAATGCAGACAATGAAAGAATATGTGGAGTCGGCGCTACCATGGATGCATGGATGTAGAGTCTCTCCATCCATGCATTGACAACATAGGTCTCAACAACGTCACAATAAAGAACAGGTAAAGCCTCCCCCTTATATCTTCGGCATTTGAACTGTTACATTGAGCCAAGATTTTCAAAAAGTTAGGCCTCAGAAATGCCAATCACTTGGTCAGGATAAATGGTAAACGTTTTTTTATGTATATAGCGCTTTTCTAGTCTTGATGACCACTCAAAGCACTTTACATTCACCCATTCACACACACATTCATACAGTGCATCTATTCGCAGCACATTGTTATTCTATGGGGGGCCATTCGGGGTTCAGCAGCTTGCCCTTATAAGCGAGGGGGATGAATGCAAAACTTCTTTCAGTACCCTAGTCTATTCCCGGCTGTTCCTGGCAGTTTTCTGTGCTGCCTGCAGATTCCTGTTAACAGTCGTTAACCTGAACTTCAACCGAAATTTACAGTGGCATTTACTGAAAATAATCTTCTTTTCATTCAGTGTAAACTACAGATGACTAGTGTCTTCTTTGTCATTAGTGTCATTAACATTTTCTGACATTAATGTATGAACCCTCACAAATGATGACATAACTTGAAAGCTGTGGTAAAATCATTGGGCCTTTGTGAAATAACTAAAAGTCCAAGGAAGTCCTGCACAGGCAAATTTACATTACAAAATGCCTGTATCTGTCACTAATCCATTTGGTCATTCCCCCAATCCTTTCTGCTATTGTGATATATCTGTCTGCATCAGTATAGTTTCTGTTAAATTGGATACACATGTAAGTAAGAAAGTTGTCATGCAGGTCAACTTATTGGGAAAATGTATCCAGTTTTACACAGGTACCTGATAATGTAAAACAATTTTTCATCAGCACATACCTAGTAAGGAACTTACAAAAGACTCTCACCTAGAGCTACTGATGCTTATTAAAAAAAAATACACTTTCATCTAATCAACACTAAACCTGTTAACAAAACACAAAGTAATCAACACTGCATAACCTAGGGAGGCTATACAAAAACACACAAAGTTAAACATGACATCTGACAAATTAATCTATGGCACGCTGCTAATCAGCAACCCAGACTGAATTCTATTAAATTTTTTTTGGTTGTAATTACTTGAGCATTGCTAGAAGAGAGCATGTGACTCAAGCATTGCATTGCCAGCGACTGCTTAATGTTATTCAAATCAAGTCAAATCAAATCAAAGTTTATTGTCACATGCACCAATGACAGCGTCATCGGAGCAGTGAAATTCTTGTGACATGGCAGGCAACTTCTACGCAGTAGACGACTTTACAACATATAACATAACATTGTAACATATAACACAGTCAAGTGAATATTAAATTAAGTAATATGAATATATGTATAACATATAACATAGTCAAATTAAAGTCAAGGTTAAATGAAGCAGCATGCTATCTAACATAACATAACATAACATAGTAACATAACTTAGTCAAGTGAAGCAGTAGTTTACAGGGTGAAGGAGTGGGGAATATTAAATTAAATATTATGAATATGAATATATGAATATAACTATACATATAATGCATATAACATAGTCAAGTCAAAGTCAAATGAAGCAGGAGTTTACAGTGGGTAATATTAAATTAAAATAATTTGAATATAGGTATTACATAGGTAGATCAAAGTCCAAATGAAGAAGCAGTTTACAGGGTGAAGAAGTGGGGAATATTAAATAAAATGAATATATGTGGAGTAAGTCAATCAATCAATACAATTTTATTTGTATAGCCCATATTCACAAATAAAAATTCATCTCATAGGGCTTTAACAAGGTGTGGCATCCTCTGTCCTTAACCCTCAGCAAGAGTGAGGAAAAAAAACAACTAAAAACCCTTTTAACAGGGTAAAAATAAGTAGAAACCTCAGAAATAAGTAGAAACCTCAGTAAGTGTATTTGTATGAGTGTGGGAGCAGGATGTACATGATGACTGTTCAGGGGGTCAGTGTTGATTGTTCAGAAGCCTAATGGCCTGGGGGTAAAAGCTGTTAGTGAGTCTGGTAGTCCGTGCTCGGATGCTCCGGTAACGTCTGCCAGACGGCAGCAGTGTGAGAAGTCCACAGCCTGGGTGGCTGTGGTCCTTGATGAGATGGCAGCCGATGATGCGCTCCACTGTCTTTACCACCCTCTGCAGGGCCTTGCGATCAGCAGCGGAGCAGCTACCAAACCAGGCAGTAGTGCAGCTTGAGAGGATGCTCTCAATGGTGCACCTGTAAAAGTTTGTTAGTGTTTTTGCAGCAATGCCAAACTTCTTGAGTCTCCTCAGGAAGTATAAATGCTTTTGTGCAGTTTTTACCACAGAGTCCGCTTGTTTGGACCAGGTCAGGTCACCCGTGATGAACACACCGAGGAACTTGAACTCGGAGACTCCCTCCACAACAGCTCCATCGATGTGTAACGGGCCGTGACCCCCCCCCGCAGCTTCCTGATGTCCACGATCATCTCCTTGGTCTTGCAGACGTTGAGAGACATGGCTGGCACCATGTTTCCAAGCCTCTGACCTCATCTCTGTAGGCGGTCTCGTCGTTGTTGGAGATGAGACCCAGGATGGTGGTGTTGTCTGCAAACTTCAGGATCGTGTTTGTACTGTGTGTTGCCACACAGTCCTGTGTGTACAGGGAGTACAGAAGGGGACTGAGCTAGCAGCCCTGAGGGGCCCCGGTACTCAGGATCAGTGAGGAGGCGGTGTAGTTACCCATTCTCACCACCTGGGGTCTGCTCGTCAGGAAGTCCAAGATCCAGTTGCACAGGGGGCTTTTAAGGCCCAGGCTCCTGAGCTTGGGGACGAGCTTGGCAGGCACAATTGTGTTGAACGCGGAGCTGTAGTCCACGAACAGCATCCTCACATATGTGTTAGCCTTTTCGAGGTGGGAGAGGCTGGTGTGTGTAGTCAGGGCAATGGCATCGTCCGTCGATCAGTTGGGGCGGTATGCAAATTGGAAGGGGTCAAGGGTGTCAGGAAGGGTGGAGCAGATGTGGGTTTTGACCAGCTGCTCGAAGCTCTTCATGATGGTGGAGGTCAGTGCTACAGGGCGGTAGTCGTTTAAGCAGGTGATGGATGATTTCTTAGGGATGGGGATGATGGTGGCCTGCTTAAAGCAGGTGGGGACTGTTGACAGTGGACAGGGTGCAGTCATCGTCTCGGTCCTCGGCCAGTCTCGCGGATGGAAGGATGTTGGCTGCCTCAAACCGTGTGTAGAAGGTGTTGAGGTCATCAGTTAGGGAGGCAGCATGCCTCCCTACCTGATGACAGGAGATAGCAGGTAAGCCTGGGGAAAATCACATCCAGCACCCGGACCATCAGTTCCGACTTCAGGAGGACCCCCCCTGACACTGAAAATTAACTTTGACAAGACTGAACTACTTATCCTCCCAGGGAAAGACTCTCCCACCCATGACCGGACCATTAACTTTGACAACGCCTTTGACAAAGCACATGTTTCTTTGTCTTGAAAAAGCCCCCAAACTCAGTCCCCAGTATGTAACAGGATGCTGCATGTCCTGTGGTCTGGACAATGTCACGCATAGGTGTGAGAAGCCACGAAATGTCAACTCCTATTGGTCACTCCGGTCACATGACCTGGGGGTCACCGGGGCCAATATAAGGAGAGGTCTCCCCAAAACTCTTCCTCTCTCTCCACAATCCTACGAAGGCCAACAGGCTGTCCAGCTTCTCTTCTCCTGCATCACCAAGGACATCACAGAACTGTAAACTGAACAGCAAATTCTTTTCCTCTTTTCCTCGGACTGGTAACATAATCTGGGCTTAATAATCATGCATGCTAAGCAAGACTGTTTACTCAATTTTGTGTGTTTACAAGTTTGATATATGCTGTGATGTTGTAGGTATAAGTTAAATGAAGGTAAATGCTAGTTAGGCTCGCCACAGGCTTTGTCCCTGACTCTATCATTATCTGATTACCATACACACAGACACGCAGAGCATCTCACCTAGTTAAACCTTCCCCCTCGGCCGTAAAGCAACGGCCGTAAAACAACCTCAGAAGAAGGGGGGGGGGCATGCTAAGCATGCTAATTTACATTCACACACACACACACACACTCACACACACCTCCTTGTTAGTTAGTTTGATTGTTTAGTAATTTGTGTTTTTATACTTTATTATGTTCATAATGTTTTCTTTCACAAATGTTCTGTCATTAATGTTGCATAAGTGAACCTTGCCAACCGTTCTTAACACTGTTAAGAACACTGGTAAAATATTGAGATTTCTAATTGAACTAGATCTAAATGAGACTGATCTTAATCAATAAATTGTCTATCTTTTCCCTTCTATGAACGGTGGTGCCCCGTGAGAACTTTAAACAATTAAAGTTATGATTTATTATTAATGTTTTAAATATGAATGTTTTATATTTTATTTTGATAACAAAACCACACCATTCTATGGTAACACTTTGTAAGCACTATTGCACAACATCGCCGACGAATTTACTCGTCTACGATTCGTTGGTTATGTCATAGCGTGGATTTACCGGAGGTAGTGATGGAAGTAGCTTAGAAGTGAGCCATCTCGCTTCCTTCCTATCTCGGAAAGTCGCGCATGTGCAATAGCGACAAAACATGGTCCAATGGCGGTGTCCTTTTCATCCTGTACCAGGAAGGAAAAGTTTGGGAGAACATCACCCTTAACATAGCCCGAAAAAACTACCTGCAGTATTTGTACGCGGACCTGCTTTCCATGGAGGCAGGACACAAGCGTTTGAGGAGGAGGCACGTTTTACATCTTAACGTAGACAGAACGGACTCGCCTCGCTAATATAGCCTGTTAGCTAGCTTGCTATATAAACGTATATACCTGTTAATGCTACAAAAATATGGTTTAAACTTTTTTAACAAGTTTAACAGATTAATGTTTTCCTATTGCCTGACACAATTATGCAGTCTAAAGAAGACTGTAGTTTCGTTTGCTGATACTCTTCCTGACCTTTTTGTTAACCGCAAAAATGGATACTTGATTTTTAATTTATTTTTAGTATCAGCACTTGGCCTGTTCTTGGTTCATAGGAAAAAGGGATATTTGAATTTAAATTTTATTAGAACTTTGCCTTTCCTTGGTTTTAAATGGCCAAAACTTGATTTTGCTTTGCTTTGTGTCAACAGTACCCTTATATGTAGCAAAGTTTATTAAAAGGCCTTTTTTTAATGAAGTATCGATCTTTGTTGTCTTTATTTTCAGTCATAACAGGCCTCGAACAACCTCAAGCCAAATTTAAAAGCTGTTGGCTAAATAGGAGCAATTGAGAATTTGTGTCATCCATAATCCTATTAGTTGATTAATCGTTTCAATAATTGATGACTAATCGACTATCAGAATAGACGTTAGTTGCAGCCCTAAAAATAATTGGTGCCAGCCTGCCCTCCATCCAGGACCTGTTCATCTCCAGTACAGGCAATGGGCAGGAAAGTTCACTGCAGACTTGGGCTGCAACTAAAGACTATTCTGATGGTCGATTAATCTATTGATTATTGAAACAATTAATCGACTAAACACATTCCACCTACCTTGTGTACATAACGTATCCTCTGACAACTTTCTATCATTAGTCTATCATCTGCACTCTGCCTCATTGCACTATTTCTCCTTGTTATTGTCACTTCTGATGTGTTTTTTTTCATATATATTTGTTTTCATACTTGAACATAGGTAAATGTTTGATGAACTTTGTTCTTGTTGCTTTGTTGTCCTGTTATTTTTCTATTTATGTACATTGAGCAATGTGAGACAAATTCATTGTATGTGTAAATAAAGCTGATTCTGGTCACTGATTCACTGAAGTAAATTCGCTTACTTTTGTGATCAAAAACATATCTAAGGCTTTTCTGTAAACAGTTTTCTGATCAATAATAAATATAGCAACTTCTGATCAACCCATATCCATGTCAGGCTTAAAATACCAACTTCCGGTTAGGTTCGAACTGCCTGCTCTCTACCTCATTTCATACGACTTATTAAAACTTGGATGCTGGTTCTTGGAAATTTTTTACATGTGTTGCATTTCACTAGGTGTTGTTACAGGCAAGATAAAGTCTTTGAAATAACATTTTGTTACTCCATGAATTACAGCAGATGTTTTTTCATCACGACTCATCTCACACTGGTTAACACCTTTCCCCAATTTCCCTCACTTGATTCCCTCAACTTTCCTTCAATGTCTCTCCCTCTTAGGCATGCCCAGCTTCATTAAGTCACCGGACGATCAGAGAGGTATATCAGGAGGAGTGGCATCGTTCGTATGCCAGGCAGTGGGTGAGCCAAAACCTCGCATTACCTGGATGAAGAAGGGGAAGAAAGTCAGCTCTCAGCGCTTTGAGGTATGAAACAGGAGCAGTCCTCAATGCTTTGTTTTTGATGTCTTGGAATTTGCAGCATCCACAGTGTCTCACACCTTCACTGCTCATTTGTGTTTGTTTCAGAGAGTGAAAGGGTGGCTCTCATTTCATATTTTCAGTTACAGTGTAAACTGTACCAACTGTCCTTGTCAGGTGGATGTATCTGCACAGTTGGGCTGAACTGTAAGGTGCCTCAATATGTGCCACCAAGCACATAACCATTACAACAACTTTCCTCCCATTCTTCTTCTGGAGACACAAATCAAGGTAGTTGCAGTATTTTGTTGATAACATCTGAGAATCAGCATCAACAGTGGGTGTGGACAATCAGAGCGACTATGTCTGCAAGTTAACACGGTATAGAGTGAAACTGTGTTAACTCTGTGTCACTAAAACATGATATAGTGACTTATCTGTGAACTGAGAACTTTTATTCTTCTAACTTTTTATTGTTTGAAGGTGTGTTGGTTGTAAGACTCGTGGATGCCCCCTTACCTTAGTTTACTCGCTTAGTTTCTTTCAGTCTCTTGATGCCTTTGTGATCATGAATATGTCATTGAATCCCACAGAAGGATAACAATCGAGCAACAGTATTATTACTTTTTGATATTACTTCAGACTGCACCAAATGCATACAAAATTGTTTTTTAAAGTCTTATTCTGGCAAGGTGGAAATAAAGTAATAAAAAAATGCCATATCTGTGAACAATATATAAGACATATAAAACATCTTAATAATTATCTCCTTTTGAAAGCTTATGTAAGAGCTTCATCAGTTTGGAGCACCCCCACCTCCCAGGCCAAGAAACTTCCTGAAATTATAAATCTATATTCGGAACATTTGTGTGAAGCTCTTACTATAGATTTTTCTTACAGGGAGTTTTGCTTTCTGTTCATGTTTCTATGAAGCCAATCCCTGAACACAAACGTTCAAACCCCTGTAGGGTGAGGCACACCTTTAATTATATTTATTATTAGTGCTGTCAAAAGATTAAAATATTTAATCGCGATTGATCACATTTATGTCATAGTTATCTCAAAATTAATCTAGATTAATCGCAAATTTGTTTTTTTTTAATGCTCTATCAACATGGACAAGTGTATTGGCTTTTTTTATGCAAAATGTTTTATTTTATTGAAAAACAACATTGCCAAACAGGGCGGTACAAAAAAAAATTATAAAGTGCACATTTCAGGTAAACAAGGACTCCTATAGAGAAGTTAAACCATGGCTTAATATTTTCTTTTTTTCTAGTTTGCTGTGAACATAGCAGTCAGGCCTCTCAAACAGACAAGCAACAAAATAACAAACAAACAAACTACACAAGCAATTGTCGGCCTACTTTGAAATAAATTAAACACAGAACTTTGTAGGGCTATTTGAGTCCTCCCAATATTTGTGGAAAATGTATGAAATAAGAAGTACCCTATTTTGAAATAAATGAAAACGTATAGCTGCAGCCTAATAGCTTAAAATATATATATTTTAGTTGGCGAGATATTAAAACAAAAAGCGAGAGCAGGTCAGACTGGAGGTGAACACAGATACCTCTGTGGCCGCACCATGGATTGCTGTTTGTGGATCGCGCATCGGGGGTTGCAGTGGTGGACCCAGTGTGGCGGACTCTGTGTCGTGTGGGCTGATCGTGGTGCTGGTGGCGGACCCTGTGTCGCATTAGCATTGGGTACAGGAGGTGGACCAGGGCCGCGGCGGTGGCTCGTGGGGGGTCCTGGTCGGCGGAGGTGGACGGTGACTGAGGACTGGAGTGGCCTCTGGTCTGGATGGTGGATCGTGGTCCTGCTGGTTGCTGACCATGGACTGTGAAGCCCTATGAGATGAATGCAATTTGTGAATATGGGCTATACAAATCAAATTTGATTGATTGATTGATTGATACTGCAGCTCGGTAGAAACCAACTGCAGCTTCTGCTCTGATCAAGAAGCTGAGGCGCTGATCTCTGATCAGCTGAGACCAGAGAAACTCTGTGTTTTCACTGTTTCCATAGTTAAGAAGCAGTCAGTCACTGAGCTCTGATCTCACTGTGTCTCTCTGAGCGAGTGCGCGGGGGCAGGGGGTGGGGCTACGGTGCTGTCTGGTTCATTGGAATGGAACAAAGCATTATGAAATATCGCAACCTTTTTTGTTCTGTCATTTACTTGAAGTATTTTTATTTTTGACACTGCCTACCAAAATAAACAGCTTTTGATATTATGGTCATTGCTGTATTATTAAAGTCAATAAGCAAACAGGAGTGTTGTACAAATTAGTGGTCATAGTAGAGAATCTTTGTGCGTTGTGTGTTGTGGTAAGCTGACCAGAATCCAGACATTTTATGCATTCAGATGTATTAATGCAAACTGACATGCTTAATAAATTTAATTTGTAAGAACCTACCTACAGGACTGTGAATCAGCAGAAAGGCTCATTAGCTGCTAGCCAAACCAAATGACTTAAATTGAAGTGAGTCCTACATATAAATTGAGACACTTTGCTCCTGTCAAAGTGAGTTATAGGAATAATTTTCCACCTGCCTACTCAGCATAACTCAAACTGATGGCTACCCTGTGTACGCACTGAATTGGAGGGTAGGAGATATATATATATATATTTTGCCAGCTTAGAATATATTTTTTATTGAGCACTCATATCACAGGAGTTGTACATGATACAACATTCACAAAAGAGCTTTAGACCAATGTCACATAATTTTGTATAAATTATCGAACAAACAGGACATCCATCCAGGAGAAAAAAAAACAAAAAAAACAACCACATACATTAACATAGGCTCACCATTTTTTCAAGTTGTGTACTACACATTATAGCTCACAAGGATAAATATCACAACTGTAGATGCTAGAGGGCTGCTAAGTGGTACTAATCAGGCATAGTCGTAAGTTTACCCAAATATGTCAGCACTGGATCCCAGACTGAAAAGAATTTGTCCCTGGACCCCCTGAGAGTGTATTTTATTTTCTCTAACTGTATGAACTGCATTAGGTCATTAAACCACAGAGACACACTAGGTGGATTTTTAGATTTCCAATGTAATAAAATTCTTCTACGTGCCAGCAGTGTTGTAAAAGCAATGATGTTTTTATATATTTTCCTTATTGTACAGTATCTTCTATCAGTAGTACCAAATATGGCCATTAATGAACTGGGCTGTAGATCAATATCAAGAGCCTCTGACAGTGTTTTAAAGATTGCAAACCAATAGGATGTTAAGGCTGAGCACGACCAAAACATGTGGGTTAAGTTGGCAGGAGTATTTCGACACCTGTCGCAGCTTGCATCCGTGTTAGGGGTATATTTTAGCAAGTCTGGCTTTGGAGTAGTGGATGCGATGTAAGATCTTAAACTGTATTATGCTTAATCTGGCACATGAAGAGCTGTCATTCTCTTGGTAAAGCACTGTCCCAAATGTCTTCTTGCAAGTCCTCTCCCAGCTCATCCACCCAAGCTGCCTTGATCTTTGCAAGAGTTGTATTGTTAAAAGAGGATATACAGTTATTAATTCTTGAAATAAGTCCTTTAAAGCTGAAGGTGGTTTCTAACAGATCATCTAAACCAGAAGGTGATGGTAAATATGGAAAGTTGGGGTCATGATGTAGAATATACATATCTTTGAATTTGTAAATGCCTTGTCTTTGCCATAGGTTAAATTCGGAGTCTAATCTAGCTGGAAGGAAAAGATGATTATTGTGTATGGGACTTATATGGAAAAGATTATTAAACCCGAAGCTATGTCTAAGTTGAAAACATATTTTGAGGGTATTTATGACTACTGCATTGTTGGTGTATTGAGAAGTATGGGAGGCGGAGTGCGGGCTCTGAGAGAGGTTGAAGTGCAAGATGCAGCTTCAAAATGGCACCAGTCCGTATCAGGAGTGTGGAGCCAGTGCATGATGTTTTTGAACATTTGAGGCCCAATAATAATGACAAAGATTTGGGAGAGCCAGGCCACCCTGCATTTTAGGCCTCTGTAACAGTTCCAGCCGTATTCTAGGTTTCTTCCCCTCCCATATAAACGAAGTGAAGACCTTATCAATAGATTTGAAGAAAGATTTAGGGAGATAAAGTGGAATACACTGAAACAGATAAACACATTTGGGGAGTACATTCATTTTTATACAGTTCACTTTTCCTGCTAAAGATAAGTGAAGTGTTCTCCATTTCTTCAAGTCTGATTTGACTTTCTCAAATAGCAGACCGAAGTTTTCCTGGTAAAGCTTCTGCATGTCCCTTGTAATGTTAATGCCCAGGTATCTAAAGCCATTTCTAGACATCCGAGCGGCAGAGCATTGTCCCTGTATTTGAAGAGCAAAGTCATTAACAGGATAACATTCACTTTTACTAAAGTTCAATTTGTAACCAGAAAAAACACCAAATCTCCTCAAAGCATGGATCACTTGGGGGGCGCTTGAAACAGGGTCCGATACATACATTAATAGATCATCTGCGTACAGAGATACTCTATGCTCTTCCCCTCCCCTATGGATTCCATTTAACGAGGGTAGCGATTTGAGTGCAATTGACAAGGGCTCTATGGCCAGGGCAAATAGCAGTGGGCTGATAGGGCAGCCCTGACGGGTGCCTCTTGACAGCTGAAAATACTGAGAGCGCTTACCATTTGTAATTACTGAGGCTTTGGGTGAGGTATATAAGAGTTTAATCCATGAAATGAAATTAGGACCATACCCAAATTTCTTTAAGCATGTAAATAAATATCCCCATTCTACCCTATCAAAGGCCTTCTCTGCGTCGAGCGTGATAACCACCTCGGGGACCGCACTGGACGCAGGAGAGTGAATAATATTTAATAGCCGGCGGATATTTGTAAATGAATGACGCCCCAAAATAAAACCAGTCTGGTCAGCAGAAATCACGTCATGCGTAGTGGCTTCTAAACGTAAGGCAAGGGCCTTGGCCAAGATCTTCACGTCACAATTTAAAAGGGAGATGGGTCGATACGAGCCACATTCCGAGTTATCTTTACCTGGCTTAAGCAAGAGGGTAATTGATGCTTCAGTCAGTGTCTGCGGCAGGGATCCATGAGACAGAGAGTCATTAAACATATCAAGTAGGATTGTAGACAGTTTACTAGAGAACTTTTTATAGAACTCTGCAGGGTACCCATCAGGGCCAGGCGTCTTGCCATTCTGCATTGCCTTAATCGCGTTCATGATTTCCATAGATTTTAGTGGGAGCTCAGTCTCAGTCCTGTGTCTTGTTTTTATAGAAGGAGCTTGGAGATCATTGAAAAAAATGTCCATGTCAAAGCTATCATTTGTTATTTCTCGACGTGTACAGATTTGAGTAAAACGAGGTGAATGTTTCGTTAATTTCTTCTGGGTCAATAGTTAGTTCACCATCATCTTTCCGTATTTGTGGAATCTGTTGGGACACGGAGCGGCACTTAAGTTGGTGTGCTAATAGCCGTCCAGCTTTGTCGCCATGCTCATAGACATACCCCCGTGATTTTAATAGGAGACGTTCTGTCTTTTCAGTTGATGACAAAGATTATATTGTGTTTGGAGGTCCAGCTTCTTTTTATATAATTCAGGGGAGGGGGAGGTGGAGTACTGAGAATCCACCATAGCTATTGCTTTAATGAGCTCCTCTTGTTTTGTTCTTTTCATTTTATTTGCTTTAGCAGAATATGATATAATATCACCCCTGATTACAGCTTTTAATGTTTCCCATAAAAGAGAAGGGGAGGTGTCATCTTTTTTGTTGGAATCTATAAAGTCATCAATTTTTTGGGAGATCATTTCACAAAAAGTCTCATCAGCCAGAGATTTCTATCTAATTTCCAAGAGGGGCGTTCTAATTTGTAAGAAGGAAATGCTAGGTCTAATATTACAGGGGCATGATCTGACTCAGCTATTGTTGAGTATTCAGCGTTTGTGACAAAGGGGAGAAGAGACTGGTCTATAAAAAAATAATCTATTCTACTATACGAATGGTGTACAGACGAAAAAAAAGAAAAGGACTTGCTTTGTGGAAACAAGGAACGCCAGGGGTCAACACCTCCTATCTGGTTCATAAAGGCTGATAACAGTTTGGCCTTTTTAGACAGGTTAGTAGATTTAAAGTTGGAACGGTCTAACACCGGGTTCATTACACAATTTAAATCGCCGCCAAATATCAATTGTTGTGAGTTCAAATCTGGAATTAATGAAATTATTTTCCCCATAAATTTATCATCATCCCAATTTGGGGCATAGATGTTAATCAAAACCACAGGCTTATGGTAGAGAAGCCCAGAAACCATTACAAATCGACCCTGTGGGTCTGAGGTGACAGTGGTCGCACTAAACTGGATTCTTTTATGAATCAATATGGCCGTTCCACAAGTTTTAGAGTTAAGGTTGGAATGGAACACATTCCCCACCCATCCTTTCTTTAGTCTGACTTGATCTTTAACCAGTAGATGGGTTTCCTGTAGAAATACAACATCACATTTTAAGTGTTTTAGATGATAAATATTCTGGCTCTTTTAACAGGCCCATTTAAACCTTTTACATTCCAGCTAATGAATCGTACAGCAGCCCCCCTTTGCATCAGTACCATCTCTCATGTTCAGCTATATAAAACAAATAAAAAAGTAGTAAGTAAAGATATGTTAGAGCAGTGGTTGTGATAAAGTACACAGTTATGTTTGTTTCTTAAGTGAACTAAGGTGAACGTTTGTTGCAAAAATGTGGTGGTGCCCTTCCCCCTGACTCTATCCCATGTCCAAAACAAAAACAGAACTAGAACTAGGCCTATACTTGTCCTTCTCCCTGAGGCAAGCTGCAGGCTAAACACTATTTCCCAAAACTTCTGGCAATACATTCTCTTGACACTTAGCCCAGGAAGGCTCCCAGTGGTCATATGTTAGAATACAGATGATGGTTGAGCAATACAATAACTGTAAAACAAACGAGCATATATGAGAACATGTATAACATGAATATTGAAAGGCAACATAAGTGGTCTGTACAGTATAAGAGTTCAAGTTGTGTACTTGTGTACAGTATAATACCGATTAGTCCATCAATAATGTCAGTGAGTATTCATCAATCAATCAATCAATCAAATTTTATTTGTATAGCCCATATTCACAAATTACATTCATCTCATAGGGCTTTAACAGGGTGTGGCATCCTCTGTCCTTAACCCTCAGCAAGAGTGAGGAAAAACTACTAAAAACCCTTTTAACAGGGTAAAAATAAGTAGAAACCTCAGAGAGAGCCACATGTGAGGGATCCCTCTCCCAGGACGGACAGAAGTGCAATAGATGCCACGTGTAAAAACATTCATCATTAAAGTCTTTAGCGGCATTGATGCAGTCCCGCTGCAATCACAGTCCATGGTCAGCAACCAGCAGAACCACGATCCAGCATCCAGACCAGAGGCCACTCCAGTCCTCAGTCACCGTCCACCGCCGCCCACCAGGACCCACCACGAGCCATCGCCGTGGCCCTGGTCCACCTCCTTTACCCAGTGCCAACGCTACACAGGGTCCGCCACCAGCACCACGATCAGCCCACACGACACAGAATCCGCCACACTGGGTCCACCACTGCGACCCCCGATGCGCGATCCACAAACAGCAATCCCTGGTGCGGCCACAGAGGCCCTGGATCTGCGGGTGTTAAAGCAAAGGGACCCCGGGGAAGGGGGGGGTTAGGGATGGAGAAGAGGAAGGAGAAGCTGGAAAAAGAAGCTCCGTGTGTCATATGTCATTAAATAGAGCAAGTTACGTTCTGCCTCACTAATTAACTCTAACTATAAGCTTTATCAAAAAGAAAGGTTTTGAGCCTACTCTTAAACAAACAGATGGTGTCTGCCTCCCGAACTGAAATTGGTAGATTATTCCACAAGTGAGGGGCTTGATGGCTAAAAGCTCTATTCATACCTCGGGTCTTCAGACCGCTGGCTGACGTGATGGGTTGAAGAGATGATCTTACATGTCAGAGGCTCAGGTGGTTAACCATCTCCAAGCTGCACAGACCAAACCGCGACATATATAGTCTTACTCCTTACCAAAATTCTGATCTAGAAACTAAACGAAGGGCTCTTTCCAATTCAGGCGGCGCAGGGAAAACATCGGGGCCCATCGCTTGCATCAATGCCTCGGACATGAACTTAACGGGATCCTTGCCATCCTCGCTGCCTTCAGGGATGTTTAATATATGGAGGTTAGCTCTCCGCGAGCGATTCTCGAGGTCGTCGATCCGATCCAGAAGTGACTGGTTATGGTTTTGAAGCGTTTTAATGGTAGACTTCGCTACGTTACTCTTTCAAAGTTGTCACCAGCCACAGACTCAACGGAGGTGAGACAGCCCTGGAAAGACTTCATTGTTGATTGCAGTGTATCCATTGCAGTCTGCAGCAGTTTAATAGCTTCTTGGATCAGGGAAGAAACATCCTCCTTTAACGAGGTTCTCTGTTTGGCGAACTCTGCAGACAGCTGGTCCATGCCGACCACCGCGGGAGCTGCAGGAGTTTTTGATGATGTCGGAGAATTGTTAGCTGCAAAAGATGCTAGCTTGCCCGCAGCACCCGTAGCAGCACGTGTAGCCGGAGTTTCCACGTTGTTGGCTGACTTTAGTGTTTTTAGGTTTGCTCATCTTATGCTGAGTTGACTAAACTAGGTCAAGCAACGTTGGTTATATCGAAATGCTCACAAAAAGATTGTTAAAAAATGAGAGTTACAGAAAGCAATCTGGGAGCCTTCGCGTGTGCGTCCTCTCTCTACATGTCGCAACCGGAAGTCCTCATTTTGCTAGATTTTAAAGCAGCAGTAATTAAACCTTTAGTTAAAAATGGCTTCTCTTGACCATGATGTTTAAGCGCTTTATAGACCCATACATAACCTTAACTACATTTCTAAAATCTCTGGAAAAGATGTCGCTAACCGTTAATGTGATTATTTGCACAAAACTCAGTTTGAAGACATTGAATCAAGTTTTAGAATCCATCTTATACCTGAAAGTTACCATTGACCATCTCATGGCTTCAGACAATTGACTTGTCTCGACACTCATCCTGTTAAATTTTGGTGCGCCAGTTGATACCATAGATCACAAGATTATATTAAGGAGACTGGAACTACTTGTAGGGAATAAATTAACAGCACTAGGCTGGTTTATGGTGTACATATCTTCTAGATTCTTATTTGTTAATTTTAACAATGGAGTAATGGAGTTCCACAAGGTTCTGCACTCGGCCCGATACTTTTTAGTTTTTGTATGCTTCCTTTAAGCAATATTATCAGAGAGCACTATATTTTCATTGTTACACAGATGACATCCAACTTTTCAGACTGGATTATTCCAAACAACTTCCTCTAAATCCAGACAAGATTGAAGCCATTGTATGGGTCACAAAATCTAAGAGAAATATTATCTGACTTGAGAGTTACTTTGAATGGCATTAGCTTGGTACTCAGCTCTACTCTGAGGCACCTTGGAATTTTGCTTGACCAGGAAATGTCCTTTCATCCACATATAAAGCAAGTCTCTAGGACAGCCTTCATCCACCTGCACAATATCATTATCAGTAAGACCAGTATCTGCTCCTCTGTGTGAGGTAGAACAAGAGAAGCACTGCTGGAGCCCTTCAAAATGACCTCCAGTAAGCTACTGGTGCGCATGTTCCTGTCCAAACCGTCAGAAACAGACTCCATGAGGGTGGCATGAGGGCCCGAAGTCATGCAACGGGACCTGTGCTCACAGCCCCAGCATCCTGCAGCTTTATTGGCATTCACCAGAAAGCAGCAGGCCCTGGCCGGTCTGCAAATGATGCTTTCTGGAAAATGACAGTAAAGCTGGTGTTCTCCTCACATATGAGAGAAGGTTCATACTGAGCACATGTGACAGGCAGGAAAGAGTCTGGAGATACTGCGGTGGACGTTATGTTCAGGGTCCCACAAGGTGGATATCAAGGCAGGTCCTGGAGCAGTGTTTCCTTTGTGAACCTAGTCCTTCACATTTTGCAGCTCCTTTGTCCTGAAAGTTAAGGATGGTGATGCTGCACTAACATGAGCTATCAAGACCAAAACTCTAAGAAACCTGGATGAAAAATACAAGGACCCCCTGACACAAGAACTACTTGAAATTGCCTGTGCTCTCGTTCCACGGTTCAAGTTGCGATGCATCATTGGCACAAATCCAAGTCAGACTTACTTTTGCGATGGTGAAGAATGCAACTTCAGGTATGGTAAGTCATTATTATGATTTAATACAGACACATCATTTATTGTGAATTAATTAAATTAAGTGTATTTAAATGTGTTGCAATTTAATTGCTGAATATAAATGTTACATGTTGTTATAGTGTAGCCATCTTAACAAATATCTCTCCTGACAGTGAAGACGACCCCTTAGTCTGGTTGAGGGACATCAAGATCCAATATCCAAAGATGCCGGTGTTGGTGAGGAAATGGGTCTGCATTGTTGCTACAAGCTCTACTTTGGAAAGGGTGTTCAGTGGAATATTGTAACATATCTTTATTTGTCACTGAAGCCTCAACATGTTGATAGTTTTCTTTTTAGCAAAGATCCTTAAGCAGCTGGTTGAAATAAATGGACTATGTTTGTTTCCTTTGTGTTGTCAAAAGTTGATATGCCAGTCCTGAATCAGGCACAGTCATATTGTTAGTTGTTTAATTTTGCAGTTGATTGAATGCAATCAATATTTATAGGCTTTTTTGAGAATCATCATCTGAACTATAAGCAACAAAATCCTAGTTCTCATTTTTCCAGAATCATCTAGCCCCAAATCAGATTTTCTTAGCTTTCGAGTTCACAACTTGATTTACATACCCTTTCTTCATGTCTGAGATGTTTACAATGGCTATATAATCTGCTCATGTCATTCTGAGTACATGGAATGTTTCTCCTCTTGGTTAAGTGTTACTCAGACAGATGTCTCAGGCTTCCCTGTGTATAGGTTTGACAGACCCCCTACCAGGACAGGAGTGCAGCTCTGTAACTCCTTCATTAGAGCAAAAATGCAATCGTCGCTAGTCGGTTGGTTGGGTCACACACACACACAGACACACTGCAACAGAACGGAAGTATAAAGCCCGGTGCCATGACCTCTGAGTCTTTATGCCCCAAGCACCTCTTAAGCCCATCACATACCCGATATCTACCCAAGCTTGTCACTGTCTACCAGGGCCTTCAGCTGTTGAGGGTCAGGACACTAGTCATTTCCAGTATTATGTTCATACCTTCTACTTTCACCATGGATTTGCTCACACCACTTTGACACTACTGAGATCTGATAACTTAGAAATCAAGTAAAGAGGGAGCAACAGCAGTCGGGTTATATGACAGCTTGTAAACACATATATATATATATATATATATATTTAAAGCTTCACATTTCGAGTAATAATAATAATACATTTTATTTGCCTTTCAGAACACTCAAGGTCACGTTACTAAGCACACATATGGATGAAGAAGGGGAATAGAGTCACAACATAATAAACAATGTATCAAAAACATCAATAAAGTAAATGAAATGAAATGAACAGTGAATAAAAAATGGAGAGAATCAAGAGTAGTGGATGTATTGTTAATTTGTCATTTTAAATTCACTTATTGTGATAATATAATTATGATGTGATTATATTAGTTTATACAATATACTATATAAAAAAGTATTGTAATTGATGTTATGCCCCGTACAAGTGACAACATTTGCAATGAAGTGTTTTTATTTAGATGATGCAGTTGTCCTTTTCCTGTCCAGCAACCCTTTTTTAACAACAAAACATGCATTACATAGCACTGGTCAATATTAAACCAGTGTTCAGGTGCTTTTTCAAATAAAAGATGAGTGGGTCCAGGTGATGTCAATTTCTAAGATTTCATAGACTTTTTCCTTGATGTCTGTCCGGAATTTCTATATTTTATGGGTAGTCCGGGAAAATATGACCCCCCACCATACAACAGTGTATATATCTATATGGCCTGCAAATGCCCCCAAATGACACACACACACTGTCTCTTTTCAAGAAGGATGTTTCTGTTCGCAGTTTGCATGTTTGAGTCTGTGTGGGTTTACTCAGGGTAGTCTGGCCTCCTCCCACAGTCGAAAGATTTGCAGACTTGGGTGAATTGGAACTCTAAATTCTCCATAGATTTGATCGTTTATTTATCTATGTTAAGATTCAGTGTGCCTCTCATTAAGGCCACTAAAAGACACAATTCAACAAAAGAAAAGCTGTTAAAACAGCCTACACCATGGGATTTATTAACATCAAATGACAACGCACGCAGTCTTAAAATCCCAGGCTGAGGCCCAGCAGAACCAGCAGTCGCCAGAGTGGAAGCCGCCCTTCTGATCCTGACACAGGAGTTGCACCTCATAAATGTGGAGCTAGAGGGGAGAGAAGAGAAAAAACAGGGACAAAGAACAGGAACACATACAGCCGTAACAATAGTACCGAGACATGATATTAATTTTCACACATTTATGAATTTTGGTTTTTTCGAAAAATGTACACTGTAAAATCTAATAAATTGACCTTACTTAAAAAAAGTATGCAAACTCGTTGCCTCAAAAAATTAAGCCAAGTTATCTTAAGATTAGTGAGTTAGAAAAGCTTGTTTATTTTAAGTGTGCAGTACTAAATCAAGTAGTACAACTAAAAAAAAATTAAGTTCATGTAACTTAATAACCATGCTTAGTGTTAAGTTAATTTTTTCAATTTGTGTGGACTGCTTGATACAAATTTAACCCCACTTAGAATTACTAAATACCTACAACTTACTACTCACAAATTTTTCAAGTTCACTTAAATTAAACAAACTAATTACCTTGAATGGGTCCTTGTCCTTTTTCTCTCTCTCCCCTATTTCTTATCTTTTTTTAGCTGTTGTTACCTAATAAAGGCAAAAACACCACAAAAATATACTTTAAAAGAACACTCACTGGGTTGATTCAGCTGCATTACAACATTTATTAAAAAATAATAATAATTGCATCATTTACAGATCTAGGCTGAACAATAAACATTTGATATTGTTATTACTTTTGATTCCAATTCTCCAATATAAAAGTTTTATTACTCATGTAATATCCTTACAATAGTCAATAAAATTACTGTTCTCCATCCTCTTGTCATATTCAATGTATTTTAAAGCTAATTGTAAAATTGCTCATAGTGTGATCTATGTTAGGCTATTGTAATAACAATGTGCATTAAATCTATTATTCAGCCTCAAGTGTTCTGTTCCCAAGTATGACTTTCTTGTACATTCAAATACAAAACAGTAGCTAAACAACAAATTTGTGGTTTGATTGGACTGTGTACCATGACATGGATGAGTCAAAAATAAACCCACATTTTTGTGAATTAATTCTATGCATGTAACAGTCTCACAATATTAAACAGGTCAACACCTGATAACTACAGGACTTCAGTGCATGAAAATTATTGCATTTCTGATCAAAACTGAAAGTACAACTAATGCTTTTTTGTCCCAAAGCGAGCATCAGTCCAAGGTTTAAACAAGGTTAAAAACATCACTCCTTGGCGTTTGTATTTGTACTACATTACAAGTATTAAAACAAATTTCCCAAAACACAAATATAAACAGGTCAACCTTGCTAGGTTCACTGTTGACAACATTATCTTACAACAACTCTTTGTAACACAACGTGGCACTATTTCCACCATTAGCATACCAGCATAACATGGTACAGACTTGAATGGATTTTTTTTAAACAAGCCAGCTCAGTTGCATGAAAGCATCAAACTTTATCCGATAACATGAGAACATGTTTATAACTTGCAAATTGCTGACAGCTGATGGCTCTTTACTAGTCTAATCCAGGAGACTGTTCTTCAGAGTTAACAGTTTTGGTGGGAGGTTTTTCTTTCCCAGTCCAAGCATCACAGTCTGAATGAAGTTGAGTGTATTTGCCATGCATTTTGGGTAATCCAAATGCAAAGCAAATGTAAGGCCAAATAACAGACAGACTGCCTGAGGCAAGTTTTTAATACGATCCATGACGATACCTCCCTCCAGAATGATGGCAGTGGAGATGGGCTGGAGGTCCACTGAACTTGTACCCTCGTGAGGACTATCTTCACTGACAACTGTCAGCACACCAACAGTGATGCATTCTAGGGCCTCGTCTCTTGCTGTATCCTACACACACACACACACACACACACACACACACATTCTTCAGTATTGGCAATTAATGCTTTTCTAAAACATTAATTTTTAGTGTTGAAAGCATTTGCTAGAGAATATGGTTTTAAATATGTGTTCACATGGATTGTCCAACAAAATAAATTTGGTATGGTTAAACTGAAGCTATGGTCCACAAGGTCCATATATTCTTGAACAGTGACACCGACCTTTCAACCTAGACTTCTGCTCCTTAGATTTAAAATTAATTAATGTACATTTTTATGTACGGGCTATTTAAATACCTCTCATATTAGCTGTGGAGTACAAAATGTTGTATATTGTGCAGATAGAATTACATCTTCTGTCAGCACAGGTATAGTTTTATATTAATGCACACCAAACTTTTACTTATGTGCAAGTACTTACAGAGCATGTCTTGAAGAATTCACTGGAGTCGTCACCAAGTAAAATCGGAATGCCTTTGAGGACAACAGAGCGAAGTGCTGTCACGTCTGGTGTCTAATGATACAGAGAGAGAGAAAAGACCAGTTAACAGAGTTATATGGCACAAGCACAGGTCAGACAGAAAATAGAACAGGTTGGTCTGGATCATCTCATTTAGAACTTGATTGATAAACTATCATACAGATCAAAAGCAAAATTAACCTACTTACCATCCAGCTCATGTGCTGCATCAGCTCACTGAGTTTCCGGCCAACAGTTCCCTTTTTTGTTTTGAAAATTTCGATGAACCGCGGGGTGTACTGGTCCAGAGCCTCAAAGAAGTCTCCCTCAAGATTCTTACTGGCGATTCTATTAAACTCGGCAAACACCTTAAAAAGTAGAGAGAGGGGTGGGTAGGGATGGAGAGATGGCAGAGGTGTTAACATTCCAACAAGTGTGTTTGGATTTCTAGCCACACACCTTAAATATCTTTTTGACTGGCATTATTTTATTGGTTCAGAACAAAAATATCTTACCTGTCTCTCTGTGAAGAGTGCTGGCCATCGTTCAACCATGTTGTGTACAGCAGGCTCCTTTTTTACAATTTCTTGTCTGCGTAGTGGGAATGATTGGTCCATCATTTGTGAGATGAGAGTGCCATTGGGTTGTTTTTTTTTCATTTCTTCCACGAGAACCTTTCTGGCATTTTCAAGACTTGTTTCATCATGTCCTTCAGGTAAATTAGGCAGGTAGTTTGCTTCACCTCTTTTTGGCCGTTTGATATTCTTGCTTGAGGATTCTCCTTCTGGGTTGCCTTTACTTCGTTTGCCTCCATTGATTGCTACATCCTCACATCCAGCTTTTCGAAGCTTTGTTCGATAATTGGCCATCTTAAATTTAAGGCTGTTTTTCCAGCCATACCATCTGTGTGGTCCAGGCTCAGTGAGGCAGGGGTGTTTGCTAATCAGTGCTTTTGCAACACTGCTGAAGTCATCATCTGTAGGGTAAGCCTTGAAACTGTACATCGTCTCCGCAAGCTTTTCTAATATGTCATGCTTCACATCTCGTGGTAGAGTCATACGTGTTTCATCCTTCATGAAAGCAAGATCTGCCTGTCTGAGTCTATACTCAACATCAATTGAAAAATTGGGTATGTCAAAGAACTCTGGCCACTGTTGTCTAATCAATGGTGATGCTCTTCCTGTTGACAGGATCTCAGTGTCTGCTGTGCTACAATCAGTGTCTGATGTTGTGGTGGGTGATGACAATGCGTTTAATTGGAGAGTCACAAGAGGGATGATTTTGAGCGTAGCTCTTTCAGGTAGATCAATTATTTCTGTCAAATTGCAGAGGGCATTATGGAAGTCTTGATCTTCATACTGCAGTTTGAAGTCATACTGCAGTGACAGTTTATCCACCAGTTGCACTTTTAATTCTTCAATAGACTGTGGTCTCTCATTTAAAGTCAACTTCCTTATATCATCTTCAGCGATGATGACTCTCAGCAACAATCTTTGGTCCATTTGGTCACTCAGCATAAAATGTGACGTTTAAGTGTGACAAGCTGCTTGTCTCCAACTCTGTAAAGTGAAAGAGGGAAAACATCATTTTGTTCAGGCAACTGGGTGACAGAGAAGGTGGACATATGGCTACTACAGAGCTCGTATGCTCTAAGATGCTCATTATACCATGATGTCATGAGTCTGCAGACAAATATTATGTCTGTATTGATCACCACAATCTTTGCTATTTGTCTGAAATCTGGGAGCCCTGAGCACGATCCAACGGAAATGACCATATCAGCACTGTACTTAATGCCATCTATGCAAACAGAAGCTGCTGCAAGGACTGTGTTCTGGTAGTTATTCCTGAGACAGAGAAAGTTTTTCACATTTTCAGGAAATGAAGCAACCATTACAGACTTCACTCTGTTAATTTCAACAGATGGCTTGAAAAAGGAGGTGGCAGCTAAATGGAAGGCTATCATATTCTGATGTCTGAGAGCTAAAGT
The DNA here is from genome assembly GCA_038501795.1 of Pseudopleuronectes americanus. Classification (NCBI taxonomy): domain Eukaryota; kingdom Metazoa; phylum Chordata; class Actinopteri; order Pleuronectiformes; family Pleuronectidae; genus Pseudopleuronectes; species Pseudopleuronectes americanus. The sequence goes on from CM076724.1 coordinate 480,165, forward strand.
AAGGGGTATGTTCTTGAAGTTGTGAATGTGACGCACAACTTTCTTGAAGAACTTATGTTTGCCTTCAAAACGCATGGTCCACACGTCACACAATGGACCAAAAGTTTTAATTAGTTGAGGGTAGTGCTCAATGTAGTGGTGTTTCGGTCGTAGCTTCTCGTTTGGGAAAACTTCCTGAAATATATCTCTATGTTCTGCAATCTTGCAGTCAAGAAAGCACACCGACTCCTCTGAGAAGCTTGCAGACACTGACAATTCCACTACATCTTTTAAGTTCATTAAAACCTCCCAGGTTTCATCCCCCTCAGGAATGTGATGACCTATCAGTAGTGGCAGAAGGCGGAGGAGTGTCCAATTTTCGTGACCATTTCCTCCAATTGTTGCTTTGGAAGCAAAGTTCTTTGCGATGAGTTGAGGTTGGTTTGTTTTGTCTGAAAATGTATATGGAAACTGTTTAATAGCCACATTCAGGGTTTCAAGTGAGAAGTATCCCTTTGATATTAGTGCCTTCAAGCACAAGGCCAATTCAGCCGGAAAACAACACCCTCCAGAAGATCATGCAAAAGGTCTGGAGGATAACCATTGACAACGTGAAAATGTTCCAAGCTTTCAGTAAGTGGGCAGCATCTTTTCACGCCATATTGTTGAGCCATGGTAGGATCCTGTAATACATCTTGCACCTGTCTGTCATGATTTTCTTTTGTTCTTTGTTGAAATGAGCCTGTCCGAACTTCCTTGTGTTGTATTTCCTCTCGTTTGGCCATGCAGAATCGGCACATCTGACTTACTGTGAAGCATTCAAAGAACCCTCCCAATGAATGGGCAGCTAAATTGTCTGCTGCAACAAATAATACGGTGCCTTTTATGCTGGCTCCTAACTGTTCAACATATACACCCTGTTGCTCAAGAGAAACAAGGTCCATGATGAGAGGGCGGAGAATTTCACCATAACCATGGTCTTTGAGACTGCTGACCTTGCAAAGTAGAGCAAGCTGAATGGAATGAAGAGCGGAGCGATATTTAGGGTGTAGATTTCCAAGTACCCAGTAGATGGCACATAGCTTGTGTTTCTTTCTGGAGGTTCCCAAGGGGTTAGCCACCTCAAAATCATCTATGTACAAGAAAAGAGCAATCCTGAATTCTTCCTCTGTCAAGAGAGAATTGTCTTTAAACCGGGAACCATCCCTGTGAGATCTGTATCCTTGTGACAAATTTGTCTCAGATGACATGGCCTTATCTAAAATTTCTCCATTGTTTAGTAATGTCTGCAGCATTTTTAGTATGGGGATATACACAAATGTCTGCCTGTCATTTTTTAGGACAAACTCAACAGGCGTTACCACTGAGAATTATTTTGAAATGTATGATGTTCGCTTGCTAGTGGTTGACAATGACCCCCCAGTAGAAGTGAATTTCAGGAATACATTACTCTCGGTAAATACTTTAGCTATCTCACTCACTAAAGAGTCCTCTACATCTCCACAATGTTGATTTAGTATTTTTCCAACCGAGGTATGTAACAATGGCTGTGAAAGCACATAAATTTGGTTGATCTGCTCTATAACTTCTTGCAGGGCATTTTCAGAGATGTTAAGAATCGATGACATTTTCAGAAAAAGAGCAGCTACATTATGTTCCAACTGACTCTCCAAGTCCTCCACATCTTCATTGAGCTCAGTAACCTCAACTTCAACCTCATCAGTTTCAGGGGCACTATCGTCGGTTTGAATATTTATATTAGGTGGAGGTTCCTCAAGTACATTATGTGACACAATTTCAGGTTTGAATGCCATCTTATTGTGGTCTTGATGTTCTTTGCTTTTATGTGCATTAAAGGTTGAATAAACATTGCTCTGAAAGTTACAGCCTTGATATGGACAAGAAACCTTTTGCTTCAGCTTCAAATGTCTTCGTAAATGGGTAAAAAAGTCTGCTTCAGTGCCAGGCTCCACAAAGTCACACAGCTGACAATGGAAAGCAGTTTCACCCACGTTCCCTAGGTCCTTTTGAGTGTGCCATGTTGATAAGTGGACTTTGAGTGCATTGAAAGATTTAAATGTGCAAAGGCACTCCTTATGAAGGCACGTTAGTGTTGATATTCGGCTGTGGCACCCATGTTTTAAGCGGTAATGCTTAAGTAAGTAGCCCCTCTTTTCAGCACAAAATGTGCAGTACTTACACGTCCACTGCATAGGAAGTTTTTTTGTCTTCTTAAAAATCTGAAAGGAAAGAAAAGATAAGTTTAGCATCAAGGCCAGCAAAATAGAAAGAAAAAAAACTAACATGCAGTATCAGATTTGAAATACCAGAGCTATAGAAAAACAAAAATCCTTGCAAAAATGTATCTAATTGTCAAGCTTTTAATCATTTAACTTCTTTAAGACAAGAACAGCTACCAAATGAACACTGCAGTACAAAAGGTAAATGATAAACAACTCACTTATGTGGCTAGACATCAAGGGAACTGTGGATTGACCACTATCTGCCTGAGCCTGTAAGGGGACAGTTAAAAAGAATACAACAATTTAACACAACCAAAGCTCACCACAACTCACAAACATCTTGAGTCCAGTACAAGTAAAAACTGTATCATAGGCCTATTACCCACAAAGACAGTATTATAATGTACATATTCGAGACAACATGACCTTAAAGAATAACTTAGGCCACTGAGTATGCCAGCAAATAGTTTGCCTATGATAAACTGGGTGTTAAGATCTTTTCAGATAGGGAGACACTTTTGTCTGTACCAAGTCTGATCTGTGGGCTCTCACTGCGTTCCCTCGTGTAATCAGACAAGGCGCGTGGTAATGATGGAAACGGCACAGCTACTAATATTAACTAGTGTTAAGTGAGCAAGGTTAAAGAAAATAACATTAAGTTAGTTGACTGCGGTGATATCCCCAGTCACACACCTGTCTTTGACAAGCACAGACTGTTATTGTTGTTCGCTAAATTTAGCTAAGTTAGCATAGTACCAAACTTAGCAGCCCAGCTTAAACTAAAATGATTAACGGCGGAGCACGACGGGCCCTTCTCCGCCGAGGCGTCCTCGTACGGCCGCCCGCTGGGGTACCCGCCGTACCACAGCCCCGTGAGCGCGCACCACCCGGGGGCCTATCTGCCTACCTCTCCGACAGTGGGTGTGCTCGTGCATGTGACGAGCACGCCCGCGACCGTAACACTAAAGTTTCTCCTCAACTTTAACGTGACAGTCTTTAATGTTCCCTATTTATAACACTGTTAAAGCATTGACCAAGCTTCATCCAACGTTACGACCCACGTTATGTATAATATAGTTCAGCTAGCGTTAGCCGACATTACTACACACATCATTAGGCTACTAGCAAGCACGAAAAACAGGGCGCTTACTTACAGAAAGAAAACGGTCAAAACAAGGGTAAAATATTACTCACCAAATGAGTGTGCCAAGCACAATGCTGATAAACACGAGTCCGTTGCAGCTCAATACGGTCCAGCTCAATACAGTTCAGCTACACGTCGTCCGTTGCCGTACCGTCAAGTGTAGAGAGGACGGAAGTGCGCATGCCGATAGGTCGAAAAAAAGCGGGCGAAGTTTTCAAAACCATAACAAAGCAAAAGTACTAATACCACTCCGTGAAATTACTCTGTTACAATACAAGTACATGTCCTTGAGTGAAAATTAAAAACATATGACCACAAAAAGAAATACTTGAAATATTAAAAGTAAAAAGTAGCATACTCAATAGAGGAAAATGGCTCTTGTGATTATTATTATATATCACGTATATTATTACATATGCAGTGATGTAAAACATATAATGTTTCCCTCTGAAATGTAGTGGAGTAAAAGTAGAAAGTATCATGAAAAAAAACTCAAGTACTTAAAGTACTTTGTACTTAAGTGCAGTATTGAGTAAATGTACTTAGCTATATTCCAACACAGAAAAAAAGCACAATTATCAAAAACGTACTTTTTCTAAATGAATCCAGCTCAAGCAGACTGAGCTGGTGAGATTTTCCAACCACAAATTACAAGTAACTTACTAAAAGCGAGTGTTAATAGCATTTTGATAAAACTGATTTAAGTCAATTTACTATTTTTAATTAAATACCATGTTTGCATTTACAGTGTATGGTTCTTAGGATCTTCAATTTATTTGTTGTGCAAAGTGCTGTGGTTGCGACATAAAAATATAGGAAGTAAAGCCCAAGAATATTTTTGACTTTGTCAAAGAGACCAGTGGAAGATCGATTTATGGAGAGATAGTATTGGTTTTGCTGCTGCCTTTGACTCAGGCTCGTTGTTTCCCAATTCCTGATGAAACTCACTCTCACTTTTTTTCTCTTGCTCCTTTTTTTTTCTTTCTGAGGAAGTTCCTTGAAACTTGTGTCAAGAGCAGGCAATCCATTAAATACTTGTCCCATATGGGCGGTTTTGGCTGAGGGGTAGAGAGGTCGTCCTCCAACATGAAGGTCGGCAGTTCGATCCCCAGTCTGACCCATCTGCATATCGTAGCGTCCTTGGGCAAGATGATGAACCCTGAATGGCCCCCCATAGAATAACAAAGTGCTGCAAATATACGCACTGTATGAATGTGTGTGTGAATGGGTGAATGTAAAACTGTACTGTAAAGCGCTTTGAGTGGTCATCATCAGACTAGAAAAGCGCTATATAAATACAAAACCATCACCAAAACCATTATCATATGGTTCTGCACCAGATGGGAGAAAAACAAACATTTCACAGATAAGCTCTTTCATCGTTCTTTGTTGTTGTCTCACCAGGTCATTGAGTTCGATGATGGCTCGTGTTCTGTGCTACGTATCCAGCCTTTGAGGACCCACCGTGATGAGGCCATCTATGAATGCACAGCTACCAATAGTGTTGGAGAGATCAACACCAGTGCCAAGCTTACTGTGTTAGAGGGTAAGATTATGTCTGCTGTACTCCTTGTCTCACTTTTTGTCCAAATGTTGCCTCTACTGGTGCTCACCTCTTTGAACTAAAGGGTTTTCATAGTTATGTAACTCCAATTCACCCTCATAATAGAGCTTGTCCTCATGTGCACACACAGCCTTTCTTGATTCAATGTGCCTGGCTGTCTTGTGCTTTGGACATTCAGTTCAGCTACAGTGCTGCACTGAGTTATGATTTTTGATGCATGATTTAATAACGATGATGGGGATTATTTTTGTGACACTTCTACTACTTCCACTACTTTGCTACATCAGTCTGTGTGCTTTTAAAAAAAGTTAAACTTAATTTAAGTACTTTTTGTGACATTTATCACTACATTCCTCCATCACTCTACTTTACAAAAAATAGATAAAAAACAAGTTGAAACCTGAAACCAAAAATAACCCAATGCATATACTTGCCAAGAAAGATAGGCAAGTCACTGTATTAGTCGCTGCAATGATACTGTTTTGCACAGCACATCTTTTCAAAACGGGGTTGCAGGCTTGATAATACTACTCTTAAGTCAGGTTCAATGTTGAGCCTAGATCTCTTCTTTGTTTTCAGTGAGGCAACAGCAGAAAAGCCTAACTCACAGAGATACGATGTGGCAAAGAGAAGCAGAATCCTCACAGCCCTATGAGTGGATGCTCTCTCTCAACACCAATCCAGAATTCACTCAGTGTCTGTGCCGTAAATCTCAACCTTAGGGTGTAGTTAGTCGTCAATTTCAATGAACTGCTCCTCTTCACAACAGCTGAAATCAGCAGGTGGTGCTGGATTGAATGGATCTCTCAACCAGTCATATTGAGCACTGTTGTTTGGGAAGTACTTTTGAAAGTATCACAATCACATGTAATCATTGTATAACTGGTTTTGGCAAACTCACTCAGATTCTCAAAGGAATCAGTATTTCCTTGATCAAATTGCCTGCCCCACATCTCAAGCTTTCGGGTGAATGAACTGATCTTGTCAGCCAGGTGTGGAAGGTGCTTGTCTCTGCCTTGAAGCTGAAGATTAAATTCATTCAGCTTTACAAATACATCGCTGGGTAAGGCCAGTTTCCTCCCTAATAATTCATCACTAAACTGCCTTGCAAGTTCATTTATCCTCTCCTCCAACAAAAACACCTGAATTTCCTATCTCAAAAACATGCGACAACACTTTACCTCGCGAGAGCCACTGCACTTCGCTGGGAAACTGCTGAATATTGAGTACCCATCTTTTCACAAAGCACAGTACAGTCGCGCTTTCATTGGTCTTGTTTTGATGAAATTGACCACGTTAACAACATCAGCCGAAACCTTGTTTTGTTCAGAACTAAGTTGCTTTGACGCTAGCATTTCTTTACATTACATTACATGTCATTTAGCTGACGCTTTTGTCCAAAGCGACTTACATTTTTTGTACACTCAGCATTAATGAGGGGCCATTTAGGGGTTCAGTATCTTGCCAAGGACACTTCGGCACTCTCTGTGTATAACACAGTTATAATTGCACATTTGGCGAGACCCCCTTCATCAGTGCCTGCAATCCCCTCCTTTCCCTACCATGGTCTGTGCTCCATCCGTGCAAACACCTTCACAGTAGTGATGTGTCGGTCGTGAACCAATCGTTCGTTTTGAACGAATCCTTACAAGGACTCGGGAGTAACGAGTCCTCTCAGACAGAGATTCGTTCGTTCATTTTCTCGTGGCCGCGCATATGCAGGTCACGTGAAAAAGGATCCAAAGACTCGTATCCGGCAGATGAACGAATCAGTGATCCGAAGACTCTGTTGGCAGAAGAACGAAACATTGATCCAAAGACTCGGATCCGGCAGATGAACGAATCATTGATCCAAAGACTCGTACCCGGCAGATGAACGAAACATTGATCCATAGACTCGTACCCGGCAGATGAACGAATCATTGATCCGAAGACACGGTCGGGAGAGGTGAAGGATTCGTTCAACTGCCGGGTACGAGTCTTTGGATCATTTTTCACGTGAGCTCCATAGGCTCAGAAGAGGAAACAGAAAGGATTTGTTTACCTCGTTCACCACGTTCGCGTGACTAGGTTTAGTAAGACGTGAATGATATTCGATCACAAGTAATAATTACATGTTTCGTTATTTTAACTTTTTTGTACTTTACTTACAGTTCAGTGCGAGGTAATTGTTTTCAGTGATAAGTAAATGCTAGTGTGAAAATAAATGACCATTTCAAATCATCCAAACTTACAGGCATTTATTTGTGTTCTTGTGATAATATCGCCCCGACATTTTCCGCAGAGATATTTGCGGTGAAGCCCGTGGATCAGCATCGCGGGGGTGGCGACCGGCTCCCCGTCGCTCCGGTACCGGAGGAGCAGCGGTGGCCCTGCGCCGGGGGTCCTCGTAGCCGCATCAGGGGTCGGATTTATAACCATTGCATACGCACAAAACGGGGCCTGAAACGTGCGCACGCCACTGCTCACACCAAAGTTGGGATTTATAAAAACGAAATTGACGGGAAAATGTGCTTATTTCTAAGCAAACTTAGACCCATGCGTACGGACGTTTTGGAGACGGGATAATGGCGAAGCAGACGTGAGGTGGTGAACTGAAGCCAGATTATTGATCCACTTCATAATTTACATTAAAAACAATAACTTAGTTTTATCTGTTCCACACAAGCTTTTTATTAAAAAATATATAAAACAACTTAAAGCAAGTTACGTTCAGATTCGATTTAACAGCGGAGTTGCGGAGCCGAGTCATTAATAGTTTTTAATAATATCTTATAACACTGTTCCTGTCTCATCAAATCACTGCAGTGAACGTGACTGTGCCATCAGGCGCAAAGAGAGCACAGAGTGACCCAGCGCACAGAGCGCAAGGGGCACAGAGTGACCCAGCGCACAGAGCGCACGGGGCACAGCGCACAGTGACCCAGCGCACGGAGCGCACTGAGTGACCCAGCGCATGGGGCACAGCACACAGAGTGACCCAGCGCACGCGCACTGAGTGACCCAGCGCACAGAGCGCACGGGGCACAGCGCACTGAGTGACCCAGCGCACGGAGCGCACTGAGTGACCCAGCGCACAGAGCGCACGGGGCACAGCGCACAGAGTGACACAGCGCACAGAGTGACCCTGCGCACGGAGCGCACTGAGCGCACAGGAAATCACTTATAAGAAATGAAGTAATTTTCCAATTAATATCCCGGACTGTAGGCAAGGATCCACAGATGTGAGGGAATTGGTTTGATGCTCTAAATAAATAAATACTGCCGTGACAGTGGTGAGGGGATCTGCGTTATGTGTGCATGCGAATGGAAGGACAGGAGGAAGCGAGGGTTCAGGGATTTCTGATCTCACACAGTGTGTTATCCACACATTGTGTTATCCACAGCAGCGGCAGAGTGTCAGTGTATTTTCTTAATAGTGACATCACTGCTGTCCCATAAAGTCACTCTTCACCTCACTAACAGACTTCTCGATGTCAGTGTCAGAAAGTTTCACTTCCTCCTCACATCGCTTGATGCCGTGCCTCCGTCAGAACTCACGTCAGGAGCAAAAAGATTTGTTCATTTTACTGAACGAGATTCAAAGAACCGAGACGGTACAAAGATCCGAACTTCCCATCACTACTTCACAGTTCTCCCAAATCAGTCAACATTCTGTCAGGTAACATTCAAGAAGCTTAACGAGCTCATCAGCTGTGGCTCTTCTTTAACCGTAATTGCAAAATAGCAAATCCTTACACAGTGACTCTGATGTTACAAACACAAGCAATAAATAAGCTATCAGTAGCCTCGTCCAGTTGTAGGGCGAAACGTTTGTCTTCAGGTTTTTTTGGTGAGTTGTTCTTCGAGTTCATTATATGTCGCATATATAAATAATGTATATAAAACTTGAGTGGCTTATCAATGTGACTGGGATATAATGTTTCAAAATGTCTTCTCAATTTGTTTGGTCTCATACTGTCAGCTGCTAGAGTTTTCAGACATAACATAGACACTTGTCTCTTCTCATCTCCTACCGCAAGAGCAAGATAGGTTTCGTTGTTACTTAAACAACAATCCTTCTAACTAAGCTGAACTCTATTCCTAAACCATAAAACATTATAACAGTAAACATTAACATCTCAATCAATCAATCAATCAATCAATCAAATTTTATTTGTATAGCCCATATTCACTAATTACATTCATCTCATAGGGCTTTACAGGGTGTGGCATCCTCTGTCCTTAACCCTCAGCAAGAGTGAGGAAAAACTACTAAAAACCCTTTTAACAGGGTAAAAATAAGTAGAAACCTCAGAGAGAGCCACATGTGAGGGATCCCTCTCCCAGGACGGACAGAAGTGCAATAGATGCCACGTGTAAAAACATTCATCATTAAAGTCTTTAGCGGCATTGATGCAGTCCCGCTGCAATCACAGTCCATGGTCAGCAACCAGCAGGACCACGATCCACCATCCAGACCAGAGGCCACTCCAGTCCTCAGTCACCGTCCACCGCCGCCCACAAGGAGCCCACCACGAGCCACCGCCGTGGCCCTGGTCCACCTCCTTTACCCAGTGCCAACGCGACACAGGGTCCGCCACCAGCACCACGATCAGCCCACACGACACAGAATCCGCCACACTGGGTCCACCACTTCGACCCCCGATGCGCGATGCACAAACAGCAATCCATGTTGCGGCCACAGAGGCCCTGGATCTGCGGGTGTTAAAGCAAAGGGACCCCGGGGAAGGGGTTAGGGATGGAGAAGAGGAAGGAGAAGCTGGAAAAAGAAGCTCCGTGTGTCATATGTCATTAAATAGAGCAAGTTACGTTCTGCCTCACTAATTAACTCTAACTATAAGCTTTATCAAAAAGAAAGGTTTTGAGCCTACTCTTAAACAAACAGATGGTGTCTGCCTCCCGAACTGAAATTGGTAGATTATTCCACAAGTGAGGGGCTTGATGGCTAAAAGCTCTGGCTCCTACTCTACTTTTAGAGACTTTAGGGACGACAAGTAAGCCTGAATTCTGGGAGCGGAGTGCTCTAGCGGGTTTATAAGGTACTAACAGCTCTTTAAGGTAAAAAGGCGCTATATTATTAAGGGCCTTGAAGGTGAGGAGGAGAATTTTAAATTCTATCTCTAGATTTAACTGGAAGCCAGTGTAGCGAAGCTAATACTGGAGAAATGTGCTCTCTTTTCTTTGTTCTTGTCAGGACACGTGCTGCGGCATTTTGGACAAGCTGTAGAGTCTTTAACGACTTACTGCTGGAGCCTGATAATAATGAGTTACAATAGTCCAGTCTCGATGTAACGAAGGCGTGGACTAGTTTTTCTGCATCTTTTTGCGAAAGGACATGCCTGATTTTTGAGATATTACGCAAGTGGAAAAAGGCAGTCCGAGAAATTTGTTTTAAGTGACTATTAAAAGATAAATCAGGATCGAAGATCACTGCCCAAGTTCCTGACTGTTTCGTTGGAAGCAATGGGCAATGTCGTCTAGCGCAGCTATATCGTTAGATAATTTATCTCTAAGGTGTTTTGGGCCAAGTATTATAACCTCTGTTTTGTCTGAGTTTAATAAGAGAAAATTGCGGGTCATCCAGGTTTTTATGTCCTTGAGACATGCTCGAAGTTTAGTTAATTGATTACTTTGTTCAGGTTTTATTGACAAGTATAACTGGGTGTCATCCGCGTAGCAGTGGAAATTTACCGAGTGTGTCCTGATAATGTTTCCTAGTGGAAGCATATATACTAACACTCCTTTACACGATTTTTCACCTCCCATCAAGTTCAATCAATACAAATTGACAGCAAAAACCATCAGCAGCACGGCCATAACAATTTTGTAATGAATGTCAGTTTAGGTCTAAAGTTGAACCAAGTGACAGCTTTGGAATCACTAATGTTATCTTAAAAATAAACAATTTCACTCATAAGGGAGATGTTGCTTAACTTGCATTGGTACATTACCACCACTGAAACAACATATCTCCACTTATGCTCTGTGGGTTAGTTGTTTGACCACAAGGTTACTGTGACTGATGTGTCTTCTTATTAATTAAGTTCTTCCTATACTATGGCTATGTTATGGTATAATGGAAGATAAATTGGAGACAGACCTGGAACACTTAAAATCCTGATGAATTGTTCAACAGCGGAGGGACCAGACAAGAAATGAAGTCATTTGTCACTGTATTTGATGTGAACATTTATCTTAGAACACCTCAGCACTCTGAGTTTCGGATATCTCCTCACGCCCCTTATATTAGTCTGACCAATAATTAATGCAATTAAGTAGCAGACTGAGGAAGATATAAGCAGGCTGGTCCTTCTTGCGTTTGCTTATTTATCTCAAAACATTTGATTTTTTGCATTTCAAAATGTAAAATATTTGTCATATGATGCATCATTGTATGACATAAATGACGATGCGTTGTTTGTCACTTTTGGTCTCTTTGTTATGATTATTTTAAACAATACATTTTCTGTTTTGCAAAAGTGTCTACACTTAAAGGAGACATATTATGCCCATTTCACCACATTTGATATGGTTCCTTGGGGTCTTAATGAAATGTCTGTAAAAAAAAATTGGTAAAAATACCACAAGGATCATTTAAAACAGAACCCTTTTTACCCTGTCTAAAACAGCCCTCCTCAGTTTGACCTGTTTTGAGGGCCCCGCCCCCCATATTAGCCCGTCCCCCTTTCACCCCTCCCCCTTCTCACTCCTCCCCCCTCTCATGGGGTGAGGCATTTTTTTTACATCCATCATTTAGCCAGTGTTTTTGAATATGTTCTCACTACAGAATGCATTCAACATCTATAGGGCTGATTATGGGCCTTACATCTAAGAGGAATAGAGCAGTAAGTTGTTTTTTTTTATACATGAGATCAGTAATTTCTGCAATACAAATATAAATGAGGAATAAAATACATAAATAACTCTTCCCTCTGTATTACTTTTCTAACTGCTCATCTTACACATGTCAATTGTTGACATGTTACATATCAAACACTAAAAGCACACAACTGTTTCTATTCACGTTTATTGTCAGAAACATTGCTAGAAAGAATGCCACAGAGCTTTTTAAACATAGTTATTAAATGTACTGGCTGTGACAGAGGTAATAAATACAAAAAATACCAAGTATAATAAAAACATTGATTATAAAATTACACTTTGTGCCATCAGTATTCTGTAAACAAAAGAACACTATATTTGTGTGTCACCTTATATTCTATAAATACAATGTAAACTTTGCTCAGCCGTTACAGGTATTTGGCGTACAGAAGCTTTGTTAGCTGGTGTTGGGGCTATCTGGGCCGGAGAATCAGGGTGGTCCTGCACTCCTGCCTGGTGCTCCAGATACGACGAGTGTTCCCTGATGCTCAGGGAAATTATACGGGGTTCAGACCTGCCCTTGATTGAACCTTGAAACATAGCTGGCTATAACTTCCTGCTTGTCAGGTTTCTCATACTTGGCAGAGAGATCCTCGGGTATTGAGATCTTTAGCACCTCATTAACATATGGGGGCCGGGTCCTGAAAAACCTCGTGAAAGATGAGGTCCAACAGGTTATCCACGTAATCTGTAATACAAATTGGGGAAAAAAGTTGTACATTTTACACTTTTTTGTATTTATTATTTTCATTTTATAATTATTTTGTAATTATATTCTATTTATCATGAAGACCATTTAAAGACAGCAGTTAATTGATATGTTATTTATGTTTCACATTGTACATTGTTTGACTTTGTGGAATTTTAAAATAAAGCCTGTGAGACTCACGGAAGGTTGCATCCGCTTTCAGCGGCTTTGCTGTGCACTCGCCCTTCTTATATTTTGGGAAGCTCACTCTAAAGAGCGGCTCACCAGTTGAACTTGTTGCTTGGGGACGGCCAGCAGTTTCATTGAAATGTAGGGCTTCCAGGTAGAGTCTTTGGGGAGAAAATAATATTAATAAGAGCATGTATATATGCGTGTATAATAAATAATAGGTATACATTTCTTTGACAAAATAATCGTACTTTTACCTGCATAACATTCAAAGAAAAGGAAAGACAACGTTTTTGGGCGCAAAACGCAGAATGACGCTATGGAAAGACTCCAACGACGAGGTCTGGTAGTGAGGGCTCAGCTTCCCCACATCTTTCAGAACCCTCTTGTTAGTCAACACCTTCTCTAATCTGCAGAAGGCTGGTGTCCCTGTAAAAAAAAAGGGGGAAAACATAACTATAGATAAGTGATTATGGCATTTGTTATTTGGTTTGTTTTATATATATATATATATATATATATATATATATATATATTAACACAAGCCTTACATTTTAAATGCAAATTTGGTGAACATACCTGCTGTCAACCATTTGCTCTTGTCCCTAGAAGTGTGTTGCGGATGCAAACACTGGGGGAAAACAGGGTCTTCATGAGAGTAGATGTCTTGGACATGGTAAAGGATGGAGGTCCACTTTTCCACTCTCTCTGGCCTGATGTTGTCATAGCGGCTGTCCAGTAGATGTGTTTTTTATGCTGTGAAGCCACTTCTTCCGTTTCACACATTCTTTGTCCTGGTTAATCTTCTCCAGTTTCTTGTACAGTCCAAAAAATAAAAATACAATTTTAGTCATGCACAGACACATTATCATCATTATTTATTCGGGAGAATTGACTGAGCACAGGGCTCTTTTGCAGCAATGCCCTGATTGAGGGTAAATAATACAGATGAACAATAAATAAACAAACCATAGCAAGAGACAAAATAAATAAACAGAACACATTTACAACTCATAAATTATAAATTATGGCACACAGGACACACCTCAAACAGCTCCAGGAGGCAGTTTTCATAGACAATATATGTGTCTTTTAAGATTGGACTAGATTAGATTCAACTTTATTGTCATTGCACAGTACAAGTACATATACAACCAAATGCGGTTTAGCATCTAACCAGAAGTGCAAAAAAGTGATAGTTAAAGTGCAGAGAAGGAATATGTAAATAAATATGTAGTACAGTTAGAAATATACATGGAATATAAATGGAATATGAACAGTATTAAGAGGTAAGATATGATATAAGAATGATGAATACACTAAGAGCAAGATAAATATATACAAATATGAATACACTATAGGTGGGATAACACATTTGGAATAAGTTTAGTGAGACATGTTGGTGGAATTTGGAGAGTACAGTCTTCAGGCTGGAGTGGTTGAAGTCACCCGCAACCATAAAGGCTGCCTCCGGGTGTGAAGTCTGTCGTTTGCTGAAAGTTCTTTCATTGCCATCTTAGCATTAGCATCGGGGGGATGTAGGCTGCAGTCACAACAGTCGATGTAAACTGTCTGGGCAGATAGGACGTCTGCACTCAACCAGGTTAGGGGAGCAGTGACTCTCAAAGATAACAGTAACCATGCCCCAAGCTTTGTTCACATAGATGCACAGTCCCCCACCTCTGACCGTCGCCCGGACGACGCTGCTGCTATCGGGGACGCTGCTGTTGAACCATGTTTCTGTGAAACTCATGATGTTGCAGTCCATAATCCATTTGTGTGTGGTGATCCGCAGCCGCATCTCATCCATTTTGTTCGCTAGAGACCGAACATTGGCGAGGAAAAGACTCGGTAGAGATAGCCGGTGAGGAGTTAGCTTTAGCTTAGCCCTTAGCCCAACTCTCTTCTCCGGTCTTTGTTTACATCTCGACCCCGCCTGTGAGCACTTCCGGTCGGCGAGCCCGGGTTGGTAGCCTCGGTAGCTCTGACGATCTCGGGAATGAGCCTTGGACCATCGAATAAGTGGGTAGATGAACAAGATCCGATGTCTAAAAGATCCTGTCGGCTGTAGACGGTATTCTCAAGACTGTTCTGAGTGAACAGACCTGAAACGAGTAGAACAAATGAGATGCTGTTACAACTTTAACACGGAGACACAACCAATGACATGACGAAGTAACTGAGGGTAAACAAACCTGTACTTTTGTAGTTAGGTCGCAGTGTTTTCATTGAAAGCTACGTGCCATATGTGCGCATCTCTGGTAGGTCCGTCCGGCAAGCTAGGTTATGTAGCCTAGCACCGTGAACAGATGTGCTTGCCTAAACACCAGAAGCAGCAATGTTATTCGCGTGTCTGCTGGAAGTCAGCCATAACTTTAGCAGCCGTAGCCATCTAACTTGCAGCCCAGTGCTGCCGTGTAAAAAATCAGCGGCACAGTACTAACGGGAGTACACGCAAGGGGGGGGGAGAGCATGGAGAACACAACACTCACGAACTCCGATGCCGTCTTTGCTAAGAGTCTCCAGCCGTCCTTGATTAATTGTTCAATAAAGTTATTAATAGTTGAACATGAAAACTCCTGTAAAGTCTCATCCCTGTCCCCAACCACTACATGCTATCCCCCCACCCCCTCCACAACATGCTAACGTCACTAGCCTCCACACAAAATGCTAAAACAAGCAAATACCAGAATTATTTAAAAAAAAATACTTACATTTCCCTCGTCTTCAGTATTGCGATGGAGAGATGTGTCTTCTGAAGCTGGAGTCACATGAAGACAGTTGTGCTGATTTGTGCAGCCGACCACTGAGCATCTGCTAGTTTGCTTATCCAAGTGTTTCCAAGGCACACAAGCATGAAATGGCTGCCGGACACCAGTAGACTTTCTAAAAGGGGGTGGGTCCATCTAGGGGTGGGTCTAGTGGTGGTGGGGGACTGCATAGAGCTACGGAGGAGTGTACTACATGGGCATGAATTGCTTATGACGTCTGAATTTGCCATATTCCCATTGGAAGCACTCTAGCACATAGTTTCTGACATAGAGGAACCACAACAAATCGCGGAAGTTGTTTTTTTCAAGAGTTTTTGGTGATAAGAACCGACAATGATGTGATCACTGGGGCACAATTAATTTGTCTCCGCCTGCTACACCACCCGTCACCTGAATCTTCTGGAGAAATTGTTGTTGTTGTTAACCTGTGTGTGGATGTGCAGAGAACATACCCTCTATCTTATACATGTGTGACAGGAAAACTGCAGAGAAATTCTGAACTAATTTCTCTGGAGATCCTCTAGGGGACAGGTCTAGAAACGGCTTATGAAGTCTTAATAATATTAATTATTATGATGCACCACTACATTTTAATTTGTGAAATATATTACAATTTTTTGTAACGCCCTGATGTCGGTCTGCCAAGGAATTAGGTGCCATTTTGCTCAGAATTCTCCATGGTTCTGTCAGAGGCAAATGATGGCCTTGTAGACATGTAATCATTGCAGCCATTACTAAGTATTAGTCAGAAAGTTTCAGTCTTCTTTGTGACTAGATGATAAACTTCCTTCCCAAACTGTCATCTTGTCATATCATCTGCTGGTCTGCAAGGATCACATCAGCAATGACAGTGTTCAGTTGCAAACACATGTACTGTGTTCATAAAACAAACACACCAGGCCCAAAGAGAAATAT
Source organism: Pseudopleuronectes americanus (assembly GCA_038501795.1). Taxonomy (NCBI): domain Eukaryota; kingdom Metazoa; phylum Chordata; class Actinopteri; order Pleuronectiformes; family Pleuronectidae; genus Pseudopleuronectes; species Pseudopleuronectes americanus. Next base: position 496,543 of record CM076724.1, read on the forward strand.
ATGCACATCAAATATAGTGCATTTGTATAATGTGCTTATCATAAGCAATATCACTACAAATAATGTATGGAGGTGAGGGGGTGGGAGAGCACCTTCACCTGCACCACAGAGGATCAAGCAGCGCAGGTGAGAGCTATAAGCTATTAAGAGGAACACACGCAGCAGGCAAAGAGGACAAACACAAGAGACAGAGACATGAGAGACAGAAACTGAGCTGCAAAGCCAGAGGCCCTGTGGCCACACTGGCGCCCAACAGGAGGACATGGCGCTGGTACGAGAGGCAGAGGAGTTACTGGCCGCCTAGTGGGAGCAGGGAGTGAAGAACAGACGGCAGCTGGAGGTGCTCCAGAAGCAGGAGGAGAATAAGACGGCGCTGATGCTCTACCCCAAAATGTTAACATCAGGCCAGTGTCTGATGCTGAACAGTACAGGGAGAAAATATGTCCAACATGTGAATCCTCTATATACTGCCACATATTGACGTGTGTCATCAACATGAAAACACCCATTGACCCTGGTATTTACTGGACAGTTACAAATGCATTGTGTTTAGTTTATGAAAGGGTTGGGGCATTGGTACTCTCTGTGTGTTCTCAGCAGCATTAACAGAGGTGTGGGATAAGATTTTTTCCTGCACAGGATTTGATTATGTTTCATCCGTAATTTTGCGAGACTGAAACTAACCACCGCAACTGATTTAAACGATGTGAGAATGGTTCAGGCTTTTTACTGTGAGAACACATTTCACTCTGGGTGAAATTGCATTGCCCCTGCTCTCGTTCACACAGATCCATGACGAGAAAATCCATTGACGGATTAGTCACGCTTTGGCTCAGCAACATTTAAGTTACAGCTGGGTTTGGCTGTGATAGGATTTCATTGGGAGAACAAGCTCTTAAATGCAATCATCTCCTAATCACGTCCAGCTGTCGTGATAACAATCTGTGTTTATTTGTGTCTTTGTCACAGAGGACCAGATCCCTCATGGTTTCCCCACCATAGACATGGGGCCCCAGCTTAAGGTTGTGGAGAGAACACGTACTGCTACGATGCTGTGTGCAGCCAGTGGTAACCCTGACCCAGAGATCTACTGGTTCAAAGACTTTCTACCTGTGGACATCAACAGCAGCAATGGACGCATTAAACAGCTGCGTTCAGGTAAAGCAATCATCTTTACACACAGATTTGTGTTCAACACTTCAGATGTTGGGTTTGATGATATAACACTATGCAAGACTTGCTCGGTCTTTGGATGGGTATCAAACTTCAATGCATTTTTGATATGTAATAAAAAAGGGTTCATACTTTCTAATTACAAAAGCTGTTGGTTATTAAATCAAATATCGTGTCGGTCCCTTCTCGCGGATCACCTCAGCTATGGCGCACGCTGGGGCAACCCTCCGTTCGCGCTGGGGTCTCCCTCCGGCGGTGCGCCTCGGCTGACAGAGGCGCAGACATTTCATTAAGACCCCATCACCTGTTCGGAAGGCGCGCCTTTGGAGGGGACCGCGTACGGCAGTCTGAGGCGGCGACTCTGGACGCGTGTAGGTCCATTCTCGCGGATCACCTCAGCTATGGCGCACGCTGGGGGAACCCTCCGTTCGCGCGGGGGTCTCCCTCCGGCGGTGCGCCTCGGACAGAGGCCTAACAGAGGCGCAGACGTTTCATTAAGACCCCAAGGAACCATTTCAACTTGTGGTAAAATGGGCATAATATGTCTCCGTTAATTAAATATTAGTTAAATCAAAGATTGTTGCAATGTGTGCTCATTAAAAGATAAGAGTGATAAAGGGCTGAACAATTTTAAAATAGTGCTTTTTAAATAATTACTTAATTATTTTTCCTGGCACAAAAGGGTGAATGAATAACAACAAAAACAAAATAAACAAATATAGTATCGGCCAGATTGTTGTTTTAAATATCGGTATCGGCCAAGAATTTCCATATCGGTGCATCCCTACTTAATATAGTGATTGACAGCAGATATTGACCAGTGATTTGCCAGATGGTTATATTTTTAGGGTCTCTATACTGCAGCTCCATTTCCTGATCACCACTGCACAGACTGTGGCTCACCAGTGCAAGTTTGCAGTACCCTTGTCTGGTCAAGGTAACAGTAATTGATAATTCTTATGTACAGCAATTGGTTCTAGCAGCTTTTGGTGGCCCAGCACTTTACTAAGATTTTTTGCCAGTTTTTCCTTTAATCTTTCACCCTTGCCAACATAGCTAAGAACATGTACATTTCACATCTATTGTATTGCTCTAAATGAAACCAAACATTCATTTGATAAGTGGAGGGGTATTTCTTTCTGAATGAACTGAAGTTGATCTACCAAATTTTCATTAAGATAGTGAGCTTATTGAGTGATTTTTCCACAGAGTTTTAGCTGAGCAGCATCTGTGGGGGGATATCGGCATGCCATCAATGCTTAAGACAGCACAGACAATGGAATGTTAAAGCACAGGCAGCCATGCGGAGCTGCTCAGTGAGGTTGTGGCCTGAAGAGCACAGATGGCATCTTTCTCCACAAAGCAGAGCTGGATTGTTGCTGGCTGAATAACTGCTCTCCATACAACCTGTCAGCTACCCTTTCTCTCACTGCCAGTGAGAAAATAGAAATATTTGTTTTTTGCCTAAAAACCTCAAGCACCTACAAAAATCTGGAATGGCTGTCAATGGCCAGTAAGAATCTGATTTCCCCTTAAAAGGCCCGATGGCCCTCCTGGGGTTGCTCTCCTCTACGCACAAGCAAAGGAAAAGGTAACAGGCAGGCCAAACATGCCATGTTTTACAAACCGAACACCATGGCAACTTGGTTCGATTTGGCTCCCATTGCCTTCATGGTCATCATGTACAGCCCCCTAGCAGCTCAGATTGTGACTTCCTTTTATAAAAAGACATGAGTCGTCCTGTATTAACAAATGAAATATAAAGTTGTTTGTCAGTTCAATGTATTTGTTTTAATAAAATGATTTACATTAATCATGAAATAGTGAAAATGTTTCAATTTAAGACCTTTGCTTTCCTTTAGAGCCCTGAAACTCCACTTTGTCTGTCAATAAGTGCAACCAAATATTTCCCATCAAGGAGTGAGGTGATACTGACTCACTGACTCATTCACTGACTCGTTAGATGCTTGACCAACAAGCAAAGTGGCTCCTGTTTCCAGGATCTGATCATCAAATGGGACTGGGATAGAGGAGGATTAGTGTGTCATGGCACACTTTTTGGGAAAAGGGGGCCCTTTACGGGAAAATGTCCCACTTTGGGATTTTTTTGGGAAATGGCCAACAAGACAAGCACTGGATGCAACTTGTGCATTTCCAGTCACTCAACTAGTGTGAGAAGTGCATATGATGTTCCTATGTGAAATCTAAAGACTGCAGATCCACTGCTACATCCTGTTTTGATCGACCCTACAACAGAAAAACATCCTTCCAATCCAGACATTGTGAAAATATAATAAAGTCCGATTATTTTTCACAATGAACCTTGAAATCTGTCATGACACCCTGATTCCATGCTTAAGTGGCATAGATTATATCTTGCTCACTGGCAGCTGAGAAGGAAAGTCATGGCAGGTCCCAGTACTGCCTAGCCCTCCGAAAGCTGCTGATGTCCCCTTCATCAGGCCCAAAGGGACATACAGCTTCTAAGTTCACCCCCTTCTGCCATATCTTACCACCTATCTGACAGGTCTTTGTCTTCCCCTTGACTCAAGAGCGGCATGGTTTAGTATCCAGATCAATGGTATCTGTATAGTAACCATCCTTTGCTCTTCCCTTTGCTAACCATGTCTCAGTGGCCAGAGTAATGATCACTTACATCAGGGAAATGCAAGATTAAAGAAGGAAATGCATGCAATGAATAGTACCAGGGATGAACCATTGATGAATTGTGATTTGAGTAAAATGTTTAAATCAATTACATCAACGCATTTTTAAAGTAGTGGATGACGAGTTGTAAAAAGGGAAATATTTAGGTGATGAAGGACAAATTCCTTTTGGTCAATGTAGTTAACTGTAGCTAAGTTAAGTACCTTTTTGATCAAAATAACATGCAGACATTTTGAAGGCAAAAAAAGTGTTTTTATACCATTCTGTATAATCAAAATAAAATCTATATACACAGTCTGACATATTATAAAAATAGCCTTATGATACAGCTGCAAGTTTGATTTTTGTTTTTCTGTCAGTTAGGAGGACATCTTTGAATACAATACTCATAATGCTCAGGTGCAGTTTCTACCCATTTTAATTGTTTGTAAATGTAAATTCTAGATGATAAGGATTTTGATCAGGATTCTCTAGGATACATGTAGTGAAATTGAACTACAGACTAAGCAGTGAAATATGCACATAACAAACTCAACAAATGTAGCAGCTGGTCATCATTACAATAAAGTGCCAAAGAATGAGGCTGTCCAAGTTTTGAATATACATTTACTCTTAAGTTAGGCACAGGATAGATAGACCCCTACAATAAGCAGCTACTTAGATTTTAGATTTGTGATCAATCTTGTTCCATCTTAACTTTTTTAAACTATTTAAGATTTCAACTTTCAACATAATTTAAGTGCAGTATTGATTGAAATATTTTTCTTTCAAGCCCAGGGTAGTCCGCAGGGAAAATGGTGCTACATCATTAGATGACCCATATAAGATGATTATGCCTAAAAAAATCTGTAGTTTGCTCATTTGGAGCTTAATAGTCCTCCAGCAGTGTGGCGGCAACATCACAGTGCATTGAAAGGCATTAGGTCTGTTGAAATACACCAGAGTTAGAGATGACAGTTTGTTTCCCTCAGTGCTTTAGTATGGTCCTGTTGATCTGGTCGATATGATGACATCCCTAGCTTTCTTTTGTGTATTGTTATGGCAGGATGAAGGAGACAAACAGTTATTTGAGTTAGAACCCAAGCAGGCCTGTGGTTGGGGAAATAGGGCTCAAGTGCTTGATAGTCAGGTGTTGTCAAGTGTAGGGAATAAAGAGCTTTATGATCAAAACATGACATCAGCTCGGTGGCGCAAACGCCTACATGCGTAATACAAATAAGCATCATGAGACAGTAAATAACCGGATGCACAAATGATGGATGTGATATGATTTATTGTATTAAACAGCTTGTTGGGGAAATAAGCTAATGTTTATGAAGGAAAATCAACACATTCCAATTTGATGTCATTGCTTTAGGTTGTAAGTAATAATTTACCTCTCTCAATGCTTTGACATCACATTATGTGTCATATATTTACAGATGAGTTTATAAACACATTTCCTTCTCTGCTTTCCTGCCATTCTTGTCTTTCTCTGATATATTTGTTCTGTATCTTTCTCTCTATACTAATGATTATCTCTAATCCTATTTGCATTCAAATTACCTCACCAGGTGGTACACCAATCAGAGGTAAGAATGCTGGGTACAACCAAAATTGTCTTCATATCCTTCTCTCCTCCTCACCACTCCCTGTTCTCCATTGCCTCTGTCCTCCTCCTGTCACCACGCTGTGTCCCCATTTCCAGCCTTTTGGCCCTCCGGCCCGTTATCAGCATTTCCTGTGCCTTGACTTTTTTCAATACTGTGAATAACTCTTGGAGGAGAAAGAAAAAAAGATGTGCACACTTGAGTGGGAGGAAGATTAAAATATCAATAGTTTATTTGAAAATTCACCAGGGGATGTTACAGCTGATCAACAGGCAGCAGTGGTCTCCCATAGGAATATTATAAGGAATGACAATCAAAGCAAGACAATTTTATTTTGTCAAAAATAAAGCCCCTGTGTACTTCAGATAAACTATAGAATCTAACTCTCTATACTAAAACCTTTCTCTGAGCATATTCAGTTCACCAATGATCAACCTTTTTCAGTGCTAATGTCTATCAGCCAAAATTTGCATTTCTCGGGAGAGAAAGAAGCATTTTCTCCTTAAAGGCCTCATAAGTGCTGAAAAAGCAGTGAAATAGACAAAAATGGGAAAAGATGAAGAAATAAATTTAGTGTCTGCTGCACACTTTAGCAACACTGTGAGGACTGGTCTAGCATCTGCTGGTTTACCTACATGCACTGAATGTGAGCATGTGTGTGAGGAGGGGGTGGGGTTAACAACATCTCAGGCAGAATGCATCCCAGAGGAATATGACGACACACAAGCATTATTTCAACTACTAGAACTTAACATTGTGTTATACACCCATCCCATATTGCATTTCAGGATTGTATTCTGAAATATGTACATGTTTAACATTTCTTATTGTCCACTGCAAAACTGCATGATGTATGTCATTATCACAGTCAATATATAATACTTTAATACCTTCTATCTTAAATTGAAACTCTCTACTGACATCTGCATTTTTAATGTTTGTGTAATTGCTTGAAAGTGATGAGATTTGTTTGACAAGTGTGGATGTAAATTGTGGTTTCAGGTAAGTTGCAACTCATTATTCTTCTTTCCCCGTAATGAAATCTCCCTGCCACAACTTCACTGTACATTAGAAATTATTCTGTGCTTTTATCAGAGTCACAACTGGAGGTTAGGTTATAAAAGAGAGCTTCTGTTCAATGAAAAAAAACACAAGTTTAGCCAAACTTTGATACTAAAGCTTTGCCTAATCACAGTTTTTAAGATTGTGCAGCTATATTAGCTGATGTAGAGTACCCCAACATTCTCTGAAACTGTTGGCTGTGACTCTCTTGTCACATTAGAAGAGCCAATGAGACCACAGTGTTGAGACCACCATGAGACACTAGTCCTAAAGTTACTGTGTGCTACACAGTGGACTATTATCACACACCAACCACCTTTACGGGAAAGTCTTTTGATTTACCTGCAAAAGAACAAGAAATATACATTTTCTAGGGTAGATAATTACTGGCCTCAGAATATGTTCAGTGGCTGAATGACACAGTCTATCTCTCATCTATCTATCCTCATCAAGCCTAAGAAGTCCTGTTCTTAAGCCATTATTATTAGATATAGTGAAGATGTAGCCCTATACAATATTAAAAGAGAAGAAACATGGAACCTGGTTTCTTGTCTGCACTGAAAATATTACAGGTTTTTGTTTCTCTATTACCATTTTTGAGTTATTGTATAAATGTTTGTGGTGAAGTCCGAAATAGTGACATTTCGACCTCCTTCCCCAGGAGCACTTCAGATCGAGAACAGTGAGGAGGCAGACCAGGGCAAGTACGAGTGTGTGGCAGTCAACAGTGCTGGGACTCGCTACTCTGCTCCAGCTAACCTTTATGTTCGAGGTAAGATCCCTCTTGACACTAGCCAACCCTCCCTGCTGCCATTCAGGTCATCACCTCCAGCAGTAAGGCCTCCTTCGTCAACCTCAAGTCAGCGATACTCTGCACCCCACTGCTAATAAGGAACCTGGCTCCCTGGATTAAGCTCGGGGCAAATCAAACCTGCTTATACCTGTTTATTATCTGCTCTCATACTCCTGGTCTCTCTGTCTGTCTGATCTTGTTCTCTAGGCAGAGGATTTATGCACTTTACTCCGCTGTATAGCTTGACCTGCCTAGCCCCCTGGTGGGTAGACAATGTTAGTACGTTGGGGGCTGTTTGGACTCATCACTGGTGAACTAGATGTTGACTGCGGATCTGCTCTTTGTTTTGGGTAGAGATGCGCAGATCAGCCTACGACATCCGAATCCGCTTGACTCATCCACCCATCAACTACCCAAAGGACTTATTTTATCAAATTTAGAGACCCGCACCAGCTATTTAGGTGTGGAAACAAGATAAATATTGTGAATATGTTCTTTACTAACAAGACCTGGTGAACTGAGTTGCCCCTCCAATGGGCTTATGGACCGACGGAAATTGGCCCTGGCTCAGGGAAGGTGACTGCGCATTTTGTATTTTGGTGACAGGATATGCCATTTACAATTTGTAGTCAATGAAAAAATTTGCCCTATTTTTTGGGCCGAGGTCACCATGTAAAGTGCAGTAACATGGTGTGACTGTGTGCATTTCGTATTTTGGAGACAGGATGTGCCTGGTGCATCTGGACCCAGGGAGAGAATGAGATGTTACTGGGTGTGTTAGTGGTGCTGGTGGTTTTTTATTTCCCTTATTCTTCCCTTTAAGGAGAGTGCGTACCACGCAACAGATTAGTTTTATTATGGTGAGGACAGACCCAGAGATGGAGAAAGAGAAGGAAGAGATTGGGGCTGTCACATAGTAAATCTGTAAACTATCTGTGTATCCTGTCACCAAATACTAAATACGGACAGGCACACTCCCTGTACACTGGACCTTGCACAGTGCAGTTTTTGCACACAAAAAAATAGGGCGCTTATGTTTTCATTGACTAGTAATTGCGAACCTCACAAAAGTTGGACACCGTCTTTAGCTAGAGTCATTATCTCTACTGGGAGCATGAGGCAATTTCTTAACCCTACAGAAGTTGCACAGATTGTCCAACTCCTCCAGCATGGCACATCCATGCGTGCCGTTGCAAGGAGATTTGATGTGTCTCCCAGCATAATCTCCAGAACATGGAGGAGATTCCAGGAGACAGGCAGTTACTCTAGGACCTCGGTTCCCAAACTTGGGTACATGTACCCCCAGGGGTACGCAAAGTGGTTCAGGGGGCGACGCGAGGAGAACATTTTATTTGCGTTTTCAAAGTGAAAATGCCCATTACATTTTCAAACTGAGCTATAAATAATCATGCAATATTAAATAGTATGTATATCCAAGTCGCATTGCCAAAAATACTCATGTATACCAATATTCAGCGAAATAATTACGCTGCCATGTCATCGACGTAACTCTGTTGCGTTCACTGCCAACACTGCAAAGCTATACGTCTCCATGAGCGCCCGGGGAAGTCCACTGCTCTTCTTCATGTATGAGGTCAGAATATCCGAGTTGCCTGGAACGCAGCACAGTGAGGATGTTAGCAACTCGAGGAAGCAGCCCGGAGCTATATTCAAGCCCGCTGAGAGAGCCGCTAGCCGCTGAGAGCGAGCTGGATTTGACGGTTCTCGACCTCTCAGTCCGGTTGTTGTCACGTCCTCACTCCCGGAACCCCTCATCCAGACCCGGCTCTGTCCGGGTTCCCTTCCACGTGGACTGAGGGTCCTTGTGCAGACATGAAGCCGAGCTCCGGAGCTAGCGGAGGCTCGCAGGCTCGCTCCAAAGCTAATCCCTTCGGACCTGGACAGAGCCGGCTCTTGGTGAGGGGTTCCGGGAGTGAGGGCGTGACAACCACCGAACTGAGAGGTCGAGAACCGTCAAATCGAGCTAGCTCTCAGCGGCTAGCAGCTCTTTCAGCAGGGCTTAAGAGAATAGCAGCGCATATTTTCAAGTGTAACCATTGAAAGGATCCTGTTTAACTGAGTTGTTCATCTTGTAATAAAGATCTCAATGAGGAAACACGCTGTGTTTTTTCAGTTTTCACTGCATTTTAATATAGCCTATAAATAGTGAATTTTTATATAAAAATATTACAATTAATAAAAAATCTATCGTTAATTCTCCCGCCACATATTTGTGAGAGTGGGTTCTCAGCTCTGACGAGCATGAAAACTAAATACAGGCATAGACAGTAATAGAAGACGATTTAAGATTAAGACTTTCTCCAATTCAGCCACACATTGCAGAATTATGTGCATCCTCTCAAGCACACCCGTCTCATTAACCTGTGCCAGATTATTTCTGGCTGAACTCTGCTCCAGCCACGCCCCCCGGAGCAGGGGGGGGGGTACGTAGCTGGAGATTGAATGTCTGAAGGGGTACGGGGCTGTAAAAAGTTTGGGAACCACTGCTCTAGGAGAGCTGGACAGGGCCGTAGAAGGTCCTCAACCAATCAGCAGGACCGATATCTGCTGCTTTGTGTAAGGAGGAACAGGTTGAGCACTGCCCGAGCCCTACAGAATGACCTCCAGCAGGCCACTGGTGTGAATGTCTCTGCCGTGGAGGGGTCTGGAGAAGCCAAGGAGAACGCTATGCTGCCTGCAACATCGTTCAGCATGACCGGTTTGGTGGTGGGTCAGTGATGGTCTGGGGAGGCATATCCATGGAGGGACGCACAGACCTCTACAGGCAAGAGAACGGCAGTCTTACTGCCATTAGGTATCGGGATGAAATCCTTGAACCCATGGTCAGACCCTACGCTGGTGCAGTAGGTCCTGGGTTCCTCCTGATGCACGATAATGCCCTGCCTCATGTGGCAAGGGTATATGCAGGCAGTACCTGGAGGATGAAGGAATTGATGCAATCGAATGGCCCTCACGAACACCTGACCTAAACCCGAACCCGAACACCTCTGGGACATTATGTTTCAGTCCATCAGACGCCGCCAGGTTGCTCCTCAGACTTTACAGGAGCTCACTGATGCCCTTAGACAGATCTGGGAGGACATCCCACAAGACACCATCCGTTGTCTCATTATGAGCATGCCGCGACGTTGTCAAGCATGCATACAAGCACGTAGGGGCCACACAAGATGTTGAGAAGCATTTTGAGTTGCAGAAATTGAATTTTGGCAAAATGGACAAGCCTGCCACATCACTTTTTCACTATGATTTTTGGGGTGTCTATAAAATCGAGTCCTCTGTAGGCTGAAAACTTTTATTTCCATCAAAGATGTGGCATCCTTTTGTCCCTAAGACATTAAACTGTCCATATCAGTATAAATATCCAACGTACTTTTTTTTCCACAATGAGATCTGATGTGTTTTCAAAGTGTTCCTTTAATTTTTTTGAGCAGTGTATATAGACGGGCCCTTTGAGACCCCGCAGTCACTCTGAAGCTACATTAGCTTTACTGTCCTTCAGCTCATTTAAGAATGCATTTTGTAAAACCAAGAAGTGTGTTTTTCTTTTCGTCAAATAAAATTACAAATCTGCATATCTTCAATCCATTATGAACGCTGCAAAGTCATTCTCATATGTTTCTTCATCCCAGTGGCAGAGCAAGACTGTAGCAGACTGACAGCCTCCACAGCAGCCATTTATTTCAAAATCCTGGCAAATAGGCCTGTGTGTGTGCGTGTGTGTGTGTGTCATGAAGACATACAGTATCAGTATGTATAAGCAGATGACAGAGCAAACATACCCGATAAAAAATATTGCCTTTGAGCGCCAAATAAAACACTTTGCAAGAATCTCTCCAAAAATACATTGATTTAAAGATATTCCCAGGGCTGACTTGTCCTTGAAAAATGTTGACATAAATCAATATTGTGTATCGTTCATGAGAAGTTTCCCCCAGTAAAGCTACAGAGCCGCAGCCAACAATGTGAAATAATGAAGTACATACATTTTTTGTAGCTCTCAGTTTAAAGTTCCTGTCTGTGCTTTAACCTTTAACATTTCCAACTATACTTGATAGCTTATGTTTCCATTTTCATCTCTCTGTAGCTTTCTTTCTATATTTCACTCAATGGTTTTTAGTTTCTCATGTTTCCCTTCTTCCACTCATATATCATACAGGTGCATCTCAATAAATTTGAATATCATGGAAAAGTTTGTTTATTTCGATTAATTAAATTCAAAAAGTGAAACTCATATATTATATAGATTCATTACACACAGAGTGAAATATTTCAAGCGTTTATTTCTTTTAATTTAATTGATTATGGCTTACAGCTTAATGAAACCCCAAAATTCAGTATCTCACAAAATAAGAATATTGTGAAAAAGTTCAATATTGTAGAATTACGATGTCCCACTCTAATCAGCGAATTAACTCAAAACACCTGCAAAGGTTTCCTGAGCCTTTAAATGGTCTCTAAGGCTGGTTGAGTAGGCTACACAGTCATGGGGAAGACTCTTGACCTGACATTTGTCCAGAAGACAGTCATTCACACCCTCCACAAGGAGGGTAAGCCAAAAAAGGTCATTGCTAAAGAAGTTGGCTGTTCACAGAGTGCTGTATCCAAGCATATTCATAGAAAGTAGAGTGGAAGGAAAAAGTATGGTAGAAAAAGGTGCACAAGCAACAGGGATAACCACATCCTTGAGAGGATTGTGAAGCAACAGCCATTCAAAAATTTGGGGGAGATTCACAAGGAGTGGATTGAGGCTGGAGTCAGTGCATCAAGGGCAACCAAGCACAGACGTATCCAGGACATGGGCTACAACTGTTGCATTCCTTGTGTCAAGCCACTCCTGAACCAGAGACAACGTCAGAATCGTCTAACCTGGGCTAAGGAGAAAAGGGACTGGACTGTTGCTCAATGGTCCAAAGTCCTCTTTTCAGATAAAAGTAAATGTTGCATTTCATTTGGAAATCAAGGTCCCAGAGTCTGGAGGAAGAGTGGTGAGGCACAGAATCCAAGTTCAATCAGGAGAGACTTGATTTCCAACTTACAGATTTTATTTATTTATTTTACACGCACAGAAATGTGAATGTTTAAACAGTCTTTGGCATTTTAGACCCCTGTGAGATGTCATCAGGATTTAGAAGGGGGTGTAGCAGAGCATCGAACAGGAATACCCCCCGGGGTCTAGACACTGGTGGTGGTTTATCAGTCTAATGTGTGTTTGAAAGGCACATCTTATGCTTGTAATCCTATTGAACATGCTAGTGTGGCATCCTCTGCCCTCAACCCTCACAAGGGTAAGGAAAAACTACAAAACCTTGACAGGGAAAAAGTAGAAACCTCAGGAAGAGACACATGCAAGGGATCCCTCTTCCAGGATGGGCAGAAGTGCAATGAATGCCACGAGTAATAGTCCATTGACGACAGTTTGAATGTTCTTTGTCCGTGATCAGCTGCCGCCATGATCGGGCGCTGCTGTGATCCTAGATCTGTTGATGTAATCCGGGAATCGTTGAGGTCGGGATCCGGATGAGGTGAATGTCCTTCGAGCCGGGAGGAGAATGGGGTGGAGGAGGGGTTTCTTTAGTCGCTGAATGATGACAGGCTGAGGAAGAGAAGAGAGGGACTTTTAAAGTTTGACAGCTGCTAAATGACTGGCTGACAGAGACCGCGCCCGACCTGATTGGATGTTAAGGTACGCCCCCAATCAGCTGATCACTAGGCAGGTTAGGTCCTCCATTGAGCGTTACTAAGTTTAGGAACGCCCCTGATCAGCTGATCGTCTGCAGATTTAAGTCTTATAAAAGAAATTAAGTCGCAGGACCAACGGAAATAACGTCGCAGGACGAAAAAGAAATTAAATTGCATGGCAAACTTATATAAAAAAAAAGGTCGCCGGACCAAGTTAAGCCATGGTGAGAGCAGGGCCTAGATGTGGAACTTAGTAAAAGGTCGCGGGGACCAAACTTAAATGAAAGGTCGATTGACCGAAATGAAATTAAGGTCCGAGAACCAAATCATATAAAATGACAACAGAAATGCAAACGATAACAGAAATTAAGTCGCAGGACCAACGGAAATAACGTCGCAGGACGAAAAAGAAATTAAATTGCATGGCAAACTTATATAAAGGTCGCCGGACCAAGTTAAGCCATGGTGAGTGCAGGGTCCGCTGGACCGAAAGTAGATAGAGTGCATGTATACGTCGCTGCATGTATAAGTTCCTTTAGACCAAGCAGGGTCAGCAAGACCGTGAAGCAATGAGCATAGAGATTGCCCGGTTGTGTTACATGAATAGTATCTGTATGCTAGCATAACTCGCACAGTGTGAGCAGAACATACAAACCACCACCAGTTATATGCATGATACCGAAATCAGGGTTTGAAAATTTTGATACAGAAGGAGTGCGTTTATTTGAGGACGCATAAAAGGAAGTGAAGGCAGAAAACATAATCTTCCCGAATGATGTAGCGGAACAATAGGATAACGTGACTGACTGAAGAAGTAGCACTCCTATCCTAAATGCATGAGCTGGATAGAGTGCGGCGATAGTTTGCTTTATTTAGACTCTTTCAGGCTGAATGATAGAGCAGCGCTTTGCTTTTGATAGAAGTAATTCAAAGATAGTGGGCGAAAGCAGTGGCCCCAGCTTTGAAAATCCCCCAAAACTCACGAATGGAGTGCATTTGTGAGACTGCCGATAACCAAATTTTTTTTCTTTTTTTTTCTAATACATTTCTTTAATATTTAATTAATTTTACTTAATTTAATCTTCATTTCATTTTATTTAATTATTAGTTTTTATTTGTAACATTATATATATATATATATTTTTTTTTAATACATTTCTTTAATATTTAATTAATTTTACTTAATTTAATCTTCATTTCATTTTATTTAATTATTAGTTTTTATTTGTAAAATTTATATATTATTTTCCCTTTAATATTTTATATATAATTTATATTTTATTTAATTATATATATATATATATATATCCAATTATTATTAATGCATTTATGAGGGATGATATACATCGCGAAGTGTTGCAGAAAGAAGCTGCTGCTTTATGACATTTTAGCTACAAGGGAGAATTTGGTGATGTCGCGAATATGCTGTACGATTTTAAATACTATTTTAATTCGGACCGCGGGATGCAGAGTTAGTGAAGCGTTTAGTTAGAGAGGGATGCGCCTGACTGTGGGGAACAATCGGGGGATCACCCAGCAGATGACCCGCAGGGCCTCTCAGGTACATGCGTCTGACACTTAAAATTAAGTCAGCTGTTGCACTTGCCCCTTGGTCCAGTCAGGCGAGCCTACTATTATGCCACTGAGACCGTTTGTATATGACGCTTAAGTGAACGCGTGCATAATTATTTATACTATGTAAACGATGAGGTTTTTAATTTTTAGTATTATTATTTATCTATATATATTTATTTATTTTGACATCGTAGTAGCAGACCATCAAGTGAAATACCAGATACACGAATGTGTTGTGTGTGTTGTTGGGTTTCTCTGGTCGCGGCTGCTCGGATCAGAGCAGAACCTGCCCTTAGTTAGTGCCGAAAAGGAGTTTATATGTCCTCCTCCGCTCGGCTCTCACTTGAACTAATAACCACTCATTAATAGTTATCGGGACCTGATCGAAACGTGAAGTGACTTATGTTATTTTGAACTCGTTCCAAAGTTTAAGCAGAGAGTCAGCATTTGAACGTCCTGAAATTGACCCAATAATTTGTACCCGATACACCTCGTGACGCTCACAGTCAGTGTAAAATGAGTGACATGAATTCATGTATTTACCCATTGGACGTAGCTAAGCACCTTGACCTGCGAGCTTATTCATTTATTTGCTTTGTCGACCGCCTAGGTCTCATTATTCCTCGAGTTGGAGAAGCGAGACCGCAGAGGGGTTGGAAATCACACTTGTCTCCTGCATAAGAAAAATCCGTCACGGGATCGAGCGCCTGACAGACTGACTGGATGAGAGTCTTGTGCTGTTAGGAACTAGCTGTTGGAATGTACGAACTTCAAAGTTCATTGATTTCAATTTGGAACTTTGTTGAAATATGCACCTGGGCCTGTCGGTGCGCTGAGGACGTGAGGGGAACAATTTGACGCTTGAATTGTTGTTAGCATACTTGCCACCGTATTACGTGTGTTTCCAGAGGATACCACTGGAGGGCACACCTGAGAATTCAGACCGTGTAGGACTCCTGAAATTGCATGACGTGCATAGCGTGCGACGCACGAGGAGGTTACTGCTATGTTAAAAATCATTTTATTTATTTATGGTTTTTAAATATTTGTGCAGAAAGAGACAGCGCGCCATGTAGATTGTCTGTGTGCGCAACCGTCGAGTACGGCGTGACGCCGGTATGTTCACTGATGCGAGAATTGATGAGATTCACGACCAGTATTTATTAAATATTTATTTAGTATATATTTAAATGCATATTGCATCTGGCGTTCACGTTGTTTCTGAGAACGTGCGCAACAGACGTTCCAGTGGACTCAGGATATGCGACGCAGCCATCGGGTGCACGCGCACACGTACTCAATTAGAAGATATGTAATCCGGGCCAGTACAGGTGTATATAGCATGCTTTATGCATGGCGCGGTTTATGATTCTGAAATAACATTGCTTCCGAGTCTCAGATTAGATCGCTGAATACGCTGATGCGTAGAGTTGTTGACTCTACCGACGAAGCAGACTGTGTTCTCATTAAAGCTGAAACGCGAGGTACAGCTGATCTAGGTCTCTGCTTGGACACGGGAGACACTCGCTGAATGCGGCAGCGATTGATCCGCCGTATTGCCCGGGTTCACACCGGACGCGTAAGCGACGCCAAAGCGTGGCGTTAATCCCTAGAGCGCTGTCGCTGCTGCGGCGTTCGTGTTTTAAGACGAGTGCCAGTGTACTGCTCGGTGAGGACCGGGGACTGCAGAGTGGTCTCAGAATATTATCTAAATGTAAAGTAGTAGCATGACTGTTTAAGAAGGATGTGTTATACTTATCTTCGGGTGGGGTTTTTAGAGGAGGTCGCTTGTTGAAACTTTTCCCGACCGCTGCAGCGCGCGGAGATCCGCTGGGGGGGGGGATCCGCTGGATCGTGCTCCAACCTGCTCCCCGGTAGAAAGGTGGACGGTTTACTTGAACCGCTGGATCACAGAGCCGAGGAGGAGGCCGGAAGCTGACATGGGCCGCGATGTTTGAGCTGCAGGAGGAGGAAGTCGCCTCCCTGTGCGGACTCGCCAGGTGCGCTCGGCGCGAGCTCCTGCCCCGGCTATCCGCAGAATTGAGCGATCTTTGGCTGCTGGATCCGAACCTCTTCGGGAGTAATCTGTGTCAGGATCCGACATCGAGATGAACGATGTGAATAAACTAGTTGATCAACTACGCGCGTCACTGAAAACGCTGACCGTTTCTTTAGTCGCTGAATGATGACAGGCTGAGGAAGAGAAGAGAGGGACTTTTAAAGTTTGACAGCTGCTAAATGACTGGCTGACAGAGACCGCGCCCGACCTGATTGGATGTTAAGGTACGCCCCCAATCAGCTGATCACTAGGCAGGTTAGGTCCTCCATTGAGCGTTACTAAGTTTAGGAACGCCCCTGATCAGCTGATCGTCTGCAGATTTAAGTCTACCTGACTGAACTTGCGCTAGCTTCATTTGTTTGAAGTCCAGTGTGAAGTTTCCACAATCTGTGATGATTTGGGGAGCCATGTCATCGGCTGGTGTTGGTCCACTGTGTTTTATCAAGTCCAAAGTCAACTCAGCCGTCTACCTGGAAATTTTTCCGCTGACAAGGTTTATGGAGATGCTGATTTCATATTCCAGCAGGACTTGGCACCGCCCGACACTGCCAAAAGTAACAATACCTGGTTTAATGACCATGGTATCACTGTGCTGGATCGGCCGTCAAACTTGCCTGACCTGATCCCATAGAGAATCTATGGGGTAATGTCAAGAAGAAGATGAGTGAACCAGACCCAACAATGCAGACAAGCTGAGGTTGCTATCAAAGCAACCTGGGCTTCCATAACACCTCAGCAGTGCCACAGGCTGATCGCCTCCATGCCCTGCCGCATTGATGCAGTAATTCATGCAAAAGGAGCCCCGACCCAGATACGAACATACTTTTCAGTAGGCTGACATTTCTATATTAAAAATCCTTTGTTTTATTGATCTTATGTATTATTCAAATTTTCAGATATACTGAATTTGGGGTTTTCATTAACTGTAAGCCATAATCATCAAAATTTAATTAAATAAATGCTTGGAACATTTCACTCTACGTGTAATGAATCTATATAATTTATGAGTTTCACTTTTTGGATTTGAAATATCAAAATAAATCAACTTTTCCATGATATTCCAATTTTTTTTAGATGCACCTGTATATGTTTCTGTTCATCTCTCAAATGCTTATCCTTGAACCACACATGAAGGCAGCTGTTTCTTATTGTTTAATGTGCTCTGCTGTCTTTGTTCCTTGTTCGTTGATCATGTGAGAGTGTATTTTTGTTTGCTTTCGTGAGCAGATGTGTTTGTGAAGGCTATATAATGTGCCTAATACAAGACTCTGGCCTCTGAGCTATAAAGAAAAAAAGAAAACTCAAGATCCATGTACCAGCTTTTCTGGAGCCTCCAACACCATCTCACTGTTGTAACAGAGCACATCACACAACTTTCTGAACATGTGTTCTTGCTGTCATGGCTAACTTTGTTGCTAGTGTACAATGCTGCGTACAAGTTACTTCCACAGTTAAGCAAAGAGATACTGTGTAATTAATTCTTACCATGGTACCTTGATTCAAAAAAATAAATAATCAAACTTGCATCACACTATTCCAAAAACAAAATTAAGACGAACCCAAAACTACCGGCCAGTAATACTCTTCAGCCCTTGAATTGATCAAAGGCACTGTAACAGAATTTTAAGTCAAATTTGGCCAAGCAGATTCATTCACTGGTCTGTTCCTTGCTTGAATCAGAGGAGCTGCCAAAGTACCCACTGCAATTTAAACATTATCTTACACAGACAAGTGTGAAGCTGATTTGTTTTAGGAGATAAATGTGTCCTGTTCTGAATTTTTTTTTGTTAAGGGCTCTAAATTGATTATATCATAAATCATTCTGCCCTATTGCCGATTATATTTCATGAATAGCCTTCAAAAGAGTCACTTAATCAGCAGTATATATTTGCACTTTAGAAAATCACAACACTAAATACATATATTGTACATATATATGTACATAGTTGGCCAGAGTCAATGGGGAGGATAAATACAGCCATTAACATCCTTGTGTTGTGTGCTTAATGAAATCTGGTTGTCAGCCAGCCTCCTTTATGCAGTTTGATGGCTCTGAGGGGAAAATAGTTAAGGACAGCCATAATCAAGGGGTGTGTAAGTGCCTGTCCGCCTCTGCTTCTGTGTGTTTATTTGTAAGGGCTGACTGAATACACTGGAAAGTGTGTCCTTCATTGCCTTTTACTTTGTGTGTTTGATGACTTTGCACGTCACTGGTTGATGTGTGTGTGTGTGTATCACTGCTCTGCACAGGCGCTTGTCTCCACAGGGATTTTTTTCACACGTTAATGAATAAGCAGATATTTGCCTGTTTTACTCTCTCTGTTTCTCCTTGTCTTCCTTCTCTCACTATTATTTTGCCCCTACTGTTCTTCTTTTTTTTTCTTCACTTTATCTTGAATCCCTCCATCATCATTGCATCCCGCCATCCAAAAACATAATCAAAATCTCTCCACTCAGATCAACGGGAAGGTTGGTTTTTTCACTCTTTTCTCTCCTAACACCAAGGCCTGGCAGACTGGAGCCGTGCTGCGCCAGCATCTCGCTGGGCGCCTCAGGCCCGTCCCGGCCTCTCTCTCAGGGCCCCAACCCCACAGTGCAACTCCTTTGCTCCCCCAACTGCATCCTTCCCCACACTGTATGCTGTCTTGCACAACATTAAATATTGCTTCATGCACCCTGCTCCTCTAAAATTTTGTGAAATGAGCATCTCTTAAATGCCAATAATGTGCATTACATTTCTCACATACATGTCCCAACCTGGATGGGATTACATAAAGATATACAACACTTAAACAGCATGGTATGACAGTTTCATTTTGATTTATCAAAGAGTGCAAAGGGAGTGAAGTCCTTTTACATCTGCAGGTTTCTGGTCCAATTTATTTTTATTTTTCACACAGGCAATATGCTTTTCTACAACTACACTTAGATTTACATCAAGGAGTTGAGGTTGATCAGGTTGAACTTACAGGAACGGACCATTAACCTTTACTTTGCATTATTATTAATGTCAACAGGAAATCAAAGACAATAGATGCACTTGGTATCAACATTGTAATGTACATTGCAAAGTAAAACAACATCTAATCATATATCATATAACCTACTGCCTGCATTTGTATATGTATATATTTGTGTGTGGTAGATCTCCTTGATCACAGTGCCACAATGTTTAAATTATTATGTTTTTTTAACATTATAGAGTCATATATTACCAGTTAATTAACAGAGCTCTCACAGGAACAACCCCAGACACTGACCGGCTGGTGCTTCCCTGCCAGCGGTGTCTCAAACCGGTGTCTCACATCCCTGAAAACAGTAGCCTTAGCATTACACTCACACAACTGCTAATTAGTAAGTAAAATAATTAGCTGTGATATTGCTTGACATTATACAAACACAAGGACAGATAAGTACGGTCTTGACCTAAGGTTAGACAAGTCTTCATGTTGGGGAAACCACCTGACCTGGTTTTATGATAAAATCCTCTTTCAGATTCTGAAAATCCATGAATTCAGTTACTATGGTCCAGGTTTTTGTAAGCTTTGATTCACACCTCTGACAGGCTTTTTAGATTGTGTAATTATTTGTAGGGTCTTGCACTGTTTCCTATAAAATAACCTAATTTTAATTAAAAACACAAAAATGATAATCATGTGTCCAGTAACACACTCACACCTTTCTTTGTGAAAGAACATGAGCTTAACATAATAAGTCCAGAGTTTGTGCTCACTTCACAAAATTTTGCATTGTGTGATGCCATGATGTCCACTCCAGCATGCTGATCATGTTATTATTGTCCTAGCAAATTCCAAAGCATGGCTCGCCTCAGCTCTCATTTGCTATCTGACCATCATTACACTGAGCAGCAGGCTCTGAGCTCACACTGATTTTACCATGCTCTCCTCTTATCTGTATCTGCTCGAAAACCTCACTCTCCAAGAGCACAAAATAGCTTCAAACATGTTTACAGTTTTTTTGTGGGACTCTTAAGGCTTATTTATGAGTAGAATAATGCGCTACCATTTGAGAGTACTACAGCCCTAACGGAAGTGTTTGTGTTTGACATGTGGATATCGATCAATATGCAGACTTCCGGTACAGCTTGTAGATTGCATTTTATTCTCCAGAGACAGTATTTTGTGGCTTTTTGTCTGTGGCAGGGAACACAGAGGAATGCTTCATGGGTGATAGGGTCTTAAACATTATCCAAATTTCAGTAACAATACTTAACTTGAATTTCCTATGCTCTTGTCGATTTGAACAAGCCATTTGTATTTAATGATAATGGCAGATAAAGGGGCTTTGATTGAGCTGGAATAATGGAAGACTTGAAAGCTAAAGAAGCAATGACAGTAAAATACCAGAGGAGAAAGACAAAGAAAATTAAATAAATATAAATTCTCTACCCTGAGCAATACATAACTGCTGAGGAATCATGTATTGCTCAGCACTACTACTGCTTGAGCAAGTATCTGATCCTAGATGTTCTACAACCTTTGTCATTGGTCCCAGCTTAAACACCTGGTACACAAAGGTTTTACATTTATGAAGAAAGCAAAGTTAAATCTACTTAACATGAATTTACACAGTGAATTACAAATAGAAAGACAGGCCTCTGTGTAGCTTTCATCCAGAATCTACTACTCTATATCAACTTGAGATGCCATTCACAGCACTATTTGAATCCTTGTCCATGGATCTTGATGGGATCATGCTGTCACCTCTCCACCTTTGCTGCTAATGCATTGCATCCCAAGCAGAAAATACAAACCCTTACATTCCAACCCATCACAGCTTCCCCCACAACCTTTTCTTTATTAGAACTTGGCCCTTCAAATCTTCTTCACTCTTTCCCTATAGCCCTCATAATCCCTTCCTGGCATGTCAATAAAGATATGAGTCTGTCTGTATTCTGTCAGCTGCCACCTTTTACTTCCAAATGTCCTTATTGTAACTTAGCAAAAATGTCAGTCAAGTCAAACAGTAGCAAATATAAGAACGCATCACAAGCCTTCTCCATGTCCATGGGTAACTCAATTGTTTCTAATTGATGCATTGAAGAAGATGATGTTCCCCTCTGTAACTGCCAGCACATCTGAGACCCTAACTGTTCCAATAACCAACCAGCAGGCACCTCAGTTTGATCTGACATGAAATACTTCCATACACACAAAAAAAGAAGAAAATACATTACAGCACCTGGACAAGGGGATGATGTTTGGAGTTCCTATAATGTCGCATTCAGAAAACATGAATACATTTAGATTTGTTTTACTTTTTTACTTTTCACATGGTACTGATGGCAGTAGCAGATGTGGAGATAGGCAAGAAACCTTGATCATTACCACAAAACTGGAGCTCCACCTCAGACTACCTAGGGTTTACCGTTTTATGTGTAATGCTGTTTACTTCCCATAGTTACATGACCATTAACAAATGATCATTCAAGTTAGCTCCAGGTCCACATGTTCAAATATGAACTGAGGATTGGATTTAGAATGACCTACTTTAATGATAATCCATCTTTACATTACATACATTATCTTAACATACATACAGCTTTACATCCAAGTCATGTTAAGCTCTCCACTGACTTACTGCATTAACAGGGTTGTGATCATTTTTGAAGATTTTAATTATTAATTAAAATAAACTAGCACAGAAACGTTTCCACAGCATTGTAGGGACTCTGTAAATGTCCAAAGAAAAAACATTTCCCCTGATTGACATCCCCCACCACCAACACTACAACTTTTCCCTTTCATATCATCCACTCTCAGTCCTAAGCCCATTTTTCTCTCCTCTTTTTCTACATCATCTTCGCCAGCACAAGAGCTACATTGGGACTTACTTTTGCCAGCATCTTTGTTTTAGAGCCTACAGTTGCCCTTGCCATTAGACAGTGCTATTCCTGTATGAGCAACGCCACAAAGACACAGTCTCTTCTCCCCTACTACAGTAACATTCAGCCCGCGCATGCCCTTCGAAACTCACAAATTATTGTCAGCCATTGTTCTGCCAAACATACTCCACATACTGCCAGTGCTACTTCCCCATGCATGACTCCAAATTCATCACTTTTCACATTTCCTACACTGAAAGATAGAGTGACTGTATGTTTTACCCTGCTCTTCTTTAGTTAAACCAAGACAAGACCCTAGAAAAGCCCGTGATCCACAGTGAAAACTCCTCAGACTCCCAATCTACCACTGCTTAAATCACACTTTGTTAGTCAGATTTACTTGCCTGTGCTCTGCCAAGTCAAGAAAGCGAGGACTTCCTTTATGCTACACAGCCATCTGCATGCTTAATGCTCATACAGTGCTGTTGCACTAATTCAGAGATAGCGTAATTGGGAAGTCAATCCCCACGCTACGGGCAGAATCCTTCAGTATTCTCTCAAGACAACTTGGTGCCTCAGCTGCAGGATGCGATGGAAATGGCGTTGACTGCAAGTGCATTCTTCCTTGCAGAAAAGCCGATATCTCCATAGAAATCAAGTAACGTGCCTCAGGCAACTGCTCCCAATTTGCCACTTTTATAAGTGAACACGGCCCAGCCTTATTTAATGGTAATATCGAGTTACAGAGCTGGCATGATGTGAGGTAATGCTTTATCAAAATCATAACGCTCTGAGGGGACGAGCCAAACTAATAGTTGTGTCCCACACTTTAGCAAAGAGTTCCTGTAAGAGGTATTTATTATTCAGAGTGTTTTTCAAACTAATTTTATTAAGTGTGCTTAAAACAGCTCTTAATGCAGGGAAGCTGATATCTGTTCTGAATGGCCACACTTAAAGGCAGGACACAAAGACTGCTGTCACAGAGAGGGATGAGAAACAATGAACCGTAAAGATGGCACAATGTTCCGACAGTTTCCCTTTGAACAAATTCATTTTTACACAGAGAGCTACAACAGTAGAGGAGTGTAAATGATCCCAAATAGAGTTTGAGATGATTCAGCAACACAATTAGGGGACAGGCCCAGCCAATGATAACAAGCTCAACCTTATGGTTTGTTGTTTACATTGAGGTAACCATCTAGCTACAGAGCTTACACATGTACCTGATGATCCCCTCCTCGACATTGTAACCCCACATCAAAGTGACTACATGTCGCCTGCAAAGGAATGGGAGTGTTGATAATGGAGACAAAATGTAACAAGGAGAAAACCAACATATCATCAAAGACATCACTTCCAACCTCTGTGTCATCACAGTGAATCGTCACCTATATCATTAAATGACTCGCACAGTCAGTGTTTGTAATATCAGTACTGCAGTACTTCTTTCGTAATCCTGCTGACAATTAAAAAACAAACAGACACAGGTGGACACACAACCTTCTTGACAGATATAATATATCAGGTGCTAATGACACAGATTGCAAACAAAATTTAGTAATTTGCTCCATTTACTTTTAGATGATAATTTAGACATGATGTTCATTGATAATAGATTACATTAATCCTTAAAAAATGTATTTAAATGAATAGAAAATGTATAAAACTATACATAAAACTGTGAAAGCAGCCTGACAAACTGGAATTGAATCAAAGCTTTTCTTTGAAAAGCCTTATAGATTTCTGTACACATCAAAAACTGAACAGCCACTAACAAATGAACTTTAATGACATTCGCTAATATTACATGTAGGACATTAGACTGCAGATCTCAGCTGAAACGAGTTGAAAAGAAACCCTTCCCATAAACTTGCTTTAAACTCTTTCAGCTGAAGAAACACAGTCAGTCCCTATAGCAGGGTATGATAGGACAGACAGGTCTACCAGGGAATGCTTATCTTACACAGACTCATTCTTCCTGAGGCATCCACACACACTGCTGCCAGTACAAGTCAGGCCAGTCAAACATGGAGTCAGCTCAGTGGTCGAGCTACCACGTCCCCCCTTCGCCTCTCATGCTCCTTCTATTTACTCCTGCAGTTCGTCGTGTGCCTCCCCGTTTCTCCATCCCTCCCACCAATCATGATGTAATGCCCGGAGGCAGTGTCAACCTGACCTGTGTGGCTGTCGGCGCTCCCATGCCGTATGTCAAGTGGACGACCAGTGAGGTGGAGCTGACCCGAGAGGAAGAGATGCCTATCGGCCGCAATGTCCTGGAGCTCACCAACATCCAACATTCTGCCAACTACACTTGCGTGGCCATATCCTCCCTGGGCATGATTCAGACCACGGCCCAGATAACCGTCAAAGGTGAGAAACCGTGAAGGTTAGGGGTTGTAAGGTGTTTCTGGTACAATGTGAACTCATATTGCAGAACTTAAGGATAATAATAATTTTACTGTTTTAAAGTAAAAACTAAAAATAAGTATGTATTTTCCATTTACTAAAAGAAAGTAAAAAATGTTTTAAGAAAGAAACTTTCATAATTTATCAATTATTCTTATGCTTAAAAAACTTAAGTAATCTATAAGGGCGAAGGAATTATGGATTTTAGGCTCCACAGCAGACATACATTTACAACAGAGCTTTAGGTCCTCAGTGATCCTTCTTAATCAACTCATAAAAATAGTTAATCTTCATTATTAGTTATTAACATTCACGTGCATGTGTGAAAATCTCATACATTCATGGATAGTAAAATGGATTTGCTCTGACAGAATCTTGATACTCGATAAAACTCCTTTCAGATGTGTGAACAAACTGCATTATTTCTCTTTATGATTATTTATCATTCAGTCACTAGCAGTGGTTGACTGATATGGAAATTAACACAGGTACATTTATAGTACTCAGTCCAACAATGATGAAGGTTCAAATGTTTCTATGTTAGGTTGAAAACATCCTACTTCCTACTACAAACACATCAACTGAGCTAAACCTTAGTCAACACTTGGCTGCTGCTGACTTGACTTGCTGGCCTACACTGTACGAGTTGGGTTTCAGCTCATGCAGAGAATTACAAAGAGAGAGAGCTGGGGAGATGGGAGCAAGTCACACAGTGAGCTCAAAGATCATTTGCCTTTTAACATGTGGATACCATATACACCATCCCATCCAGGCTATCTTCTGTAACTCAGTAAAGTCTCTCTTCTAGTTTCTCTGATATCTCTGTGTATTTGATCAGATTTTGTAGTTCTCCTTGTTGTCTACACTATTGATTCTCAGTTGTCTTTGTGTGAACTAACTAATGGATCCATTCCTGATCGTGGATGGTGGAGATGGATCCTGATCGTGGTGGAAGCTGCATGATATAAAATATGCCTAATATTCTACCATAACTGGCAATAACTCCTCCATTTCAAGTTTCATTGCTTCTCCCTTCTTATGTATAAATACGTTAAACAATGATACACATTACATTATGCTAAAAACTTTTTCTTCTAATCAATGTTGTAAATATTGTAATTTTATTGATGTGTTCAGCAACATGCGCCATCTGTTGCATTTCTGTCCGTTCTGGGAGAGAGATACCTCACATGTGTCTCTCTCTGAGGTTTCTATGTTTTTTGTTCATCGATATTTTTGTAATTATAATTTGTGCATATGGTCTATACAAATAAAGTTTGTCTGATTGATTGATGGAAAACGATTGCCGTGAACACAATCCAAGCATCCTAACGTATTAAGTTATTATCAAAGAGAGAAAAGGCTGAGATAAAAGATAGTATGAGCAAAGGTGGCAAAATATCACAAGCTGTGTCAACAGCAATCAATAAAGAAGATCATTGTTTAATTGACATTAAAGTCCAGACAGTGACATGTACTCATTTATTAAACAGTGCATCACTATCAGTGCACTGTGAAATTGTATAATCATCCTAAATGCCAGGTTCACATGTCTGTATTGAAGACCTTTATGTCAGAGAGATGAAAAAGGAAGAAGACTGACACTTTTCTGACTCTCTCATCTGTCTCTGCTCTTTAACAGCTCTGCCAAAGCCACCTGCTTCCCTCATTGTGACAGAAACTACAGCAACCAGTGTCACCCTGACCTGGGACTCTGGTAATCCTGAATCGGTGTCCTACTATGTAATTCAGTACCGCCCTAAACTGTCTGAAAACGGCTTCCAGGAAGTAGATGGAGTAGCCACCACCCGATACAGCATCGGCGGCCTCAGCCCCTTTTCCGAATATGAATTTTGCGTAATGGCTGTCAACAACGTCGGCCGAGGGCCTACCAGTGGTATTGTGGACACTCGTACAAGTGAGCAAGCACCCTCATCCCCTCCTCTTCATGTCCAGGCGCGCATGCTGAGTTCCAGCACCATGCTGGTTCAGTGGGAACCTCCAGAGGAGCCCAACGGCCAAATACGGGGTTACAGGGTCTACTACAGCTCCACACACAATACCCCACTAAATGCCTGGCAGAAACACAACACAGATAACAGCCAGCTCACCACCATCTCAGGCTTGACCACAGATATCACATACAATCTGAGAGTACTGGGCTTTACCTCAGTGGGAGACGGACCTCCCTCTGATGTTCTGCAGATCAAGACCCAGCAGGGAGGTGAGAACAACCGAATTCTGAAGATGTTACAGTCAAATTGTATTTTCAGCATCATGCTACTGGATCAGGTGTTTGCTGTATCCCTTTGTGGAAACAGCTTGATTCAAGACACAACTTGCCAGTTGCCTAATTACAACAGAGCTACATTAGTTATAAGTCGAAGTCATGTCTGTGTCTAGCTGATGAATGTTCAAGCAGTTTAACGCCTAAACCTTTTGGTTTGGTAAAAACAACCTCTGATGTTTTTACCCAATCAGGAAGGGCCTTTATAGAAAACACTAAACTCTGGTATAGCCCAAACAGCTGCAACTATTTTTTTTTAAAGGAAGGTCTTGGACTACATAGGACTGAAAGTAAATGGTATAACCACACAATTTTATTTCAGTGTGTAGATTATATGAATACAATATAGAGATAGTATGTTACAGGAACAAACCTACAGATGTAAAACATACATCCCTTTGCCTACTGCAGTTTGCATTATTGGTACGATCCAGTGGAAGAGGTGTCAAGAGCAGCAAGCAACATTCCTGCTTCATAAACCAGGGTTTGAAAGCATAGCACTGGCCTATGTGCATCAGAATATGATCTTAGAATGGCTTGAGGTCTCCAGTTTATCTGATTTAGACATTAACCTTTGTACAATAAAAAAAAAGCACAAATGTAGTTTTCAACTTTGTGAAAAATGTTGCACCAATTTACCTGAGTCCTATTGATTCCATAACTGGAAGTCAATCAATGGGGGTGCTATCTTTAATGCTCAGCCCATTCGGTTGAGGTTGAACACAAATATATGAGGAAAAACATTTTAAATAAGCAAGTAAATAAGACTCAACACAACAATGAAGGAAATATTAACCAATTTCAATTTATGGAAAAGAAAATGTAATCCCTTTCCTGGGCATCTTTTGATGAGAGCCGGTGTATAATGTATTAGTTGTTTAACATTAAACCTTATAGAGAGCTGTTTGAATCATCACAGTTACATCACATGGGCTCAACCTACATACAGTTATAATTTTGGGGCATAATTGTTGATTTACCAAACAAAAAATTAAATTTATATTGGTATTGTATATTAGGTATATTACCTATTCAGCAGGAAACTGGAACCGTTTGCAGCTGATCTGAAACCCTTTGTCTCTCATCAGAGATTTACATATTGGAGGCACTACCAGAGTTTATTCAAATTTCGATCATCATATGTCTCATTTTGCTTCAACTTGTCTCATTTTTGCTTCTTTGATGACGTTGGTATATGCTCCCTTGTTTCATTTGTTGTAAATGTATATGAATGATCCTCCATTTAGTGTAATTTAGGTTAGCAAACTTCTAAGAAAATCTTTATAATTTATATATTCTGCATTCAAGTATATATGTTTTATGTGCAGCACGTGAGTTTAGGGGTTTGACCCTGATGAGTCACACAGTTAAAAACTCTTAAAGCTGCCCTTTGCTGTGCTTGTAATCCAAAATTCATAAAGTAAGATTAAATTACAAGCTTCAGTGATCACATCTAATAGGCCTACATGCAGAACAATTCTAACAAAGGTTATAAGTAATACATTAATAATAAATTGCAGTAGAAGATAAAGCCACCCAGAGTCAGCCGCCCCACTTTATTTATTTGTGGAATAGAGTTCAGCACCCCTACAAGCTCACATAAATAATTTTGACTTGACTGCATATAACACAGTAAAATAGTAACTGTATCAGAGTTAGAAGAATTGGCTGGTTCTACACTCTGTTTTATCACATCTCTGGGATTAAGGGGACATTTTCACAACACATGCCATCTTTTATGTAGCTGTACATGATATCATATCATAAGGAGCAATGGGCTGTGTGTGTGTGTGGTGTGAATCAGCAGTTCAGGTAAATTTAATCACTGCTTCATTACTGGTAACTTCAAACAACAATGGGACGGATGTACTTGGATAAGATTCTGAACCTCAAATTGCTCCTGACAGCTGTGCATAAAGTCTAACACCTACACCAAAGTCTGCGATTCAGTAGGACAAAATTAACTACCTATTGCTACATTTGTAATCTAATAGTGCTGTGTAAGGCTGTTGTAGTTGGTGCAATCAGATAGAGGGCAACATATATTAGCAGCCCAATCTGAATTGTATTTTAGAGTGTAATGTAAACTAGCAAAACAACATTTCAATGTTACTTATGAAGACATATTGTGCATCATGAAGTGTGTTTGCTTGACCACTTCAGCTGCAACAAAGCAAAGTTAAGCAAGACCGTGTATCAAATAGCAGAATCCATGAATCGCTGTAATGATGATCATATTAACATAGTTCAGTAAATGCCTGGCATTTAAGGCCATTATACAACTGATAATAAGATTATTAGCTAAGTGACATCACCTTCATCAGCTTGGTTGCTGTTGGAATTATGGAGTATTGACTGCAGCTTTTCACATTCTCTTGACTGAACTCTAATTAAACTCTGATTTTATTGCTTTTTATTTCCCACTATAAATACATCCTTCATTGCCTGCCTCTATTTCTATTTAGCTTTTTGAACCTCATCTGCTCTTTGTTTCTGCCTCCAGTTCCAGCTCAGCCATCTGGGTTTGAGGCTGAAGCAGAACTGGATTCACGTATCATGCTGTCATGGCTTTCGCCAGTTCAGGAACCCATCATTAGCTTTGAGCTGCTCTACTGGGAGGCCAACAACCCTACAGACAAGGTAACACCACCTTGAAAACATTTTCCTTCCAGTCTGATAGTTCGATGAGAAGGATATTAGTGCTGAAACGGGTTAATGGGTTTTTATTCATATTCCATTGTTCTTCAGCTGATTTGCACAAACAGACTTAGAATGGAAGCTAAACTACACCTGCATCGGATTAACATTTCTTTGGAAACATGTGACAAGATAAGATGGATAGTTAATATATTCTTTGACAAGAATAATTTTTATGTGGGTGTGTTTACACTCATGGCTCTCCACAGCATCGCGTCACTTTCGAGCCCGCAGGTTTCTATGCAGTTGATGATCTGAAGCCGGACACAGACTATATGTTTTCCCTGGCAGCACGATCTGAGATGGGTTTAGGAGTCTTTACTAAGCCAATTGAGACCAGAACTGCCAAATCCAGTAAGTACTGCAGCCTGTTATCACCACTTCAACACATGTTCAGTTATTTGGACTATGTAAAAAGAAAAATTATCCATTGTTTACTCCTAGTTCTGGTTTGTTTCATGTTTAAAGTAGCTTATTGAGAATAATCTAAGAAGAGTAAACATGAAGCCACATTTAATGAAAGGTAAGTCTTATACAAGACAGTGTCAGTGATTTCATCCTGCATCATCAGCTTTCATGGACACCATGAAAGAAAAGTCTTCAATAAACATGATTTGTAGTTCTTTAATAACCTGCTAAATTTAAACAACATGATACAAACACACTTTTTTTTTGTATCTGCTTTTCCCTGACTTATATACAGAATGCGTATGGCGTATACCATGGCTTATACAGCTCAACAGATCATGAATGTTTGTGATCAGGTGTTTAATTTCACAATAGAGCTGTGATCAGTGGGTACACTCATTAATTTATTACATGAATTACAGTTAAAGTCAAGCTAAAACAAGTTTCATGTTCACAGGTTCTCGTTTATCAACCTGGTTGATTGTCACCCTCGGCTTTAACCTAATTATCTCAAGAGTCTCAAGAATACCTTGAGGGAATTCAAATTTGGTACAAATAATAACCTCAAGGATGAACTGATTTGATTTTGGTGGTCAAAGGTCAAGGTCACTGTGGTCAATGTCATAGTGACCATAACTTCCAGTGATTCTGATATACAGTGCCTTGCATAAGTATTCACCCCCCTTGGACTTTTTCCCATTTTGTACTGTCACAAACTGGAATTCCAATAGACTTAAATATACTTTTTCCCACTTGATCAACAGATCATGCATAGTACTTTGAAGGTGCAAATTTAATTTTATTGTGACACAAACAATAATGACAACAAAAAAGTTGAAATCTGTTGAATGCATAAGTATTCACCCCCTTGAGTCAATATTTGGTAGAACCCCCTTTCGCTGCAATTTCAACTGCAAATCTTTTTGTGTATGTCTCTACCAGATTTGCACATCTAGAGATGGAAATGTTTGTCCATTGTTCTTGGCAAAAAAGCTGAAGCTCAGTCAGAATGGATGTAGATCGTCTGTGAACAGCAATTTTCAAGTCTTGCCATATATTCTCCATTGGATTTAGGTCTAGGACTTCACCATTTTAAGACATTAACATGCTTTGATCTAAACCATTCCATTGTAGCTCTGGCTGTATGTTTATGTTCATTGTCCTGCTGGAAGATGAACCTCCGCCCCAGTCTCAAGTCTTCTGCAGACTGCATCAGTATAACGCCGGGAACACACCGGACGCGGAAGCGACGCCGAAGCGTGGCGGAAGCGCAGCGCCAAGCCTCTAGCTCCCACCCACTCCCATGTTAAACCGCCGCGCTGAACACACCGGGCGCCAAAGCTAGCGGTGCTAAAGCTCCTGGTGCTTGACGCTAGCGTCAAGTACCAGGAAACACACTGAAAAATTATTTTAAACGATATTGACGACATATTTTATATTATATAAATGATCAAATATGCATCCCATACTTTGTATTCACCTTCTGTTGTCTTGGAGTTTTAATTTGACCACTTTTAACAACGACTTTATTAAATGTCCCCCTCTGCCCATCCACTACAGCCACACATGTCATATAGGTAAAAAGAGAGATACAGACTGGGCTGTATATGTGATCACGGAGCAGAATCGGCAGGGTGACCGGCATGGGGAAATGCGAGTCAGATGTGAACAGTCAAGCGCCAGCCGCTCTAGGGATTAACGCCACGCTTCGGCGTTGCTTACGCCTCTGGTGTGTTCAACCAAGCGCCGGCGCACAAGGGATTAGCGCTTCCGCCCTGCTCCGGTGTGTTCCCGGCGTCACAAGTATTACCCTGTATTTGGCACCATCCATCTTTCCCTCAGTTCTGACCAGTTTCCCTGTACCTGATGAAGAAGCATCCCCACAGCATGATGCTACCACCACCATGTTTCACTGTTGGGATGGTGTGCTCAGGGTAATGGGAAGTGTTGGGTGTCCGCCACACATAGCGTTTTGTATTGAGGCCAAAAAGTTCAATTTTGGTCTCATCTGATCAGAGCACCTTCTTCAACATGTTAGCTGTGTCTCCCACATGACTTCTGGCAAACTCCAAACAGGATTTATTATGGTTCACTTCCAACAACAGCTTCCTTCTTGCCACTCTTCCATAAAGGCCAGTACACGACTAATAGTTGTCCCATGGACAGATTCTCCCCACTCAGCGGAGGATCTTTGCAGCTACTCCAGAGTTACCGTGGGTATTTTGATTGCTCATCTGATAAATTTGTTCTCCTTGTCTGGCTTGTCTGTTTGGGTGGACTGCCTTGTCTTGGTATGTTTGCGTTTGTGCCATATTCTTTCCATTTCAAGATGATGGATTTTATTGTGCTCTGTGAGATGTTCAAAGCTTGGGATATTTATTTATAACCTAACCCTGCTTCATACTTCTCCACAACTTTATCCCTGACCTGTTTGGTGAGCTCCTTGGTCTTCATGAAGCTGTTTGTTTAGTAGTAGTAGAAGGGGCGGCTGTGGCTGAGCGGTAGAGTGGTCGTCCTCCAACCTGAAGGTCGGCGGTTCGATTCCCAGTCTGAACCATCTGCATGCCGAAGTGTCCTTGGGCAAGATGCTGAACCCCGAATGGCCCCCCCTTAGAATAACAAAGTGCTGGGATAGATGCACTGTATGAATGTGTGTGTGAATGGGTGAATGTGAAACTGTAATGTAAAGCGCTTTGAGTGGTCATCAAGACTAGAAAAGCGCTATATAAATGCAAATCCATTTACCATTTAACAAACTCTGCAGCCTTCACAGAACAGGTGTATTTATACTGAGATTAAATTGCAGACATGTGGACACTATTTACTAACTGCGTAACTTGCTAATGTGACTTGTGAAGGCAATTTGTCGCACCAGATCTTTGTTTGGGCTTTCACAGTAAAGGGGGTGAATACATATCCACTCCACACTTTTCAGATTTTTATTTGTAAACAATTTTGAAATCCATGTAATATTTCCCCCAACTTCCAAATGATGGACTATTTTGTATTGGTCCATCACATAAAATCCCAATTAAATAAATTGTAATCTGGGGTTATGCCATGACAAAATGTAGATACTACCAAGGGGGGTGAATACTTATGCAAGGTACTGTATTTGCAATGCCAGTATGGTATTTCATTAAATCTGTCACAATTCGCTTTGACTCATAGATGAAATGTTTAGAATTTGGTGGTCAAAGGTCACTGTGACCTTTCAAACACGTTCTGCCCATAGACTGTATATATAAGTGGACGTAGGGTCTGTGACGTCACCCGTTGTTTGTGAAAATGAGGCTAGTAGTAGGCGTTCACCCAGCGCCATCTTGCCGCTGCAGACTCCTCCTCGTTCCTGGCTAACCAATAAATGGTCAAAGAGGAGGAGCATGAGTGAAGGCGGACAGCTGAGCCAAGCCTGCAGAGTTCAATGTCAACCACGCTAACTACGTAGGTTAGCGTAGGCTAAGGAGCTAGGCTACATGCTACCCGCAGCTTCTAACCGGCTAGCGCTGCGGTGTTGCTGCTTCCGGATGGTCACGATCTTTACACGAACTCACTATAGGTAAGTAACATTTATCTATTATCATAATCATATGCTTAAATGCTTCAAGTGTTTTTTAATATGTAATTGTTATAAAAGTTAGCGTTTATTTAACACGTCTAATGAACAGATTGAAGCAAATTAACTACATTACTACAGAGTTGTGTGTTTGGTTGTCACTTGATTTTAATAAGTTAATATCATTACGCTACATATGTAATTTGCATGTGATAGTAACTATATGTGTCACAAATGTTCTGATACAGGCTGGTATAACCACCATAACTCTTACCACCTTGTTTATTTAGCCTGTTATGGAATTTACAGTGAATTAGACAGCTTAGGTATGATTATAATCTCCACTCACCAGTGTAGTAAACAGTTCTAATATTTATTATATAATTATGTTTTCACACTGAGAAGTGGTGAGACTTGATCTGGACTGTTGTCATCAGCTCTGTGGGAGATTATCAACTTGAATATTACAGATGATGTAGAAAGACATTTTATCTATTGTACAATGTTTTATTTCTTTCAGTACTTTTATCCAAAGCAACTTACTGTCTGAAATCTGTGGTGCTTCCACCTGCTGAACACAAAAAATACTGTAAGAACCAGTCTTTGTTGGAACATACACAACACAAAACTTTATTTTATAGTGAGTTTTTTCTTTTCGTTAGATGAAGCACTGCAGCACCTGATGTCCTCAGCACCCACTGTGGCAGCAGTAACATGGGGAGATCGGCAGCTTCAGGCTGGTCAACATGAGGATGAACTGCACCAGCCTCATCTGCTGGTGCAGGTCATCCTCACTTCATGTTTTCCTCCCTTAACTAAAGATGGCCTGCAGCTGTTTAGAGTCGGCAGTCATTGCTAAGTGTCAAGGATAATAGAGTTAAATTCTATATTCATTATGGTTGGTTAATAAAATGAACACTAATCCTAACAATGTTTATCTTTTACTCTCTGATTTGATACACTTTAGATAAGAACCCTGTGTTTTATTTTTCTTGTTTGCCATAAGAGACATAACACGGTCAGCACAGCTGTGTCCTTCAGGTCGTCTGTCCCTTATAAAATGACAGGAAACATCAAAGTATGGCATTATTGTAGAGGAAGTGTTACTTATGAACATAGTTCGCATCCTTATTTTCTGTGGATATTCAACTATGTATTTGAATATGATTTTGGATTAAACTGTGCACTACCAAGAGAATAAATGTACAGTATGGAGTTCTTCCACATTAAAGTATTGCATATATTATATAATACATTATGTATTATGTGCAATACTTTGCTTTGATTGTTTGTAAGTTATGAAAACAGGTCTCTACCTGGAGTCAGTGTTGAAGTGATGACTCTCAGTGTTTAGTCTGGTAGGATTCCAGTTGTGTCTCATGTTGGACATCCTAGAGGAACATCAAACACAAATACACAGATATGTTAAGTCATTCATGTGCCAGGTTAACTCCTTAACAGACTTTTACATGGTGAAAATAAAAGTTTATTACTTAAGTTCATCAGATTATAATCATTTTAGTTTAGGAAATAGGTGGTGGACATCAGCCTCAGGTTCTCTATGTGACTGTCTAATACTTCCTATAATTTGAGACCAAAAAATACATTATTCTGCATGTCAACTTATTTAACACAATAATTCAGTAAGTCTGCCTAAAATCAACGATGTAGAAACTGAAGGTAGCAGAAAAGTTTAGTTTTCACTGTAACATGTTACAACACATCAACACCAATACTCTCAATAAAGAGCTTTAGGAGATGTAATGCTACTTTAAACAGCTGCTCTTAAAATGCAGATGTGATTTTATATACTTACGTTTCAGTTGATCACAGTATATCTGTTTCTGCAGAATAATAATCTGTGTATCATAGTCAAGTCAACAGGGTTGGAGATTGAAACAACTTTACATATCATAAGATATCTAACGTGGTGGAGCTTATTCTCCAGACACACACAGTCGCCGTCTCAATTTAAAAGATTCATCCTCATACACTATAACGCTTCTCTTTGCTTGGTGGACCGGCTCAAGTCGGTTCCTGTTGGTTCAATAACTCCTGTACGGTCCTGTTAGCATCGCCATCACCGGTATCGGTATCTTGCCTGCGGGCTAGCTGGGCTAAGCTAACAAGCCAGGTAGAGAGACACCGATACCTGCGAATCACTACCAACACATAAATCAAATACTAAACTTTACTTACCACAGAAACTGGAGCTCAGACGTCTTTAACTTGTCCGGCAGGAGAACAAGCCGAACATCAAACCGTATTATTCTTCCGATATGTGAGTGAGAACCCTCTCCACAGACTTGACGTGACGGGATTAGCCTGTTAGCTCAGGTGAAGCCGAGCAGGCAACAGGCTAGGAGCTGGAGTCGCGAGATTACGGTGACGTCACATGAAAATTATTCATAATATCGAACCTCTATATAATTCAAACAAGTGAGTAAGAAAAAAATTCACTCCTCTCAGAGTTGTCATGAAGGAAGAACTTAGTGATTGAGACTAAAACCGTTTTTGAACCAGGCTGTAATAAACAGGTTTAATTCTGCTCTAAAGTCAGGCTTTTTAGCATGGGAGTCAATGGGAATTGACTCCTTCTTGGAGCCAGCCTCCTGTGGCCACCCAGTAAACTGCAGCTTCTTGCACTTCCATATTGGCCTCATCGCTCAGCCCGGAAGGGCTGACTGGCCATCGGGAGTGCTGGGTGTTTCCTCCATTGGCCACTTGACAATTGGGTGAACAAAAGTATATAGTATTGAAATTATAAAAACTGAACTTGAATATCGATCCGTGTGTGCCTTTATCGTAGGGTCCATAATATTGCGTGGCTACTGGTCCAAACAGGGGCAGAGTGGGCCATTTTAATATAATTAGGCTTTGGCCGGTATCAAATAGTTTGGCCAGAACATTCACTATGTTGCGTGAGGGAGGTGCAGCACAGGTAAAATGGTAAGATTGATGATAAAGCTCAGCCTTTTTTGCTGTATCAGTCACTAATGCAGGTAACAGCAAGGGTCAATAGAGTTATCTTAGATTTATGTGTGTTAAGTAATTTGTGTTGCCCTGGAGAAGTAGACAGAAGCTACTGATCAGTGGCTGCTTTGGCTTGTCTTGCAAATTTATATATACAGACAAAATGATGTTGCTTTGCTGAAGATTGTTATAAGAATGCAAACACAATCAGACATGCATGATGCATGTGCAGTGGGGTTTGTTAGGTTAATACCTGAGCCACTTGACCTGACCTGTTATGAGAGTAAATGTGTGTATATAACCAACCGAACTGATCAGACCCACTAACACTGCAGCAGTATCTCCCACTCCACCAAGCGCACACAAAAACAATGCATCCTTTAGATTTTGTTAACTTTTATACTATGGCAGCCTACATGTTTAAGTCTATAATGTGTTTTCTGTCTGGTCTAATGCATGTTAAATGATAGCCTTGGAGCTGCCAGATGTGTGACGGACTTTACAGTTGGTAAAGCAGATTATTCACTGGCAGGACAACTCAATACAAACACCCTGTGGTTTAAGAGAGAGAGAAAGGATGTTAGATTGAATGTGATCAAAACTTACAGCATACGGATGTAGATGTTTTTATAGCAGTAACCTTCATTGATTTAGAAAGTAAATGATGGATTCGGTCCTATGACAATCTGTAGTTCACAGCAGCTTTATGCTCTGAAAACTACAAAGGGCTGCCCCTCTTTACAAAACTAAATTTAACTTCTGGATAATGGCATCGATTATCATTCATGAATAAATATGTTGGCTTACTACTTTGGGTCCGAGTTCAACGAAACAAGAACTACTTAAATGGAAAATCTTGGACTACTTTGGATTCTTAACCTGTTATACTGTGTAGTTCAAATTAGCATGCAACTATGATTCCTGCCTACCTGTCAAGTTTCAAGATCACAAAATGTAAGTGCAAGTAGACCTTGTTCCACATGTGGCAGCCATGTTTAATCCTCCTGAACTTGCAACATGCAGGTTGACTATGTTATGATGTAGGACCAAGCAAACAGGCTGATCACAAAGAAGGAGCTTTTATAATGAGGCATGTTCCTCATAAAGGATTGAGAGCCTGTCATGTGGTGATGCTACTGTTCGAGCAGTATTTACCTACTGACACGTCTACCATTGAAGTACCTTTAATTCAGAGTTTAGCTGCATATCTATCACTGGATCTCTGCCTGTCTGCCATGCTGTAATATTTATGACAGCTCACAGGACAAATCTGAGCTCTTTCAGCTCCATGTTTTAGGAGGAAAATCACTGAATCAGCAGTCACACTGGTTCGAAGTAATTGCTTTGACTCTAAACAATGTTATCTTTCTTCTGGCAGCCACACCAATCATGTCAGATTTTTATTTAAAGACCTAGACAGTATTGTAACCTCCCTTCATTTTTAATTATCATTTATCAATCAATCAATAAATCATATTGTATTTGGGTCTTGCTCCCCTGATGTCTTTTTCGACTGTTCAGAAGTTCTGTGTAAGATTAAAATCATTGACTAACACAACGTTCTAATCCAAAGTCAAGCATCACCAATCAACAGCTGAGTAGTTGTCAATGGATGACAAATAACTTGAGTCTCAATAGGACAAAAGGTTGAAGCTTGGGGTGTGGGATGTTCATTCGTTTTTATCAGAATATAAACCAGCATTCTCCAACCAGCGGGCCCTCAACACAAAATGGGGTCCTGCATGAATTGTTGAGGTCATAAGATCGAAGTCACACAAAGAAAATACAAAATTATCCCCAAATCTTGTGAAACAATTTCAGATGTAGCTTAAACTTTTTAAAATGTTGGTGTTTGCCATAGCCCTCTTTCTATAACAGGCTGCATTGCATCTCCCATACATGTATCCTTGTCTCTCTGATCTATTGCAGCCCTGCAGTAATGTATCTGCAGCTTCATGTGTGTGATAGAATTATAGCTGCTCCTGTACATCCAGCACAACTGTAGGAAGCCACCTCTGTACAGACAGTTACATTGTTGCCAAATCACAGACGACATTCCCGTTATCTCTAACAGCTCCATATTTACTCACTCACTGTATTCTATGTCATTGTGCAAACATGCATTTATTTGTCTGTCTTACTTTTCAGTTGGTGAACTTTCACATTTTATTATACATGCATGCATGTGCGAGAGATTGCTGTAAGATTGCTGCTGTTTTATTGTTTAGGTAACACCTTTTTCTTGTCTGCCCTCTGGACTGTGGCGGTCATAAAAGGAGGAATACACAAGGTGAGGGGAGCTGCTTGGGCTGGGCTCCTCCTGAAATCTGCCACCATCTCTACAGTTTTTGAAGCGCTAGCTCCAGGTGGTTCTGGCTGCACCAGGAAGCCAGGCTGTCAACCTCCTCTCTGTAAGCGGCCTCGTCCCCATTTGAAATTAATCCAATAAGGGTGGTGTCGTCCGCAAACTTCAGGAGTTTGACAGAGGGATGGCTGGAGGTGCAGTTGTTGGTGTGTAGAGGGAGAAGAGGAGAGGAGAGAGCACACAACCTTGAGGGGCTCCAGTGCTGATGGTCCGGGTCTCAGAGACAAGCTTCCCCAGCCTCACGCGCTGCTTCCTGTCGGTCAGGAAGTTAGTGATCCACCTGCAGGTGGGCTCAGGCACGCTCAGCTGTGTCAGCTTGTCCCGGAGAAGAGCTGGGGAGATGGTATTGAATGCGGAGCTGAAGTCCACAAACAGGATCCTGGCGTAGGTGCCGGGGGAGTCGAGGTGCTGGAGGATGAAGTGTAATCCCATGTTGACTGCATCATCTACGGACCTGTTGGCTCTGTAGGCAAACTGCAGCGGGTCGAGGAGGTGGTTGGTTATGGCCTTGAGATGGGTCAGCACGAGGCGCTCAAAGGTCTTCATTACCACAGAGGTCAGGGCGACTGGTCTGTAATCATTAAGGCCTGTGATCCTCTGCTTCTTGGGAACGGGGATGATGGTGGATGTTTTCAGGCAGGCGGGTACAACGCATTCAGCCAGTGAGGTGTTGAAAATGTCCGTGAACGCTGAAGAAAGCTGATCCGCACAGTGCCTCAGTATGGCGGGGGAGACAGTGTCTGGTCCAGCTGCCTTGCGTGGGTTCAGTTTCTTCAGTAATTTGTTGACATCTCTCTCCTGAATTGAGAGGGGTGTGATGGGGGGGATGGAGATGTGATGGGGGGGATGGAGGGGCTGGGGCAGTCTGGGGCCATTATGTGGGGGGGGCTAGTGTCTTTGTCCAGGCTGGGGAGAAGAGGTGTGATAGTTGCGGTTTGAGAATGACTATCGAATCTACAGTAAAACTCGTTGAGGTCGTTTGCGAGTTGGAGATCTTCAACAGAGTGGGGGGTTTTGGTCTTGCAGCCGGTGATCACCCGAAGCCCTTTCCAGGCTGACGAGGCTTATCGTTGTTATAACACACCCTGGTGGGTGTCGGAATACATCTGTCTTCACAGAAGCTGATGTAGGACGTCACAGCATCTGTATATTCATCCAGGCTGTTAGAAGCAGTTTTAAACATTTCCCAGTCAGTGTTATCAAGACATACACGCAGCTCCTCCACAGCTTCTCTGTTGCTCCAGTTCTTGGATCTCAGCACAGCAGGTTTAGAAAGTTTTAGTTTCTGTCTGTAAGCCGGGATCAGGTGAATGAGAGCGTGGTCAGATAGAACCAGGGCAGCGCGGGAAACTGCACGATAAGCCTTGCTGATGGTGCTGTAACAGTGGTCCAGGGTGTTCTCCCCCCCTGGTCGGGCATTTAATTAACCGTTTATATTTTGGGAGCTCCTGAGATAAGTTCCCCTTATTAAAGTCCCCAAGGACAATAACGGGGGAATACGTGTTCTCTCTCCTTCTCTCCACTCCCAGTATCTGCTCAGCGAGTTGACGTTGAGCCTCGCGCACGTCAGCTTGCGGGGGGAAGTAGACTCCAGCCAGGATGAAAGAGGTGAATTCACGGGGAGAGTAGAACGGTCTGCAGGTTATGAAAAAAGTTTCCAGGTCCGGAGAACAGGACTGTAAAATTACTTTCACGTTGCTACACCAGCCCTGGTTTATATAAAAACAAATCCCTCCGCCTTTTGCCTTGCGTGAGAGGATCGGGTCGCGGTCCGCGCGTAACAGCTGAAAGCCGGTCAGCTGTGCGGCGGAGTCCGGTGTGGCTTCGGTCAGCCACGATTCCGTAAAACACAATACAGAAGAGAGGGAAAAGTCCGGATGAGAAGGCGCAGTTCGTCCATCTCTTATTGCACAGCGAGCGAACATTTGAGAGGAGAATGCTTGGAAGAGGTGAGCGTAATCCTCTCTCCCTGAAGCGCATCAGAGCCCCAGCGTGCTTTCCTCTCCGTCTCCGCCTCAGTCTCACTGCGTGTCCGAGGAACACCGCACCTTTGACCAGTAAATCAACTAAATCCACGGAAGAGGCGAGAAAGTTGGGACATAAATCAGATGGTGTTGTGTCCCTGATGTTAAGAAGCTCGTCCATCGTGATAGTAATCCGAGTTGGGTCGCAATTAACAGAATTAAATACTAAAAACAAACACAGAAGTGCGCACCAACACACCGTGGCGGCCGTTCGTAGCGCCATCTTGGCCGTTCGTAGCGCCATCTAAAAATAAACATAAGAGGCAGACTTGCCAGGCTCTGTCAATCCCAACTTGAATATTCAAAGGTTTCCTTTCACATTGTCGCTCAGCAGTTCAGAGAGTCAGTAGTTCTATCCTCCATCATCCATACTGCTTGATCATAACACTCCCTACCCCCTTACATCAGCCCCTTCAGCCTCTCCTCAGGAGGTACGCTTGCTCAGCCTAAGCTCCACAAGCATCAAGGTGAGTTGGGCGGCATCTCCCTAAGACAGCCGCAACCAGGTGTCAGGGATTGGTACTGATGTCACGAGTTACGTGCTAGAGGGCCTGGATTAGTGGACTGAGTATATGGTGTGGGTGATGTCTCACACTGAAGTTGGGCCCAGCCCAGAGAGCCCAGAATCCCAGATCAGAACCCAGGAGGACGGTATGTAAAACATGTTGTAGGGAACAGCTTTTGCCTATTTGGAAATACTAACCCTCCAACATTCTCTCCGCTCTCCATGGAGAGGCGGTGGACTAGTGGCAGAAAGTTGGACTATGGGCAGGAAATACGACGGTGGTCTCTGGTTCGAATCCACGTAGTGGAGGGACAACAAAAACAACATACCTGGACGGACAACACCTGGATCTGTTCCACACTGTCAAAGTGCCTACCCCACCCCACTGTCTAAGTGCCCCTGAGCAAGGCACCTTACTCCCCTAACACCTGCTCCCCGGGGCGCCGTGCATGGTTGCCCACTGCTCTGTGTGTCCTCCTTTGTACAACAGATGGGTCATAGCAGAAAACAAATTTCCCCCCTTGCATGTCGTGTGTGTGTGCATGTGTGCATATGTGTGGGACAATAAATGTATCTTATCTCCTGCATCATTTTACATTCAAATTGACTTTAGGGAATATGCACCACAACTACACCTCAGTACAAACTAGAACTAACAATGAAGTATCAACGTTAGGATAATATGTAAAGTTCTTATCTTGTATACTAGTCTTCCATAGAGGTTCTTCTCAACAAACCACATGGTGCATAATCCTTATTGCATTTGTATACCCAAGGAACCATCTCAAGTTGTCCTTGGCCTTTGGATGGGTTGTTCTAAGCATTTGGTAGGTAGGTCATGAATAACTTTTTAGTTTCCTTTTGAAACTATTGGAGCAAAATCCAAATATTGACCTTAACTTAAATCATGTCAATACTAAGTACTTTTCTAAACTTTGACCTGTTTAACTCTAAAATTACTTAATGTTACATTTTAACTTTGATTTACTTAGGTTCAAGTCAAACTAAACTTAATAAGTAAATAATGTAAATTATTATTTATATAGCAACTTTCAAAACAAAGTGCTATACAAGGATACAAGATTAAAGGGGCAATAATTTACATTCAAACAACATTACAACAACACAACAGCAGTTCAAAAATATAACAACTCAAGCACAGAAACACATTGAAAAAAGAGAGCTTTCTGACCTGTTTTTTTGGTCTTGAATGTGGTGCCAGTAGCAGGCCTTGTTCAGAGAGTTGAATCCAGAGCACATTTTTGGATTAACATGTCCTGAATGACTGATACACAAGACTATTGTTGTGTATATTCTGATGACATGTATGATAAGTAACATATCATTAGGAACATTCAGTGCTGAAAACAAGGATTATGTTAATATTATACAGTTTCTCCGCATGGTAATGCTAATCTTGAATGCCAGTGCAGAGAATAGAGTAAGCTAATAAAAATGGAAAAACCAAATCCACAATATTTTGCGAACCTGACTTACCAATGGAAGGTACCTTAAACTTTAATCTACCATGATGTTTTAGTTTCATAGAATGTAATAGAAAATAAGTAGCTCATCATTCTGTCTAGTGACTGGGTTGTATACCACGTACAAATTAGACATCTGAGCTTTAAATGCTGTTTCCTTTGCCATTAATTCTTTAATCTAATATTTTCTGCCATTGATCTTTGCCAGTCTGCCTGACGTTGTCCAAGTATGAAGACATTGCTGCAGCCAGTGGCAACATGACATGATCTCTGTCCTCAGTCAGCACTAGCTAATTGGCAATTCAA
Source organism: Pseudopleuronectes americanus (assembly GCA_038501795.1). Taxonomy (NCBI): domain Eukaryota; kingdom Metazoa; phylum Chordata; class Actinopteri; order Pleuronectiformes; family Pleuronectidae; genus Pseudopleuronectes; species Pseudopleuronectes americanus. The sequence goes on from CM076724.1 coordinate 540,017, forward strand.
TCCAGTGTGAGTTTTTTGCCATTTTTAGCACACATTTATTATCTGTGTCAGAAGCTGAACCCAGGCACAGTGCTCACAGGTAGGAGTCAGACAGCAACAGACAACTAATACTAATAAGTGTCAAATTTTTTATGAAACACCAATTAGCAACAACATGACCAGTGAGAGCAGAGAGATGAATTTGCTCTTTCCTGGAGGCATTAGAAAAGACCATACTATCAAAGGGTAAGTCCTTGATCATGTCATAGAGGCTTAGAAAGTCCAGCAGCACAGCATGGAAGCTGCTCACTGATACCCAGGCCTTTGACACTTATCACAGACTGACTCCAGCTTTACATTTCTGTATCACTTTGATTGGCTCATATCATCATTATTTTATATCTGTCTCTCTCATATATTCTTTTACCTTTTTATGAATATATTTTGATCTGCCTTCTACTGAAAGTGATGATCATACATGCTCAAACTACAATTGTGGTTCTAAGATTGACTACTTTAGTCTTTTGTCTTGTTCATCAGTGGCATGTCTTATTGTAAAAGAAGATGGACATGAAATCATAAAGATTCATTCAGTCTAAATGTATTTTTAGGAAAGCAGATGCTGCCCTCTTATGACTTGATTGTGACTAAATACAAAATTTAAATACTGCCAGAATGGGTGATGGTACCCTTACAATGGCTGACACTGTAGCCTATATACTTAATATTTGAATGAAAATGAATCACACCACCTTACTGAGGTTGTTCAGGCTGTGGATTTCTTTCATCTAAGGGATGCAGTGGAAGAAAGAATGTAGACACACACACCCAGCACCCACACCCATTATCTGCCCTCCATTTGTCAGAAAGGATGGTGTAGACCAGTGGTCCCCAACCTTTTTCGCGCTGCGGACCGGTTGGATGTCAGACAATATTTTCACGGACCGGCCGTTAAGGTGTGTCTACGGAGCCTCATCACGGAATCCCTCTGGTACGGCTTCTGGTGAGCGTGGTAGATCTTTTTTTTTATTTAACGAAATTTGGAGAGGTTTTTTTTGGCTATTTAAAATAAAAATTAATTCGTTAATTTAAAAAAAATTCTACCGATGTCACTACAGATATGATGTCGGAAATGGCAACATAGTTTTTAGTGCTGTTTGGCGAGCTCAGGGTATTCTTCTGTGACTTTAATCCAGGACACCGGCAGAGTTGTTTTCTCAAACATACTTTTAAGCCGCTGTCATTTGCTACCTCCAGCAGCTGATCTTCTTCTTAAACAGACATGCTGGATTCACCTGGTTTGTTGACAAATGGGTCCGACAAATACGTGTTGGTTTGTGTTCAGCGAAAAAGTGACGTTACCGAGACCGTCTTGAAATTCGTAAAGCATGAGTCATAAAGGAGAGGATCCGGTCATTTTTCAAAATAAAACGGTGTTTTATTTTGAAACTGACCGGATTATAGATAAAACAGAAAAAATGTAAGCTGTTAATTCTTTCTGTGCGGCCTGGTACCAAATGACCCACGGCCCGGTACCGGGCCACGGCCCAGGGGTTGGGGACCACTGGTGTAGACCCAACAGGAACTATGTTAGCCTCATAGAGTTTACATTTAGCATCACACATCTCCCTGTTAGAAAGGACATTCATTACAAATAAAATCCAAGTGCTTCAGTTCCCCAACTCTTACTGTACCCCATATGTAGTTTAGTTGCCATAAGGAGAATATTACCATGACCCTAACAATGTTATAGTTATAGAAATATTGTAGAAATCAATAATTGTGTAGAACGCTGTCCGTGGCCAAAAACCAACGTTGTCATTGAATGTAAATCATTCGATGTTTTGCAAAATCATCCATTTATAACGTGTCTGGTAAATTTAACTGTGGTTTCTGTGTAACACATTGCTAATATTTCTGTGTGCTGATTTCGGTGCTTATTCTGCTTTTGGATTATCCTATTTTGTTCTCCTTCCATACTGTACACATTGTGGCTTTGTACTTTGCTGTTAACACTCAAGTTTATATACATTTTCCTCCAAAGCTTAAACATTGCTGATCTTTATGAAGTTAAATAAATCTAATGAGTTGTATGCACACATAGCTGACATCACAGAGCTTCTCTATGCCTGTTGAGCTGGCTGATCCTCTTCCTCTCCTTGTCCATTTATACTTGCACAGCCTCACCAAAGTCGAGTCTGTATTCATTCACACATCCCACTAAAGCTGACCAGCAATTTAAAGAAAATCTTCATATTTTCATTAAAAAAATTATATAAAGGGGTAATTGAGGGCCCTAAACCCTGCTCCAATTATCCTCTTGGGGCTCTATGTGTCAAGCTTTGGTGTGCATAACCTGCAAAGATAGCTCAAATCCCTAACATTACCTTTGTCCAGCTTCTGATGGTGTAGAGCTGTATCAAATGTTCAGTCTCTGATGTCTCTCATCAGATGGAGATGAAGACATCACTACACAACCTTTCCTCTGCTTCCAAAGCCAAAACATTCAAGCTGGTATTTTGAGTTTGAGCAGCTTCAGGATGTGCAATCACACTGAGACAAAGTCTTAAAGGAGAGTTTTAATATCACCATACCATGAATCTGGTCAGACTCTCTGTGATTGTTCATTTTAAAGGAGGATATAAATGGTGATCCAGCAGAGCTGTTGTCATACGTGCATGCTGATTTTGCCTTATAATTTTGCAGACAAGAAATAATCGGTCCTTGTCTAACTTACCTACTCCTTTCAATATACCCATGTTTCATTATATGCCAAATATAGGAAAATGGATCAATATGATGTTTAATTATTAAAAATATCAAAATATAAAATTTCCTTAGAATGAAAGCCTAATAAGGAGGAATGCATGGTTTTTAGGGAGACATTGTTGTCATTTGAGAGGGAGTTATTTGTAATGACTTTGTATTATGTAAGTCCTGGTTAAAATTCCAACAAATTTCCCCCAGTTATCGCTGAACTCAAAGACGAACTTACATTAGATTTCAGTGGTCAAAGGTAAAGGTCACGGACCAGTGAGCTCATATGATGCTGGAAAAAAAATTGTTACATGAAAGTTTACTGGTTGGCGAGGCATACATACAATGGCTGAGTAGTAATTATAGTTCTCTCATAGATGAAATCTCTTTCTTTCTGAATTTGAGAATTGTAGTTAGTCTCATAAATTGACCACTTTAATATCCTAAGAAGAATATCTTGGTAAAAAAAAATAGTAACACTATTACCTTGCATAAAAACACTAAAAATATGGGGGGGATTTTAAATGATAATTAGAATATTAAAAATCATATTTTTGTCTATAATGCAGAGCTATTCAACTCTCATACTTTGTCATAATTATTCCTTAATTTATATTTAAGGAAAACACAGTCACACAAAATTAAACCTTTATCTTTCCCAAACTATTTTCATTGTATACTCTGTGCTGTGTGTACTGCAGTGCCCGGAGCTCCTCCCAGGAAGTTGGAGGTGGACACCCTCAACTCAACTGCTCTCAGGGTGACCTGGAAGCCTCCCTTGTCTGTGAAGCAGCATGGCCAGATCCGAGGTTACCGGCTGGTCTACTCCAGGCTAGAGAACGGGGAGCCTCATGGCCAGCCAGTCATTGTGGACATTTCACTCCCTGACGCACAGGTACTGTGACAGTCTTTGAGTTAAATCCAGTGTAACTTTTAAGGGGCGACTTTTGTTTACTTGACATTTTAGGAATAAAATCACAGGAGTTACTTCTAATAACTGTGTAAGTGTTTCAAAGTGTTTTTGTTTTGGATGGATGAAAAAGCTCTCAACAAAGGCAAAATATAGAAAGAAATCACATGAACTCTTTCAACATACTACTGCATCCAGCAGAAAAGTAATGATACATCTTTCACTTTTCCCATCCCAGGATATGCAGCTATTATTCAAACCAGATATATAGATCACAAATTGGATTATACTCAAAACTCTTTTTACACATTTGATCAAATAAATAACTCCAAACGAATCTTTCGCCTACAGAACAATCACTCTTTGACAACATGAAAATTGTCCTGCAATTAGCAGCCAATAATGAGTATCAGCAGCAATTCCATGATAATCACTGAACATGACTTCACTTACCTAAGCCTGACTTAATAATGTGAGTGGCTTACTAGCAAATATTGTTGAAACAAATCTTGCGACTTGGATAAACCTTAGGTCCTTTCTATAAGAAAGTCTGCAGAACTGCCCTCTGAGCATAAAGCCGGGTTCCCTTTGCAGGTGAACTCTATATAGCTACTTTTCAGACAGACACTAAGCAGTGGATAATCCCAAGACATTCCCTTTTGGGCAGCGGTATTCAACTAAAATTTAAAAAGGTCCATTTAGAGAAAATTTCTTGAAGCAAAGTCCCAGAAGATCATAATGTCTAACTATTTATTGTGATATATATATTTAAGTAGCCTAGTAGTTGTATCAACACCTGCATGTTCTCACTAGCTGTCAAGTCAAATGAATTCAGTACGATTCAAAAACGTTTTGACCACATTTATTGTCACGTAACATAGAACTGAGCATATATGTATGATTGCAGAAATGTTTAATGTTCTCTCATTAATTAAACAAAAGTAGGGTTGCATTTCAAAATAAGAGAAAATAAATAAAATGTGAAAATAATGCATGTTCAAATAAAGGGCTTAACTTCAGAAAAATAAAATAAAGGGAGCAAAAGCTGTAATTTAATTTTTCTGTTTCACATCTTGACTCAAAGTCTCAACCAATTTTACAGATAATAAATCTCAACACATCTTAACAATTGAACAGTTTTAGAATCACTTTCTTCCCCTCTTATATCCTTCTCCCCTACTTTTTTTGTTTCTCTCCCTTTCTCCGTCTCACTTATCTGTTTCTCTCCCTTTCTCTGGCTCAGTCGTCTGTCTCTCTCCCTTTGTTTTCTCTACCTGTATCGCTATCTTTCTTTTTCTTTCTACCGTCTTTTTATGTGTAACTTGCCTCCAACTCTCTCATCTGTCTGCACTGTAGAGTCACAATGTTAACCGCCTGGAATGCATCGTCTCCTCATCCGCTAAAACACTACCGAATGTCGGAGTCATCATTATTTAACAGCTTAGTACAACACAAGACTCAGTGTTATAGTGACCGGTACGACACGCAGACATGATCCCGTGTTGTACTAAGCCGTGAAATAATGATGACTCATTATTCATTGTGTTTAAATGCAGTCTCATGAACTCTAAGTTACTTCATGTACTGATTAGGTCCTAATAACTAGTGATGAGTGTTTAATAGCTAAAGTGAGAGCAGGTAAGAGTGGAGGAGAACACATGATCAACTGTGCAGCAATTGTGCAGCTGAGGAGAAACTCTGTGTTTTCACTGTTTGTTTCCAATGTTCTTCAGCAAAGTCACTTACCTAATACATGTGAATGCTCCTCTCGTCTTACTGTTTTGCTCTGAGCGAGTGAGTGGGGTGGAGCCCCAGGGCCTGTGTGTGTGTGTGCTGTCTGGCACCACACACACACACATTTATCTCGCTCCTGGTACTTTACGTTATGACCTATACGACGATGAATAAAAAAACGAGCAGTGTTCATATAAATATTTTGGAAACTGATATGTTCAGTTCAGCGTTTACAAAAAATATGAACAAGAACAACACTGCCCAGGATCAATATATTTCAATAACAAAGTTCAATAGTCGCTTCTTATAATATTCACTATCAGATAATTTTGGTCGTTTAGGCATGCTGCAGTATCCACTCAAAGGATTTGAGGACAATCTCTGATAAAGTTAAATAACATTAAATTGAATCGACCACTGGCTATTGAGAGCTGGAGGCAGGAGGCAGTGAAAGAGCCAGCTGCAGCACGATTGATCCCTCCACAGCAATTCACATTTCGCCACCCTTGCCAAAGTGCCGCTCTAGGCAATCACCTAGTTCGCCTATATGGACACACCGGCAGTAAAGGCAGTAGAGACTGGAGAGAGAATCTTTGCAGCAAAGTGAAACCAGGCTTTAAGGAGAACAATTTTGATGGCTTTGCAAGTATAAGATAGAGTCCAGCGAAGCAGAAGTTGAAGGGTGTTTAACAGCACGCCATGAGGTGGAGTTCAGCTCCTCTATAAACAACATTCCTGTCTTATCTGTGCAAGGCAGGATTCCTGATAAGGAGCCGACATCTCATAACCCATCTACATGTATCTCTCTCTCTCAAGCACACACACACAGACTTGTTGGACTTGTACCTTTTGATGTATATTCCAATATCTTTGAACTGTGCTTTACATTAGAACAGAGCCATTGCATATCAGGTGCATACCAAGGTTATGAAATAGGTTTTTTCTGTGGATATATAAGATCTTACATGTAAATATGTCTGTATCTAAAATATGAATGTTTAATATAAAGCACTTCAGGTTTTTATCCCTACTTTTCCAATCAGCAGGCATGAGCCCATTTGTTACACTTGGTGATATGCTTATTTTATTGATGTCACACATTGCCTTTGAATAATGGATTCAGTATCTTGTGTGTTGGTGAGTTCTTAAGGAGGCTCAGATCTGTACACCAGTAGATCCAATTATAACCCATGTGTCAGGGTGACGGACAGCAGCCAACGAACTTCAGTTCCTCATGCAGCATAAGTGAGAGTAGAGTGGGAATAGCAGCATTTGAAAATCACTGAGCTGGACTGTGAGTGCTGAGCTATCAGTTGTTTCACTGAATCTTGGCTAACAAGCAGTCAGTACAGATTACTTTTGCTTTTTTGTTACCAAAAGACCTTGATAAGGAAATAGATTCAAGTCATGCCAAATTATAGGAGATTATAGGCAGTTAGCAAATCTTTAATTGGCGGCTCATTCCCACTCTGATGCTGTCGTTTGCTTTGACTTGATTCCTTCCAACTCTCTTGCTTTTCTGCTGCCAAGCTTTTGGGTTTTAAGATCTCAGTGAGGCATATTTGTTAATGGCTGAAAAATACTAAAAGGAGCCTCTCACCCGCCAGAAATAATGGCTACGAAGCTTGAGCATTGTCTGATTTGATAAGATATGGTGACTTCTCTGAGGCTCATCCCTGTTTGTTGTAGCCCAGAAAAACAAATCCAGATCATGGTGGTGCAAGACGGTGCCAAGACAATGTTGTCTTTGTCTTTCTTTATGGTCACATAAAGCACTAGTCTTTTTCACATGGCCCTTAGTGAACCCACTGATCAGTTTATGAGGAACAACATACCTGTACCGGCTAGAGCCTCCCTATTTAAGCTTGGCGCATCATTTGTATTTGTTTAATGCATAATAGCTTCAGTTTAGTATTTATTACTAGCCCACGCATAGATAGAAACTAACTTTCACAATGTTTTATGAGATCAGTTAACCGGCAGCAGATGGCTTTCATAATTTTAATAAAATTACATATCTGACATGAAATTCTGCAGTTGCACCATTTTCCTTTTAGACTTTTTTCCAGCTTTTGTCGTCATTATTCACTCCAGCCCAAGAGACACTATATATATGCAGTCACATGACTATTTACCATAATTAATAATACTGTCTCTACTTAGTGTCTCATTAATTCTCTTTTCCCCCTGTCTCATCTCTTTATTGTTCTGTTGGTTGCCCTCTAATTGCACATCATAAGAGCAGGAAGACAGGCAAGAAGACACTTTAATAATAATGTTGGGTAAAGAGATCTTTTTCATGATGCCCTCAGAATATTGGCAAAGACAATAATCCTCCTTACAATGGTTGCAGTTTTGGTTTTCAAGCAGTACAGGGAGGTTGGATCCAATCGCACGTAACTCTTTCACTGTATATATTGTTGTTTTTTATATTGTTGTTTATATTGTTCGATATTGTTGTTTTTATATTGTTGTTTGTTAAGTGCACCAACCACACCAAGGCAATTTCCTGTATGTGCAAATATACATGGCAATAAAAAGAATTCTGATTCTGATTCTGATAGCTCCTCATATCATTCATCCAACACCAAATTTCCACTGAATGTACTGTCACACTGACGATTCCCCACAGCAGTCTGAAAAGAGCGACCAAACCTGTAATATCTACATGGGATATGGTGACAAAAGCCTCAGGTCATTATGCTGAAAAGAAAACTGCAAACATTTAAATTTTCATTGACATGAACATGCTGAGAGCCACAATGTCACATGGTCACTGTGGAAACAGGATGCTGCCCAAGCTCTTAGAATAGCCACTGCAATACTTCCAGGTCACTTAGGGGCTTCAGACAAACCATTTTTACTAGGAGCTTTATTAACATTTCCCCCAATACATAGACAACTTAGATAAAATGACGGGCTCCAGACTTACTTTTTCCACACAGGTTTTTGGGGCACCGTCGTCAAATTTAGACTCACCACCTACAGCGACATGCAACGCAAAACACATTCTTATTTCCCGTTCTAACTGTTTAACTGATCAATTATTTTTTAATAATTAGAAAATTTACTAAATAACATCCCCACAAAACAAGTAAACATGGAACTTCTCTTACAGAATGCCTATCCTTCACTTCCCTTTAGAGCACATCCCCCTAAGGCCCCTGTGAAGGCCAACCTTTGTAGTTGGCTGAACCTCATCTGTTCAGCCTCCTTGGCATTAACTTCCTCCAAGCTAGTTCCCTCAAGATTAATTAGGTCTGCCACATTGTCCACATGCAGGGACCCTCTGACATCAGATTTATTCCTCTTCTGTGATGATAATACTCTTATATATGGTTCTGAAATTGGCTATTCTTCACTTCTACTGTATTTGTGTTACTTTAAGTAGATGCTAATTAGTATCGCCACTGATTTCCCAAATAGATTTGATCCACAAGGTTTTGATCAATTTCTGAAGAGATATGTCAGTCGGCCAATTATATATCAATCAATCAATCAATTTTATTTGTATAGCCCATATTCACAAATTACATTCATCTCATAGGGCTTTAACAGGGTGTGGAGATAACCAATTTTAATCCAAAAATAATCCAAAAATAATCAGCCAACTTGACAAACATGTCCTTACACTCACACAGACACACATAAAAAGGGGAATGAAGTTTTGTCCTGTAAAGTCTGTGTGTCACGAAGAATGGTCCCGAGTGTGTGTGTGTGTGTGTGGGTTATCTCCATTAAAATATACCAATTTTACTTGGTTTTTAGAGAAATTCTCAGAGAACTAAAGCTGTTGTCTGTTCAGGGAAACCTCTAACTTGGTGCATTATTGAAAGTATTAAGGTACTTTCAATAATAACATAATATAATAAATGATAACAAATTTTGTTGGATGGTTATTGTCCCAGAAATTATTTTGATAAATGATACAATTTCATACCACTAAAAAGATAATAACATTAGATTCTCAGTATAGACTCCACCTCGCTCTCAGCCTGAATAGTCTGGGAGTTCACACACAAATTGTTTTGCTTACTCCTGGTATTTTACGTGATGGCTTAATGATTTTAGCATAAAATACTAGTGAGAGACACTAGTATAGAGTGTATAGAATAGATACTAGAGAATCATCATGCTGTTTATGGACACATGGCTAACCCCAATAACTCTGGACGAGGTCACCATGCTGGACGATTTGAACGTCACTATTCGGGACCGTGAGGTGTTAGCCCTTAGCATGAGACTCTCGAATGTTATCACGTTAGCTGCTTAAGTTCCCTGCTCTGCGGTTTCGGCGTTGAGTCTATTTTTACGCTCACTGCGAGCATTTTGCGCCAGGAAACACACTGAAAAATGATTTTAAACAATATTGATGACATACTTTATACGATATAAATGATCAAATATGCATCCAGTACTTTGTATTCTGTTTTCCCGGAGTTTTAATTTTCCCAATTTTCCCAATCACATAATTAAATGTCCCGTTCTGCCCATCCTCTACAGCCACACAAGCAGTCATATAGATAAAAAGAGAGAAAGGGGGGAGGGGGGGGGGCTATGAAGACCATCATCATTTACCCCCCAACCAGTACATTGAACGGGCTGAGAAATGCCATCCGGTGTGAACAGCCAGGCGCCTGCGCACTTGACAATAGCGCGGTGCTTCAGCAAAGAACATTAGTTACTATTTAAAAGAATGATGGTTACTGAATACGGAGGCCACTTTTAGTGCCTGGCGGCTTTATATAATGCATCTTTTCTTGATTTAGAGCATGAGCAGGGATGGTATGGTTTTAACCTCACTGTGATGGCAGAGATGTGGAAGCAAAGCCCCTTGTATTTCATTTTTTTCCAATTACTCAGCAAGGTCAGAATAAACTGTACATGGCCGTAACCCTGAATCACTGATGTCACATCTCGTGTTGAGAAAAACACAGACTGACTAATTTTATTTTGCCTTTTCTCAGTTTTAGCACTTTAACAAAAATAAGGTTTTCTTGAGGGTTGGTTGTAATTGCTTTATAAGTGTGTCAATCACTGTATATACAGTCCTGTAAAACTACTTCCTCTTATGGTTTCACAGACCTTTTTTCATTCACATTTTGTATGAAGTAGTGCTGTTGCACTTTAATAGGACACCACCTTCATGCTGAAAGTGATCAACAGAGTAGATCCAGTAGAGTGGATTATGTGATTGATATTTATGTTTAAACTTTATCACCATGGAATAACCTCCAGCTATCAGTAGAATAAAGTGGTAATAAATAAATACACTATACCTATTATGTATGAACAATTTCATCGCTAATTTCAGGCACTTAGGTTTTGCACTTCCCTTGGATATAATTAACACATATCTCAGTCCATTTTAATCTGAGAAGGATAGTTTGGAGGGTTGTTTCAGGTACTTATCCTTCATCAGTTAATTTCCTTTAGGCCTTGTCCCAGTTTGCAGAAGAAGGCAGAGGTAAGACAGGATAGCTCAGCCACGTCCTGCTGTGGATCAAATCAAATCAAATCAAAGTTTATTGTCACATGCACCAATGACAGCGTCATCGGAGCAGTGAAATTCTTATGACATGGCAGGCAAACATCTACGCAGTAGGCGACTTTACAAAATGAAAAAAATAACATACTATGTAACATAACATATAACATAACATTGTAACATATAACATATAAAACAGTCAAGTGAATATTAAATTAAGTAATATGAATATATTTATAACATATAACATAGTCAAATTAAAGTCAAAGTTAAATGAAGCAGCAGTTTACAGGGTGAAGGAATGGGGAATATTAAATAAGATAAGTATATGTGAAGTAAGTGTATTTGTATGATTCGGGAGCAGAATGTACATGGTGGCTGTTCAGAGGATAGAAAAAAACAAAACATGCTATCTAACATAACATATAACATCACATCGTAACATATAACGTAGTTAAATGAAGCAGTAGTTTACAGGGTGAATGGAATATTAAATTAAATAATATGAATATGAATATATGTATAACATATAACATAGTCAGATAAATTCAAATGAAGCAACAGTTTTCAGGGTGAAGAAGTGGGGAATATTAAATAAGATAAGTATATGTGAAGTAAGTGTATTTGTATGATTCGGGAGCAGAATGTACATGGTGGCTGTTCAGAGGATAGAAAAAAAAACATGCTATCTAACATAACATATAACATCACATCGTAACATATAACGTAGTTAAATGAAGCAGTAGTTTACAGGGTGAATGGAATATTAAATTAAATAATATGAATATGAATATATGTATACATATAACATAGTCAAGTCAAAGTCAAATCAAGCAGCAATTTACAGGGTGAAGGAGTGGGTAATATTAAATCAAATAATATGAATATAGATATTACATAGGCAGATCAAAGTCCAAATGAAGCAACAGTTTACAGGGTGAAGAAGTGGGGAATATTAAATAAAATTAATATATGTGGAGTAAGTGTATTTGTATGAGTGTGGGAGCAGAATGTACATGGTGACTGTTAAGGGGGTCAGTGTTGATTGTTCAGAAGCCTAATGGCCTGGGGGTAAAAGCTGTTTGTGAGTCTGGTAGTCCGTGCTCGGATGCTCCGGTAACGTCTGCCAGACGGCAGCAGTGTGAAAAGTTCACAGCCTGGGTGGCTGTGGTCCTTGATGATAATCTTCCGTGCTTTTCTCAGACATCTTGTGCTGTAGATGCCTTGCACGGAAGGGAGATGGCAGCCGATGATGCGCTCCGCTGTCATCGGCTGCCTTACATGGTAAGCAGCAAAAATCTATTTTAAACAGCTAAATAAACAATATTGTTCTAAGTGCCCCCATAATTTTGGATTTTTTTACCACTTTCAGCCTAATACCTCACCATCTTTCAGTCAGAAAACCTTTTGTTTTGGTACTACCTTTTCTTAATCTTTGAACTTCCTTTCTCCTATATGGTCACATCTTTGCCACTAACTGTCTTACACTCAAGAGGAAGATTGGCTGTTTGGGTCAAAAAGTGCTGGACAAAAATGCCATATGCTTGTGCAAGATGCTCGCATTCAGTAAGTCAGGGAACTACGGATGGTTGGAGATGCAGACTGGATGCGAGCCACTGCCATCACAGTAGTTGTAATGTCATTTTAGGATTTTGTTGTTAGCAGTCAGTCGTGTTGTATTAAATGTTGTTCATGAGTTGTGCCCATATAAGCTAATATGGGCACAACGTTGCCCTGACCTAGATCAACCATGTTCTGCCATAGACAGTCCAGGAGCTCACTTAAGCTCTGATCCAAGTCTGGGAGGAGATAGTCCCAGATTCATCAGGAGTATGCCCACTAGTGCGCACATACAGGCAGAGGGCATAAACACAACTGAGTCACATTATGAGTTGTCATTATGAAATTCACGCAAGTTGGATCAGCATGTGATTACATGTTTTACTTTGCTTTTCTGTGCGGTTTTGAATCCAGTTCTCAATGGGTTGATGATTTCGGTTTCCATTGACCATTGTTATGTTATTTGTACATCAATATCTGATGTGTGATTTAAGTGTTCCTTTAAACCTTTGACCAGTGTAGTTATTCAAAATCGTTTTAAATTGTTAAATACAGTGGTTATTGAAGAAGTTGCCCATTCCGCCCTATGTAGCTGACCAAAAGGTATAAGATGTAATGCTTTCAATCCCCCCAAAAAATGAGACATATGAGAGGATCATCAGATAAATACAAAGGGGCTCAGTGAGATCCCATCGGAATGTCTATCTAGACTGCTCAGATAGGGGGAAATGTATGTGTTAGTGTTTGAGTGACTACTCCGTCTCACTCCAGGTGGAGAGGACTCTGTCAAATGTTGGTGTTATTCTTGTGTAAACAATGAGGTCACCCCTCAACTGATCTGTCCTTTTTATGGCTCGATTTTGGATAGTTAAAATGAAGATACATTTTAATCAGAGAATATTTTTTTAAACCCAGGCGAATGTCCAACCAGGAAAATCAGGAAATTCTGATGGAGCGAATGAAATAAACGTGATTGGCCAATTCAAATTGCACAGAATAAAGTTGACCAATTGATTAGGCAGAGTTTCAGGCTCCGTTTTGTACGTACGCAATGGTTAAAAATGAGACCCCTGGCAATACGCACATTTTCCAAGTAAAGTTTGTTTTTATAAATCCCAACGTTGGCGTGAGAAGTGGCGTACGCACATTTCAGGGCCCGTTTTGTACGCAACAGTTATAAATGAGGGCCCTGAGCAGTCCCACTCTTCAGAGTTCACCCAATGTGAGAAATCCTACAGAAAGCCTTCAAAGCCGTCTAAGCCCTATAGCCAAAATGAGATCTCTGCTGCATATCACTATCAGCTGAGACTTGGACTCTATTTTATACCTGACACTAAAATGTGAATCAAATTCAGATTTAGGTATCATTTAAACCTGAAATACTTTGTCCACACTGAGACCTGACACAATCTGATCTCAGTCCAGCTCATGGTGTAGCCTCTGCTTCTTTGTCTTAAAAGAACAGACAAAAGAAGAATAGAAGATGTATCCATCCATCAGTGAAGCGGTGTGCTATTCGTGTTTCTTGTTTTTCAATTGATATCCTCTTCTCTCCACCCATAGGTGACTGAAAAAGATAACTGATTCCTGTGTTTACTGGATAATGCATTTGATCTGTTTAGCTGTTGATTCCTTGATTGTTTGAAACAATCACATGTGCTTTTCTCCACTAATATAGTGGTTTTATGTGGATTGACAACATATTTGTATTTACACTTGGATGGGGTTTAACCAATCACAATCCATCCTCAGTGTGTCTTTGTCACCTTTTAACCTGTACTTTCACGTGATCAAACTATATCTGATTGTTATGTGATCACCAAAAAAACATGTGAATGTCTGCTGTAAATGGAGTAGTAGACAAGTTGTTTAAATTAACAGGTAGTGGCTGTGAGATTTTGAGACATAGCTACTCAAATCTACTGCTTTCAGACATGCCCTGAAATTATCTGGAGAGGCTGTATGAGAGAACGCAAATGTCAAAGTCAGTTGCTGGAGACATACTTCTGCTAGCCCCCTAGGAAAAGCTCCGGATCATGTCTGAATGAACCGGTGGAAGAAAACAGAAGGGTTTATTGAGAGGATTTACCGCAAGCCAGTGTGTGCATTGATGACATTTCTATCACATAATAGTTGCATTAAAAGAAAAATAATAGGTCTGTAAATGGCTTCAGAGTTAAGAGCTATTGATTGATGGGTATTCTATTTATATTTGGATAATTGTTAATTTATATTTGATATACATCAAGAAATGACTGCTTAAAACCTTAGCCAATTATTCAAAAAAAACATCAACTAAGAAACTGGCTTTGTCTCTATTTTTTCTATAGTTAGTGAAACTGAGTTCTCTTTCTAAACATAATGATTTAGTATAGTCCATGGCTGCCCACACAATTTTTGTCTACCAATTAATGGCTGTTGCATGCGTCTGCGTTTTCACTGGCCCGTAAGCGCAAGAGCCCCTCCGGGCCCCTTACGTGCCAATTTTTCTAACTATAGACAAAGCTCCGCAAGCCTCCGCCAGCCCGCAAGGCTGTGATTGGACATCCTTTTCAGAGTCAATTCTGGGTTCATGCCCCATAATACCGGCAGAAACAACGGAAGATTTAGAAGAACGAATATGGACCAAATAGAAGAGTGGTTGGCAGAAGAGATCTGAAAGTATGACCATTTGTATAACCTGTCACTGACTGGCGGATTTGTCCGCCAGAAAAGGACTATGAGGAGCCGCAGCGGCGATGTAAATAAACAGTCGACGAAGAAGATAGAAGTGAAAAGCCGCAGTTGCAGAAGCATGCACCGGCCTTAACTGTCATCTTCAACTGTGACGATACCATACGATACCATACGATACCATACAATATCCCGGGCGCCGTACATGGTCGCTCACTGCTCTGTGTGTCCTGCACCAAATGGGTAAAAAGCAGAAGTTAAATTTCCCTACCTGCATGAGTGTACCTGTGCATGTCTGTGCATGTGTTTGGGACTAATAAAAGCATCTTAATCTTAATCTTAATCTCCAACATTCATTAAAGCCACAGTAAACAGTGTCCCTCCCCTCATTTTGGAGAATCAACAGAGTTCGGAATGCTAATGAGCAATCGTAGTGGAGTTTAATGGTAAATGGTCTGTACTTATATAGTGTTTCGTGACTTAGGGGAGGAGTAGGACCCAGACGCAGAGTTTTAAAACAAAGGTAATTTTAATTAAACAAGTTCTGTTAACAAACACAAAACAAAACATAAACATAAACACTAACGGGAAGAAACAAAAACACAAGGAAGCTTACACAGGTGATTCAGAGGAGCTCAGGAGATCAGGACAGTACAGCCCCATGGAACATCAACGACAAGCGCAAACAATCCGACAAGGATAAAGGGAAGCACAGAGGCTTATATACAAACACAGGGAAGGCAGGGGCAATTGAACACAGGTGTAACACATGAGGACTGGGGCAGACAATCACAGACAGGAAGTGAAGACACACGAGGAGCAGAAAACACACACAAGGAAGTGAGACTACAAAACAAAAAAGGAAACAGAAAACAATTAACAAAAAGACTGAAATCAACAAACTAAAATGAAAGAGCTATTTTTCTAATTTTTAAAAAACACTCAAAGGTCTTTACATTAAAGTTTTGCCATTTACACATTCACACAATCATTCATTAAATGCTTCTATGATTAGCAATCACACATGGCCAGAAAAGCTGTCTGTCTATTTTCAGGGTTCAGTATCTTGGAGGAGGTGGAGGACAGCAGCAGCAAAAAATTTGATTCTGACTCACTTGATGTCACAGCTGACCGACTGGCTCCTGTTAAAGTAGATCCTGAAATATCTTCAGTCTTGAACTGTTTCTTCTGTTCCATCATTGGAAATTCATGCCCTCTGACTTCTGGTGGTCCGCATTTCAAAAACACATGAAAGCCCAATTAGATATTTTTTTTGCTCTCTGCTGATGCAAGTAATTCTCTCAACAAAATTGAGAAGGATAAGACACTTTAGAAGCTTTTTAAGTTCGACAATTTTCTGTTATCTTTCACCTGTGTTGTCCTACAGAGAAAATAGGCAGACAGGAAATATCTGAACTTCTTCATTCTTGCTCAAGCCTTTTGAACAACACATAATGAAAATATACGTAAAGCCAACAAAAATATACATAACATTTAATTTTTTTCAGAATCATAATTATTTATATTGTTTACTTGATACATTTTTTTTGTCTTCTTTTGATTTTACCATTACCTATAGGGGAATAATCTTTGTATAGAAAAGGCTTTAAGCTACAAACAAATCTTAAATATAGAATAGCCTTTGTTGTGCATATAATACCTAAAGCGTGAGTGGGCATTCAATACATTTGGTTATAAGTAAACATATTGAATATTAATATTAACAATATTAATATTAAATAATAACTTTAATTGATTAAAGATACCTCGGGGGACCACCCTTCAAATGAATGGATTTATTGATTAAGTCCCATGAAAGTACTTCAAATTAGGAACTCTAATTAATAACTTAGTTAATAACTATAAACGAAAATACCACATACGTAGTTAGCAAAGTTGAAGGATATGAAGCTCTTGACAATGTAGAGGTTGGCAAAATTCACACTTATGCAACATTTGTTAAAGTAAAACATTTATTATGACGATAATAAAAGTATAAAAACACAAACTACTAAAGGGGTACTGACTATATAAAAATGTGTAAGTGAGTATACGTGTGTGTGTGCGAAAATTCTTAGGCAGGCTCTCGCATGGCTGATTTGTTACCAAGACTTCCCATAGTTAAAGGGAGCTTATACACTATCTCACCATACAGCCAGGGTTAAAGAACCATGGGCTCTATCGAGCATTACATTTAAATGGATTCCAAGTTCCCCTGAACTTGACTTTTTCCCTAATAGAGCAGTTGAAATATTTTGGGAGCTGATGTATGTTTTGTGTGTGAGGGCCTCGCTGACAACATTCGCATTTAACTTAAGATGTTGCCAAACCTGAACGTTGTTGGCCTTGTGTCTTCTCTCTCTCTCTCTCTCTCTCTCTCTCTCTCTCTCTCTCTCTCTCTCTCTCTCTCTCTCTCTCTTTGTCTTTCTTTCTCTATTTCTCTCTGTCTTTTTCTATGTCTCTCTGCCATGCAGGAGACCATTATAACAGGTCTGCTGCCAGAGACGACCTACTCATTGACTGTGGCTGCATATACCACGAAGGGTGATGGAGCTCGCAGCAAAGCCAAGGTGGTCACCACCACAGGAGCAGGTGGGTGTTTAGTTTACAATTATACACACATTATAAACACCACAAATTGAATTGCTCTCGATGAAGGAATTACACATTCTGCCTCTGAAAATGAAAAAGATGAATCCACAAGCAAAACACAAGCCTTGAATCCGGGCAGAGTCACAACCTCACCACCAAACTTTCCAAGAAAAAAATTCTGTAAAGAGAGACTGCTGTTCTTATTGCCCTTTCTAACACATTTCAGCTACAATTATGTACAGTTTTAAATGTACAAAAAATCAATCCATCACTCAAGAAATTGGGGAATGAAAGTGCTTCAAATGAACGGAAAAAATATTGTTTCATGTTCTAGAAAATATTTATTGTCTTCTAGTTCCTGGTAAGCCCACCATGATGATCAGCACCACTATAGGGAGCACAGCCTTGATCCAGTGGCAGCCTCCTAAAGAGATGGTTGGGGAGCATGTGGGATACCAGCTGTTGTACAAGAGAGTAGAGGAAGAAGCTTTCACCATCAAAGACTTCAGAAAGATCGATGACCATTTTACAGTCACCGGACTCCACAAGGGTGCCACCTACATCTTTAAACTGTGTGCCAAAAACCGAGCAGGTAATGGGGAGGAATATGTAAAGGAGATCAGCAACCCTGAAGACATCCCCAGCAGCTACCCTCAAAATCTGAGTGTGGTGGGACTGACCGCCACCTCCACACAACTTACCTGGGACCCCCCTCCGCTGTCCGAGAGGAATGGGAAAATTGTGAGGTACGTGGTGGTGTATCGTGATATCAATATCCAGCACAATAACACCAACAATACCACAGAAACACTGATGACTGTCCAAGGTTTGCAACCTGACACAACCTACGACATCAGAGTCCAAGCTTTTACGAGTAAGGGGGGAGGTCCCATCAGCCCCAGCATCCAGAGCAGGACCATGTCGACCTCCATGCCAGGTGAGAAGTGCAAGTTTTTTATCAGTGCTGTCAGTGCTGTACTGTGCTTACTGCAGCTTCATTTGTGACCTCAGCACTCTGTACTTCACTCCATGATTTCAACATTTAGGGCTTAGTTATCTTCTAATATGCAAACACAAACAAAACCTCCCTGCACAGACTAACATGAGTGTAACCAGAATAGTTATTTAACTTAGTTGAGTGCAGCGTTTGGCGTGAGCAAAAAAAGTGAAGTAGAGGCTTTATACATTAATAGGAGGGAAGGAAGATCACATAGTAGAGTCAGTAAACCCCCTTCCAGTCTCTTCAGTTGGACCAACAGGTGAATGAAAGTACAGAGCCTTAGCAGAGGGGAAAAAGCCATGTATAAATCTAAACTGGAGTATTTCATTGACGCTAACATTGGCCAAGAGTCCCTTATATTTAGATTCAACAGTTAAATCTAAATTGTGTCTAGCATAATAATAAACTGCTGTTTGTAGGCAGCTTACTGACAGAGAAGATTATTTTTTCTATATAGTTCCAAAATACATTGAACAGTTTAAATGAGCAGCCAGACAATGTGGCTGAAGCAGCTTAATATTGATCATATTTGGGCAAAGTCACTCTGCTTGACTCATGGCGAACAAGGACAGGTCACAATGTTTGTCTTGACTCTTAATTGCAAATAATCAACCAAAATTTGGCCTCAATCAGAGTCAGCGCAGACTGTGTTTGTCAAACTAAAGCTCATTATAGAATCTACATAATGTGATTAAGTGACACGTTTCAGCTGTAGTCCAAGATGCTTCCAAGATCCATGTCCGTGGGTCTTGGTATTAAAGAACAGATTAATAACCCATGGCTAACTATCTTGTTCCCACGACTTAATAACTCGTGGCCACACAATTTCCTTTTCCAGAATGTCACCAAAAGGGCTCGAGATAAGTGCATCGAGATAAAACTTCTTTTGTACATCAACTGTCATTTCTTTGCTTTTGTGCACCAACTCATCAACATTTAAGTCATTTCCACAATTAAATGAAACACCCCTTATAATCATCCAGACCTTCCCCCAGTGTTCACCAAGAACTTTGGAGTAAAGGCTGTGACAAAAACATCCGTGCTGCTGACCTGGGAAGTGCCAGAAACATACAAATCTCAAGTGCCTCTCAAGGTAAGATGAGCCCACCGTCCAGCCAGTCAAATTACACACACTTAATCAGATAACTGGTCATCAGGTAGTCAGTGCTCATTCAATCAATCAATCAAGTTTTATTTGTATAGCCCATATTCCAAAATCAAAATTTGCCTCATCGATTTTATGAGACAACCATTTATTGTTTGTTGTTTCATGTAAAAAAATAAATAGTGACTCAGGAAGTGTATGTCATACCCTCAACACAATGTAATGAATTGGCTGTGATGACAAAGAAATACTTTTTTCTTTCAGCTAGGTATCACTAAACAAAATAATGACTTTGTGAAACTTTTTTTAGTTTTGGCCTCTTTAATAGAGCAGCTACAGTATTAATTGTAAAACAAAGGGTATTGTTGCTCAGCCAGTGCAAAGTGCAAAAGAAAAGTTTATGATCAGGGAACACCAAGTGAATAATAGTAAAGTCGGATATATGCTACTCCGACTCAATTACGGACGGATGGATGAATCTGACGGACTCTTTTTCATTTATGGTTCTCTGACGGCTGTGGTTGCTGAAAACCTTTCACCGCCAGAACAGTAGGTAGCGCAACGTTTAAAGAAGCCTACCTCATGACGTCTTTGTATGGAGAAGTCGTCGATTTTTTATTTACCTCCCCCCGGCTTTCCTCATACACATTGAATGATGGCAACTGACAGACAAAGGCTGTTGATGGATCTGGAGCTGCTTAATGGAAGAGGACTTGCTTGTAACGTATTTTATGAGACAAGAACAACAACAGAAGAGGAGACGGAGGCGGAAGTGGTCTGTACGTCCACTAAATCAATCGAGGCCGAGGACGGGAGAATATGCATCTCTTGTTCGACCTCTGAGGGATGTTGACGAAGAAACTTTACGTATTTCCGTATGTCAGCTGGCAGATTTGACAACAGGAAGTTTGAGGTCCGGAAATGTGAGTTTTCTGAAGTTACAGTGCATTGAGCAATAACCACTGCCATCACTTTCCACATATTGTCTAGTCTAGATCGTCTCTTAACCGTTTGTATTTTCCCATGATACCTCCTCTTGATGTTACTGTCACTTGGGATCGCTACATCTATCTCGACTGCATTCTTCTGCTGTTTGTTGACCACCACAAAATGTGGTTGATCAGGCATCACCATTTTATTTGTCAACATATGGAAGTGTAGGATCCTAGCTTGGTCCTTCTTATCAACCCTTGAAGGTGACTACCATTTTTACCTTCGGACTTCCAGCCCATATTCAGTGCAGATGTTCCTGTAAACTATGCTAGCCACTTGGTTGTGGCATTCCATGTAAACCTTAACTGCCACTGACAGTATCTTACATCCTGCTGTTGCTATCTTTTGATAGTACAGGTTGCTGACCCCTGACATAGAAGGTAGAGACCTTAAAAACTGCAGAGAAAACCAACAGTTCCCATAATGAGCAGCACTTTGGTGACTGCGGAGAGAAAAAACTCCTTCAATTGCTGGAGGAAACCTCTAGAACCAGACTCGGCGGGCGGCCATCTGCCTGGTTGGGGTGAGCGGAGAAAAATGGGGAAGAGATGAGAGATTGGTGGAAAAGAGTTACACATAAATGTAATTATTAATAGACAGGGATGTTTTACTTTGGTATTGGAACAATTTATTGGAAAACTAAATCGTCAGCAGTGAGTAGCTTCCAAGAGTCTTACTGTCACACTTCCACACACTTTGCCAGCTTTAACTATATTTTGTAACCTGTGATATGGGTAATAAGCTGTGTAGAGGTAATGCACAAATGGATAGAAAAGTAAAATCATAAATTGCCAAATTGTCCCAAAATGTCTGTTTGTGTAGATTAAACCAACAAGTTCAACGTTGTTGATTTACATAGAGTCAGATGATCTGCCTCGGATATCTAATGTAACCTCCAACAAGAAAAATTATACCATACTGCTTATTTATTTTTCTAAGATCACTGAGTTTAATGCAAGGATGGAACGATGGATCATGAATGAACCATTTCACAATAATGATATTCATCATTTTTATAAAAAATGTTGGACAAATATTTCACTGTAACCTAACTTTTTTTACCTCCAACAGTTATTTTTGTCAGGGTTATTTAGACAAAAGAAGAATCAATTCATATCACAGACAGTCAATGTAAACATTATGTATTCAGTTGGCCTGTATCTGTGTTAGTAAAAAATCCCCATCCTGGCTTTCAGATATTGTACAACCAGAAGAGTGTGGAGGTCCAGGGGAACCTTAAGAGGAAGCTGATCACTCAGCTTCAACCAGATACTGATTACTCCTTTGTTCTAATGAGTCGGGGGAACAGTGCCGGCGGTCTCCAACAGCAGGTGTCCATACACACAGCTCCAGACCTCCTGAGGATGAAACCTGCTCTGTATCAGCATGATGTGGAAGAGGGTGGGAGAGTGACCGTCAGCCTGCCCAGGGCCCCTGCTGGATCCCCTATCAGGTCTGTGCTGTTAACAAAGATAATTAATAGTGTTACAAAGACATCAAGGCTGGTTGCGAATAACATCAGATGATAGTTGTAATGACTGGAGTGTAGAACAGCTGTAATACTTAGTTCAAAGCACTGAGATATTTTACTTTGAAAATCAATCAGTCAATCTCCCCTTTTTCTACAGTGTCAATGAAAAACATGAATTTGATTGTTTGTGGGGTTTGGCATGTTAAACCCCCCATTTAGACTTGATCAATATTAGAGTGGAGGAGGAGAGTGGTGTTCACTGAGCAGTAGTTCAACTCAGAATCAACTGTATTTGCCATGTATGTGTACACATACTAGGAATTTTATTTTTAATTGCACAAATAGACATACTGTAAAAACCCACAACAAAAAAGCTCACAAAATAAACATAACTATTATGTGCAAATAGAAGATGCCAATAGAGCAAAGGTGCAGAGTGCAAAGATGCAGATATGGATAAATGCTGTATATGAGGTGGGTGAGGCATATGACAGTCGATCTGGTAGATATTTTTAAATCGTTACAGGATATGGTTCCCATATCAGAATATCGCAATAATCCAGTGATAGCTGTCTGTACATCACTGAGTACACTACAAGCGGGAATTCCTAATTTAACATTTAATGGAGCTATAATTTATAGTTTCCAATAGAAGCGCCCTGTCAAGGTTTAAATCATAACCTTCTGTTGTTGCTGGAGGTCCGGGTCCGCACGGGACGGCTAATGGGTCCGGACTCAGACTATGGTCAGCCTGTTAGTGACCCCTGGTCTATGTGCTGCGTAGGTCAGAAATACTGATTCAATTTAGGATGTAAGATTCCATTTTTTTTTAATTATTTATTTGTCCTATTCTTTCATCTCAGAAATAGATCACAGACCTTTCATTAATCCCCAGAAAAAAATGTGGTGTTTAGCAAAGATGGGATTGAATGATAGTCCACACATTAACAATAGATGACTAAAATGGAAACAAATGGAATATATAAAACTTTGTGTTTAAATGTGTACATGACACAGTTGAGTTTCTGTGTTGATACAGGTGGTACTACCTAGTGGTTGTCCCTGTCACCCCAGCTTCTCTGAGCAGATGGGAGAGCCCGGAAGACATGGACATACATGAGGTGAGTGAATGAGCTCTTGTCTACTAGTCATGTACAAGAGATCACAGTCACAGTTTGTTTTCAGGTAATGCTGGTATATTGTGTTTCTGTTTTTTATTCTTTCTACCTCAATATTTTTTATTTTATTCTATTGTATTGTATTTTATTGTATTCATATGTACCGTCCGCTATGACGACTTAATTTCCCTTCAGGGATGAATAAAGTAATCTATCTATCTATCTATCTATCTATCTATCTATCTATCTATCTATCTATCTATCTATCTATCTATCTATCTATCTATCTATCTATCTATCTATCTATCTATCTATCTATCTATCTATCTATCTATCTATCTATCTATCTATCTATCTATCTATCTATCTAGAGGTGGGGTCAGGCCTCTAGTGGTCATGGTTAAAAGTACATTTTCTTTTTAAACATAACAAGCTATGCTCAAATTCAGTTTCTCATCAAAACCCAATACGACTTCATGCAAGAACGAGTTGTTACAACAAACTTATTCAAACTTGGTCTTTTCTCATAGAGTGGAGTTCTTGTTTCTCATTAATGGGACCTGTCCATATGTAGAGTACAATGTTTTGTCTTATACAGAGCTGCTGGAGTCAATATGCAAAAAAGGCATACCCTCGTAATTTCACCCATCTATTCATCGGGTTGATTTGCAAGTGTTCTGTGCTGTTGAGACAGACTTGTTTATCTGATCTAATACTCTTACAAACAAAGCTGATGAAGATGACAGAAAATGTTGACTCATTCTTTCATGAGTCTAATTTTCAATGAGTGATGCTTAATAGACATGCTGAATGCATTGCTTCTTTTCTATTTGCAAAAAAACATTAACTTGTGTTTTCTTTCCATGTATGCTTTCCATGCATTACTTGCCTGTATAGTAGTGACACTTATGAGAACAGTTGACCTTTATATACACAGACATTTTGGTTTGTATTAAAAATATTCCTCTGATATATTCAAATGTACCATTAAACCATTTCTGTGATAGTGAGCCATCATGCATAATAGCACTTTGGTGAAACAAAGCAGCTTAATGGAATTGGGTCGTCACTCAAAATTCTTCTATTCATTATGAAACTGTACCAGGTCAATGGAGTCGGTGGTCTTTCGTATGTGACAAATGCGTCCCAGACCACCTCCGAATGTGGTCTGAGACCACGTACACACATGGCATTAACATGGGATTTTTGTGATCCAATCAGACAATTCTAAGTACTGATGTGAATAGACTCAGATCGGATAGCGATCCAATGACGCCAGACCACATTCGTCCACATTCTATTAGCAGTGTGAATGTGTCCTGGGCCACATATGAAGGACTGCCTATTCAGCTGACATCCTCTAACCTGCTACAGTTTCACTATGAATTGAACCTATTTTAACTATTTTTACTGATACTGTTCTTAAATTGGGGAAATCTTTCTTCACTGCAGCTGCACCAGATTCACTCAGCACCTCCTGACTCTTCCCTCTCTCATGCCAACACGCAGAAACCCACAAACAGTGACATTGGACCCATCGGTAAACTCAGACTGGGTCAAAACAACATGATTTGTTCTCAACTAACACAAATTACATATGTGTTAATTTGCATATGATTAGGGAAAGGGAAATCCAATCATGAGTGGTGCAAGGTGTGAACACACGTACTTAGTGCTGGCCACTTGTGATCGTATCTGTCAAAACAGATTTACTACCAGGTCTGAACAGGGTCTAAATGGACACTTATAATGAGTGTATAACTTTGCTGTTAATTATGTATTAAATATTACATTACAAACTAAATATTAGCTTATTCATTTTTAATAGCAGACACACTTTGGTTATGATATATGTGTTGCTCCATGTCTCTTTGATCCTGGCTGCAGCTCCGAGGCAAAATGTGTTGGTTAGTCATTGCCAAGCAGTTTTGCAGCTCCCAGCATCAGAGGGGATAATGTGACGCCCCGTCATTGAAATCCCTTACTTTTTTTAGGACAGGGTTCATGTTGTGACAATTACTTAGTAATGAGGGTATTGTGTGGGTGTTCATTTTGAGAGAAACAATTCTAACATAAGTGCAGGGCAGGGTGAAGTTTATTCACTGGTTTACCGATTGTCTGTTGTTAAACATAAAGAACATCTCAGCCCACTTTCACAAACTCTATTATTTGCTTCACATTACAACAGTGTAAAAATCTCCTTTTGGATTGTGTTTGTGTAATCTCTGCATGGGTGGACAATTAAATGCCAAATCCCCCCTGCCAGTAAAATGTCCAAGCACTGAAGACTTCAAGGTCTCACGATCAAGGATCAAAGTTTAGTGGTGACCAAAAATGCCTGGACGTTATTGATACAGTCTTTTATCGTGGAACCCAAGACTTTTGAGGGTACCCATCCGATACATGTGTATATGTAGGGCCCAACAAGTCACAGGTTTTTTTTAAAACCAACCCACGACATACAGGAAGCCCTTTGTCTTTGTAATAAAACTGGTCGGGCACAATTGAAGGCAAGGTTATAAAACCATTTATAAGAGTTGAGTGTTCCCAGGAGTACTTTGACCTCAATAACTATGAATTGGAAGAAGAATCTGAGTAGCTTGGAAAAAAGGGCCTTTGTCAGAGATGCGACCAAGATCTGTCACTCTTAACAGAGCTTCAGATGTATTGAGATGGGAGAGCCTTTGTACCCTCATACACACACATAGACACACATACTTGGACAGAAAAGAAACAGCAGATCTTCAGTAATGAAGCCATGACCCTCTGCACTCCCTCGGAAGGTCATAAAAAGCCCTCAAACTCAACAAATCCTTACATAAGGGGGGTTCTAATTAACAAACAAGACTGGGCACACATCAGGGAAGTAGCAAATCACAAGATTGTAGTTATCGACGCAATGAATGTATACTTCATTTTCTAAATAATTGTTGCTTCATTGCAATTTCTGAGTTGGATCTGTTGTCCATTATACAATCAGAAATGCACACACAGTATTGGGGCAGTA
The DNA here is from genome assembly GCA_038501795.1 of Pseudopleuronectes americanus. Taxonomy (NCBI): domain Eukaryota; kingdom Metazoa; phylum Chordata; class Actinopteri; order Pleuronectiformes; family Pleuronectidae; genus Pseudopleuronectes; species Pseudopleuronectes americanus. The sequence continues at coordinate 566,404 of CM076724.1, forward strand.
ACAAACGTCATAATAGCGGATTATTTTCATGATTATCAGGGGACTAATAAATTAAAGCTCCCTGACAAACATGTTGCATGTCCTTCATAACTTCATCATAAAAGTCAAATCTATTTCGTAAATGCTTTTGATTTACAATTGCAGCAATAGAAAGTTATAGTAAGCAGTAACTTAAAATAGTTTCTGGGGATGTCTTCACAGGCAGCTTAACCTTAAGTAATACTTTCACTGGACAATATAGGCTCTGTCATTATTGTGTTACCCCATTCACCAGTAGATAGTGACTAAAAATTGGTTTATTTAAGTGAAAATCAGTGCCAAGAAGTTCTAGTTGCAAAACCTTAAAAAGATCTCCACAGAGATTAGTTTTGTGCCGTCACATTATATTATTTTTAACGGTCATGATATGTCAGTTCCAACGTCTCCTGATGTGTCATCCCTCTGGCAGCTCCTGGAGGCTGTTGCTGACAGCAAACTGCAGAGAAAGAGAAGACAGAGCCAGGACTTCCTGCAACCCTACATTACTGCCAAGCTGGACGTCCTGCCTGAGATCTTCACTCTGGGTGATGAGAAGAAATACAATGGCTACTACAACAAACCCCTCCCAGGCCAGCAGCAGTATCGCTGCTTTGTCTTTGCTGACCTGACGGACCATGAGACTGTGAGTGACTTCTTCGTTTTTATAAGTTTATGAGCATGTGTATCATCATAAATGTTAAAACTTCAATGGTTGATCCTGAACACATATGTAAGTGCCAGGAACTCCTTCGTAATAATGGTGTAAGGCCATGTTAAGTTCTCATATTTCTTTGGTGAACTTTGACCAGGTCCATTCCTCAAAGGCATTCACAAAATGTAAATATGTGAAAGGAAAGATCAATGTACAGCTGCAGAGGGCAGGAGTAGACTGGTCTTATTTGAGGTGAATTTTAATTTAATTTTTTTTCTCACAGCCTCAGTGAAGAACATGTAAACGTAAATGCCATTAAAATAGCCTCATGACAGCTTATAATGGATCGTTCACATTAAGATTAAGATCCATTTATTTATCCCAAACACATGCACAGACATGCACAGACACACTCATGCAGTTTAAGGAAATTCAGCCTCTGCTTCTAACCCATCTGGTGCAGGACACACAGAGCAGACAGGGTAGGGAGAATCCTCTTGGATTTTGGACAGATCAATCCAGGTTCGTCTTTTGTTTTCACTCCCTGGAGTTGAACCAGAGTCGAACCAGAGACCTTTTCTGCCCATAGTCCAAGTTTCTGCCACTAGTCCATATGAGGAATGAGAACGACTCACATAGCATACAGCAGTCAACCCACAACAAAAAATGTTGACCTGCCAGAAATTCATCTGCTCAGCAAACAGCCATGATCAGATTGTGACTGTGATTGAGTCAAATGCTGAGACCACGGCAATTGTATGTGTCATCATAGCAAAATGTGGTCCTTTAGTGGGAACTACCACAAACGCAGTTCTGATGAGTTTGGCAAATCTGGTTGTTTCTGTACAGGTTTTGTCACCAAAACAATATCTCAGTACACTGTAATTCAGTTAAAAATGAGGACTGAATTAGAAGATAGCTGTTGCCAAACCCATTAGTGCAGAGTACTAATGTAATGTGATTAGTGTGATGGAAGTTTTCTGGAATTTAGAAGAATATATTGTAGACTTGATGCATCAAAGAGACCAGAAGGTGGAACAATATACCAACGCCAACCGAGTATCATGTTTCATGACCAAATATGCTTCACCTCACATCACCCATTCCAACAGCATTTCCATGAAAAGCTAGATTTGCTGTCACTCTCTATGTTACATGTAGATGTTCGCATCCTAATGGACAGTTAAGCCTAAAGTAAGCATTCCTAAATCACAATGTGTCCTTCGTTCAACTAAATCTTTAGGGAGATCATATGCATTATATATTATGCCACATACTCTTTTGCAAGGAGGTTTTGGTCCAGAATATTGAAGAATGTGTCTTTAGACCACATTACAAACATTCAATTGGACTCAGATTTCTGTGACAAAGGGTCAAAGGTCAGGCTTACATCACACCCTGTGAATGTGTTATCTTAGACTCATGATGCAGTGATAACTTTGATATCGCTATCGAAGGACAAGATGGCAACTCAAAAAAAATTTACCCTCTTTAACATGATATCTTAAGTCGGCCTTTGACTGTTTGTCACTTGGACTTAAAGGTTAACCAGATAAGTGGTCAAAAGGCAAAAGTCACAGTGGCCTAATATTATTGTGGATGCAATGTGTCAGAAAAAACTGGAAGAACTGAAACTGGATTGGTTGATGAAAGCATACAAACTGCAGGGCAGTAACCCCTAGTTAAACACTGTTTAGTTTTTTAGAAGTGCATCTTTTACTTCTCCACGAACACTAAAAAACAAACACAAAAAAACAGAAATGCCACCACAAATAAGACATACTGTGACTACAATATATTAACACACAAATCAACACTTTTTGTAACAGCATTTATATATCACAGTTATTTTGAGTAGAAGCTTGTTGTCTGTGGATTAATTTGGTATATTTGACTTCATTCCTCATGTTCTTCAGAAGCTTTATAATAAGACCTCCAAAAGCTCCAAAAGTCTGAATACAGTTTTATAGTAATGTGTATCGCAATTTTGATCAGAAATTCTCAACCTTTAACTCTGTCACCTTTTTAAGAGCATAGATATGACAGTTTCTCCAAAAGTCAGGATGGTGATGTTTTCTTTTCAATTTATGTGCATCACAATACTGTCAACAGTTCTGGTTAAGGAAAGGCATATTCACCCCTTTCTCATTTAAGTGTGTCCACTGCCATTTGGTGTCTGGAACACAGCCCCAGGCACAGGTCTCGTCACCAGTAAAAAGCACACACCAAATTCTGGCAAGGAGAATTTGGTGTGTGCTCACTTCTCATGTTTGAAGTTCATGATGAAATCACAAGCAAATCACTGCTGCATGCACTTCACTGCACACAACAGAAAGACACACAACCTTTTGTTTGATTTGCAAAAAAAGCATGATCATAAATCAAGTGTCCATGACCTTTGAATTACAGATACTGCTAGAACATATTGATTACATGTACAATGATTGTCATAGGGATTACAATGCTGAATCCCAACTTCAGGGAAAACCTATATACCTTTCCAAATGTATTAGATTCATGGTATGTGTGTGAAGAGTTTGGCATATTTGGGAGGGGGTTGGGTCACACAATGTCAAAAAGCATTTGTCTTATTTTAGCATTCTACTACATGAGGAATGTTTAACACATCTCTTACAGCACCAATGTTCATACATAATTCATGTACAGCTGTCAGCCTGATAACCCCCTGACAATGAATGTTAGATTGAAAAAATTAATGAATCAATAAGGAAGCAGAGCTGGACTTGGGCTGACATTGTTTTAACAAGCACGATACTTCAACTGTGTTTACGCTTTTCACCCAGAGGAGCTGCAGAGAGAGACCAGTCAGGCTCACAGGAATATTTATAGTATCATTCACTAACAGTCCAACTTCGTACACTCGTCTCACAGAATATAAAGTGACAAGCAGCACAGTTACTAAACGTGAATTACACCAAATGTATCCATCTAACTTCTATCTAATGTCTATCATCTTGCCAATTTTCTACCAGCTACAAAACTGCAACTAAATCGGCACGACAAAAAGAGCTTTGATAGACTGGATCTCTGTTTTCTTTGAAAGGAAATGATGCAGTGATAACTTTGATATCGCTATCAACAGAAATGAAACAGAAAGTCTGATTTATACAAACTCTATTCTGGAGTTGAGATGGTAGCACAGTGGGACAAATGAAATAAGATTCTTCCCTTCAGTTAGATAAATATTTTTATGAAAATCACAGTAACAGACTTTTGTTCATACTGATGCTTATTTTTAGTTTTTTGATTAATAATGGTTTTATATTCAACCTTTATACTGTATACTATTAACTTGCTTTGGGAAAGCAAAAATTAACAAACTATGTTTGCATTGTGACTATTTGTCACATTAAATGCTGAAACATCATCAGTGAAAATTGTTAAATGATGTTGTTAAATGTTAAAAAGACTTGTGTTGAAGTGCTGCGTTAGGCTATGCTAGTCCCAGTTATGTTATGGACACTATAGAAAGAAAGAAGGAGAGGTCCTGTTGGTTTACTGTTTGAAGTGAACTGTTTGTTTTGGCTGGTTGACCTCAAGTAAGAATATGCTGCTCAATTCTGACTCTAGTTTTTGGATAAAATAGCAAGAGAGACAGCATAAAACATAATGTTATCATACCACATTCTCTAAGTTTGACTTTATTTCAGTTTTTATTAATCGATCAATAAATAAAATAAAATAGTAATCATATAACCCATATTCCAAATCACAATTTGCTTCATAGAGCTACATTGTTTAAACTTAATTTGTTATTGTAATGGGTTATCATGCTTACATTTCTGTCACAGTTTAGTGTTTTTATTATTTTATGACTTTGTTTTTATCTGTTTGATTGTTATTTTGTATGTGATCTTACTTTTTTAAGTGGGTAAGGCCTCTTCTGCAGGCTTCTCCTCTGGAACTTTTTCTGGAAAGGTGGAGTCAATTTGTTGCATTGGTTGTGAGCATCATTGCTCCCCTTTGACCATTTCCATCTGAATTATCTGCAGTGCCAGATATATATCTATTCTGTAAGATTAAAGGCAGTTTGTTGCGAAGAACATATAGGATCTGGTTTTCTACATGTTGACTCGTGGCAACGACATATTAACTTGTTTCAACGACTGTGAATCTGTTCCTTAATAAGACCAGGCCAACTGAACTGATGAAGCCTCTTGGATGAGAGATGAAATACTTCACTTAATTACATGATGTTGCCTCTATAATGGGCTTTAGTTTGACCCAGACTGTATCCACTGACTCTGGGGCTGTCACAAGGTAAATCTGTAAACTATCTATCTCCCATTCCAAATAAACATACTTTTTCTGAGGATAAACTTGCTTAAAGGGGATGATAAAAGTATAGACTATGTCTTAATGTCCTCCTGCCCACACCCAGTTGGCTATATCTCAATCTCTCCATTTCCAAATGCACCAGGCGCATCCTGTCTCCGAGGTTTCAAGTACGCACAGTCAGGTGACCCTGAATACTGGGAATTTAGCCGTGTGCCATGACACATTAAATAGTGGATAGAGGAAAGGGCCCTATGTTAAAGTCAAAACATCGTGGCCTCAGATTCAGTGCAGGTAGTGTGTGTCAAACCAAAGCCCAGTTGGCCAGGTCTTGTTATTAAAGAGCAGATTCATAACTCATGGCCACAAATTATTTATCTTGTTCCCAGGACTTAATGACTTGTGGCAACATGTCTCCAGAGGGGCAAACTATGTGGAACAATACGATAAAAATAACACCACTGACTAGGTAGAGTACAAAGCCACGTACCAGCCTGGGGTAACTGGGATCAACACTCTGATAAATGCGGATCATTGTTTTCAACCAGGGCACATTATTACTAAAGATATGTTCAACCAGGGTTAACAAACCTCAAAACTAGAAGTATTGTTGTAGCTGGTAAAAGCATTTTAGGATGATGTAGTAAAGCCCCCACAAGTCGTATCAGTTCTGCTGTTTGTAACCGAACTGACCCTGGATCATCCTCTGGTCCTGTGCAGCAGAGGATGTTTGCAGCGAGCCCGTTTTCCGAGCCCATCATGGTGAAGCTCCACAGTGGGATGAGCCGACACACTGAGGACCCAGAGATGCTGTGGGTGATGGGTCCAGTCCTGGCTGTCATTCTCATCATCATCATAGTCATTGCTATTCTACTCTTCAAAAGGTGAGAGAAGTGCAGACACTGTCAATACTGAGAACACTGTTATAATAAATACTAGTTTGTCTAGTGGTATGTTTATTAATGTTTATGTTTATTGTTTATTGTCATTTTATTAATCATTTAAATTGTGCTCAATAAATTCTGTGTGATCTTTCTCATTAGATAATATTGAATATTAATACAAGCCAGTAAAACAACCCATTTCTGATAAAAGTCAGATATCATCCATGTTTATTGAAAAATTAATTTTCAATCAGTTAAGTACAACAAATGAATATCCCAGCAAACTTTTAGCTGTGAGAATGTTGCACCCTCTAACTCCCCGGAGGTGTCTAGCATTAAACACTAGTATAAACATATCAATGATGCTTTTCTGTCATCTGTTATAAAAGACGATAGCAGTAGTTTAGTGGACCTTGTATGGCAGTGTATGCCCATTTAGTTCCTCATGTCATCTATACTATCATTTTAACACAGAAAGAGACCAGGAACTGTTTCTTCATTGCAGCAGAGCACAATAACAGAAGAGGCACGCAGCAAGAAATGGTTCTAGAGTTCAGAAAGACATTCATCTTGGCTGAGCGGGCCCAAGGACAAAGGTCCTCCATGACACATGGGAGCAAGTGGCTGCCAGTTGCCCTGTAGTCCTGCTTTCCAGGCTAACAGTGGTCTTGTGCTTCTTGGTCTTGGGTGAAATATCTGGACTTGCTGACTGAGCTGACGGGCACATCCATATGGTTGTTACTCTGCTCAAATGGCAACACTCCTTTTGCTCTTTTGTTTCATGGTTGAGAATTGTTTCTCTTGGGGAGGGAAGCATTTCTGACTGAAGTCACTTGCTCTTCAATACACTATTGCCAACACGGTCCTACTAATATGGCTTTTTAAATGTATTTTTCGTATCTTCCAGTCAAACAGTGGGTTCCATTTGTTACTGCACAGTATTAAAATTAACTTCCAAGCCTTAAAGTTTGCATGAGTTGTGTGATCTATCTGTATCTATAGAGTTAAAATATGGTTCCAGAAACCTGAATTATGAAGATGATGATGAACTATATTGTACTGGAAAATTATATTGGTGCAAAACTAATCCAGATAAATGAATTTATACCCCATAATATGCTAAGCATCATGATTATGCATTTTAGAGTTCTGCTGATGGGTTATTAAAGGGCTGATGGGCTTTGCTCTTTTATGAAGTAGACTATTCTCAACCCAAGGAGCTTTTTTATGAAAATATTTTTTTAATATTACGCTTTATTTTTCACAGAAAAAGCACAGTGTGGTTTAAATCTATATCAGTAATGTGTTGACTCATTATGAAAAAAAGAGCAGCTTCAGTTTTCGTGGGTATAGATCAAACTCCATTCTGACATAGATGTTCAGTTAAGTTGAGCTCTGAGATTCACAGCTTGTTAATGAACTATTCAGGGAGCTTTCATGCCCTATTGATGGAAGCACTGTTATAGAAGAACATGTTCCATCATAGGTAAAAAAAAATTCAGAGTGACCCTTCACTCTGAGGGGACAAGTCATAATGTGTTGAATCCACCACAGTTCATGACTTTTTACTGACGTCTTTCTTATGGATCAAAAAGCATATGGCACCTTAGTTTCAATGGGTATGCATTCATTACATTTCACAACTCATTTACTCATTACTTTTTTCTTTCCATATATGCCAATCTCAGCCCAGTATTAAATCAGACTTTAAAAGCACAAATCTTGACTTACACCGTTTCTGACAAACCGTACATTCCTCCTCCTTCTCCATTAATCTGTTAAACGTGAATATATAAATAAACGTAGTATAATAAACAAGTACATAACCTTTTATATGAGTAGAATTCATGGATGGAGTACAAGAAAAGATCAGAAAATTCAGAATTAAAGGTTAAATAAAAAGGTTTTAGACCACCTCTTATGTCCTGTTAAAGTGCATGTGAAACTCACCATAGCCATGGTAATGTGACAAATTGATATATGTGACACTTTAAACACAGATTTTTGTGGGGTGAGATTTTGAGTAGCTGGAGGGTGAAGCTGCTCAGTTGCTGAAGAGCAGCTGAAAAGCACAGTCAAGGACAGTAAAATGCTCTGTTAACACTTACACTCTGTGGTGATCCACTGCTGACAACTTGGAAATTAATCTTTTGTCTCTCTGCTCTGGTTCATTGTCTGCCTGCCTCCTGTCAACAAAGCAAACAAGAAAGGTTTGTGACTCTGCTCCTATATCACTACACCTCACAGCTACCGGCCTGCCTCTGCACATCCTTGCATGTTTTCAGTGAGAATGACAAGTCAGAGAGGCTCATTGCTTCTATTACACTTCAACACCACCATACCATGCCTGCTTTTCTGAGCTGTCTTCTTACGCATGGCACACACGGCTAAATTCTTGAATGAAAAGTGTGTCTTTTCTGTCCTTTTGTGTCTCGGAACAGTCCTGCCTTACTGTTGGCAATAGATCAGCTTTGCCTAATGTAAAATATTCTATTCTTCATCCTCTCTTCTTTTAGTAATAATACCTGTTTTTCACCAAAGTCAGTGGGTATACAAGGGTTTCCTTTCCTATGCCAATAGAAGATTGGCCAAAAAAAAGATTCCCAGTTTGTCATGTTCGATATAACAAATGCTTCAAAAACTTAATCATGCTCCTTCCTCGATGTCTTGCTAAACTTTGTGTGTTCACCCGGGTTTCATGTGCAGTATACTTCACATCAGTGCCAAATGAAGCCAGAGAATATAACAACCTGTGTCTCTGCATCATTTGACCAGAGAGTGAATGCCGATTGTATCTATTCACATTGCAGACAAAAGCCAGATTTTTTGACCATTGGAAAAGGGGCTTAAAGGATTAGTCCACAATTACTTATTATCTAGTCAACCCTATTCTCTACTCAACCCTATGTTGATGGAGGGGTGGGTGACGAATGAGTCCACAAAACACTTTTGGACTCTCAGGGGTAAACAGTGTTTCAACCAAATCCAATATAATTGAAGTAACTGTAGGATTCCTTTTTCAGCTATGAAAAAACAAGAGAAAAAAACATAACGTGCCTCCATTTTGTTCCTGTGGTGTCATAAAAGTGTCCGTAGACCCTGACATTCATCTTCGACTGAATTTACATCATGTTTTAAGCCATATTTTCCTCGGAGATGCTTTCACGTTCTCACGGACATACCGATGAACCGCACACACTGCACACAAGCTTAAGGGCCCACGCTCGGTAAGCATTGCTAAGTCCGCTAGCATCACTTCTTCTGGTAATGGACTTTTAGGCTTAAAACACAACGTAAATGATGCTGTTTCGAATGGAAAATGAATGTCAGCCTGCGGACATGGAAGCATGTTGTGTATTTCTCTGTTGTTTTATTACATCTGAAGAAGGGGTCACCTTGGCTGCAAGGCTTTTTACCTTCCATTACAAGATATTAGGGGAATTTGTTTTTCTATATGACCGTTCAGCATATATGGATGATCATATGCTGTCTTTTATTGTATTTTCCACGTTTTTTAGTTTTTATTTTCGGTATGATTGTTTTAAAATATAAGTAATTGCTGCTCATCCTTCTCTCACCGCGTCGCCTCAGAAAAAGAACGTCTCCAGCCAAGGATGAACACATGGCAGGGGTCAAGGACTCACTGCTGGCCCAATCCTCAGATCCTGTGGAGATGAGGAGACTCAACTTCCAAACACAAGGTATTGACACACAAACACAAGCAAATGTTGCCAGTATGTACAAGCTCATGTTTATTCATACAGACGTCTGCAGGCACACTGGCAGTGGTCCAAATGATCTTGTTGTTTTAGCACTGGCAGATCCACTTACTGCTTCAGTTTTTGTACTTTTGTCTTACTGCCCAAGTGTTAAACTATGATTCCTAATCATAAATAATCCCTTCACATGAGTAACTAATGTCAAACTGCACCCTAAACCAGTTCATGTGAAATTTCTCAGTCACTTTGGATTAAATAGGTCTTTTACTCTCTTTATTCTTTTCACTGCATAATTCGAGCCTCTAACAGACTTTTTTCTCCATGGGACCAGCATCTGAGGCTCATGGGTATTTCATTACTAAGAGCCACAATGACAAACAATACTTTCTCTGAAAAGATAGCAATAATAAAAAAAACATTATTATTATTTTTATTATCATTAATATTATTATAAGCCACCGCTGCCCCAGCACAGCACATAAACACCAGAAACGTTTTTTATGTAACAGCTTGCTCAGGTTTCAGGAACAGATTGTTTTGTTTTGAGATGAATTACAGTCAGTTTTTTCATTTATTTACAAACAGTCACCCCTACAAAGTAATGATATTGTGTTCATCCATCCATCTTTCTAAAACTTAGTAGCCCTAAAATTTTATTTTTAAGTGTCCTAGCTCAATTAAATGTTTACAAGGTTAGGTTTAGGTTAACCTCACCCTCCAGAGTACAGTTGAGAAGGAGTACTTTTAGTGTTGCAGGATTTTGGCCATTAAAACAAGTTATTTTGAGCTGATGATGATACTAGATGAAAATATCAGCAGATCATCTCATATATTAGGCTTCAATCGCTCATCTTATAGTCATAATATAACAGCCTGGTGGACTGTCAGATAACCACCGACTGACCAGCATTGCTTCCTTAGAGCCACCACAATGATGTAGCTAAAAACTGAAGCCACTTTATCCATGGTAGGGCGAATACATGAAACCACAGGAGAGTGCAGAGGAGGAAACAGACTAACATCCAGCTCCTAACCCAGTGCTCCTTGTCTTCTTTTCTTTTTACTTGTCTTCTCCTAACTGACCCCCTATTTTGCCTGGTTTTTCTCTGACAGGTTCCAGTGCCCTCAGTTGTTGTCCCAACACTCCAAGTTAGTTTTCAGTCCTGCTGTGTTTTACTAATGTGTCCTCCCATTCCCATCTCCTTCCCTTTCTGTTTTACAGCCATTTGAAATGAGTCTTCTTTTTAAACCCAGTTATGGTCACCCAAACTGAGAACTGAAATGAAATGTGCATTAAAAACATGAATTCATAAAAGTTACAATCAATTAGTCACATATTCATATGCCCTAACCACCTTTATGATCCAATCTGCTCACCCAGTGATTTGTGGGAATTCTTTAATTAGTCAGCATGCTCAATGATACTCATATCACAAGTGTGGTTTTAAAAACAGCTGTGAAAGAGATTCGCAGCCAGACGTCACCGGAGCACGTAGAACATAGCAGTCCCACTATCACTCCAAGTCATTGTGGCCAGTTCCCTCTGAACTTTCTACATACATCTGCACCCTGGTTACACTCTGATATGTGTGTGAGTGTGTGTGTGTGTGTGTGTGTGTGTGTGTGTGTGTGTGTGTGTGTGTGTGTGTGTGTGTGTGTGTGTGTGTGTGTGTGTGTGTGTGTGTGTGTGTGTGTGTGTGTGTGTGTGTGATGGACTGTACTAACTGCTCCACCTGTCACTACAGGAATGAGGGAACATCCTCCCATCCCTGTCTCTGACCTGGCAGACCACATAGAGAGACTCGGGGCCAACGACGGACTGCGCTTCTCTCAGGAATATGAAGTATTATTTCCTGTTCTAATGATGCAGCACAGACACCTTTTATTTTCTTAGTTTAGTATTTTGTTTTATTAAAAGGTTTTGGTGACAATATGAGACAGAAGAGATAGGAAAAATATGAAAGATCTATTTGATATGATATTTATATGTCTGAGAATTGATAATTTTAATCTTAGCATTGCAATTCTGTCTGATTATAAAATTTGGTTTTAGTAATATAGTTTTGTTGTAAGTGAGCCTCGCCAGGTCAGGTGGGCCAGAGCCTGCCTGCGACAGCCCCAGCGCCCCAGTTCAGCCCCTCAGTGGGAGCAGTGGGAGCTGGAGCTGGCTCAGCAGCAGGATCCTTCCACACTGTTGAGTCAACATTTAGAGGTATCCCGGGGTCTCCGCCTCGACGATCAGCATGTTTATGCGGCCACCTAGATGTCTGAGGGGTAGCAGCAGCGAGCTAACGCTAGCTTGCAGCAACTTAGATCAAGATCCACGCGAGGGCAACTCACTGGGAGCATTGGAGACTTGCCTGCGGTGCAGCCGGGGAAGTGGCGGTGACAGGGTGCGATGCGGGGACATCCGAGGCAGTGGCGGATCTGTGGAATTTAGTGGAATTTCCATAATATGTCCCCTTTAAATCATGTACACAAATACCTGAAGGCAGTTTTACTTTTTTGAATCACTTCCAGCTGGAAGTGTATTTACGTGGATCAACCTTACACTGCATCCACTACACATAATGTACTCTCAAATGCAGTAAGAAGAAGAAGACCAAGAAGTGCAACTCATACTTGTCAGCTAATTCCCACCAGTAACAACCAGTTGCCAGAAACTCCTGAGTGGTGAGTATTTGTGTTTTCACTGGGAGGAATGGATCCATCAAGTCTGTCTAGTACTGGACCCAATTCAGTACATAGATCCTTAATCACAGATCTAGAGAATCTAAATCAGGGGATTAAATGATTAGTCATCATCATGGCACAGGAAATCTTCATGGTCTCAGAACACTCATTCTCTCCTCATCCTTCTATTAACGTACTCTTCTACCAGTGGAAGCGAATCCATCATGTATTATTACGCACAAGCGTCACGGCAGTATTTATGATAACAATGATCAGACTTCACACTTTGACAAATTGATCATCTTCTCCCTCTATCCTGGGACATTTTTGGGAAATGGAAGTTTGATAGGTGAACACAATGTATTTATTTTTAATTGGTCTTCAGTGTGCTCTGTGTGCTGACAGCTGAGTCATGCTCACTGCAGTAATTTTATATATGATGTCCTACAAGGGTGGGTAATTTGCATTTAAAGTGGGGAATTTCCAGGCAGATAAACCAGGACAGATGGGTGCCTTGTTTAATTACAACAGAATGAAGTAGCATATAAATTATGAAAACAGCAACTGAATCAGCTTTCCTACCTTTGCTTTGTTTTCTTACCCAGTTTGGTGAAATGTAATCCTCTTCTGGAAACATGATGGGTTTGCAGAACAATACCAATTCATTAAAATTAGGATAAATATGTTTATCCCCCCCTCTCCTCTACATTGTATCAATCTTGTATGACACAACCAACAATCCCCCATTGGCAATAATTCAGCCTTCTGTAGTCTGTAGTGTAGAATATTATTTTAATGTAAAGGTTGTATAAAGTTGACCTAAAACTTCATAGCTATTGTTTAATTAAGGTGCTCAAAACTGTGGATATGTGCAACTAAACCAGACATCTCCAAAACTGTAGGCACTGAACAAATAAAAATAGATTTGATGGCGGAACACTACAGTCCAAATATCAATATATGGATGAAAGAATATAGATTGCAATGCAGCCAAAGAAGAACACATGTTGGTGCCATTGAACATGATAGTTGTAGCCTGAGTTTGCCAAACACTATGAAGCAGTCTTTGAGAGCGTCAGGAGCACTGTTAAGTTGTAGTTGTGTAGCTCATCAATTTGATATATTTTTCATATGAGCCATAATATAAAGATAAATGTATTTTGGCTGAGATTTAACCAAATTCAGACATTTGCATATTTCTTTCAAGTCTCAGCATTAATTTTAGCAGGTTTATGTCAAAGTCAAAGACTGTGTTGGAGATGCAGTGATTAAAAGCAACAACAAAAATAAAAACACATGAATTTGAACCAAATCAACATAGTTAGTGGAAATGACTTGGGGCTTATTTTTTCAAATCTGGTCGACACTACATCTCTCCTGGAGATTTTCTCTCATACCTATTTCACACCAAAATTAGCAGGTAAACACATTTTAAAAGGCGATAAACTCACTACCCTTGTCAGTAGATGAGTTTGCCGTTCAGTATTTAGACATGACAAGCACACTGAGAACCGATCCTACTCCAGAGTTTTAGAGCTACTAAAAGAGAGGTTTTGGAAATGATACTTTAACTTACAAGATATTATTTGAGCAATCTGTGACAATTCCTCATACCAGCAGGAAGTGCACGCCAAGTGTAAAGAGAGGCGGTGGTCTAGGGGCAGAAACTTGGACTATGGGCAGAGGAAGGTCTCTGGTTCGTCTCTGGTTTGACTCCACGGAGAGACAACAAAAAGACGAACCTGGATTGATCTGCCCAAAAATCCAAGAGTCTCCCTACCCTGTCTAGTGCCCCTGAGCAAGGCACCTTACTCCCCCAACATCTGCTCCCCGAGCGCCGTACATGGTCGCTCACTGCTCTGTGTGTCCTGCACCAGATGGGTCAAAAGCAGAAGTTAAATTTCCCTACCTGCATGAGTGTGCCTTTGCATGTCTGTGCATGTGTTTGGGACAAATAAATGAATCTTAATCTTAAAATGAATCTTAATCTTTAAGTGATAATATGGATGGGGATTAAAACTGATATGGAGAAAAAGTTATGTGTGGCAGAGATTGTTTTAATTTTCAAATGAAAATGTAGAAGTATGGATGTATCCTGAGGTACTCTCTCACCCTGCTGTTTTGCCTTAGTAACATGTTCACCTGGGTGTCACATTTCCATCACTGTCAATTGGAGCCGGAGGCGATTGTTTACTGCAGTCATTTGACCTGGGACTGAATGCTGGTTATATCCACTCCCATTGCAGAAAAAGGCCAGATGTTAGTGGATTTCGTTGACCATTAAGAGGGGTGCTTTAGAGTCTCCTTTAACTCTTGCTCTTCAGTTTGGTATGGTTTCTCTCTTCCTTTGTTTTAGTCTTCAGGAGGTGGAATTTTGCTTTTATACTGATATCAGGTGACTGACTTTCAAGGATATCCCTTCGGAATGCTCTGTATATGGCATTCTTCCTGTTTCTTTTAGCAGATACCTGAATAAATATCAATAAATCAATAAATTCCAGTTTGCAGTAAAGTGACAGCCATCCACACCTGAGCCATAACAGAACCCCTATCAATGCTCTATTTTTGCTCTGTTTCTCGCAAATCCCTCTTGGCCATCTCTACATTCCACATGCCACAGCCATTGAAATATCAGTGTTCCATTGGCAAGAAATATTGTCAACACTGTTGCTATTATTAATATGTATTTCTGGAAGAGTAGCTTTACGGAGTATACCATAACAGTCTTTTTTCTAAAAGAGACTGAGTATATCATTACAGTTTCTTTATAAAAACTAAAATCCTCAATGCGCCCAGTTCATGGATACATACATAAACATGGTAAACACATATTTTACAAATAACATAGGAGGAGCTCTTGTGTCAACTCATCTTGGAGGTAAAAACGTAGTAACTTTGTACTTGGATGACACTCAGTAAAATGTATTACTCTGCCAAAGGGCCTAGCTCACAATGTTAAAGTTATTATTAAAGAAATCCTGGGTCTGCCCCTCTGTCCAGATCCAGGCCAAAATTACCATACAGTGGTTGTTAAAAGCCGCTGCAGATTATTCAAAGTTCAGTGAAGCTCAGCTCAGTCATAGAACCCACAGCTGGTGAATAGGATGCCCAAGAAGTGTCCAAATCCACCAAATTCAAGACTGCACTTTCATAGTAGATAAATATGCAGATACATGTGACATAGTATGTGAGAGATGACACCAAAGAAAAAGGAAAATATTTACAACATTCACTGAAGTTGACGAAAATGTCTTGAAATTATTTTACCCAGGTTTAATGTTAAGAGCAGGCAATTCATGGCCAAGCAGAACTGGATACATTATTGTGGTTTACTCATTGACTGTGGCTGGCCTTGCTATGATATAAACTAATCCACATGCTTCATGCCTGACTGTTCCCCTGCCTGTTACCTGAGCAGTGTTGTAGGGCTGAAACTCTGTGAAAGTATTTAAATTGACGGGCAGAATGACTGATTATGTGTCAACAGTGACGTGACTGGTTTGCTGCTACAGCGTGGTGGAAGTTACCTATCAGGATTTTGAATAAGATGTACATTCAACATCTTTCTCCAGTGTCATTATTATCAGTTTTTGGAGTTGTGGGGAGGCTGAGTAGCCATCCTGCCACAGTCAGGGGAAAGGCAGCAGGATATGAGAATACTTGTCTCTGCCTTATTTTGCCGGTGTGTGTTTTCAAATGATGTAGATAAGTAGCAGCGGCATGAAATGAATGAATAACAATCCTCAGCTAAACCTGTGCATGCGTTCACACCCAGTAAACAATGGAGAGCAGCTCATATCAGTGCTCACCATCACTTCCATCACAGGCATGGGCTCCTCACTGCTCAACCAATGACAGAACTCATGTCTTTGTCTAGAAATTGAAAGAAAAAAATAAAATTGTAAATTTGTGTGGTTTTGAGCTCTGTTGTATATAAACTTTGTTCTAGCAAGATATTCATATAATATCAACATTAATTATTGAGTTACTAAAGAATATTTTAAATACTTATTTTAAATAATTGACCAAAAGAGCATCATGACTACACCTGGCCATCCACAACGCATGCAGCTTGTCACACATTCCTAAAGGCCCAGTGTCTGCAGACATGGTTGCAGCTGATTGAAATGCAATGTGTACGTGTTGGACAAAGTAAAAGTCATTTATGTCCCAAATCGTACCGCATTAATGTCCTTCCATTACTACATCTGTTCTGTAATGTCAGGCCCTGCAATGGAAGGTGCATATCCAGAGTGCTTACAGATCATCCTGGACTTTTCATATTGTAAGACCAGGGGATGGCGGGAGGATGGCACATTTACTAGGTTAATAAATGGTTACCTGCTTTCGCTCCCTCTGTGTGTGTCTGCTTCTTTCCCCATCCCTGTGTGTCAGTCTGTTGATCCAGGACAGCAGTTCTCCTGGGAGCACTCGAACCTGGAGGTCAACAAGCCAAAGAACCGCTATGCAAATGTGATCGCTTATGACCACTCCAGGGTCATCCTCACACCTGTGGACGGTGAGAGACATCGCACAGCATGGGACATCCCAAACGTTTCTTTTTACCGAGAGCAGCAGGCCTTTATTTTAAACCCAGTAGTTAGAGATAAAGCTTTATAGAAAACACTTTGTTTTGTGATTGGCTCCCATTTTCATTTGATTTCTGTTCAAATTGGTCCTCACTTCAGGAGTTCCAGGTAGCGACTACGTTAATGCCAATTACATCGATGGCTACAGGAAGCAGAATGCTTACATCGCCACACAAGGTCCGCTGCCAGAGACACTGACTGATTTCTGGAGGATGGTGTGGGAGCAGAGAACCTGCACCATTGTAATGATGACCCATCTGGAAGAGAAGTCACGGGTGAGCCTACTTGTCTTTTCTAGTTTCAGAACAATGCAGTATTCATTTTTCCCAAAAATGTGCACCAATGGGCGTGCTAATACTAAAATTGGGTGTGGTCAGGCTCATTGTTGGCATCATCAACACGAGTTTTGATCACACATTAAGATCTGCTCATATGCATACTGATACTGTTTCCTCTGCTAAGAAACATTCTCTCTCTACTTTGAAAATCCACCATTATAATAAAGCAGTCAACCACAACATGGCGTTTAAAGGGAATGGCACTCACAGGTTTAATTTATATATATATATATATATATATATATGCTTAAAACACACCCATGAAAACTAACTAGTCTAAATACAACCCTTTTGAATCGTGCGCCGGGTACAGATACATGATTTCTGCCGGCGTATTACAAGATTAAATAAATGTATTTGGTGTATGTACTTTGGAGTATGAGCATAAATATTTTGCTTCGAACCTAGATGTCCGGTAAACCTCGTTAAATCAAGTTAAGGCTCGTAAATATAGTTTTATGATGGGCTCCTCCTCTTATCTGAATTCTGAGCCCTGCGTTTGAACACTTGTGTTGCTTAATGAGCATGTACTAATACCATTGTGTGCCTGTTTTCTTGTTTAAAGTGTTCAATAATGATGTGGGTTTTAAGGCTGTAAATGATAAGACACAGGGCTGTGGTCATTCACCCTACACTGCTAGTGATGTACTGCTCTGTATGTAGTTCACTATAGTTGATATGGCTGATGAGCTTGGCTCTCTGACAGCAAAACCCGCCTGGTGGACATGAGGCCTTCACAGCTTGTCACATGGCAGATGCGAATTAGCAGAGCAATAACTCCACAAGCAAAGGGCAGAACTGCCGTAAGCCATTATTTGTGACAGAGACCCTCAGCCCTGTGCCACAGCCAGTAACAGCAGTCTGTACTTCAACCAAAGGTGCAGGACATATTAGATTTCTCTGACCTGTGACCAGGATAATAGCTGCTGCTGATACCAAACTCAGTCTGTGTGTTCACTGTTGATGTGAGGGACCTGTGCATAACAGCTTTTATGTCTCAAATTCAGTTCAACTATGGGCTGTTCAAAATTGTATTTGTATAGCCCATATTCACAAATCACACTTCATCTCATAGGGCTTTAACAGGGTGTGGCATTCTCTGTCCTTAACCCTCAGCAAGAGTAAGGAAAAACTACTAAAAATCCTTTTAACAGGGTAAAAAAGCGTAGAAACCTCCGAGAGAGCCACATGTGAGGGATCCCTCTCCCAGGACGGACAGAAGTGCAATAGATGCCATGTGTAGGAAGACATCATCAAGATTAAAGTTTTTAGCAGCATTGATCAGGGTAAACATTCTGAAGGATAACTTCAATACGATATGTCAAGCAGTCCTGCTGCAATCATAGTCTTATGTTCAGCAGCCAGCAAGATCATGATCCACCATCAAGATAAGATGCCACTTTAGTCCACAGTCATTGTCCACTGCCGCTTATTAGGATCCATCATGAGCTGCCGCCGCGGTCCTGGTCCACCGCCTGTATCTGATGCCAACAATCCATGGTGCGGACACAGAGGCCCTGGATCTGCGGGCAATAAGGCAAAGGGATTCCGGGGAAGGGGGATAGGGATGGAGATGAAGAAGAGGAAGCTGGGAAGAGAAGCTCCGTGTGTCATGTGTCATAAATTCCCTTTGCGTCTTAGCGTCATCAGGGTTTTTTGCCTTGTAATCAATGACACAATGATACAGGCCGAACTTGAGGCTACACTGAGGCTCAAGGTAAATCTGACTGGCTACTTGTTTGCATGATAGTATGATGAAAACCATGTGGCCCACTCAGTGGATCAGACTGTTGTGTGTGAAAGACTGACACGCACACGTGTTGCTTCAGAACGTACACTGTATTCTTTACTTCAGTCTCCTGTGTCGATCAACACTTCCTTGTTCTACAATGCCCGCGCATTACACGTCACGTCGCATCCCATCATCATCACACAGTCTCTTAAAGGAACCGTAACCACTATTTAGTAACATACAGCAAACCCATGTATCACAGTGTGACCATGTTATTAGAACATAACATTATTAGAACATAACATTTTCCTCCCCCCACGAAAAAGCAAACAGCATACCACCCCAACTAACAACCAACCCAAACATTCGTCAAGAAAACCGAACATCTAATCAAGATATCAAAATGTACTAGGCAAGAGTCTGTGAAGACAACCGCTAGACTAAACATGGTAATCCGTGACATAGTCCTGCAAGGCAACAGGCCGAGCCCTGGCCCGCACCGGCCTCGGGTCCGGCACCACAACCTCCTGGCGTGGTGCTGCGGGGGGTGCAACCAGGGCCGGGGGTGGGCCCGGATCAGTGGCCACGTTGCAGGGGAATGGTGACTGGGCTCGTGCCGTGGCCAAGTGCTCAGAGAGGGGTGCCGGGACTTTCCTCAGCCTACTAGCATGCCACCGTGATCCGTCGTCGAGCAGAAATGTGGCGGGGCCAAGAAGGCGACTGATCTGTCTGGGTTGGGACCAGAACGAGGCCAACTTGTTGTGTCGCTGCGGCCGTCGAGCCCTGACCCAGTCTGAGACCTGAAGGGACGGTGGCCTCGCCCTGCACTTCTTGTCCACCCTTTCCCTCGTCTTCTGCTGCCGTGCAGCAACAGTCTCTCGGATTCGGGCCAGGGAGGGCATGGGAAAGTCACTATTTGGTGCTCGGAGCCTGTGTAATGGCAGTCCCAATTCTCGTCCGAGCATCAGAAACGCTGGTGACACAAGCGTGGTGGAGTGATGGCTTGCTCTGTAGTGCAGCAAGGTCTGGTTGAGTGCCTCCTCGAATGCACAGCCTTGGGCCAGGTGTGCACGAATCCCGTTCTTCAGTGTTGCATTAAAACGCTCTACTCCACCGTTGGCCTGTGGGTGGTAAAAAGCGGTTCGGATGTGCTTGACACTCCTGCTGGCAAGAAAGTCAGAGAACTCCGCAGATGTCATCTGCGGGCCATTATCTGTTGTTATGGCCCGAGGCACGCCCCAGCGGGCAAAGAGGCCATCCAGTATCCGAATCATGACGTGCGACGTCACCGTCCCCACTGGCACAACCTCCGGCCACTTAGAGTGGAGGTCGTAAACGACCACCAGGAAGCGCTGGTGGTGTGGAACACCACGGCCATGGATTTCCCCACAGATGTCCAGCTGTACATGTTCCCAGGGACGTGAAGGCCAGGGGAGCGGTTGCAGGGGAGGGGTTGAAGGGGGTCCGGTTTTCCCACTGAGGAGGCACGCTGAGCAGTCCTGGACCAGATGTTCAATATCGCGGTCGATGGCTGGCCACCACACCAACTCACGGCACCGCTGCTTGAGTTTCACGATTCCCAGGTGACCCTCATGTGCCATTGACAGGACACGTGCACGCAAAGTGTTTGGGACGACGGTGCAGAGCCCCCTCGAGACACACGTGTCTGCCCAGCAGGAGAGCTCATCTTTCACCCGAGCAAACGGTTTCAACTCTTCCGGGATGTGGGACGGCCAGCCGTTTCTGATGTAGGTGCACAGCTTGGATAGTATCGGGTCTCGTCCTGATTCAGTGTTCAGTTCCTCCAGTGTGACTACTGGCTGCAATGGTGCATAGAGCGCTTGGATGAGAGCTGGTTCTTCATCGTGTGATGGTACAGAAGGGTTTGGGGCTGCGATGGAGCGAGAAAGGAGATCTGCCACCACGTTTTCCCTGCCCGGCGTGAAGATGAGGTCATAGTGGTACTGGCGGAGGCGTTCCGCCCAGCGATGGAGTCGGAGAGGCTTGTGTCCCGAACCTGACGTGGAGAGCACCGTTGTGAGGGCCTGGTGGTCCGTCCTGATGGTGAAATGACGGCCATAGACATACATGTGCCACCTCTCGCACGCCCACACACAGGCCAATGCTTCACGTTCACCCACGGAGTACCGCTGCTCAGTGGGTGTCAGGGCCCGAGATGCGAAGGCGATTGGCCTCTCCGTGCCGTCATGAAGCTGCGACAGGACAGCTCCAACTGCAGCAGTGGAGGCGTCGCAGGTGATGAAGGTTGGGCTCGAGAGGCTGAAATGGGCAAGGACAGGAGGTGAGGTTAATTGTTTTTTCAACATGAAAAATGACTCAGAGCACTGTGGTGACCAAGCCCACGGCTCCTCCTTCTTCAGGAGCTGGCGGAGGGGTGCTGTCGTTTGTGAGTAGTTGGGCAGGAAACGCAAATAATAAGCCGTCATTCCTAGGAACGATGCAACCTGTGTGGTGGAGGTTGGTTCAGGGATGCGTTGTATTGCGTCAACGTTGGAGGAGAGAGGTGCAATGCCATCAGCTGAGAGGCGGAATCCAATAAAGTCCACAGTTGGTACTGAGAAGAGACATTTCTCCCCGTTCAGTGTCAGGTGATGTTTGGTGAGGGCCACAAACACTCTGTGTAAGCGGGCATCGTGGGTGGCTTGGTCTGGCCCATGCACCACAATGTCGTCCAGGTAAACTGCTGTCCCCGGGACCCCAGCGAGAATTGTAGACATGACCTTTTGGAAGCAGCTGGGGGCAGAGCTAAGACCAAACGGCATGCGTGTGTACCTGAACACCCCAGCGTGTGTCACAAATGCTGTCAGGTCCCGGCTGGCCGGGTGAAGGGGAACTTGCAGGTAACCCTGGCGTAAATCCAACTTTGTGAAGACCGTTGATCCATGGAAAAGAGAGGTGAGCTCCTCAGCTGTAGGTAAAGGATATTTGTCTGGAATGACAGCTTTGTTGACCTGTCGCAGATCCACACAGACCCGGAGGCCCCCTGACTTTTTCTGTGCGACCACCAGGTTTGAGATCCAAGGTGCTGCATTTATTGGCTCGATGATGCCCTCTTCTAGCAGGGAGGTGAGCTCTGCAGTGACGCCCTCCCGGAAGGTGAGTGGCAGGCGCCTGAGGGGCTGCATAACTGGTGTCACGGCAGGGTCAACCAGGGGCCGATGAGTGAATGCTGTCAGGCGGCCCAGGCCGTCGAACAGCGCTGGCCACTGCTGGTGCATCGTTGGGAAGACCTGCATTATAGCTCTTCCACTATTGTCCATCAGAGAGAAGCCCAGTGCAATGAAGAGATAGAGGCCAAGAAGGTTGGTTCCCCGCTGTGCCACATGAAAAGGGAAGGAGGGAAGGTGTATCGTACCATAACGGACAGGCAGGTCAATTGTGCCCACAATCTCGATGGCAGAATTTGCATATCCCCGCAAGCTTGTGGATGGGGGTCCCAGTGGCATGCGGGAAAATAATTTCCTGTATGTGGCCAAATTGAGGAGCAACGCTGCAGCCGCAGTGTCCAGGATGAGTGGCACGCTTACCTCCCCCAGCCGCACTGTGCAAGTTTTGAATGATACTCGTGTAGAACGGATATTACTAATTTCTGTGTATCCGGAAGTGGACTGAGGAAGCCTGTGCTGCCGTGCTTCATTGGTTGGAGCTGAACGACAGACTTTAGCAAAGTGGTTTAATCTAGAACAGTTTCTGCAAACCTGTCCACGGGCAGGGACACTGTGATGCTCTTGTAGCATGAGAACTGGATCCACAGTTGCCGCAATTGCGTCTGGAGCCCACAGTGGGGCGCTGTCTATTCATTTGTTGCACAGGCAGGCTGTCACCGCTATCAGTGGACGGGAAAAAACTGTGACGTTTCTGCGCGCTGCAGCTGTTGCGCTAACGCCGTGTGGTGAGCAGGGCTGGTCAGCAGAGTAGAGCATTCCAGAGCACATTCCACTTGCAACGCTATTTTGATTGCATCAGTCAGTGTCAAATCATCGGGTTCCATAAGCAGTTTTTCCCGTATCTTGTCACATGACGTGCCTTCTATCAGCTGGTCTCTGATCATTTGGTCATGCAATGCTCCATACTCACAGGCTCGTGCCAGCTCACGTAGGTCAGCTACAAAAGTCTGTATGGACTCGCCGGGTCGTTGGTGGCGCTTCCTGAGTCTGTACCGCCGTATCAGGACACGTTGTTTCCCAGAGAAATGGTCCGTCAGCAGCTTGACTGTATCCTCGAAAGCTGTTGCTGAGCCGAGCGCCCCAAGAACACGCTGGCCCTCGGTACCGAGGCAGTGGACGAGGATAGCGGTCTTTCGCTTGTCGGGAAGCTCGACGTCGGAGAATCCGAGCGCATCAACATAGGCATTAAAACCTGTCAGCCACCGTGTCCATGGCACTGCGGGTTCCCCGGGTACCGCGAGAAACACTTCGGGTGGGGGAAGGCTAAATCCAGCCATCCTTGTCACCAAATGTTGTGTGTGAAAGACTGACACGCGCACGTGTTGCTTCAGAACGTACACTGTATTCTTTACTTCAGTCTCCTGTGTCGATCAACACTTCCTTGTTCTACAATGCCCGCGCATTACACGTCACGTCGCATCCCATCATCATCACACAGTCTCTTAAAGGAACCGTAACCACTATTTAGTAACATACAGCAAACCCATGTATCACAGTGTGACCATGTTATTAGAACATAACATTATTAGAACATAACACAGACATCAATACCTCTATGCCTTTTTAGACTAAACGCTTCCTATTTTAGCAAATAGAACAAGTTACGTTCTGCCGCACTAATTAGCTCTTACTATAAGCTTTATCGATATGCTCTTGAGTTTTCCAAACTGAGCAGAACAAGTTGTTACTCATTGCGTTCTAAAATGCCCTATGTAGTGCATTCTCTAGTTATCACACAACTATATTGATTTTAGTGTCATCTGACACTGCTACGACTGTTTTAAAAAATTTCAGACACTTTGTTATGGCTTCCATCTAACCAGTTATTCGCCATCCCTCAACTGTCAGGACAAACAATACATTCTCAGTTCTCGTTATGTGCAAAATACATTTTTGGGGCACATAACGAGAACTGAAGGTTTTGTCCCCAATCTCTTTTAAAGAAAATCGCAAATGTGCATCACCTAAAAGTCATCTAAATAATAAGAAATTTAAACATTGACAGGGTTTCCCCCAGAAAACTTGCTAAGCCTGGTGGTAGGGCCGCTAGAGAAGCCGACCGGCGGCCGACCGACGGCCGAAAGTTGACAGGAATTTTTAAATTATGACAATTATGTGTTATTGTAAGACATTTATTAACAATACTTATTAACATTACATAATACCGTTTACAAACACAAACAAATTATAAATAAAATTAAAATAAATATTATCAATTCGTTTTCAAGTAAAATCTAAGTGAATCTAAAAAAACAAGCCATTTTTCTGGTCACATTTAAAAGTAAAATAAATTAACATAAATAAAAAAGTGCAAACATGGCCAAGGGGGAACAGGGAACTCAGGGCCTGAAGAGGTATGCTGTATTTATTCATATTAGCAATATATTTACATTATTTATGTTTACTTTTGCTTGCTGCCATCTCAATGCTTGTCCGATGGTGTAGAGACCCAATATGTGCGTTTTAGCACATCTTGCCTGTACGTAGTACAAGGAGCTTCAATGAAAGTTCTCGTTGAGCATCCTTGTGTTGCCCGCTGGCGTTGACACAATACATGCTTAACATACTCGGTCTTGTAGAGCCATCCGCTAAATTTAGGGTCACCTAACCACTTTGGGTTAAATCCGCTACTTCGAGGTTTCCCATCGCGGCTCGCAGCAGGCTGCTCCGACGCGCTAACATCCGGCGTGCTAACATCCGGCATGCTAACATCCGCGCTAACTAGCTCTGGCTCTGCCTCATCATCGAGCCGCGGCTCGGTCGGCTCGCTGGCGATGATCTCCGCTTGGCCTGGGGGTGAACGAGCGGTCTCATCGTCTCCTCCAGTGCTCCCCCGACTCCGGAAAAAGAAAGAGTCCAAGGTTTTTTGACCCTTTCTCCGTGACATGTCGCGAAAGTTGTTGCGTGGTAGAGACAGGTCGTGGTTTTGGAGGTTCAGGTGATGGAAAATACACCGGACCTCTCACCTTATGTGTTCACATACTGACCATAAGATGCCGCCATTGCGGTTTCAACCGTATCAACAGATGCGGTTGAAAGCGCAATGCCGTCTTGGTATCATGTTTCTGGTGCATAACATTTTAATAAATAAACAAGCGACGCTTAGCCTGGCGGGGAGGGGAGAAAAGCCTGGCGGCCCGCCAAGCCTATAAAGCACTGGGGGAAACCATGACTCTTGTACTATTGGTCAATGATTGACCAATAGTACAAGAGTCATGGTCTTTTGCATTTAGCACACGTCTTCCCTAACAAACATGGAAGCACCACACATTCTTACAAAAGAGAACGACTGATGGTTTCTTGTCAGTCTCTCAGATTAGTTTTCTCTCCTTGCATCACTTTGACCAATGGCTATGTAGCCTTTTAATCTGCTACAAGCCTCGCCAAACAGCCTCCATCCCTCCACCCCCTCCACTGACACCCGCATCCAGGTCTCTGAAGCGTTATCATGCCATCTGTTCTACCCAGCTCCTGTGGCCTGCAGCCAGCAGTCCCCTCAAGTCAGCACTGATGTCCAAATGGTTGTTTCTATCATCATCTGTGTCCAAACCTCCCTGAGCATAGAGGCAGCACAAACACATGCTGACATGACTAACACAGGGCACATGCTGATTCTAGCATTTTGTTCAATGACTCAGTGGTTTTAATATCACCTAACCTCTGAAAACTCAAATGTTGTCCTTTTTGCATTGCATTAATATACAGTGCATGTCTTTCTAACCTTAATATATTACAATAACAAAGTATAAGATGACAGTGTGAAAACTGTGAGAGTGTGAAAAGGGTTCTTTATGATGATGAACCAACAGAACTTAAGAGTGAGTTTCAGCTCATTGATTATCTTTGCTGACCAAAAAGTAAAGACCACAACCTGCTCAGCAACAAACAAGCCAATGTGATTGTCTTGTTAATTAGTGTCCCATATCAACCCTATTTTTAACATAAGTTTTTCCTTGAATCACAATAATATTTCTAAAAGACATGTCATTTTATTCCATCCATATTAGCCATATATAGAACAACACTTTAGAGAAACATGTTTATCTCACAAGCAAAAATAAGCTTGTAATAAGTCAAAAAATCTGCCAATGGAACAAGACAAAATTATCTTGGTAAGATACAAGATACAAGATGCAAATCTAAAAACAAGCTCCTTTATCTTGCTTAGATCTTACTCTTTAGGTGATTTAGTCTCATTTTAAGTGTGATTAGATATTTTGACTAGAAATTAGAAAAATATTCTTGGCAAGATTTTGAGTTTTTGCAGTGTAACAAGTATTTTTGGGCTGGTCCTTGGATATACAATCTACAGAATTGTACCAATGGCAGGCTTACCAGAGGCCTGTGCTACGAAAGGAATTTCTCCTACCCTGATTTAATTTGAGGTTAACAAAGGAAGTCTTGGTTGACTTACGCAGGTTGTCTGTTGCATGTGTTTAATGTTTTGTGAGTGTTATTGTGTCACTTTGGTCTGCGTGTTTCTGTTCCAGCCTATATTAAATGTTTTGAAAAGTGATGTCCGAGTGAACAAGAGTATTTAAGGAACTGAGAAAAGCTGTAATAAGGTGTACAGATGTGGTATAAAAGTGTGTTGATGTGTTCACAGCCACAGAAAGAAATCTGAAATGAGTGAAACTGGCGGAGGTTCACCTCCCGCAACATATTCACAGCCACAAATGTTACCCAAATAAGGGAAGGCCCATAATGGACACTGCAAATGATCTGTGATCACATTAAAACCCTCTTTTATGTTGAGAACACTTAAATGACCAGAGAACACAACACATGCCCACTAAAAGTTTATTCAGACTAAAACACACAGCACTGTGAGGGTTAAACTTTTCCTTTTTGAGGCCTTTGTCGTTAACAATGATTCAAATACATAGCTGAATGCAGCTTTTACCAAGAATTATCTGTCCGAGCAAGAGAAGTGTTTAACCCCCTCTTAGCTTCCAATAACTCGTTTTTCTTTACACACAGTGTTTAAGAGCCAGGTTATTGTGACAGTGATCTGTTGAAAAATATGTAAACTTACCAGTGGCTGATTATACATTTTACCTCTCAACACTGAAGTCTTTATAGTTACTTCACATAGACACTTTGACACGAGACGATTATATTCACTCAAAAACCAACAGACCAAGAAAATCAAAGATGCTTGATCTAAGCTGTCCACCGTCCGATTAAATTATTGAATTAAACAGTAACAGAGCGAGAACTCCACACAAAAATCTAATAAAAATTAAAACAACCTCTGCAACAACACAGGGAACTAAGACTTTTAAATGTGGTCTTTTAAACATAAGATCACTATCAACTAAGGCTCTTTTAGTTAATGAACTAGTCTCTGACTACAACATAGATGTATTGTCCCTCACTGAGACGTGGCTGCATCCTGATGAATTTGTCAGTCTAAATGAATCTACACCCCCCAGTCATATAAATGCACAGACTCCCAGAGAATTTGGGCGAGGAGGTGGAGTTGCTGCTATTTTTAACTCCAGTCTATCAATTAATCCTAAACCTAAACTTAACCTAAGCTACAAATCATTTGAATGTCTGGTTCTTAGTCTTCCACGCCAATCCATGAAACACCAACAGCCAATCATATTTGCTGTAGTTTACCATCCTCCCAGGGCTTATACTGAATTTTTAACGGAATTCCCTGAGTTTTTATCAAACTTAGTCCTAAAGAGTTGACAATAAGAAAGATTACCGTAGCGTAGCATTTAATTCAATACTAGACTCAATTGGTTTCAGTCAGTGTGTGCACCAACCGACTCATTGTTGTAACCACACACTTGACCTTATATTATCGTACGGTGTCGGAATTGAACATTTAACAATCCTCCCGCACAATCCAGTTCTATCAGACCATAATTTAATAACCTTCCATTTTTCAATAAATGAATATATGCCACCAATAAAAAACTCATTTTCTAGATGTCTACCTGATAGTGCTGTAGCTAAATTTAAGGAAATAATTCCAATTACATTTAAACCCGTATTATCCGTAGATATAAAGAACAAATTCTTTAAAAACCCGAGCTCCATTGAGATCGACCACCTCGTCGTTAGCTCTGCAGACTCATTACGATTAACATTAGATTCAATAGCGCCTCTAAAAAAGAAAAATGTCAAACATGGTAAATTAGCTCCGTGGTATAATTCCCAGACAAATGAGTTAAAACAATTATCAAGAAAACTAGAAAGGAAGTGGCGCTCCAGCAACCATGTTGAAAACCTCATAGACTGGAAGAATAGTGTTAAAGAATATAAAAAGGCTCTCCACAAAGCAAGAGCCGCCTACTATTCAAAACTAATAGAAGAGAATAAAAACAACCCCAGGTTTCTCTTCAGCACTGTAGCCAGGCTGACAGAGAGTCACACCTCCACCGAACCCAGTATTCCTCAATCCCTAAATAGCAATACCTTTATGACCTTTTTTAATGATAAAATTCTAACCATTAGAAATAAAATCAACCATCTCCTGCCCTCAATTGGCACTAATACCCTCCCAATAACAGAGATCTCAGAAATGGCTGAGAATCCTAACCATTATTTAGACAGCTTCTCTCTGATCACTTGTGATCAGTTTACCAAAATAATCTCAGGTTCTAAACCAACAACCTGTATCTTAGATCCCATTCCTACAAAATTACTTAAAGAAATTCTGCCCCTAATTGATAGTTCGTTACTTAACACAATCAATCTGTCATTATCATCAGGTTATGTACCACAGTCTTTTAAAATAGCAGTAATCAAACCCCTTCTCAAAAAACCCACCCTAGACCCAGAGGTTTTAGCCAATTACAGACCAATATCTAATCTCCCCTTCATGTCTAAAATCTTAGAAAAAGTGGTAGCCAATCAGCTGTGTGAGTTTCTCCAGGAAAATAATATATTTGAAGACTTTCAGTCGGGGTTTAGAGCCAATCACAGCACAGAAACAGCCTTGGCAAAAGTCACTAACGACCTTTTAATAGCCTCAGATCAGGGACTTGTGTCTGTCCTCGTTCTGTTAGATCTCAGTGCAGCATTCGACACAATTGACCATCAACTTTTATTACAAAGACTCAAACAGTTAATTAATATTAATGGAACCGCCCTTAATTGGTTTAAATCTTATTTTTCTGATCGCTCCCAATTCGTGCAAATTAATGATGAGACATCTGTGCGCACCAAAGTTAACCATGGTGTTCCACAGGGCTCTGTGCTCGGCCCAATTTTATTCTCATTATATATGCTTCCACTAGGAAACATTATCAGGACACACTCGGTAAATTATGCTATGCGGATGACACCCAGTTATACTTGTCAATAAAACCTGACCAAAGTAATCAATTAACTAAACTTCGAGCATGTCTCAAAAGGACATAAAAACCTGGATGACCCGCAATTTTCTCTTATTAAATTCAGACAAAACAGAGGTTATAATACTTGGCCCAAAACACCTTAGAGATAAATTATCTAACGATATAGCTGCGCTAGACGACATTGCCATTGCTTCCAACGAAACAGTCAGGAACTTGGGAGTGATCTTCGATCCTGATTTATCATTTAATAGTCACTTAAAACAAATTTCTCGGACTGCCTTTTTCCACTTGCGTAATATCTCAAAAATCAGGCATGTCCTTTCGCAAAAAGATGCAGAAAAACTAGTCCACGCCTTCGTTACATCGAGACTGGACTATTGTAACTCATTATTATCAGGCTCCAGCAGTAAGTCGTTAAAGACTCTACAGCTTGTCCAAAATGCCGCAGCACGTGTCCTGACAAGAACAAAGAAAAGAGAGCACATTTCTCCAGTATTAGCTTCGCTACACTGGCTTCCAGTTAAATCTAGAATAGAATTTAAAATTCTCCTCCTCACCTTCAAGGCCCTTAATAATATAGCGCCTTTTTACCTTAAAGAGCTGTTAATACCTTATAAACCAGCTAGAGCACTCCGCTCCCAGAATTCAGGCCTACTTGTCGTCCCTAAAGTCTCTAAAAGTAGAGTAGGAGCCAGAGCTTTTAGCCATCAAGCCCCTCACTTGTGGAATAATCTACCAATTTCAGTTCGGGAGGCAGACACCATCTGTTTGTTTAAGAGTAGGCTCAAAACCTTTCTTTTTGATAAAGCTTATAGTTAGAGTTAATTAGTGCGGCAGAACGTAACTTGTTCTAATTAATGACACATGACACACGGAGCTTCTTTTTCCAGCTTCTCCTTCCTCTTCTCCATCCCTAACTTCCCCGGAGTCCCTTTGCTTTATCACCCGCAGATCCAGGGCCTCTGTGGCCGCAACATGGATTGCTGTTTGTGGATTGCGCATCGGGGGTCGCAGTGGTGGACCCAGTGTGGCGGATTCTGTGTCGTGTGGGCTGATCGTGGTGCTGGTGGCGGACCCTGTGTCGCGTTGGCACTGGGTACAGGAGGTGGACCAGGGCCGCGGCGGTGGCTCGTGCTGGGTCCTGGTGGGCGGCGGTGGACGGTGACTGAGGACTGGAGTGGCCTCTGATCTGGATGGTGGATCGTGGTCCTGCTGGTTGCTGACCATGGACTGTAATTGCAGCGGGACTGCATCAATGCCGCTAAAAACTTTAATGATGAATGTTTTCTACACGTGGCATCTATTGCACTTCTGTCCGTCCTGGGAGAGGGATCCCTCACATGTGGCTCTCTCTGAGGTTTCTACTTATTTTTACCCTGTTAAAAGGGTTTTTAGTAGTTTTTCCTCACTCTTGCTGAGGGTTAAGGACAGAGGATGCCACACCCTGTTAAAGCCCTATGAGATGAATGTAATTTGTGAATATGGGCTATACAAATAAAATTTGATTGATTGATTGATTGATAAGCTCAGCTGCCTACATTTAGCAGTAACTTACACTTCAGAGTGTGCTACACAACAAGAAGTTCGCTAATGACTCTGATGCCAGGACTTTGATGAGAAGTTACTTGGTTAAGAGAGTTACTGGTGGAACGATTGGGAGACACTATATTATTTAAAGAATGTGGTTATAAGTTGTTATGTTGTAAATATCTATGATTTCACTTTCTGACCACTGTCTTTCCTGACTGACTGTGAGCCTACCACTAACTCATGCATCCTACTGAAACTAAACAACAAGTGATGAATCCTACTGGGAAGCCCCATCATCACTTCAACATTACCTCACCATTATCTGGCGTTTTGTGCAAACAAAGAAGTGATTGTATCATATGGACCAGTTAGAGACTAATCTTCATGACAATTAATAAATTTACAAATTAATTTTGTTTGTGATAAAAGACGATGATTTAAAATAGGACATCCCCTATGGCTATATGCCTATCAGGGTAAAGGAAAAAACAGTTGATGCAAAATTTGGAGAAATGGACAAACATATATATAATTTTTTTGAATTAAAAGACAACTTAATGTGTGCAATTTATGGGGATGGTGAGGGGGGTCACCACAGTGATTTAGGAATCATTCTGTTGGGAGATCCACATCCAAATATATCATTGTGAGTAAGTCTAGATTCTACCCTGGACGAAAGCATGTTAGATGGTTGTAATGACGTATCAATGGTCATATGATCTGATCAGAATTACCAACCTGTTGCCAGCTGGCCGAAGAATGAAAATGAAAAGGTTTATAGCCACTCCTTTTCTAATTTCAAAAGTAACACTATTCTTTATGTCTCTTTGTGAAGGTGAAGTGTGACCAGTATTGGCCCAGTCGAGGCACAGAGACATATGGGATGATTCGGGTGACCATGTTGGACACTGTGGAGCTGGCTACCTACAGCGTACGCACATTTGCCCTCTATAAGGTGAGAACTTTGTTCTGTTCAGCAAAGGAAGGACAGAGATCTGAGAGAGCACTAAAGCACATTGGTGAATCTATCTTCTGTCTACTAATACCAGAAATCTCTGTCTTTCTGTGTGTTCGTGCATGTGTTTGTATGTGCGTGTGCTTGAACAGAATGGCTCAAGTGAGAAGAGAGACGTCAGACAGTTCCAGTTCATGGCATGGCCTGACCATGGAGTGCCTGATTATCCCAGTCCAACGTTGGCCTTTCTTCGCAGAGTCAGGGCCTGTAACCCTCCAGACGCTGGACCAATGGTAGTTCACTGCAGGTAAATGTTTTTTCGTATCAACACAAAGGTCTTTAATATGCTTCAAACAAAGTGTGTGTCGGAGCATCAAACATGGAATCCCATTTCCTGTGGCATCCAGGGGTTTGTTCTGAAACCCTGTCTGGTTACCTGTATGGAGGTAAGACAGTAAATGTCATGCTGGGATTTATATAACTGATTGCAACACCATTTATCAGAGGGACTGCATGTTGGGTGCTCAGGGGTTTGCTAACAGGTGGTTTTTGAGCACTAATTATACTTTGAGGTCAGCTAATCAAAGGAATATTATCAATGTCAAAAGGTGAATAGAGAATTTACCATACTGCCAAAACAGGCTCCTTTGATGATCAACTCAACTTTCTTCATGTTGTTTGACAGTTCTATAAGTAGTGAGCTCTCTTGAGCTTCATGTGTTATAAAAAAGTGTTCATTTATTAACAACTTTTTTTGAAAGTTTTGTAGATTTTTGAACACCCAAACTACAATGTAGAGCACATATTTTTGCCATGGCCAAACAATCCTGCACATGTCTGTGTAGACCAACTTATAAAACTGCTCCAACTCAATCAATATGCCTGTTTGTTTCACATCAAGTTCTGGACAATACTTCCAAGATAAAATTGCTTAGGAGTGATAAATACAATTCTGGCTCTGTCCTTTGAACCAGAAACACCAAAACGTTATGAGTTTGTCCCTTACCTATGAACCATCTCTCCTCATTGGACATAGGCAACTACCAATCAGAGCATTGGAATTGGGTAAAGAACCAGAAAGCAATTGTCTGGAAGCACTTAAACGTGGTGTGTATTATATTTGGTTGAGGGTTATTTGTTCTTCCTCCAGTTTAATACTAATATAATAATCGATAGGTCAAGGTCACTGTGGCTTAAAGAAGGTTTACGTTTTTCTCGAACATGATATCTTAAGATCAGCTTGAGGGAATGTTTTTAAAATTTGATACAAACATTTACTTGGACTTGAAGATGAACTGATGAGTTGTTGGTGCGTGGAGGTCAAAAGTCAAAGTCTTTGTGATAAATCAGGACTGCTCATAGGGAATTTCATTGCATCTGGCATAACTGTGATTTCCCAAAACACATGTTTTACCTTGTACATGTAATATCTCAGGATCACCTCATGGGTATTGTTTCAAATTTGATCAACATGTTCTCTTGGACTCAAACATTAATGATTCGATTTTGGTTGTCAAAGGGCGAGGTCACAGTGGCCTCATAAAACATGTTTTTACCCTCTTGAATGTAATACCTCCAGACTGCCTTGAGTACATTTTTTTACTTTATCACTTGTCACTTGTACTCAAAGGTTCAGTGATTACCTTTTTGTGGTCAAAGGTAAAGGTCACAGTGACTTTATATGAATCTGGAAAACAAATTATGTTGAGGGAAACTGCACTAGTTGGTTAGAGGAGTACAACTGCAAACAGCAGTGCAGTATTTGTTGATATTTGTAAGATGAACTTTTTCTCTCTCAAAAGTAGCTGTCTTGCTTTGACTAATGTTCATTCTTCTGCTTGAAATACTTTGATGAGTTAGGATTAGATTGAAATTTCTTTCTGTGCTCTGTCAGTGCTGGTGTCGGGCGGACAGGCTGCCTCATTGTGATTGAAGCCATGCTGGAGAGGATGAAATATGAGAAGTCCGTGGACATTTATGGTCATGTAACGTGTATGCGAGCTCAGAGGAACTACATGGTGCAGACAGAGGAGCAGTACATATTCATCCACGAGGCCCTGCTAGAGGCTGCAATATGTGGCAATACAGAAGTCCCTGCACGCAGCCTCTATGCCCACATCCAGAAGCTCACCCACATCCCCCCTGGAGAGACCGTCACCACCATGGAACTGGAGTTCAAGGTACCTTTTGCTTGTCATTTTGTTTTTCGTTCAACAGCTATTATTCTGTCCGTGCCATGTTGTGTGAAAGTATAAGAAAAGATCTGATCTTAGAACAGGTGTCATTTGAATGTGTAGCAGTAACTTGGGGAACAACATCATTATGTACTTTTCTGTCATTAAAATAAAGAATAGAATTTGAACTTTGTCTAAAGTTTTTGTACACAAATCACAAAAGTCAGAAAGTGAGAGCAGGAAGTGCCTCTTCATGTTTTGGTTTGATGGTTTAGTTGACTGGGTGAGCATCACCTTCTGTCAAAACTTTCTTTGTATTTTTAGAGCAGTAATATCAACTTTGACTTACCAGGCTAGGCAAAACTAAACTAATCAGAAATGTCAAAAGTTGAACAAACTAAAAAAAGATAATCATCTTTTGAGGAAAATGTAGCTTCCTTTTACTTAGATTTTTTGTTTGGAGGTGTCCCATCTGCTAACATGGAATGGGTGAAATGAGTGAAGAATCCAAGTAATAATCAAATGTAAGAATGATATAAACCCACGGTC
The DNA here is from genome assembly GCA_038501795.1 of Pseudopleuronectes americanus. Lineage (NCBI taxonomy): Eukaryota > Metazoa > Chordata > Actinopteri > Pleuronectiformes > Pleuronectidae > Pseudopleuronectes > Pseudopleuronectes americanus. The sequence continues at coordinate 601,017 of CM076724.1, forward strand.
TGTGAAATAACATCCATTTCGGCCACTTTTCAATGTCAGCGTCCGTGAAGTATTCAACACCATGAAAGTGCGCTATGAAGTGGTGGGGGTGCCTGTTGGACAGCATTATATAGTGGAAGCTAGGGAAGATGAGTGATTTCCATCTTCAGATTGTTTAACAGGGATGAATTCTGTGAGAGCTTAACCTCTGAGCTCCCGATGACAGGAGGAGAGGCAAAGACTGTAAGAGTGATGAAGAGAGGGATGTCTGCCAGCCTGTAGATATGCTCCTACTGGGTTAGGCTGTCGGGGATAGGCTGCAGCACTCCACTATCCCAAACTGCTTGCTATGCAATAATTAGGCCACTGTGTATTTCTTTCACAACCACTTGCATCTTGACACTTGCCCTTGCAAGCAAAATTATCACATTAGCAACAAAAAGGAAAACACACTCAGTTTGGATTCAAAAAGTTATCTTCTCCTTAGTGGGTCATGCTTTTGCAGCAGCTTGTCTACTTCATCTCACAGTACATATCAGTGGATTTGTTTTGACTTGTATTCACAATGAGTTTTAACACACCACAGCATCAGGCATGTTTTTGATGTCAGAGAAGGAGAAAATCAACTTATAGTGCATAATTGTCATGCATCAATGAGTGTCAAAACCCTGTGCCCTTTAACAACCTTGTTCACCCACTGATTGTTTTAGCACTTTAAATTAGTTGAGGCAGATAGCAGAAACTGATCAGATGTCTGCTGAACATCAGAGACATATGAATCTTCCTCTCTATCTCCTCAGAAACTAGCCAACTCAAAAGCACATACCTCAAGATTCATCAGTGCCAACCTACCATGTAACAAGTTCAAGAACCGCCTGGTGAACATCATGCCTTTTGAGTCCACCCGCATCTGCCTACAGCCAATAAGAGGGGTGGAGGGCTCAGACTACATCAACGGCAGCTACATCAATGGATACAAGTGAGTATTATTAATATTTTATAAAGGTGAGCTGAAAAAAATATTAACCACAATGCAGAATGGGAAACACTGGGCCACACAGAGGTGACTGTGTATAGGGCAACTGTCTGTGGATGGTCGAACTACTGCAAAATAGAATGTGTTGAGCAGCTCCAGCAGTAATGAGTGAAGAGGTGAACCTGTTCTCTGGCAGCTGACACAGTCCAGGGTTTCACTGCCTCCAATCCTTTTGTATCAATCCATCAGTTGTCAAATACAAATTGGTCTCAATGCAGGCCTGTTAACTTTCCCCTTGCTTTCTCTCGTCTTAACATACGGTTTAGAAAAGATGACAAGCCATAGAAATGAACTGATGACTCCAGTATTTCTACTTTTTCACTGAAGAGGTGTCAATGTATACTTTTGTGTCGTTTAATCAGTAAAATATTATAGATACAGGTCAAATTTACATATTTTTCTTCAAAGGAGTAGTTCAACATTTGTGATTACAGTAATTATCTTTCTTGTTTATAAGCATAGAGGAAGACAAAAAAAAGTGTTAATCACAGATCTGGAGTCAGAACGTTGTTCGTTGCTTAGTATAAAAAACGAATGATTAAAACACATTTGGAGCTTTTGTTTGGACAACCAGGACTTGAACACACACACTGTTTTGTCTCCACATGTGGATCTGTTTGCAAAAGAAAAATCATTTACAGCAAATTTATGTATGTGTATATTCTTCATGTGTATGCATTAATATACTTGTATTAATATACTTGTGTGAAAGCTCAATAGGGAGGCTGGCTGATTTGCCAACATGTACTGGGCATTTTTACAATAATTTGAAAAACATTTCAGTGTACTAGCAAAGTAATGAATCAGGACTTCCACTTTTACTTGCAGCGAGGGTGGGTATATCTTGTTCTTGGCTATCATCACCTAATGAAGTCCCCTGGGCACCCCCACGTAAGGGAGAACGGAGAAGTAGGCAGGGCTGTCCTGTAATTCCTCAAAACCTCCTCTAGCAGTAATTAAAAGAGGGTGATTCTGCTCTGCGTTTAAAGTGCACAGTGAGGATTAGGACAGATTAATGTGAGGGGAAGATCATAATGATGATTAGTGGAGGTGTCCAGTGACCTCTCAGTATATCAACTGGAGTCAACTCAGTGCCTGTTCATGATGATGCAAAATCTAAAGTGTGACTGCAGCCTTCGACCGGTTTATCATTACCTCTACACAAGAGGAGGATTAAATAAAATGAACTCCCTTCTTAAACAATGTATTATCTTTTATAGCTCTCTCTAATGGCTCCCTGTAGAGGAGTCTATTAAAATATGCAACTGTGACACTGTTGATTTTTTTTTACGTGACAAAAGGAATATTTTTTCTTTATTCACTCATCTATGAACATGTGTGTATTATTCTTCTTTGGTCTGGCTATTGTTACAATTGGTTATTCCTTCATACAAATGATGGTAAGCATCAATTGGGTTAGGGTTAGGGTTGTATTAGCAGCTACACTGTTTTTTGGCTTGATTGCACAGAGGTCACAAATTATGCAATTCTCATATTCAACCTTCCATATCTGAACTTAAACAAACGTAAGCAGGGTCCTCTGCTCTTGGCCAGATCCCCCCTCATCATTCCACAGTGATTAGGCACAAGTGACAAAACAACCAGGTGCTGCAGCTCCAATAACATACAGCAGCAGCTTTGGTTCCTACATTTACATTTGCTTGTTGTTTTATGAACTGTTCAAATAGCATCCATAGGACACGGGCTGACAGACAAACAACAGCTCCTCCAGTCATCCCCAGCAAACACAAATCAAGAGCATTTCATGTAACTTGAGACACTGAGGCACACAGGTATGAGAGAATAACCTAAGCCGTGTGCTGCATGGCTCAACACTGCCACCTAGTGCTAGTGCTGTGCATTCTCCAGTGGATAGCCGAGGGCTCATTGAACAGCTGGGATAGCATCTGTCCTTTAACAGTGCTGTTAAAAAGGCTCTATGCTAAAGCAACCAATTCAAATATCAGTGCAACAGCTAACTCATCAAATCTATTGTTGACGTTGCATAACATTTTATTAAAAACACCTGATAGCTGCATCCAACAGTTATGGTATGTCATTGAAGCTATTTAAATGGGATGTGGTGTAGAGTAAATCCTGCTTGTGCTTGTGTGTTTGTTGTTGTGAAATGGCAAAAAATGCATCCTGGCAAATTTGGCAACCACCAAACAGAATATTTCTGTGAACACATGTCACATAGAATGTCTGCAGTTGTGCTGGACAGATAATGTCTGGACCTGATTCTCAGCTTTTGAAAGACATTAGTTAAAAAAATTAAGCTTTTGATAATTTAGGACACAGGCATCATTATTCATCTGCCATAATCTCTATTTTTGTTACAGTATGATGTCAGGCTGTAACAACAAATTGGCTGTTTCTGTTCCAATTTGCAGGCAGCAGAAAGCATACATGGCCACCCAGGGCCCGTTAGCTGAGACCACAGAGGACTTTTGGAGAATGTTGTGGGAACACAACTCCACCATTGTAGTGATGCTCACCAAGCTCCGTGAGATGGGACGGGTAAAACATCACAGTCACACCTTATACTTCTCATTGAGTGTGAACCAATATCACATAAAATTTACTAAAATTGAAGCCTGAAATTGTATCAACACATTGAATGTACTGGTTTTATAAATTTCATTATTTTCTTGCATTCGCCATTTTTGGCTTTTGTGTGCACACACACTTTTACTATGAATACTCAAAGCTTTACAGTACAGTTTAACCATTCACCCAGTCACACAAACATTCATACAGTACTTATCTCCTATGAGGGGCTCAATATCTTGCCCAAGGACACTTCAGCATGCAGATGGGGAAGACCCTTACTCTTCCGTAAATGAGGCCAAAAGACCTGCATCAATGCTTAACACAAACCTATAAGGCCTATAAATAAGAGGCATATATGAAAATTGGCTATACAAATACAGTTTTATTAGTGATGGATATAATGAGCATGTTGTCACACAAATATGATCTATTCATCATCCCTGAATGTATCTACACATTATTACATACATGTGCAGTGTATAAAGTCCTAATTTATACACAAATAATGACATAAATGCAGGACAAGTAATGACTGTGACTGCTGCGACAGTGTGCTTACTGCTTACACAATGACACAGAGTTTGGGGCCCTAACAGCTTATTTTTACAGGTAAATCTAAACTTGCCCTCACTCCTTGTGTACCTGAACAACTGTTGCTTGCACAACATGAATCTGCTGCCTTGTCTTACAGTCTTGTTTTATGTCCTGCTTAAATGCACCATGTCGTGATTTGTCTTCTCTGTTCATTCTTTAGGAAAAGTGCCATCAGTACTGGCCTGCCGAGCGTTCTGCGCGCTACCAGTACTTTGTTGTGGACCCAATGGCTGAGTACAACATGCCTCAGTACATCCTGAGAGAGTTCAAAGTCACAGATGCCAGGGTAAGTTCACATCAGGAAGAAATTTGGCTTCAACTTAGCTAACTTTACCTGGAAAGGAAATTGACGCCACTCAGGCCATTATTTTATAACCTGCTCGCAGAGTGACACTTTCATTGCATGCCAAGGTTCCTTTTTCCTTCTGTGTATTTAGCATGTTGTCATTTGGGCTGTGGGTTTACCACAAATTTGTTGATGCTGTACAAACAGCATCCCTGCACACATTTAAAGCAGAAATCTGCCACTTTGTCCTATCAATCAATCAATCAATCAAATTTTATTTGTATAGCCCATATTCACAAATTACATTCATCTCATAGGGCTTTAACAGGGTGTGGCATCCTCTGTCCTTAACCCTCAGCAAGAGTGAGGAAAAACTACTAAAAACCCTTTTAACAGGGTAAAAATAAGTAGAAACCTCAGAGAGAGCCACATGTGAGGGATCCCTCTCCCAGGACGGACAGAAGTGCAATAGATGCCACGTGTAGAAAACATTCATCATTAAAGTCTTTAGCGGCATTGATGCAGTCCCGCTGCAATTACAGTCCATGGTCAGCAACCAGCAGGACCACGATCCACCATCCAGATCAGAGGCCACTCCAGTCCTCAGTCACCGTCCACCGCCGCCCACCAGGACCCACCACGAGCCATCGCCGTGGCCCTGGTCCACCTCCTTTACCCAGTGCCAACGCGACACAGGGTCCGCCACCAGCACCACGATCAGCCGACACGACACAGAATCCGCCACACTGGGTCCACCACTGCGACCCCCGATGCGCGATCCACAAACAGCAATCCATGGTGCGGCCACAGAGGCCCTGGATCTGCGGGTGTTAAAGCAAAGGGACCCCGGGGAAGGGGGGGGGGTTAGGGATGGAGAAGAGGAAGGAGAAGCTGGAAAAAGAAGCTCCGTGTGTCATATGTCATTAAATAGAGCAAGTTACGTTCTGCCTCACTAATTAACTCTAACTATAAGCTTTATCAAAAAGAAAGGTTTTGAGCCTACTCTTAAACAAACTGATGGTGTCTGCCTCCCGAACTGAAATTGGTAGATTATTCCACAAGTGAGGGGCTTGATGGCTAAAAGCTCTGGCTCCTACTCTACTTTTAGAGACTTTAGGGACGACAAGTAAGCCTGAATTCTGGGAGCGGAGTGCTCTAGCTGGTTTATAAGGTATTAACAGCTCTTTAAGGTAAAAAGGCGCTATATTATTAAGGGCCTTGAAGGTGAGGAGGAGAATTTTAAATTCTACTCTAGATTTAACTGGAAGCCAGTGTAGCGAAGCTAATACTGGAGAAATGTGCTCTCTTTTCTTTGTTCTTGTCAGGACACGTGCTGCGGCATTTTGGACAAGCTGTAGAGTCTTTAACGACTTACTGCTGGAGCCTGATAATAATGAGTTACAATAGTCCAGTCTCGATGTAACGAAGGCGTGGACTAGTTTTTCTGCATCTTTTTGCGAAAGGACATGTCTGATTTTTGAGATATTACGCAAGTGGAAAAAGGCAGTCCGAGAAATTTGTATTAAATGACTATTAAATGATAAATCAGGATCGAAGATCACTCCCAAGTTCCTGACTGTTTCGTTGGAAGCAAGGGCAATGTCGTCTAGCGCAGCTATATCATTAGATAATTTATCTCTAAGGTGTTTGGGGCCAAGTATTATAACCTCTGTTTTGTCTGAGTTTAATAAGAGAAAATTGCGGGTCATCCAGGTTTTTATGTCCTTGAGACATGCTCGAAGTTTAGTTAATTGATTACTTTGTTCTGGTTTTATTGACAAGTATAACTGGGTGTCATCCGCATAGCAGTGGAAATTTACCGAGTGTGTCCTGATAATGTTTCCTAGTGGAAGCATATATAATGAGAATAAAGTTGGGCCGAGCACAGAGCCCTGTGGAACACCATGGTTAACTTTGGTGCGCACAGATGTCTCATCATTAATTTGCACGAATTGGGAGCGATCAGAAAAATAAGATTTAAACCAATTAAGGGCAGTTCCATTAATTTTAATTAACTGTTTGAGTCTTTGTAATAAAATTTGATGGTCAATTGTGTCGAATGCTGCACTGAGATCTAACAGAACGAGGACAGACACAAGTCCCTGATCTGAGGCTATTAAAAGGTCATTAGTGACTTTTGCCAAGGCTGTTTCTGTGCTGTGATTGGCTCTAAACCCCGACTGAAAGTCTTCATATATATTATTTTCCTGGAGAAACTCACACAGCTGATTGGCTACCACTTTTTCTAAGATTTTAGACATGAAGGGGAGATTAGATATTGGTCTGTAATTGGCTAAAACCTCTGGGTCTAGGGTGGGTTTTTTGAGAAGGGGTTTGATTACTGCTATTTTAAAAGACTGTGGTACATAACCTGATGATAATGACAGATTGATTGTGTTAAGTAACGAACTATCAATTAGGGGCAGAATTTCTTTAAGTAATTTTGTAGGAATGGGATCTAAGATACAGGTTGTTGGTTTAGAACCTGAGATTATTTTGGTAAACTGATCACAAGTGATCAGAGAGAAGCTGTCTAAATAATGGTTAGGATTCTCAGCCATTTCTGAGATTTCTGTTATTGGGAGGGTATTAGTGCCAATTGAGGGCAGGAGATTGTTGATTTTATTTCTAATGGTTAGAATTTTATCATTAAAAAAGGTCATAAAGGTATTGCTATTTAGGGATGGAGGAATACTGGGTTCGGTGGAGGTGTGACTCTCTGTCAGCCTGGCTACAGTGCTGAAGAGAAACCTGGGGTTGTTTTTATTCTCTTCTATTAGTTTTGAATAGTAGGCTGCTCTTGCTTTGAGGAGAGCCTTTTTATATTCTTTAACACTATTCTTCCAGTCTATGAGGTTTTCAACATGGTTGCTGGAGCGCCACTTCCTTTCTAGTTTTCTTGATAATTGTTTTAACTCATTTGTCTGGGAATTATACCACGGAGCTAATTTACCATGTTTGACATTTTTCTTTTTTAGAGGCGCTATTGAATCTAATGTTAATCGTAATGAGTCTGCAGAGCTATCGACGAGTCGGTCGATCTCAATGGAGCTCGGGTTTTTAAAGAATTTGTTCTTTATATCTACGGATAATACGGGTTTAAATGTAATTGGAATTATTTCCTTAAATTTAGCTACAGCACTATCAGGTAGACATCTAGAAAATGAGTTTTTTATTGGTGGCATATATTCATTTATTGAAAAATGGAAGGTTATTAAATTATGGTCTGATAGAACTGGATTGTGCGGGAGGACTGTTAAATGTTCAATTCCGACGCCGTACGATAATATAAGGTCAAGTGTGTGGTTACAACAATGAGTCGGTTGGTGCACACACTGACTGAAACCAATTGAGTCTAGTATTGAATTAAATGCTACGCTACGGTAATCTTTCTTATTGTCAACATGGATATTAAAGTCACCAACAATAATAATTTTATCGCTCTTTAGGACTAAGTTTGATAAAAACTCAGGGAATTCCGTTAAAAATTCAGTATAAGCCCTGGGAGGATGGTAAACTACAGCAAATATGATTGGCTGTTGGTGTTTCCTGGATTGGCGTGGAAGACTAAGAACCAGACATTCAAATGATTTGTAGCTTAGGTTAAGTTTAGGTTTTGGATTAATTGATAGACTGGAGTTAAAAATAGCAGCAACTCCACCTCCTCGCCCAAATTCTCTGGGAACCTGTGCATTTATATGACTGGGGGGAGTAGATTCATTTAGACTGACATATTCATCAGGATGCAGCCACGTCTCAGTGAGGGACAATACATCTAGGTTGTAGTCAGAGACTAGTTCATTAACTAAAAGAGCCTTAGTTGATAGTGATCTAATGTTTAAAAGACCACATTTAAAAGTCTTAGTTCCCTGTGTTGTTGCAGAGGTTGTTTTAATTTTTATTAGATTTTTGTGTGGAGTTCTCGCTCTGTTATTGTTTAATTTAAATAATTTAATCGGACGGTGGACAGACACAATCTCTATGGGGTTGCGTGACTGATCCAGAGGGAGCGCAGAGAAGTGTTTAGCACTGCAGCTCTGCTTCCTGGTCCCAACTATGGGTTGTCATGTTATAGACTTTGTAATATTCCTAGATAAGAGAGCTGCTCCATCCCAAGTGGGATGAACGCCGTCTCTCATAACAAGACCAGGTTTTCTCAAAAAAGTTAGCCAATTATCTACAAAGCCCACACCGTTTACAGGACACCACGTCGACAGCCAGCGGTTAAAAGACAACATGCGGCTAAACATGTCATCGCCTGTTGTATTAGGGAGCGGGCCAGAGAAAACTACTTTGTCTGACATCGTTTTAGCAAAAGCACACAACGACTCAACATTAACTTTAGTGATCTCCGACATACGAAGCCGGGAGTCATTGCTGCCGACGTGAATTACAATTCTATTGTATTTACGTTTAGTTTTAGCCATTAACTTAAGTTTAGATGCGATGTCGCCGGCTCTGGCCCCTGGGATACAATTAACTATGGTCGCTGGTGTCGCTACCCTGACGTTTCTCAGAACCGAGTCGCCAATAATCAGAGTTTGTTTATCAGCGGGTGCCTCGCTGAGTGGAGAGAATCTATTTGAAACGTGAGCTGGTGGCTCTTTAATCATGGGCTTTTTAAGACTAGCACTATGCCCCCTCCGGACCGTCACCCAGCTGCCCTGGGCTCCCTGCTGCACGGGACTAGTCAGGGGACTGCTAGTTGAAGCTAAGCTACGTCCTAAGCTATGTGCTATGCTAGGTGGCTCCGACGCTAGCGGAAGCCGGCTAACTACAGCTAACGGAGTTTCTAAGCTGCGGAGCCGAGCTTCTAAGTCACTAAGCCTCGCCTCCATCGCTACCAACACACTACATTTATTACAGGTACCACTACTGTTAAGTGAGGCAGAGGAGTAAGTAAACATAAGACACTCGGAGCAAGAGAGAGCAGTGGAGGGAGAGAGAGAAGACATCGCTGATATAGAGCTACGAGGGTGAGCTCACACAGAATCACTAAGAACGCTAGAGTATGGGTTGTTATGTGTGGGTGTTTAACTACAGACCGGTGATTTTAGCCGTAGTGTTACAGAGTTTAGCGGAGGAGCTACCTGCATGTACTTCAGGGCTTGACATAAACCACTGCTTCATGACCCAGTCTTCCTTCTTTGTTATGAAACTGTTGTAGTGGTCGAAATGTTGATGTGAAAGTTAAACTCCAATCGGGTTCATCACATTTATCCAGAATAAACGGGACAGATGCTGACAGCTCCAAAAATAGACAATTTATTTATTTATGAGATATGATTCTGAGATAAAAAGTCTCATTAAACAGTACCAATTGTGAATGAGAGCAACACAGTAGCAAGGTTGGAAACGTGCAACACATGGATAACTGATAGCTCACTTCATAAGGGAAAAGATAAAGGCTCTGGGTCCAAGGTCTCTTGTGGGAAACAATCACGGCAGAATTTAATAATCCTAACACAGGTGCATTTGCAAAAACTGGATTATCCCTTCGAGCGTTATTATACCATAAACCAATAGAGGAGGGTCTGTTATTTACAGTGCCAAAAAGTCACAAATCTGAGGCAGCCCCTTAATTCATTAAAATAGGATGGAGTCCCACGGCATCCTTATTGTCTTGGCGACAAGTGAATTATCGTTCCCACTTGTTTGTGTGTACACGCTGACAAGAGGAGATAACTGCGTGCCTATAATGGCATGCTGATAATGTCTCACACACAAAAACACACACACACACACACTCACACACCCACAGCTGTGCCCTGGGCTCCCAACACTTGGCGTCCACACCTGCTGACCCAACTACACTTCCTTACAGGACCAGCAGTGGAGAGAAGGCGAGTGCTACCACTGGTGTCCCTAAATAATTTTCCCCGACTCCCAATGTCTTTCTGTGAAATTAGAGCTGTGATCTTTCATCAACCATGACATATAAACATATATTACTAAAATAAATGAAATGAATAAATAAAAGAAAATATTTTTTTAAAGCTGTGGAAGAAATTATATTCAGACTACTAAAATTATCCTGTTTTAGGTAAAGTCATCTGAGAATTTTATTTAGAATCAACCCCATTACAATGAGGAGGTTCACACCAGCTGCACACAGCAGAGATGATGAACTTCATCAAATATAAAGTTTGAAAGGTTGTCTGCACTTTAAAGCTCTCATGTGCAAATGGCAAACCCTTAGTGACCTGAAGTGGTCACACAAAGCATGGATATTTGCATTTAGATGTATTCAGGCCAGGACTTTAATCATAGATGTGAAGTTTGTTGCAGATTGGATAATGTACACTGAATTTACAACAACTTCCTCTTTCATGGCAAAACATACAAAATTTGAAGATTGCACCAAACAAAATACCACTTAATCCAAATTAGCTAACTATCTCATGTAAAACATTCAGGGGCTGCACATTGGGGCACTTTTGAATCAATTGCATGAGTGAAAACCATTTCACACGTAAATTCGTTGTACATCAGAATTTTGTCTTATTCATTATGCGATTGATTCGGAGAATATAAAAGATCTCTTACTTAAATAACCAGAATTATCAAAGTAAGGCAGGATTAGCATTTAGCCACTTAAATACCCCTGATGAGGCTCAAAACAACAAACACACTACAACAATTTTAAATATTTGTTAAAAGCAGCCATATTCACATTAAAGCTGTTTACATAGGGGATTCTATATTTTGAATTGAAGTTAGATAAAAGACTTCAAAGCTGAGGACTTGAAGGTTAATAAGAGACATTATGACATCATCAAGGTTTTATTCTCGCTGAAAGATCAGATCCAAGTCATACTAACATCTCACAGTTGTGTAGTGGAATGCAAAGCTAACTGGAATAACACATAAAGGAGAATGTGGAGGGATGAGAAACTTAAAGCAGTTATGAGTGGAAGGATATTACAATGATTTTTACGCAACAGTAGCAAATAAGGAATATACCAAATATATTATAATTTACTTTGGTTAACTTACAGATTACAATAACTATATAATTACTACTTTTTCACTTTGAGACAGTACAATACAGTCTTCATAACAAAAAGGGCCATAAAATGATCAATGCTGAAGAATGAATGTCAAAGGTTCACTGCACATTTTAGGGCAGGTTTTATGTAGTTCCATGAATCTAGTGTTTCTTGGATACATGGTTTGGTTATTTCTTGTATAATAGTCAGTGAGGAACTTTGTAAAGGTAAATGCGAATAAAAAAAAATGGTGTTGTTATTTTGTGTTGTCAATTTTATTTGAAAATACAGAATATGATGTGAAATTGTACCCGCTATATCGTATGTGACAATTAAAACACAGTGGTCTGGAGGTGAAATAAAAACTCTCCAGTCTGAATTATTAAAATGATGGTTAACAGTATAGTAAAACTTTATTAACCTCACACTGGGATCTGCTTCATCTAACAGGAGGGGGCTGTAGAGTTGTGTTTGAGTTACTTACAGTATCCGTGTCCTTTATGTTTGTCAGGATGGTCAGTCGAGAACCATCAGGCAGTTCCAGTTCACTGACTGGCCAGAGCAAGGAGTGCCTAAAACTGGGGAGGGATTCATTGACTTTATCGGCCAGGTCCATAAAACTAAGGAGCAGTTTGGACAAGACGGACCAATCACTGTTCACTGCAGGTAACTGTGTGCCTGTGTGTTTGTTTGGATGTTTGTGTGTGTGACCTTTATTGAGAGAGCGACAGAGAGCAACAGGAGTGAATTTTCGTAAGCATGAACAAGAATGAACATGAGCAGATTAGTTTCATATTTAGTCTTTATTAGTAATTAAAAAGGACTTGGGAATATTGTATGATGTGTGCAGCCCTTTAGATTTGGTCAAAACTCTTACAGTTGACATTTGGATGCCTGATTTTATTTGTATTAAGTCCTGTTAAAAGTCCATTGAAGTAGTCAAATTTACTGAAGATAAAGCATGAATATGTTTTGTGTGATACCCATTTTCTTTTAGGTGAGAGTTAACGTGAGTCGCTCATCTTTACTCCCAAACACAATTGCTTCATTTTTTTCTTTGTTGAGTTTTTGAAAATTTTGGGACGTCCAAATATTGATTGTTTTGGGGGATGGATTATATCAATTTGATGAAAGAGCTGGATAAATCTGAGTGTCGCCTGCATATCAAGGGTTGGCAAGTATATTGCTGTGAATGATATAGCCAAGTTGAAGGATGTATAGAGTGAAAAGTGAAGAGGTCCCAGAATTGACCCTTGATAAACACCACAGGTTAAGGGCAAACATTTTAAAGATCAATATAATTAAAAGCAAATTCATATGAAATAATTCTTGAGTTGTTTCTTAAAACTATAAACACAAGAATGTTTGATGTATGATGGCAATTTGTTTCTAACCTTTGGTGCATAGCAACAGAAAGCAGCTTCCCCAAACGTTTTCAAAATAGTTATTGACCAAGAATGGAACCCTGTGGAATGCCGAAAAGCTTATCATGAATTTGTGAAACATGGTCACGGACGCTAACACGTTATCTCCTATCAGTAAGGTATGTTTCGAACAGTTTAGAGCAGTGGTCCCCAACCCCCGGGCCGTGGGTCATTTGGTACCGGGCCGCACAGAAAGAATAAACAAAATAAATAAAAATTAAATTTTTTCTGTTTTATCTATTATCCGGTCATTTTTCAAAATAAAACACCGTTTTATTTTGAAAAACCGGATCCTCTCCTTTATGACTCATGCTTTACGCATTTCAAGACGCTTGTCTCGGTCACGTCACTTTTTCGCTGAACACAAACCAACACTGTATTTGTCGGACCCATTTGTCAACAAACCAGGTGACTCCAGCATGTCTGTTTAAGAAGAAGATCAGCTGCTGGAGATCGCAAATGACGGCGGCCTTAAAAGTATGTTTGAGAAAACAACTCTGCCGGTGTCCTGGATAAAGTCATGGCAGAATACCCTGAGATCGCCTCAACAGCACTAAAAACTCTGCTGCCATTTCCGACATCATATCTGTAGTGACATCGGTGGAATTGTTTTAAATTAACAAATTAATTTTTTATTTTAAAAAATCAAAAAAACTCTCCAAATTTCGTTAAATAAAAAAGAAATCTACTGCTGTCCCCAGAGGCCGTACCAGAGGGACTCCGTAATGAGGCTCCGTAGCCACACCTTGACAGCCGGTCCGCGAAAATATTGTCTGACATCCAACCGGTCCGTGGCACAAAAAAGGTTGGGGACCACTGGTTTAGAGCTGTGCTTGTCATACCAATCCAACTTTCAAGTCTGTGTAAAAGGATTTTGTGATCTACTGTGTTGAATGCAGCAGGTAAGTGGAGGAGCATCAGGATAGATGACATTTTCAACGTCTTTGGAAAGATTCAGGAAACTCTTCACATTTTATTGTGAGTCAGGACATGTATATTCAGATATATGAGATATTCTATACAACCTTTTATTGTGCTATCTATGATCAGTTAAAAATACAATAACAGTGATCTAACAGGTTAGTGTCAAATATGTTTTTAACAAAAATATCTACACTTTTGGGGATCACTAAATCTAGTTTCTGGCCATGGTTGTGTTGGCTTGGCCATGGTTGTGTTGGCTTGGCAATATGTTGAGTTAAATCCAAACAGTTCAGAAGTTGCATGAAGTCAATGTCCTGACAGGAGGTGCCATCAATACGCAGATTAAAATCAACATGATGATCCTATCATGGTTAATTTAACATAGTGACAGCAGCAAAGACAATTCTGATAATATATAGTCCCTGCCTTCCAAATATGATTTTAACCATTTTATTTTTTTAAACCAACCCAGTTTACGAGTTTTTGTAAATGTTAAATGTCATCCACAGAGTCAAAGTCTGCACTTACAATTAGCACCAAAAGTGATGTTTTCGCGAGTGTGTTTCATCTAAATTGTAAAAATTGTTTGTTTTTTTCCCTTTATATTTAAATACTTTGTATTTATATCGGGAGAGGGTCCTCTCTATGGAGGCCGCCAAGTTTTTTAAAGTAGTCCAAACTGCACAAACTATACACCTTTTGAGTTTTTATGACAACTAAAGGCTACCACAGGTTCTCTTTCATGTTTGGAAGAGGGGTTAGGTGAGGGGTGTTCAGCTTCAACACGCAACTTCACCACTATATGTCACTAAATTCTACAAAATGAACCATTAACTAATTCACAAGTAGTTTGGCCCTTAATAACACACTCTGGTTCCCTTTTCTCAAGCTCTCTGTCTCTGCTCCATTAATAGTGGAGTTATTTGTACAGTATCTGCATGATGTGTCATATAAGCTCTGTGTGAATGTGTGTGAATCGGTGACTTGTGTTTTAAAGTCCTTTGAGTGATCAATAAGATTAGAGAAGTGTTGTACAAATATGCTGCATTTACCATCCTACAACTGAATAGGCAGAACCGGTGCATTAGAGATAACCTCCATTATTAGCAACATGTTACCCATCACTTAAGAACATGCTCTGTTCATTGATGGCATGCTATGACTTTGATTTTTGATGAACTTGAAAAAGAACTAGTGAAGGTCCTGACCATTATCTGAACCTGGTTTAATCCAAATTGAATTAAACGGCCTGCATATTGCTGTGACAGAAAGACAGACGGACAAACAGACAGATTTCAACAATTCCAATACACCCACCTGCTCTAAGAATAATAAGGGCTTCATAATGATATATATGACAAATAAAAATCTAAAATGTTTGCACAAAAAACTAGTCAATGGTGAATACGTGTCATGTTCAATATCTTAATAGTACTATGGGGCTACAGTGCTACGGAAAAATCATCTTTGTAACAAGGGTCTAATATTGTGTGCCAATTAGTGCTGGTGTTGGGCGGACTGGTGTGTTCATCACCCTGAGCATCATCCTGGAGAGAATGAGGTACGAGGGAGTGGTCGACCTCTTCCAGACTGTCAAGATGCTCCGCACTCAGAGGCCAGCCATGGTGCAGACAGAGGTATGATATTCTGCTGCTGGACAGCACGAGAAACATAACTTAACAAAAAATGCAAGAGAACGTTGTGTTAATAACCAGAAAATCAGAATATCTCCAACTTACAATTTGACCAACATATTATTTTCTTATTAGGAACAGTACCAACTGTGCTACCGGGCTGCTCTGGAGTATCTGGGAAGCTTTGATCACTATGCAACATAACCCTCACCCAGAAGGAATTGGTGTCTCCTCTGAGCCATATTCGCTCAGCCATCAGTCCCTTTGGCCTGATGTGGAGGTTACAGAGGACTGTGTGTGTGTGTGTGTGTGTGTGTGTGTGTGTGTGTGTGTGTGTGTGTGTGTGTGTGTGTGTGTGTGTGTGTGTGTGTGTGTGTGTGTGTGTGTGTGTGTGTGTGTGTGTGTACAGGGGAGGAGAAGAGAGAAAGCTGGACAACCTCCCGTGGACTAGTACCATGATTCTGCCACAGACCCAACACCAAAACCTCTCAGAATCCAACCCTGAATGACCTTTATCCATGCCTCATTCTCCTATCACTTCCTGACCTGCCTCTTCCCAATAGCAAAAATATGTTTCTGCTATTATCATTTATATTCACTATTACTATGTTTATATTAATATTTAGAAATTATTTTGTAATCACTTACTCTGGTTATTATGTCTTAATCTTTTAATTATTTTTGTCAGCACTACGAACATGTATTTTCAAGATGCAAGTTATTTGAGCGTATACTCACAGCTGCTAACGATTATATTTTCTACCATAGATATGATAGTCAAATGTTATCATTGCTGCATTGGCCCTGTTCAGAGGAAAATGTGGCTTTGAATTCCAGTCTTTACGTCACATCTATGATGATGGGGATAATTTGTCATAAACTCATGACGATTCACAGCTGAACAACTGCTGGTAGAAATATTCGAATGACTTTCTCAGCTGTCTGAGATCTGGAGAAAATAGAAATGTGAAGATGTGGCACAGCCCTTTTGTGAAATCAAAAGGGGTTAGGTTAGGAATTCCCAAGACCTCAATTTGTGACAAGATGTTTTCTTATGAGAACATTCAGTAACCATTTAATGCTAAATCTAAATCACTCTGTTTTAGATCATAAACCTTGATACATACGGCTGACTCCATACTACATATATTTTCATTTTTGTCAACTAATCCTAAAATACAACCATCAGTGTCGATCATACCAACTTTCTGACGTAAAAAATGCTTTCTGTGGCTCTCTGCGCCAAAATATTCCTGTTGGGAAAATACACTTTTTAATCCTATAAAGGGTTCAGTAATTTGCTGTAAAGCTTGACATGGTTGGGAAAACAGTTCATTTGTTGGAGACTATTTTCAAAAGCAAAGTAATTCACATGTGGTGCTGTAGTGAATATTTGAGGCTGCAGGGTGGGTCAATGATGAGTCTAAGTTACTACAGTATATGTTCATGGTAATGAAAAATATCTCACCCAATGCTTTAGTGTGTCTCACTAATAGTCTTTGGAAATAATGAGTGACATTTTTCACCAGTTCACTGTTGGTTTGAGTCAGGACTTGTTGGCACATTCAGAATATCATCTAAATTTTCCCTAAAACAAATCCCCAATTTTGTTCAAAAAGATTGCTGCCCCGAATCTGAGAATTGCCATATTTTTAAAACCATTCCAGTATTTACAGTGAGTTTAGTATAAATTAACAATTTCGGCATCACTATTAGGTCATATGAAAATTTCACAATTTAAGTATGAATGTCAAACTCAGCAATAGCCACAAGTATCTCAGCCAAACAGATTTTTATGTTTAGAAAACACTGTTTCACTATCATACAGTGATTTTCTAACCTATTGGTGGATCTCTGGCTTTACTGGATGAAATGACAAAGTCTTGACATGATCTGTTTTCTATTTGTTAATAAAAAGGAGAAAAATTTCCTACAAAATGTTGTTGTTAATAAAGTTGAATAACTGGGTTTGTTATATAAAAGTTCTCTTTCACTTCTTAACTCTGTGACAATCTGGTGATACTTTTAATTCATTGGTTCCTTGAATGTCTGAAGGGGTACGGGACTGTAAAAAGTTTGGAAACCACTCCTTTAAGTGAAACTAAGTGGACCAGTGGGCCTGTTTGCTTATTCTAGGAAAATGTGACAGTAAAAAGAAGAAAAAGCTTTCTAATATAAACATGCTCTCTTCCCCCTCCCCCTTTTGTTTTTCTTTTGTTGCCTTTTAAGATAGTATAATGATTTCAAGCTGAACAAATCCTAGTGAATTATCTACCAGCGTATCAGGATATTTCAAACTCTAGAATAAGTTGTTGACTGTCAGAGAATCAATTTTATAAACTATTCCTGCAGGATGATTTATCATCCTACATCATTCCAGCACGACTCCTTTACAACAGAAACATATCAAATTTTTCTAATGAACATGTTATTAGAGCCATGCTGTGTTGCGTAGTAAGAGACTTTATTAAAATAAAATTTGGAAAATCCCATTGTATTTTTTGCTTAAGTCTATAAATAAACTAATGAAGAGCAGCAGTACAAAGGAACTTTAAAGGTTCAGTGTGTAGAATTTAGTGAAATCTAGGGGTGAAGTTGCATGTTGCAGCTAAATACCCCTCACGCCACCCTCCCCTTCCAAACATGAAAGAGAACCTGTGGATCCCTCAGTTGTTTTATAAATTCAAATGTTTTTAGTTGTCCAGTCTAAGCTACTGTAAAAAAAAACATGGCGGTCTCCTTAGAGAGCACTGTTTTCAAAACAAAGTATTTCACCTAAATCATACACACCCACCCCCACTTACCCATGAACGACCTGGAGAAAATGGGGGCAAAGTTGAGGCTTACAAAAAGTTTGCTGTACTCTGCACATTCAATACATTGCAGCCTCATTTCTTATACTGTGTAAGAATGCACCAAGAGCTGTTGGCTTTGTCACTATGTGCCTCACTTCCTAGAGTGTGTAAGATGCGAGGTAGAGCCTTCAGGTACAAAAGTTATAGACAGTCAATACTATGGAGGCGCTGAAGTCCCAAAAGATTCTATTTTTTTACGTTTAGCGCACAAGTTATCATATTTTGGTAGCAAGTTACTATCTTGTGCGCACAATATATTTATTTTATGGGAACACCAAATTTATTTTAACAGGATGTTTGTGTTGTATTAGTCAGATCCAGACAGCCACCAGATTTGAACCATAGCGTGGAGAAAAGTCAGTAAATCAAGTTTAATTTTCACCTGGGAATGTCACACAATGAAGTTATTGTTGCTCCTGCACATAGATACAAGATTGTCAGCAATCAGTTGCTGCGCACATTGAAAGATAACAGGCTCAGTGAGGGAAGGAAGGATTACTTTTCAATCATACTACTTGAGAAATGATCACACTCTTAAAAGCTATGAACGCAACTTAGAGTCAAAGAATCGGCCAGTCATGTTTTCAGTACGCACAAATTCATATAACCTTATTTTTATTGATCCCACAAGAAACTGTGGTAACTTGTTCCCACAGATAATAACTAACTCGTCTTTTGGGACTAAAGGGGCACCGATCAATTCCTCTCTAGAACAACATTTATAAAATGAAAATGCTTGGCACTCAGAACCTGGTGGAGCTTCATCGATCAGCTGAACTCTGAAACGAAAACACAGAAGAGGCATGGGCTGGAATACACAGCAATGTTATTGGATGGGCTGGAAAAGAGGCCGCTATGATTGGCTGGATGAACCACCGAACCCCTCCTCTGAGTTCATTGTAAACAAACACACACTGAGCATGCGTCACTGGAATAATGGAGGACTGTTTCCTCCACTCGGACTGATGATGTCTATGTTTCTACTCTTACTACCTGTGAGCTGAGAAATAAACATCCCGTCGACATTTCAGTGTGTGTAAGTTGATGTTTGATGGTGTAGAACTGCTTTGATTGTTGAAGAGCAGGAGCGCCCCTGTGTTTGTGCGCGAGAAAGTGAAGCACAGTGTTTGCTAGTAGGTTAGCTGAGAGCGCAGGCAGCTGTCACAACCCTGTCCCCGCTGCTTCTACTTTCTATAAACTATTATCCGGTTTTACAAGGCCACTCACAATGTCTGCTAATGCTATTTACTTGCCGTTTAATACTGAGTGTGACAGTAGTTTGGGTTTTGTTTACTACACTTTTAGTCGGAGAAAAGCTATCTCGAAGTTAGCATGTAAGCTAGCGGACAAGCTAAATATTTCTTTCGGGAAGCAGGGCTGTGAGTGGGCCACCGTGTTTGACAGACGCCAGATTCACACAATCAGAGACGGAGGGCTGTAGCAGTTCGGATTCGCAACCCTTCCCCAAATGTCCACGGTTACTTCGGAGTTTGCTATTGTTGGTTTGGGGTTTGGCAGCTAAAAGCTAAAAGTTGCGTCTGTTTCGCGAGACTGTTGAAGGCAGTCCCAGGCACATCCCAGAATGTTGTCGTAGTTACGTAGTTGTCACGATTATTGTAAAAATAACTGACTGTTCTGTATTATTATACTAGCATGTGCATTGATCATTTTGGATCAAGTTGTTCGTGTTTTCATAAATAGATTAAAAGTGTCATTCAGGTGTGTGGTGCTTATTGAGCTTGAATTGTTCTAATATGTTGTAAGTAGGTTAACTTTCCTTTTGGAGCAAAATTATTCCTTTTCTTATTAACAAATAGTTTAAATCTAAAACCTTACAGAGTTTTAAACAGTGCATGATGTGTATTTGTTAATCTAGTCCTGTCCAGATCAGGTGGTCTTGAGCAAGTGGTGACCTAGATGAGAAAAATAAATTGTTAAATTGAGGTTGAGCATATCCGACAAAAATTTGAGCAGCATTAAGACTGTAAATAAGATTTCAAGTACTTAACTTATATAAAACTCTGAATGGTCTTAGAGCATAGAATTTGTCTGAAATCGTGATCTCTTAACTTTCTCCGTTTAAAACTCATTAATTGTACAGCAACTTATGCATTGAGGCAAATATGATAGTCAGTGATTGCACTGAACTCTAGTAGGGTGGGTGTTAGAGGGATCCTCGTCTGAAAAGTCTCTAAAATACTGCTTTAATGTGAGTAAGACAGTGTCAAACTTGTGACTGTCAAAGTAATCTACATATTTTTGATCATGTCTGTGTTTTCCACCAAGCAGATTTAAGGTCAAACAACAGTCCTAAGACAAGATGACCACAGACTCGCAAGCCCAATGCATCGCCCCAAGGATAATGACGTTCACTCCTTCCAAAGAGGAGTTCAAGGACTTCAGCCGGTACATTGCCTATATGGAATCACAAGGAGCACACAAAGCTGGAATGGCAAAAGTAAGTAGCATCTGTTGGGATTTTTCAGGTTATTATGATCTGTTCTGTTGACTGATTATTGGTCCTTTAATGTATTTTTTACGATATAGCTTATACTGTTTGTTGATTGTATAATAAATAGTTTTACAGTAGTTTGTATCCCCGCAGGGCCAAAGCGATCTTACCGATATTGGGGAGTTAAATATTTCTGATATAGAAATTGTCCCTATCAAACCCTTATGATAAGATTTTATAAATAACTGAAGTTTAAAAGAAAGAAAATACAAAAAATGTATTCAATTTGAGTTAAGAATATTTTTTCTGTAAAATGTAAATATTAATACACATCTGTTTAAATATTTTATTGATCCTTTTATACATCTAAAAAAATAAGTAAAAGCTATTTGTTGCGACAAGTTTCTGCATTGTTTATAGTGTCAAATAAAAGCTTTGATATGGGCAAACATTAATGACGTTACCAATTTGTCATTGAAAAGCTCATATTGACTGCTTTTTACTTGCTCAACCGATAATAAATCATGCCCTAGTTACTAGTTCCCAGTGAACAGGCCAGTCAGTACAGACAATACATAAATATATGGAAGAATGATGGATGGACATTTCCATCTTTCCGGCTTCAGATGAAAATACAACCCATAACCACAATCATATCCATGACAAAGAAGAAAATTAAATCTGTACCCTGGAAACAGCATAAGAGACAAGAACTTTATTTAAATTAAATAAAATGTACATAAATTACATACCATTTGGTATTGCTGAAAATCTGGTGTCACAGAAAACTCCAATGTATGATCTAATCTGATTAGGACATATTGAGTTTCACTGACGGTAACAAAGTTGAAGCAGTAGTCGATGATTATGAAGGCATGCATGTTGTCTTGATATATTTTCAACATGTAATGGTCAGAGTTCTGCTGCTCTCCTGCTGCTGTAATTTAGTTTTGGTTCCTGTCATCTCCTGCAGGTTATTCCACCTAAAAGCTGGAAACCTAGACAAGCATATGATGACATCGATGACCTGGTGATTCCTGCTCCCATTCAGCAGGTGGTGACGGGTCAGTCAGGACTGTTCACCCAGTACAATATACAGAAGAAACCAATGACCGTCCACGAGTTCCGCAAGACCTCCAACATGGACAAGTCAGTTTACATAGTCAAATTACAATTGACAGTTGTTAAATAATATTTGTTCACACATATAAAATATTAGAATGAAGAAAACCTGATGCAGTGTGAATCTTCCATAAGCCTGCTTATGAGACTTCAGAATGTTTTCCCTGAAAATCTATAAATATTTGTCTTTGTAGATTCTGCAATCCCAGATATGCCGACTTCGAAGAACTGGAGAGGAAATTTTGGAAGAACCTGACCTTCAATCCGCCGCTCTATGGGGCTGATGTCAGTGGGACGTTGTATGATCCAGTGAGTGGTATTGGGCTGGATAATGCCAGACAACTCTTAATAGTGCTAGAGAAACCCTTCAAAGTTATGCTGAAACTCTCAACAATCTCTTGTCATTGCTTTCTTTGTCGGTTTAACATACCATATGCAGCATTTTTTTATGTTTTACTTTTCTTTGGGAAAAGTGAAAAGACTCCCATTATTATTTATGTATTGTCGGATAACAAAAGTGTTATTGTGACTTACAGCCTCTGCTGAATCGTTCCTTTTCAGGATGTGACTGAATGGAACATTGGCTGTCTCAAAACCATCCTGGATACTGTGGAGAGTGAGAGTGGGATCAAGATAAAAGGAGTAAACACACCATTCCTGTATTTCGGGATGTGGAAGAGTGCCTTTGCATGGCACACTGAGGACATGGATCTGTACAGCATCAACTACCTGCATTTTGGAGAGCCCAAGTCCTGGTACAGTTAAACCTCTTTTTTGTATATTTTCCATATATATCAAAATAAATACTACTTGAACATAGGACTAGTGCTGAACGATTTAGGGAAATAATCTAATTGCGATTTTTTTCCCCCCCAAATATTGCGATTGCGATTTAATATGCAATTTTTTTAATTGTATCCTCTTCCCCCCCCTCCCCCCCCCAAAAAAAAACGCAATGAATGATTTAAATATGACAACACAATATTAGATACATTTACTGTACAATATTATTTCCCACATTTTTATTTAACTGCTCATTACAGAAACAAGAACAAATCTGTGTGCATTTAAAGAATTTAATCAAAGTCATTGTAAGTATAAACACAAGCCATGCACTTTTTAAAACCTGTATAATAGGTGTCTTACTGCTCCCAAGTCAGTAACATTTCCAGTGTTGGGAAGGATACTTTTAAAACGTATACCATTACAGAATATAGAATACATGCCCAAAAACGTAATCTGTAACGTATTCCGTTACATTAACTAATCTGAGTAACATATTCTGAATACTTGGATTACTTCCACATTGAATTGCATTTTATAAGTGTAGGAATGCGGCATTGTCATAGTCAGCGGAGCAGCAGCAGTTTAAGCTCTGTGTCCGCGGATGCGGCGGGCCAGCTGGATGCGATGGAAGGGCAGCTCTGGGATCAGCAGCTCCGTAGATTCCCATTCATGTCCGGGTGGTCGTGCAGCGGTATGGAGGCGCCGGTCCTCAGCAGGAACAGCCCCATGCTGAACACCTCCGTTTCGCAGATGTGCATGTAGGTGACCGTGGGGCTTTGGAGCCCCGCCGTCTCGGAGCTCGGCTTGCTTTTCCGGGGAGCAATTTTCAGGTCCGCCGCCCGCACCGCGGTCACCGGCGAGATGAGCTCGCTCTGTGTGTCCGTCACGTCGGCCGTGTACTTTAAGACCCTGTAGGTGATGCAGGCTTGCTTCGCTATCTTCTGGATCAGGGGGAGTTTTGTGGTCCCGCGGCATTCTTGCTGCGGGTGAGGACAGCAGCCCGGTGCCCTACTCTCTTTCGCACGTTTAAATCGCGCACGCTGCGAATAGGAAATCGCGTTTTATCATATCGCGATTTTATCGCGAATGCAATTTATCGTTCAGCCCTACATAGGACAGTGCCCCCCTTCTGAAATGCTAGACCATGTTAACATTTGTGTGAAACAAAATGTATATAAATGCATTGAAAGTGAAACCATGCAGCTTTGGAAATTATTACATATGTAGCAGTGTGGCTGGAGCCTACTTGCATCAATCAGTCAGGTCAAAATCTGGTTTTATCTTAGTTTCTCATTGGTCCAATAAAGACTGTCCGCTATCTTAAACTAAACAACAGTGTGTTTGAGGGATATTGAGGATGAGTAAATTCTCTTTATAATTTGCCAGGTTTCATTAGGAATTATTTCCTCAAGGTCTTTTTCCCATTTATTTTTAACAGTATTCTAACACGTTTGGCTGTGCATGTTTTGTTATGTGTAAATTCTTATTATAATTTGTCTTTGTCTGCTTTACATTTAGAAATTAAGTCCAGCAAAGATGCAAAATGTCAAAATGGGAAGCATACAGATCTCCAAGATGTAAATAACTTAGGACAGCTCTTATCTATACTGGGTTGCTTTGTAAAGGATTATATGTGATTAAAATTTGTAATCAGATTATGGTGATTAGTCACGATTAATCACCATTTCTAATTGCCCGAAAAAGCCCCATGTTCTGTGGATATTGTTGTTGGAACAGAAAGATAAATGACAGAAGGTGGATATATACATTTACAAAAAAATATTTTAGCGATGACATTTCCAAATGATAAGAATTATTAAGATTGAAATATTTATAAAATCAAACTAAAACATACCAAACCATAATTAAATCTCTTTACTGTGCCTCTGAGCAAACAAAGAAGGATGTTATTTTTTATCTAACTCAAAGATAGCCTTTATCCTAGACAATTATTGTATCTTAGCATTTGCGGGGTTTTTTTTTAACAAATATAGGATTGTTGAATAAAAATGTTTCTTTTCTTTTTTAAATCAAACAACAACCAAACCTTTACACAATCAAATGTGAAATCTGAATCTGAACCCATCTGTAGAAGCATTGTTTAGCCAGTTCACACTTAAAAAGAACAAGTTCCAAGGTCAGTTCATGCAGATGAAAATGACCTAGTTCACGTTCATAGTTAATCTCTTATTGGGATGTTTTAGGTGACAAACGTACGGTCATATGTTTGGTTATGATTCGATGGTGTCGGATCATGTCTGCGAGTCACTCATTTTAACACTGAGCCCTGACTGTGAGCGTCGCATCTCGTGTTGTACTGAGCACATCATGTTGACGTGTTATTGTTTTGAAGTTTAACTGCAGCCTGGAGTGAAGTTACTTCATGTACTCATTAGGTCCTGATAACTAGTGATGAGTGTTTATTAGTTCAAGTGAGAGCAGAGTGGAGGAGGACAAAGCTGCAGCTTCTGCTCTGATCATGACGCAGCTGATCACTGAACAGCTGAGATCAGAGAAAATCTGTGTTTCACTGTTCTTCTACAAAGTCACTGACCAGCTGCTTAATGTGAACGAGCTCTGGTCTCACTGCGTGTGTCGCTCTGAGCGAGTGAGAAGAATCAAATCTTCCAGGGCAGAGGGATGATTTTATAGATTTTTTTATTGTCAGATCTTGCTCATTGTTGAATGACTTGATTGACAGTTCTTTGGCACAGCTGGCGAGCAAGTTTTTCTCCAGATTTTCCCCAATGTTCATAGTTGATTGTGTATGAGGAATATGCAAATCAATAAAATGTTATCTGTGTAGCCCACATTCACAAATCACAATTTCTCTCATGGGGCTTTAACAAGTGTTGTCATATCTGGTAGATGAGAAAAGAAATTTGTTAAAAAATAACAAGATCGTCCCATTTAGGGCTCTAGACGCAGGCTAGAATAGCTGAGTGTGTATAGTTTACCAACAGAAATGACATATCACCTAGCCACGTAAGCTTGAAAATTTGCTGCAGTGAATGGGGTATTTTTTCTCATCATAATAGCTACTAACCCTTTTCTTTGATTTGAAGTTGGATTGACACCAAAATGACCAGGAAATGTCCTACCAAGGTGACAGTTATCAGGCAGCGTGTGTGGGTCTCTCTTCTCCTGCAATGTCGGCATTAAGCTGTTACAAATGCGAAAAGATAAAAAAATAAAATTCAATGGGTGATTGAGCAATGTTCCGCTTACGAAGTTACCTGGACAACAATCATACCATCTCATACTATTTATAAAAAACAACTCAAGTGAAACTTGTTTACACAATATTAATTTCTGCTAAATATTTATAAATTATTGAAAACGCTGTCATGTAATCAAGGTTCAGATACAATGGGGAAACCGCACTAAGATGAAACTATCTGTTTCAGTTTGCTTCTTCAAAAACAACAACAAGCCAAGGTCTCATCCAAAGTAAAACATGAAGGCAACGTTTGCTCTTCTGACATTATCATATTTGATAGACTTTTACTTTTTCTCCTCAGGTACGTTGTCCCACCAGAGCATGGGAAAAGACTGGAACGACTTGCCAAGGGTAAGTTGTGGAATCTTGCAGAACTTCTTAGATTGAATTTAAAATGCTACAACATGCACTCACTGACCATTCATACTCTTATTTCTCTAATTTTTACTAATGGGTGCCACCTGTCTCCATCTTGTCATACTCTGTGGTTTTAAAAAGGAAGTCAAAACTGCTTTCAGTGAACCTTTGTACTGTATGGAAAGTACCTTTGAGACCACAACAGCAATTATATGTTCTCATCCCATTTAGAGTTAAATTAAAATACATGAACCAAAGCACAGTGTGGTTTCCTCTATTTCCCAGGTTTCTTTCCAGGAAACAATCAGAGCTGTGAAGCCTTCCTGCGCCACAAGATGACTTTAATTTCACCCTCAATTCTGAAGAAATATGGCATACCATTTGAGAAGGTGACCATTTCAATCATTAAATAATGTAAATGTTAAGATCATTTTTTTTAAATAAACTTAAATGGTGTCAACCCTTGTAACTGCGTATGTTGTTTTGTTTTCAGGTCACTCAGGAGGCTGGGCAGTTCATTGTGACTTTCCCGTTTGGCTATCACGCTGGTTTCAATCATGGGTTCAACTGTGCTGAGTCCACCAACTTTGCCACACAGCGATGGGTTGATTATGGAAAACAGGCAACACTGGTACACATGATCAGCTGTGAATATTAATATAGTAATTCATCACATATAAAGGCTCCAGCCATATTTAAATATCAGGATGTCTGAATTACTCCAAAGAAAACTGTAAACCTCAACAATAAATTGAGCTTTCATCAGAGCATTCTTTTTCACTGCTCTGAGTACCACAGTTCAATCCTGCACTAATGTCTTTGTTCATTCTCCCAGTGTTCGTGCCGTCAGGACACAGTGAAGATTTCCATGGATGTGTTTGTACGCAAGTTCCAGCCAGATCGTTATAAGTTATGGAAGGCAGGGAAAGACAATGCTCCAATCGATCACACCAAACCCACACCAGAGGCTGCTGAGTTTCTGAAAGAACACCAATCTGAGCCTCTAAAAGACGATTCTAGTGAAGCTGGACCTGAGGAATACACTACTCCCATCCAAGAGGACAAAAGGTCTTGATTTAAACTCTCTACTTACATGTCTTCATAGGCAGTGGTTAGTCAATTGTAGACTATGTTAATGATCAATAATCCATTATTGAATGCCTCAAAAGTCCTCTATGAAGCCTTTACTTAACCTATTTATATCACAATCAATATCAATCTCTCTGGATCTTAATACCATGGTGGAAATTCAGCCTACTGGTGATCTAATTGGACATTTTAGTTCCATTAGAAAAGTTCCAAGGACTAAAAGTTCCAGGAAGGTGGCTTTTGATTCCGTAAACTACAAAACTTGGCCTTTACTGAAGAAGCATTGTTCTTAAGGCTTAGCCAACTATCTGCAATAGTCATCACACTTTTGTAATAACCTTAAACGTAGGAAATACTTTACTGTGCATCACAGCTGATCTGAGAACAGTGCTCTAAGTTGCCACGGTGGGGTGATGTACCACTTTAAGATATGGACTAAGTCATTGAGAGTGGTGATTCAGTAAGGGGACCGCATTGGAAAGACTCAACCTCACTCAGGATTGTAGCTTGACTGTCACCATCTCATGAGAATGTGTTTGTGAATTGTCAGTCTTACCTTATGTCTGCTATGCATCAGTTCAAGGCTTCAAACTGGGACAAAGCGTCAACTTGAAGTTGTTGAAGATGTCAAACCTGAGCTGATCGTGAAGGAAGCTGAGGAAGTGGAGCCAAAGAGAGCCAAGTTGTCACCAAAAGAGTCACCAACTAAAGTCCCTGTCAAGCCAGATAAAGGTACTGACTACACTGCTAGTAAGGTCTTTGTTTCAAGATCTTTTAAGACACGAGCCTCTCAGCCATAGCTCTGGTTGTCTTTTGACCTGATATAAATATCTGTTGGTGTTGGGTCGTTCTATTTTATAATTAGAATTGTCAAAACAGTAGGACCAATAACATAGGTAAAGTAAAGTAAGTAACTATACGGTAAACCAGTGGTAACCAACCTTTTCAATCCCAAAGATCACTTTTTATGTCCAAATGTAAGTGGAGATCTACCAGCCAATATCTCAACAAAAAAAAACCTTAAGAGGATCATATTTATTGTTTTTGCAATTTCTTTTACAACAGACTCAATGCACAAGTTATGCAACTTAAAATAGATTTAATGTTTTTACATAGTGTTTGCGTTCAATATGACTATAAATGACTATAAAGTAGAACTATATACTCAAATAGACACCATTACAACACAGTATGAAACCGTGCATCTTACGCTACTTCAATTATTTCACAAGAAAACCATTTTTCAGTGCTTTTATTTTGAAACAGGTACGTTTTTATGTAACTTATTTTGTTATAAAATTCCAAAACAATGTTCATATGTACATTTCATAGAGCAGATACTACAACTGGTAACTCGTTAAACAACTCGTCCGGTTTCATGCCCCATAATAACGGCAGAAACAACAGAAGATTTAGAAGAACGAATATGGATCAAATAGAAGAGCGGTTGGCAGAAGAGATCCGAAAGTATGACAACTTGTATAACCCGTCACTGACTGGCGGATTTGTCCGCCAGTAAAAAGGCTCTGAGGAGCCGCAGTGGCGATGTAAATAAACATTTGACAAAGAAGAAAGAAGGCATCTCTAAGGTCGTCTTCAACAAAACACATTACACCGCCTAGTGTTCTGGCGGTGAACACAGGTAACGCTTGGGGAAGCATGAATGACAACGAGTCCTGCGCCACAGCGGCGTGAAAAGCCGCAGACGCGGTTGCTGAAGCATGCACCGGCCTTTAGTTAACAATCTGCTTTTGAACATGGGCATAAGAAAGGGACCCAGATGAAGATTCGGTAATGATTGTGAAGAAAGGAGTTAATTGCATTGGTAAACAGGTAAACTTTACAGAATGTAATCACAAAACTATAATAAATGAGAGGTAAAATCCAAATATTAAAATAAGTTTAAGGAAAAACATTGCAGTTACTGTCCTGACACGATGGGAAACACAATTTTGTCTGAGGATTAGCTAATTACTGTATACATGAAATAAGACTGCTTCCAAAACAGAGACTTTAACAGATGATCTGACTATGTGACATAGCCTTTATGAATAGAAGAAACATGCAAAATAAGTTTAAACATTTAGCTCGCAATCATTTTCTTTTACACTGCAAACAAAACAAAGACTAACGCCAGGTGCAGCCACCTGGCTGTTCACACCGGACGGGCATTTCTCAGCGCCGGCAAGCCTGTGATTCTGCCTTCTCCGCTTGTTGTTGTATGTAACCCGTTCAATGTAGGGGTTCGGGGGTAAATGATGATTAATGTCTTCGTAGCCCCCACCCCAACCCTCTCTTTCTATCTTTGTTTGTCTACTTGTAGTGGATGGGCAGATTGGGAAACTTCTTCATGTAGTGTAAAAATTCAAGGAAATTAAAATTCTGGGAGAACCGCAGGAAAACAAAAAGTATTGGATGCATACTCAATCATTTATATCATATATATATATATATATATATATATATATATATATATGATATAAATGATTATATATATATATATATAATATGTCATTCATATCGTTTAAAATTGATTTTCCGTGTGCTTTCTGGCGCGATACTCTCGTTACGAGCGAAAAAATAGATTAGGCAGTTTGCGCGCTGCACCGAGCCGAGGGCTTCTGCGTACGGTGTGATCCCTCCAGTATAACAAACTGGAGGGAGAGGCATACACAACAGACAACCTGGATTAAATGCATTCAGTTACATCAGTAGTTGCAGTAATATGGAACATTTTCTAACTCTTTTTTTTTCAGACAAAGGAATTTTCCAAATGGAGCCTAAAAAGGAGAAAGACACCAGGCAACAGTCCAAATCTCAGGGCAAAGCCGGCGCTAAGAAAACTTCAAATAGACGGAACCAATCAAAAAAAGAGAGCAGCGACTCAGCCGACATCTGTCCTCCTGATCCTTCTGAGAACCAAGTGTTGGCTCTGAGCTCTGACGAGGCCGGAAACAGTGTGGACCCTCAGCAAGGCACCGGCTGCAGCCCAGCACACAGGCTGTTCCAGAGAACACTGAGCCCTGCAGACGTCCTGCACGTCCACAGCTACGCCAAAGGAGACTATGGAGAGGGCGAAGCTCTGCCCAAGGAGGAGATGAAGAGTGAGGGCATGGACGAGGCAGAGAAAGTCAACGAGGCAGAGAAAGACAACAGACCAGTTAGCAAAGCAGTGAGATACAGATGCTACACACACACACACACCTAATACCTATTACACATGTTAATGGAGCAGAGCTCTGCTTTCAGAAAGTGCAAAAAATATGTGAACTTTCTGCACTCTTACTGTTGTGAACCTTTTCTCAACTGGTTGAGAGAGGTTTATTAAATCTTTGTAATGACGAGGGATGGATACTCACTCATAGTTACTCTCAATTTGTATCATCCTGTTAACTCTGTGTGGGCTCCACACTTGCACAGATTGCTTTTAATTCAATCTCAAAAACAAATGACTTGTTGCACTTGTGGTAACAAGCATTGTCTATAGAAAAGTGTAATCGCAATTGGCATTGGCTATAGAAAAGTGTAATCGCAATTCCAAATGACTTCAGAATTTCAATCCCAGGGCCCATTAGGTACTGGGTTTCAGTTTCATCCATAATCAAGACTTGAGTCTCGAATCCATAGCAATAATCGAATCACTGTCGTCCTGTAGTTTTAACTTAGTGTTTTGCCTTTAGTCTCTTCAGGTTTGCTGTGTAAAATTACATCAGCACTGCCAGGTTTGATAAATGATAAGATGACTGTATGTCACATGACCAGTTATCATAGTTTTCATTTTTTCATTATCATTGTGATTGACCATTTTTTTCAAAGGTTAACATCAAACGTAAGAAAATATTGATGACAGAATACAAAGCTTTCTTAATATTTGACAATTGCAAAAATGTTACCATTATACACACTTTAATCATTACAGGGAAACAAATTAGCTGTCATATACAAATGACGAAATAGATAATTGCTCTTGTAGTTGTCCCCAATACCACGTAATGGCCCCTAAGGGCCCAAATCACCTATGGGGAGATACAAGTTAGTCAGTTCTCAAATTATGTAAAAGAGCTCAAATCTTATGTTTCATTAAGACAAGGCTAAGTTATTTCAGTGTCTAGTGGTTAACTTTGACCCTCACACAAAAGGTTCCTGAAATCAACCAGCAACCACTTTGCAATTGGTTTTGTGTACATTACCAGGAAGGTCTTCTGGAAAATCTTCCAACATGGATCTCGATGCTAACATTGGGTAACTGTCTCCAGCAGGTGGAAGAAGAGGTGGCTGATGTTGGAGATGTACTGTCAGAGAGTGATCTTGGACAGCTGCCAGGCCACCATCCGCTCATAAAAGATGGCATGAGTGATGACGGTCAGTAACATCAACAGTAACAACTCCGGTGGGATGCCACACCACCACAATCGATATTGGTTATCGATATGAATGAAAGATCTGTAAGATACTCTGTGTAGTTGTTAGTTCATCTAATTATGAATTTTAACTTTGTGGTGTGCAGAGGCCCCAGAAAAGACTCCCCCTGTAGAGGAGGGTGGTCTGGAAGGGGAAAGCTGGGCCAAACACCTGGCTCACTTGTGGCAGAGCAGACCTCCCAGCCTGAAGAAAGAGAGAGAGTACAACCATCGCATGGGCTCCAAACCTCCATACTGCTCCATTTGCATGTTGTTCCACACATACCAGCAGGTAACGTGCAACAAGGCAGACTAGCAGTCCTCTGTGCAGCTGCACCACATGTAGAGCACTGAACAGCAAGTATGTTGAAGTAAAACAAAAATCTGTTATAAAGATCTGAGTTACAACACTGGCTACACATCAACCACTGTGTTGCCTTTATACAGTTCAAAATCATCTGTGGCAGACAAACTAATCTAAAAATCAGCATTGGCTTTGATGCAGTTTTTTTTTATATTTTTGAGTATAAAAAAACTGATTGTCATTGCCTACCTGTGACATCAACCAAACATAAAATTTAACTGATTATAAGGATAATGTGATGTGGATTTACTATACAGAGCAATTTAGTAAATTTACCTTAAAAATATGTTCTCAAATGTTTTTTTCCAAATTGAGATAACATTTTCATTATATGCTGTGAGTCTTGCAAACAAATGACAAATTCAATAGTATTTATTTGGCCCCAATGACAAAGGCTGATATTGTTGTAGCATTTCCTGTTTATAGTTGTTTGATAGTTATGTATGAACATATTTAAGGAGACACATGTTATGGTAGGAATAATAATTAAGTTAATGTATATATATATCACCTTTCAAAACACAGTTACAGGTGCTTTACTAGTCCAAATTTTTTAATTGTAGGCAAACATTTTGAAAAAAAAGTTAATTAAAAGCATTAAACGATCACACAGTATTTTAGCAAAATATTAAAAAGAATGTTTAATAAAACATTGTAAAATGATATAGTCAGTAAGATCAGAACTAAGAAAAAGCCCGCCGATAAAAATGTGTCTTAATAAAAGATTTAAAAGAGGATAAGGAGACGGATCTCCCCTGTCAGATTGTTCTAGAGTTGGAACCCTGAAAGAAAAGGCCAGACATATTTGGACCTCAGCCAGGAGTTTGAAATGGCTAGTAGGGCCTTTGCTGAGGTCCTCAGAGCATATATGGTTTTGAAAGATCTGAAATTTACTTAAGTGCAAGTCTAGAACGTGCCTTAAAAGTCAGCAATAAAATCTTAAAATCTATTCTAAAATGTACTCGAAGCCAATGAAGAGAAGACCAAATCAGAGAAATTACTTGTTTCTTCTGGATACAAATGGCTGATCTTTGAGAGTTTCCTGAAGTGTAAAAAAACAACTGAACAACTGTGTTCAATATGTATGTATTGACTGTTTCAGGACAAGAGTCATTATGAAGATCTTGTCAATATTTAGCTGCTAGTATTCTTCTCTTATTAAATATTTGGAACAGAGGTACCAACGGAGATTAAATAGGACAATAATTTGGATGGTTTAAATGAAAGCAAAGTAAACACTGGTAGTATTTATTCAAAACAAGATATTACTTGTTCGACATTGTTTTAAACTTTATGTGTCTGTGCTTTGCCTGCTGTCAGACTGAATGTGCGAAAAATGTAGTCAGCCCTGTCATGGTGTCTGGTGGGCGGATGCGGACTAAACCTCTGATCCCAGAGATGTGTTTCACCACTACCACAGAAGAGGACTCTGAGCTAGAGCAGCAGCAAGTCACACCTCATCTAGAGGAAGATGGAACCAGCCTCCTCATCAGCTGTTCTCAGTGCAGTGTCCGGGTCCACACAAGTCAGTACACGCACTCACACACACATAGCCTGACCTGAGAAACCTAACCTGACCATGCTAACAGATGCCTTTACATATACAGATATGACAGTGAGTCTGTGCACCAGGGAGTCAGAATGAGTTCTTGTGTTTGCATACTCCAGGCTGTTACGGTGTGGATCCAGCCAGTGTGAACAAGGAGTGGAAATGTGCTCGCTGCAAGGCCAACGCCATGACTGAGGTTAGTGAGCACTCCATAGTCCATTTACTATTAACAAGTCATATCCCTGTTTAATTAGACCCTCCCTGGTAGTTCAGTGGCCAATTATCTGCCAACTTATAGTTGTTTTTCGCCAGTCAACAGTAAAGCCCACAATTTATTTTCATTCATAAAGTTGGTTATTATTGTAAGTAAAACTGAAATGGGATATATCTGTGATAACAACACTTGAGATGTAAATGGTACATTTTCTGTATTTATATACATTTACAAGAAGATGTACTGATGAATAACTAATGCAAAATTATTTTGCAGTGAACATATGAATGCTGACCTGATATATCAATCCTTAAATGCAGAGGCTCACATGTATGGTTAAATGGACTTAAAGGGATAGACCACCCAGAAATGAAAATTCACTCATTATCTACTCACCACTATGACGATTGGGGGATGGGTGAAGTGTTTGAGACCACAAAACACATTAGGAGTCTCAGGGGTAAACATTGTTGCAGCAGAGTCCAATCCAATTGAATAAATTTGCGACCAAAGCTGAATACATAATCGAACAACAAAAAACACATAACATGCCTCCTGACTCATCATTAAAGACTTTAATGATGAATGTTTTTACACGTGGCATCTATTGCACTTCTGTCCGTCCTGGGAGAGGGATCCCTCACATGTGGCTCTCTCTGAGGTTTCTACTTATTTTTACCCTGTTAAAAGGGGTTTTAGTAGTTTTTCCTCACTCTTGCTGAGAGTTAAGGACAGAGGATGCCACACCCTGTTAAAGCCCTATGAGATGAATGTAATTTGTGAATATGGGCTATACAAATAAAATTTGATTGATTGATTGATTGATTGACTCCTCGTGTGGTGTCAACCAAGTGTCGGCAAGCCCAGACATTCAAATTTGACTGAAACAGCGTAATTTACACCATGTATTTAGCTTAGGTGTTCTTTGGACTCAAACACAGTAGTAGCATAGTGGTTAGATGGGTGAACTATGCCTTTAACAGAGGTAGAGGCTCCCACACAGCCTGACCCAATCGTCTTCCCCTTTTCATCTACAAGCAGAGTAATTATGCTGAAGGCCTTCTGTTTGCTTTGAGCTCAGCTCTGTGTGACTTAATGAATATAAGCACAGTGATTGCACGAGACAGTGAAAGAAGGTTTAATGTTTCTCCTGTAACTCCAGTTCAATAAATAAGGAGTAAAGTAAATGAAAGAATGAGATATTTATATAAACACACACACTCAGAGCCTGGTCATACACAACAGTTTGACCGAGTATGTATGAGGTAGGCAAAGTTACATGATCTTTCAATTACTCAAAACCATAGTTCTATAGATTATGTTATAGTAAAGATTATCTAACACTGTCTTTCAATTATCAGCTGCTGGTTTTTGTATAGGCTGCAAAAATATATGGGCTTTTTTAAATACTACTGTAACAATGAGAGAAAAATATATGGGCTTTTTTAAATACTACTGTAACAATGAGAGAGATTTAGCTTGTTATTGTTTGTCTGGGCAGTTGAAAAATGATGTGCCCTCTTTGCAGAATTGCTGCTTGTGTTCATTGAGAGGTGGAGCATTGCAGAAAGCCAACAACAACAAGTAAGTAGCGTCTGTCATCAGGAAAAATGCCTGAAAGAACACATTGAACAATAAAAAAAAATTCCATGCATAATGGTGAAAATTTGAACCACACAAACAGTGTTCCATGTCAAGGAAGTCTTAAGTTTTATTTAACTGAGGTCAGATGTGAACTAAAGCCGAGTTCAAACTACAAAATGGCTTGCCCAATTTTGCAGTCATCAACAAGTTTTGGAAGTCGCTAGTAAAAGCCCAAGATCGGAGCCAAATCAGAGTTCAATCGGCAGACTTCAATCGCTTTGTGAACTCTTCATCTGAGGGGGTCACTGATGCATTGCAGAATCCTACTAGATTTCCAGCAGTCTAAATATCTTAACGAGTTTGAAACAAATATAGCCAGTCAGAGTGCAGGACAGGGTGAAACAGGTGAAAGTACATGTATTTGGGAGATGCCACCTGGTTTTTCTTTTTATACAAGTTCATCTCATGTTGCAGAAAACAAGCATTAACCATGCATGTGAAGGACAGGGTTGGTTGCTCTCCGGCTCAGATGCGTTCGGACAGCTAAATACGGCCCAAGTTGCTCCCTATTCTTTACAAGTGTGACGTCCACTGAACCTTTTCACCTCCCCTCAAACTTGTGTCATTCTGTGTACAGGATGACACAGAAAAGCAGGAGGATCAGTCAGACTCACTGTGTCACTTCTAGTGAGAGTTTTCGTGATTAAATTGGGGCGGTGTGGTTAGAGTGGTGGTTCTCCAACAAGAAGGTTGCCGGTTCAAACCCCACTCTCTCCCATCTTAATGCCGAAGTGTCCTTGGCAAGATACTGAACCCCTAAAATGGCCCCTCATAAATGTTGAGTGTACTAATTGTAAGTCGCTTTGGACAAAAGCGTCAGCCAAATGACATGTAATTAAATGTCGAGACCAGAAATACTAGTCAGGGTTCCTCCTGGTAGAAGATTGTGTGACTTCCTGTCGCTAGTCATTTGTGTAGAATAAACTCATAGTAGTAGTTTGATAGTAATTTGGAAAATAAACAGTAAAGGCAGCATACATGTTTGAATGGATTTGACGACACCCAATTCGTTCACACACGCAGTTAGACAGGATTAAACACTTGATTTTCACAGTTCCCCACAGAATTAATTCAATCTATAGCTGTAACAGTGGTGCACATGCACAAAGGTCACTCTTACACACTGCATTGTGTTCATTTGGAAACTGGCTGGACAAAATATATTACGGCAATCCTCACCTTTGATTGTCAACTGCTTCTCAGATGTTCTGGTGTCACGATGGTCCACTCAGTACGGCTTTGCTTGATGGCATTCTCCATTTTTATGTCAAAAATAACATAACATAACTCGCTTGCTCTACTGATTGGTCAAGAAGCAGGCAAGCAAGGTCAAACTTACAGTGACTGCCCTCTACTGGATCAGGAAACAAATTACTAAGACGGTCTGATACGCTTCTATAATGTATATTTTGAATTCAAACAGGTCATTACAGGTGGAACGCCGTCTTCCCCTTCAAATGATTGTTCAAATATTGTATAAGAAGTCACATTGACAAAAGGTGACTTCATCAATGTGTGTGTGTGTGTGTGTGTGTGTGTGTGTCTGTTGCAGGTGGGTACATGTGCTGTGTGCTATAGCTGTGCTGGAAGCACGCTTTGTCAACATCACTGACAGAAATCCTGTGGATTTAAGTGGAATTCCACTGCAGAGATTTAAACTGGTGAGTAACAGTCAGACTTATGGATCAGGTAACAGCCCACATGAACAAATAGAGGCTAATGGGGGTTTGTTATTACAGAAGTTGTATTCTCATGACCATAAACAACAACCACGTGACCATTAACGAAGAGCTTCTTAATAAATGGTAAATGGTTTTGTATTTATATAGTGCTTTTGTAGTCTTGATGGCCACTCAAAATAACCTCCTAATTACGCCAGCAGTACTGCACGTTCTTGAAGGCCTATTGGTCTAAGAAGATCTATGACTTGTAAAGGATTCATCTGTTCTTGACCAATTTCATTTTTTTATGTAATTTCTAACCTGATGCAGTTTCTTGAGGCCTGGTTCCTTTTTTTTTATCTAACAGAAATGTTACTACTGTAAGAAGCGGATGAAGAAGGCGTTGGGCTGCTGTGTGCAGTGCTCCCATGGCCGCTGTCCTACTGCCTACCACCCCACCTGCGCACAGGCGGCTGGAGTACTCATGCAGCCGGATGAATGGCCCTTTGTGGTCCACGTTACCTGCTGTCGACACAAAGGCCCCACTCAGATTGAAGTAAGGAATCACTGAGAATCTGATAATCTCTTCTTCAGGGACTTATTGTAAGAACTAGATGGAACCTTTTTCCTCTGCTTGTACACCATTGTCCAGTACTGGGAAATGAAAATACTATAAGAAAATAATATAATAATAAAGTGTCAGAGATTAGTGAAGCAGTTTCTATTCAAAAGCCCAGTCCCAATTCCTCTCCCTTGATAATGAGTGCCCTTTGCTGGGAGTGTCCCGCTCCAAACAGAGCCACAAGGAAGAGTGCTAAAAAATCTACCACTAGTGACTGGGACAACACTCGCTAGGTTATCAGCAGCCAATCAATATTATTACAGTGACAAACAATATCAATTAACAACAGTTATAAACCAACAGATGAGTCACAGGACACACTAATATATTGATCAATACAGTCAGTCAGCATCTTTACATCGTTTATTCTAATGTAATGTCAGTCCGGTCCATAGAACCTTCTGCTCTGCACTGAAAATGTTAATACATGAGCAAGGATTTTTTTTTCAACTTCATACACGGGACACAGGATTAATGAACGTTACACGTTACTGTTACTCAGGCTCCTGAAACACTTCTTACAGTTATTCCATTACGTTTTCATTTGCTAATGAATTAAAATAATATATTCCACTGGATGTACGCATTTTTTCATGGTATTTTTGCGAGACTTCATAGCTACATTTATGAGTATTTTACCAGTAGCGGTCGCCATGTTGAATGACTTTGTTCGTTTGTAAAGCATTCAGAATTTTCCGTCTCTAGGGGGAGTCCTGAATACACTACGGTTGAAGGGGTGTTTGAAGGGCTAGATAGCCACTACCCCTACATCATATAGAGAAATGGGACAGCACTACCCCTTTACGGCCAAGTGCAAAATGGAGGGGTAGGGTTTAGGGGTGAATTGGGACAGGGCTAAAATGTTATTTCTTTCATCTCCTCTGACAGCGCAATAAAGCAGCCATGCACGAGCTTACTGTGGGACAGAAGGTGATATGCAAGCACAAGAATGGCCGCTACTACCAGTGTGATGTGGTGCAACTATCTAAAGAGACTTTCTTTGAAGTCAACTTTGATGACGGCTCTTTCAGTGACAATCTCTTCCCTGAAGACATTGTGGTAAGTGTCACCAGTAACATAGATGTGATCAATACATTTACCCACAACACATTTGTGGTTTATCATGTCACTGAATCCTTCCTCTACATCTACATACGAAGCGAATGTTCTTTCTCAATAATTCCCAATTTTATATTTAGGTCACTTACTGCATGTCAACAATCATGTAAAAGTATCATAAAAATATGCCATAATCAAGATCAATGCATATGAAAGGACAGTGGTATTTTAATGTACCAGAGGCACTAAATTAGAATCTGGTTTATTTAAGCCAATTTCTTTATTTGGGTTTATACCCCTGAAATATCTTAGCTGGATACTTTTCTCACTGTCTTTTACTCCATATCCTTGTGAATGGAAAGCTCTGTCTGACCGCATTTGAGTACAAGCACAGGGTTTTCAGTGTGATTATTACAGAATCTGTGTTAAATCAGTATGTCCTGCTCTGAAGATGATACTTTTGAATAAAGAGAGAATTAGAGTATGAAAGAGTGTTTGGGATGACTTTGGTTAGTAGTAGAAATTACATATCCCTCAGTGTTTTAAAGCTCTATCATGATTTGAAATCTGTTTTTGGAAAATATATGGTATTGATTGGATATTATGTATGGTATTACATTTGATGTTCCAGAAATTCAACGCGAGTCTTTAGGTTGCCATATACTGGTCTTCACCTCTGATGATGTTTTTTATTACATTTTCTATAAAAGTAAAATAGTTTCAGATTTTAATAATGAACATTATCATTTAGTTTTTGCTTTGATACACAAGGGGACGAGACGTTTTTCAATATTACAGTCCATGTTTATTCTAGAAAAATGATATAAATATCTATGTCTTGGTTCTGTTTTCTAAGAGCACTAATCTTTGTGATTTGTTAGAGCCGAGACTGTGCTCAGCTTGGACCCCCACCCCAGGGTGAAATAGTTCAAGTGCGATGGACAGATGGCCTGGTGTATGGGGCTAAATTTGTGGCAGCTCATGTCACCCAGATGTACCTGGTAAGAAATAAATGTTTTTGTTGTGGGTTTGTTGTCACATATTCTGTTTGTTGTCACATATTCTCTCCTAGACTTGGCAGCTGGTTTTAATGTTAAAATGCTTTATGAACAAAAAATCCTCAAAATAGAACAAAAATGTCCTTTATTTTTAGCATTGTCTTCCAGTCCAGCCAGTTAGGAGCACCATAAAAGTAATGGGATGTTTTGTGAAAACGCCCATAGGTCTTAACTGCCAAACAGATACTCACAGAAAAGCTGCTCATTTTTTACACGTTTTTTGGCCTCATGCAAAAAATGTTTGCATTCTCATCTTAAATTTTCTCCTTCATTTGTTCGCACAGTGAGTTTGAATGAACAGGGCACGTCAGATTCAACAATACGCACCTGTGCTTATTTGAGCGGGTGTGCATGATAATAGAAAATTAGCAAAATGAATGCCCCCCATAGTAGTTTTCATAGACTGAAGTCCCGATTTCAACGAACAACTAAAGCAGCTTCGTAATGCTGTGTCGGGGTAACACTGTCACTGAGTTAGATACGGTTACAAAAACTTATTTTCACAGAGTGGCAATTGATGACTGAGAGGATATCTTGGTAAGTGTCCGTTATTGGTTTGGATTGAAAAATATGTGCAATTAGAGGTAATGTTACACTGCCATGTTTTTCTACTTGTGCTGGATCAGACATATGAACATGTTGTGCGCCTCTTAGACATCACAACATTTAGCAGCTACACTGATAGATGTAAAATTACATTAGAATTCATATTGCAGATTTAAACATAAACATAACTATGAGGTGTAATTTATATGTTTATTTAATTGCTTCAAGCTAAGGAAATTATCTATTATCTACTCCTACAACAGGTTGGGACCACTCATAAATAAACAAATCTCAAATTATAGAAAAATTGTTAAACGCTACAAGTTGTGCTAAATCCCTCAGAGGCCTGAATCTGAAGATTTGTTTGTACAATTTGTTCTTGCGTCAGGCCCCAATGATTTTTTTTCCACTGTTGATGTGATGTTGGATGCTATTTTGTTCTTTCTTTGTTGTCGTTATTCAGTCTCTGTGACTTTATTCTGTGGCACATGTCTGGATTGCAGGTGGAGTTTGAGGATGGGTCACAGCTAACTGCCAAGAGAGATGATGTCTACACTTTGGATGAGGAACTGCCAAAGAGAGTCAAATCCCGACTGGTGAGTGCAACAGTCCACACACATCTTCATCCAGTATGTTCTATCGCATCATATTGTAAATGGATTTGTATTTATATAGGGCTCATTGAACATAAAATGAATGTAAAACCAGTGTAGAGTGTAAAAAGATGTGGTGGTGTTGTCATGCAGACTTGTGTTTGTCTCTGCAGTCGAAAGCTTCAGACATGAGATTTGATGGGATCTTTGAGGAAAAGAAGATCATCAAGGAGTCAAAGAGACAGAGAGTGATCAACTCGCGTTACAGGGGGGACTACATAGAGCCTGTGATTTTACAGAGCCATCATGGAGTAACCCTCACTCCCTGTCTGCTCACCCCACACAGCACCAGCACTGACAGACTGTACTTTGCTCACTGTCTTAACATAGCAGCTAGCCACTGAGGCAGTGTAGCTCCATATGACTTCCTTCAAGATCCACCTTGGACTGTTCTCTACTTTTTACTTCTCGCTCCTCCATCTTTGATAATGTCAAAGAGAATTCTGTTTGCTTTCTTTGTTTTGAGTGTTATTAAGGAAAAAGCAGCTATGTTTTCCATAGGACTCCACACAGAGCTGAGTAGGCTGATGTTCAACCCTGGATGTGTACAACAGTAGGAAGCAATATCAACATGGTATTTCACATTCAGTAGGAGAGTAAGGCACCAATAAAAACAAAGATAAGATCAGCATTGAACTTGATTAGTACTAAACATTTCAGTGAACGTGAGTGTTAACCGAAGTTTAAAGGATAATATAGTATCATTTTTTTTTCCTTCCGCCATCAGTGCCTATGATGTGGTGTCGAAAGCTTTCCAAAAAGCACAAGTTGATTTTATTTGTACCTGCATATTTACAGTTTGTATATGTCTAAATTGTGCCCTAAATTGGTTGAATTAAAGTTCAGTGTGTAGGTTTTTATGGGCATCTAGTGGTGAGGATCCAGGTTAGAACCAAGTGAATACCACTCCCCCTCCCATTCAAGGGTTAGGTGTGTCTTCTCTGGGCTAATGTAGAGCATTAGGGACCAGCATGATGGGCTGCTACTGATGTAGACATAAAGAGCCATTCTAAGGTAATGAACACACAATGATTCTTAGTTTTAAGGGATCATACACTAGGGCTACGTTGTAGCACTAACAGGCCAGAGCACAGGCGATTTCAAGTCTGTTGCGGTCGGTGAAGAGAGAACGTTCGATGACCAAGTGCTCGTCTCCGCGTTGCATGCGTTTGCGCAATGTGGCAAGGATAAACACTTCACTTCCTGTAGCCAGCAGGTGGCGCTATGATTTAAGTCATGGTGTCTTTGTAGATGTCTTCAGGTTGCGCCTCTTGTCTTACATGTGTAGTTTGGACTCAATTGGACCAAATATGTCCAAGATACAGAAGCTTGTGTTTTTGATGGTGTGTAATCAAACTTTGCTGCCACGCCAGGGTCACACGGTATGAAGAAAAGTTGAAATTTTGATAACTTTATATCTCCATCTTGTTTTGATGGTACTCATCTCAATTTTAATTTGATCCGATGAAAGCTGTACGACAAGTTCATCAGAGTGAAATTGTAGAAAATGGCCAAAATGGTCACCAAATCCAAAATGGCAGGCTTCCTGTTTGTTCTAGCATATCTGTCAAAGAGACTTATTTCTTTGTAATTCAAAGACACATGTCCCTATCGATTTTTTGTAGCTGTAGACCAATTGTAGTGTCAGGGCTGCCCTTTACGGGGCACTAGTCAGTTATTTTGCCACGCCCATTCCTTAAAA
Organism: Pseudopleuronectes americanus; assembly: GCA_038501795.1. Taxonomy (NCBI): domain Eukaryota; kingdom Metazoa; phylum Chordata; class Actinopteri; order Pleuronectiformes; family Pleuronectidae; genus Pseudopleuronectes; species Pseudopleuronectes americanus. The sequence continues at coordinate 643,789 of CM076724.1, forward strand.
CCATATGAATATCTTCAGGGGGGGGACTGTTGATACACACAAGTAGTTTGAGGGAGATGGACCCATGCACACTGAAGTTACAGCGTTTTCATATGTCATGGCGAGCTGATGAACTTTGATGCCACGCCATTAATAATCCGCATGATGAAAAGTCACAGTAATCGTATGCCTACATTATCAATGTCTTGAGACCCATTTGATACAGTTTTACATGGTTTTGAAAAGTGGATGAGGAGAAATACATCAAAGCGTAAGACGTACCAATAACAAGTCATTTCCTGCTGCCACCAGGGGGTGCTGTGATTTTAAGATTTCTGTATAGGTGTCTTCAGGTCGCGACTCTTGTCTAACATGTCTAGTTTGGAGTCGATTGGACCAAATATGTCTGAGATACAGAAGCTCGTGTTTTGATGGCGTTTCATCAAACTTTGACATCACATCATACTGCGGTGCACATCATCTTGCGGCACACATCACCTTGCCGCACATCATCCTGCGGCGCACATCATCCTGCCGCGCACATCATCACATCATCCTGCGGCGCACATCATCCTGCCGCGCACATCATCACATCATTGTGCGGCGCACATCATCCTGCTGCGCACATCATCCTGCGGCGCACATCATCCTGCAGCGCACATCATCACATCATTGTGCGGCGCACATCATCCTGCCGCGCACATCATCCTGCCGCGCACATCATCCTGCTGGCACATCATCCTGCAGCGCACATCATCACATCATCCTGCGGCGCACGTCATCCTGCTGCGCACATCATGTGGCCCACGTCATCCTGAAAAAAATGTTTTCATTTAATTTAATTTGATTTAATTTCAATTTTTTCTGTTTTTGTATTAATTAATTTCAATTTGCATAGTGTTGTATATCTAGCAATTAATAGGTGATTGAATTCCTGCCAATTTTAAGAGTTCAGTATATTGCAGGCATGAAGATGACAAAGAGTTGGTATTGGCCCGCGACCTTCTTATCAAAACGAACACTGTACCGACTAGGCCCCACCGCCTGCTGATTACCGTGAGGAACTAAGCGCTCTAAAACGTGGACAAATTGTGTGTGTGTGTGTGTCCGTGTCATTCTTTGTTGCTTATGATAAACACTTCAGATAAAATATTTTCTACTTTACTACATTTATTTGACAGCCTTACTTTTATATTTTTGGATTTTAGATACTGGATGATTTAACATGCTTTAAAAACCTATTGTTAGAGAATAACTGTTGCTTATTTCCATGTGATGTCCTGAGGCTGCCCCCTGCTGGCTGCTGGGTTCCTCTGCTGCTCTTGTTTTGGTTTTTATTACCTCTGCTAAGGAGTTTATGTTTTCATCTCTGATTTGTCAGTCAACAGGTTTATGTAATAAACTACTAGACCAATAACCACAAAACTTGCTAGAAGGAAGCTGCATGGATCAGAGATGAACCTATACGGCTCTGTTGATCTCTACTGAGTGCCAGTCTAGTAAATGAATCTGGAATCTTCTCTCAAAAAACCTTTCCCCCTCAAGGGGTTTGAAGTGTGAAGCTAATGACGTGTTTTATAAAGATGTGATCGAAAACATCAGACCAAGTGAATCCACTTTATTTCAGAATGAACAGGAAAAAAAGAAGAGAGTTTAATTTCACCGTTAGCAGCAGGACAATCACTGGATTTTTCCTCTCATACGATAAAGGTTACTCTATCTCTTCAGTTACTAATAAAGCTCTGTTCAGTTAGACACATAAAGGGATATAAGAACTGGGGTTAATGAAAATGCAAGAGAATTCATAACCAACACAAATTAGTCCTCCTTAAATTTTACTCAACCTGAAATTCAAGTATGTGTCCCTTCTGTATCTTCCAAAAACACTTTTAGCCTTTTGACACAAAACACTGGCATGAAAATGATTTAAACCTGGACACTACAGGGGCTCATCAGGCAGTCCATGACCAACATACTATATTGCCATCTTTCTTCAGCACAAACCTGGGAAACGAGAATACATAAATATCATTATCACTACTTATTTCCATGGCTGTGACCAAACAGCTGCACTCCAGCTGTTGTCCTGAATGAGCTTTGCTTATGAAAGAATACTGCATAGTCACATGCAGTATGCGTTGAGAGCACAGCATCCTGGTTTAAATGGTACTATCAACACATCTCCTTTGGTACTCTGTCTGCAACAAGCATACTGTGTCAGGGTGAAAATCGGGGTAAAATAAAGACATTTCCTGCTGCCACCAGAAGGCGCTGTAAGTCACCATTCCTGTATAGGTGTCTTCAGGTCGCGACTCTTGTCTCACATGTATAGTTTTGACTCGATCGGACCAAATGTGTCTGAGATACAGAAGCTCGTGTTTTGATGGCGTTTCATCAAACTTTGACGCAATGTCAGGGTCACACGGTATGAAGAAAAGTTGAAGTTTTTTTTGATAACTTTAGATCTCCATCTTGTTGTGATGACACTCGGCTAAATTTTAAGTTGATCTGATGAAAGCTCTACAACAAGTACATCAAAGTAAAAATGTGGAATATGACCAAAATGGCCACTAAATCCAAAATGGCGGGCTTCCTGTAAATTTTTTCATAATGCTCCTTGAGGCTTTTTTCTATGATTAGTCATGATACACCTTTCCCCAGATTTAGGTGAAAATCGGTTATTTGGAAACATGGGGGCTGGGTTCCAGGTGGCGCTGTTGAGCCATTTTGCCAAGCCCATTTCCAAATACTTTTTGAAAATGGGAAAGCCCTCAAAAAGCCCATTCTATTTCCTGAATAATAATAATCCTATCAATTTCAATAGGGCCACCCACCGTAATCGGTGTTCGGGCCCTAAATATTATATTCCAATACTGCCAATATATTACCCGTAAAGTTCCTGTCCCCTCTACAATATTTGATGTGGCCAAATTATTATTTTTTAAGTCTTAGATTGGCCAAATGTTGTGTTGCAATGATGAAAGATGCTTGGGGTTGCTAACTTATTATTATCATAACTTATTTTCTTTTCAGTGTATCTGCCAAATATTTCCTAGCAAATTAATTGACTAATGATTTTGTTTTGCATCATCACAATTTCCTATCATTGAATAATACATAATCATCTTTTCAAAAGGGCGAATCCTATTTATGTTAGTTGAACAGCAGCTGTGGCAGTTGCTTTATAGGGTTTGTGCTTTGGGAAAAACATGCAATAAACTAATCACAGCTCCATCTCCCATTCCATTTTAATACCCAGGTTTTGGTGGATTGCTATCAGAAAGAGAGAATCTTTCTCTGCAAAGGAAACAGCTTGACTTCGTATAAAAGCAAATCATCTTTGTTTGTGTGTAAAAAGCAATGATCAGTTGTTGTGCACCCGTTATGTAGATGGGTATGTTAATAATGAGCCTTAGAATAAAATCCTGCACTTCAGAACAGTTTTTTTGGGGGTCAAAACTATTATTGCTTTCCACTGCCTCGAGATAACAATGCACCAACAATACGCCAGAGCACACTATATTTGAAGAAATAAAAACACCCATGTGTGCTCAGATGAGGACTTTTTTTTAACTGCAGTTAGAAGCTCTGAAAAACCTAGTAAGTGGCCTTTGAGTTGAGATTACTCTTTTATACCTACAGTGGCTTGAAAAGTTTTGGGTACCCCTCGTCAGCTTTTCTGTTACTTATCACTGAAATCCTCAAAGCACTTCATACATGTGTCTGATAAAGCATGTTTGACCATAACACAACAATTCTCACTCACAGACACTGACTTAGGAGCACTTACGACAACGAGAATCACATAGGGGATATATTTACATTTTAAATAACTTTTTCACATAAATCACTAAAGTATACATATATATATATAAATACATGTATATATGTACATGTACACACATACAGTATAATCACTCATGCGTTACAGTTCTATTCGGGTTACACTCCTGCGTTAGTTCACAAGTTCTTATCAACATTATGTCTTATGTGGTGCTGGATCTTGGAGTTTCTTCTGCAATGTTTAATCAAACTCTGAGACGCTACTCTCGTCATCATTCCTTTATCCTGTCGTTCCCACAACGACACGTTCATCCATATTCTATTGACATTCACCACTGTACATTACACATACCATGTCCTTTGAGCATTTATCACACTCTGTAGCACAGTCAACACTTGCACACACATTCGCACCCTGTTTCAGTACACACACACACACACAAGGCAGAGGACCAACAGCAGGGGGAGGTGAGGCAGATAATGAGCAGACCTCGGCCAAACCCTCTCCCCCACAACACACTCAGGCAGCTGCTTTGAGGCCGGAACACTATGACCTCTGGTAACCACAACAACGGCGTGCACGTACATTATCCTCATCATGTTCAATTGCTGGACACCGCGTTTTCCTGACCTGTGACCTCTGAATAAACTTGCTTAATTTCAACTTGAGAACGACGACTCCTGCCTTTGATTTCCACCCGCAACAATTCTTATTGGCTTTGCGTCTCCGTTTGGTGATCGTGGGTCTCAGTGATGCACTGGCAGCCGTGGACATTTCCCACACCTTATTAAACTCTGCATCACAGCAGATTTTCCATACACAAGCTGTTTCACAAGCCGAGATACTTAAACCTGCTATCAAGTCAGTGTCCTCTCTGTAGAAACTTGTTTGGAGGATCCAGCAGGGCAAGAAGTGTGTGCTATAATTTAGCAATGACTGATAAACTGTGCTCGGTCATCTCACGCAGCAGGCCCAAAGCCTCCATTCATATCTCTGCGCCATAGGCCAGCATAGACTCAATCTCAGTCAAAAGAGATGTTATGTCGCTGAAGGATTTTTCGAGTGACTGATACTGTGGCAAGATGTCCCGTCCATCTCTGTTACAGATGGCATTTAAGATGCACAATTTTCATTTCACAGAATTTGTGGGTTTTACACACATGAAAAAAGTCCACCTCAGCTCTCTGCTGACATTTTGTGCACTACCACTAAGTGTAGCTGGTGGTTACGACAGTATACATAAGATGTCTCATGACCAAGTTTCTCTTGCAGTAGCGTTTGGACGCCGCCATGCTTTCCAGGCATCAGAGCAGCCCTATCATACTGTATACCTGGCTTAGGAGCTTTGATGTGCACAGTCCAGCCTCATTTAGCTCTGACAAAACGGTGTCTGTTAATGTCTGTGCATCACAACATTGTCTGTTGCAATGGATCGTTTTCTCAACATCAGCCAATTCCGGGTCCTGTTCAATTGTATAGTCCAGTAAGGAGAGGAAAAGTCCACTCTCCCCCTCGAACATGTTATCACAAGCCTCTATCTTCCCTCTTAAAGGCAACTGGTTTTCTGACAAAAATCCAACAACATCAATGAGGGCAGAGACATAGTACCTGTTATTTCCCAGTTGGTCTACGCGGACAAAGTGTTGAAATCTCCTTTCCACTATTGACACTCCTCTCCCACTTCTTCCACTTTGCAAAGCAAGAGAGATGCTCTTTTGAAGATTTATGCATCAGCCTTCAGACTGTAGTGGCGACAAATGACGGCTTCCTCCTACTGAAAATGCTGGCAGGGTACTGTTGTAAAACGATTTGGTTGAGCCGGTCTGTGCCAATCTATGGTTGGACTTGCACAGCTAGCGCTTATACTAGCAGGTGCATTGTGACTGTTCAGAGGAGGGGCATAATTGCTCCCTCTTCCGAAGGTGAAGCTGGAGGAGGCCGTGAAGAAGCAGCTACCTTGTAGCGACACTGCTCTGCTGGGACTTGATTTGCCTTTGTAGCAATACTATGAGCATTTCTCAAATCTCGGCTTGATCTACACTTTTCCCATGAGCGGCCGTTTCATAATTAAATCATGAACTGAGGAATCACTTTGATTATCTTAATGAACAAAGTTATAGGCAGCTGCGGATTGTTGGAACAAAGTTTGATGAGTTAATAGACCTTTCTTGTCAATGGATTTAAACAAACCATAGCCCTAAGAAGCTAATTAAGGACTGAGACCTTGGTGATCAAATCTCTTGCATTGCCCTTTTTTCATAGTGCTCTTTTCTTTTCTTCACTCTACAGTTCTACCTAAGGGCACCCAAACGTTTTCACATCACTGTGCATTTGTTTTTCAAAAAAGAATATGTACCAAGAACCCCTTATGATTAATGTAGAAGTATTTCAGCTTTGACATGCAACATCAGACATTTTTTTAAATAATTTACTATTACCAGAATCTGCTGACATCTTCAGTATGACAAGATACTACTCACATAAGTGAGTACAAACTTTTTCACCAGCATTCCAGACAACATGGTGATAGTATATGGATGAAGTATTTTTTTAGATGGGGATGATGCCATTTAATCCACTGATGATGCCTCTGTAACTGCAACTCTTGACTATATTTCCTAACCTTTAATTTAAGAACAGAACAGAATACAGCCTATTTATTAAGTTGCTTTAACAAAGTAACCTCTGCATTACAGACATGATCCTGCTGTAATGCTATAGAGGTTGAGTTTGAGTGTACAGAAAAATCCACTCAGATTTTGAATGCGCTCTGTGTACCCAGTTGTTTCTTTACTGTTCAACTAAAGGTTTTGTATTGCACTTTTTGTTTGCCAGGATATTTGAATAGTTGTGTATTGCCATTGCTAATTCGCTAAAGATGTGTTTTGGAATGTGAATTGTACCTTTATGAAAGTGTTACAAATTGTTCACCCCTCTCTTTTTATCACATTACACTTGGAAAATGGTGGCCTTCAGATGTCATCCCTCTTTTTGTGAAGCAAGCCTGCAGATAGAGAATGCCTACTTTTCCTGGACGTAACCTGTTAAGATATGTTGCTTTCATCAGTCAGGATTTATTTTATTCCTTATCACGAATCAACAGAGTTATACATGGGGAGGGGTGTTTTCTCATTGTATTTTATTGCCTCGTTTTGTAAAACATGTTCTATGTGTATTTTCACAGAAGCCTGTGAACTGATAATGTAATGTATTCTATTTTAAGAGGTTTCCTGTTGAAGAAGGAAATAAGATGACCGTTACTGTTATCTCCTGAAGAGAAATAACTCTACTTCCAGACTAAAAAATTTGTATTTTATAAAATTCATTAGTTTGTTTGTTAAAGCTATTTGCTTCAGCATTATAGGTCTGTTTTCATTCCACTCTTACCTGAATCTTGTCTATATTTCAGTGTACCAGATCTATAAAGATATCCTATATCAAGGATTTAGAAACCAAAAGTGAATATTGACCTGAACCATTAATGAGACACATTCTGGTTGCAAGGCATTGAAAAAATAAATGTATAAAGCAGAAGGTATTCCGAGGGAATCTCCCAGGCTGGGCCTATCGAGTTTAACTTCCGACATCAAATGGGATTCGGATGGAACCTTGTGGGCTTGTACAGTACAGTTAACCAAAATCACAACCTCTCAATATCTTCTTTTAAATATTACAAAAAGAATGGAGGGTCATAGAATAATTAATAATCTGGATTTTGTTTATTGGACTCATATGTCATCACATATTTATTAATTACAAACAGTGCAGACCTACAGAGGCCACTTGATCCCTACCCAATTACAGAAAAAAACAAACTTTTTTATAATGGCCGAAATTAAGATGAAAATAACTTTAACGGATGTGTCCCACATGGGCCACTATTTTGTTGAGCATTTGTGGGTTCAACAGTTTAGGATTTGACTATCTGAAAAAAAAATCACAATATCCAATTATTAATCTTAAATTATCTGTATAGTGGCCACTGGGGCACCGCTCTGTACAAAGAGACAGGATGGCCACTTTGCTGACTGAAACCAAACTATCAGTTTCGACTCCATCCATATAATATATACCCAATCATTTTCTGATGAGGAATCTGACATCTCTACAAAATCCATTTCATTTAATATTTAACCATGGTGTTCCACAGGGCTCTGTGCTCGGCCCAATTTTCGGCCCAATTTTATTCTCATTATATATGCTTCCACTAGGAAACATTATCAGGACACACTCGGTAAATTTCCACTGCTATGCGGATGACACCCAGTTATACTTGTCAATAAAACCTGAACAAAGTAATCAATTAACTAAACTTCGAGCATGTCTCAAGGACATAAAAACCTGGATGACCCGCAATTTTCTCTTATTAAACTCAGACAAAACAGAGGTTATAATACTTGGCCCCAAACACCTTAGAGATAAATTATCTAATGATATAGCTGCGCTAGACGACATTGCCATTGCTTCCAACGAAACAGTCAGGAACTTGGGAGTGATCTTCGATCCTGATTTATCGTTTAATAGTCACTTAAAACAAATTTCTCGGACTGCCTTTTTCCACTTGCGTAATATATCAAAAATCAGGCATGTCCTTTCGCAAAAAGATGCAGAAAAACTAGTCCACGCCTTCGTTACATCGAGACTGGACTATTGTAACTCATTATTATCAGGCTCCAGCAGTAAGTCGTTAAAGACTCTACAGCTTGTCCAAAATGCCGCAGCACGTGTCCTGACAAGAACAAAGAAAAGAGAGCACATTTCTCCAGTATTAGCTTCGCTACACTGGCTTCCAGTTAAATCTAGAATAGAATTTAAAATTCTCCTCCTCACCTTCAAGGCCCTTAATAATATAGCGCCTTTTTACCTTAAAGAGCTGTTAGTACCTTATAAACCCTCTAGAGCACTCCGCTCCCAGAATTCAGGCTTACTTGTCGTCCCTAAAGTCTCTAAAAGTAGAGTAGGAGCCAGAGCTTTTAGCCATCAAGCCCCTCACTTGTGGAATAATCTACCAATTTCAGTTCGGGAGGCAGACACCATCTGTTCGTTTAAGAGTAGGCTCAAAACCTTTCTTTTTGATAAAGCTTATAGTTAGAGTTAATTAGTGCGGCAGAACGTAACTTGTTCTATTTTATGATACATGACACACGGAGCTTCTTTTTCCAGCTTCTCCTTCCTCTTCTCCATCCCTATCCCCCTTCCACGGAATCCCTTTGCTTTATCACCCGCAGATCCAGTGCCTCTGTGCCCGCACCATGGATTGGTGTTTGTGGATCGCGCATCGGGGGTCGCAGTGGTGGACCCAGTGTGGCGGATTCTGTGTTGTGTGGGCTGATCGTGGTGCTGGTGGCGGACCCTGTGTCGCGTTGGCACTGGGTAAAGGAGGTGGACCAGGGCCGCGGCGATGGCTTTTGGTGGGTCCTGGTGGGCGGCGGTGGACGGTGACTGAGGACTGGAGTGGCCTCTGGTCTGGATGCTGGATCGTGGTCCTGCTGGTTGCTGACCATGGACTGTGATTGCAGCAGGACTGCATCAATGCCGCGAAAGACTTTTATGATGAATGTTTTCTACACGTGGCATCTATTGCACTTCTGTCCGTCTTGGGAGAGGGATCCTTCACATGTGGCTCTCTCTGAGGTTTCTACTTATTTTTACCCTGTTAAAAGGGTTTTTAGTAGTTTTCCTCACTCTTGCTGAGGGTTAAGGACAGAGGATGCCACACCTTGTTAAAGCCCTATGAGATTAATTTTTATTTGTGAATATGGGCTATACAAATAAAATTTGATTGATTGATTGATTTACTCTGGGTTGTCATTTCAATGATTTTGTATTAAACAGGGATTCACAAGTTTTTTCATTTCTTCTTAGATTTGCCTCATTTCTCTGTAGGCCTGTTTTGTACTTGTTTGTATATGATGAATATTTAAAACTTAAACGATTAAAAGCTTGGATTTTCAAGTTGCAGTATTGCACCAAATTTGAACTAATCAAGCAAGTTTAATCCAAAACATTTAAGCAATCAATGAAGGCACAAAATAGAAGGGAAAAAAAGTCTTAGAGTTGTAATCAAGACTCAAAGCATATCAATACGGACAGCCAAATTTACTTTTAGGTGTTCTTTCTTGGTACTTCTCCATCTTCTTGTGCTCCTTTTTCCTGATGTTACTGTCAACTTGGATTGACGCATCTATCACTGCTGCACTCTTTTGTTCTTTGCTCACCATCACTATGTCCGGTTGGTTAGTCAGCGGCTGTCAGTCTGGAATCTGAAGTCCCCGAGAATCTTAGCTCTTCTTTTCTTGGTGCTATGTGCCATCAGGACTTGATTCCCTCTGATCCAGTGGTTTTCGCAGGGCATACCTGTATTCTTATTGATGCAAAACACTTGTCAACATCCATTTCTACCAATGCGTCTCTCTTTTTTTAAGTTGCTCTCCTTCACACTGGCTGTCAATCAAGTTCATTGATGGCACACACTAATATTTTCCACCATCTGACAACTGTGCCAATGGCAGAAAATGGGGATCCAAGGTTTATTGATGATGATTCCATTTAATTTGTTCGAATATCGATTAAGAAAAATATATTTCAGTGTACAGGAAATGCAGGAAATGGTGAGTATGTGATACCATGAACCCAACACTTGTTAGGGTTCCTCACGGCTCAGGGACCCCCACTTGATCCTAGTTCCGGGGCAGTAATTAAGTTAGAATGGCAGACTGAAATTTGCAAAACCCCCATTTTTTTAGAAGCAATGAACATTTCTTCTGCAGACTTATCAATTTATCTGGAGCTTTATTTTGACTGATGAAAACTCCTGTACAACGCTGCCAGGCAGACAACAAATAATAAACAATAAGCTATCGGTCACACAGTATATATTTGTAATGATAATATTCCATATGCATTCATCAATCAATTACCACTTAGCCCGTATATCTTTAGTGCGGTTAAAATCGGCAATCAGGACTAATGAGTCAAAAAGCGACTCACCAGATAATGACAAGAACAATTCCTATATTTTTGCAACTCACAGATATCTACTATAATACATATAATACACTACTTATAGCAGTGCTGTAATTAAGTACTGTACAAACTTTTATATAATTGTCTTCACTTGTCTACGTCTTGGACTTCTGATGAACAACATGTATCCTACGATACCGTATTATTCAGGTACATAGTCATAAAACACACGTGGTGGCCTATAGGCAAGTGGATGAACAATGAAGTTCACAAACAGCTGATGGTACAACAACGTTTGCTAAACTAAATCTCTGGCCTGACTTGTTAAGTGCAAACTATTGAAAGGTGTTAACTTGGTGCTAATTAAATAAATCACTTACTGCTTTTATTCAACATCCCTCTTCTTAATACACGTGTGTCGCCTTATTAAATACCACATTTCTTGAATGGAGGTCGGCGTGACTCTCTCTCTCCATACACAGCAGGGCGTACCGAGTCCCCCTGTGTGAAGGCTGGACGGAGGGGAGGAGGACACGGTGTGGCCCTCCAAATGTTCCGCTGAAGTGAAGCAGAGTCGCTTGTGAGGGCCGGGATGTCTTCTTGTGACGCCAACATTGATCAATGCGTTTGTCAGGAGCCCGGGGGCGAGCGCCGCTGCAGCAGCTACCGACAGATCTGAGGTCATCTTGAGAATTAACGGTACACGTCCGAGAGTCTGAGCCTCAGAGCGGATTCCTGGCTAGCGCAGCCAGCTAGTCATATGTACTAGCTGCTTGCTATGTAACGTTTTAATCGTGTCTCTGATATGTGTGTTGTCATCTCTATGTGGTGTGTCGAGTGGCAGCTTTACGTCTCCAACCACCAGCTACGTGAATTATTAGCGGTTATTAAGGGGGCTAACTCTATTGCGGCTAATAGGCGATAGCCCAACATAGTTAACGAGCTAGCTGCAATAACTTGATGGCACTTGTTTTTACTGTTCCCGTCATTCAGAGTCACAGTGGATGTTTTTCTTCAGGACAGTAACACTGAATAATGCTCTGCCGAAAGAATAACATGGACGATTTGCTCTTATTCCACTCCTCCGGGCTTTAACAGCTGAACATACACTCAACCACGACAGAGGAAACATCTCCTCTTGAATATAACGAATTCAGAATCTTAAGACATACGGCAAGATTTGGGAATTTATACACTTTGAGCGTTTTATGTCAAGATTATAGTGATGTATATTCATCTTTATTATGATCAGGGGTTACGATAAGAATTAGAGGACACTGAGACTAAAATCGGAGATCTGAACAGCAGTCTTCTCGTTTAAAACCAATTTGACATCGGCTGTTGAACTAACAAACTGTTGACATATATATATATATATATATATACAAAGCTGACAAATAATTGAATTATTTTTTATTTGTGTAGCACAAAATAACAACATACATTTTCTCAAGGCACATTTCGTAATAATGTCAAGAACTTAAAATATTGTAGAGAAAACCATCAGTTAAAATTAACACTTGGAGACAGAGAAGGGGAAAACATCCCTTTCAACAGTAAGAAACCTGCCCTCACCAGTTGGGATGCTTATTATTTATAACATTATTACATCTATAACAGCATTATTGATATCTGGGGTCTGTGACGAGGGTCTGGCTACACTCTGAGAGCTTGTCAAGCTGATGCTGTCTTCACATACATACGTCTGTGTGTGTGTGTGTGTGTGTGTGTGTGTGTGTGTGTGTGTGATTTGATATAACCTATATTAATTTCATGCATACATGATAATACAATTGATAATAAACCAGTGACATTGTAGAAACTGAAGTGAAGATAGTAATTTCACAAGTGGCCATCATGACAGCTACTAATCAAACCAATATAGTTTATTTTGCCTAAATAAAATCAGTTTTGAGGAGCACAGGAGTGTGACCAGACATAAAAAGCCCAGCAGATGCTTAGACTAGTGTTTGCTGTAAACACTGTGAAGAAGCCACTCCGCTTTTGTCTTGTGATGATACATAAAGAACTGTGTATGAATAGCAGGAACGGGAAATTCAAACAGCATCATTCTTAAAATAGTACTACTCACAATACAGAATGTACAAAGAAGAGCAGTGATATTTCCTTTATATCATGCGTAACCAATGTGCAATTTGTGCTATAGAAATTTTAGTTTTTCCATAATGTCAGGAATGGTGAAAAATGCTTTTTAAAATTCCCCAGAGGAGAGGTCGGTGTTTTCAAATCCCTTGTTTTATGCAACAGTTAGTCCAAAGTAAAACAATATTCAGTTTACTGAGGGAAGATTCACAAAGATCTCCAATTGCATTAATAAACAGTCATAAAAGGTTAAGTGGACAGGCTCAGCAGACAATGAGTTTAAACATTAAACATGTCGTTTTAACTTGTTTGTAGTTAAAGATGGCAGCACCTTTGTTAAATTTTCTTTTATATTTATTTATTTATTGGATATTCTAATAACAACTAGAATATCAACATCAAGACCCATGCATAATTCCCTGGGAAATTAAGTGGTCAAAGGTAAGAGTAACCTCTCAAAACATATATTTTGTCTTGTGAATGTTATAAAACTGTTGTTTTGTTCTATAATAATATAATTTTAGGTTTCAGCTGTGGAAGAATACGAATTACTGACTGTTCAATTCTGTGTTTGGTTCAGATGAGTTGTATTAACTGAGCAGTGGAGACAGAAGATTACAACAAGGAAGACAATTTTGTCGGATTGACGGCATTCAGAGTTAATATTTCGTAAAATTTTGCCATAGTATTGCATTTCTAGTAAAGGCATGCAATACGTTTCATTGGTTGAGCAAATGTCCCAGAACCCAGAAAAGTCCTAAACCCATCTCCCAGGGTGGAGCAATAAATCTCTGCTGAGTAAGAGAGCTCTGTTGCAGAGATGCTGCCTGGTGCTGTGGCTCAGACATTCAGCCTCTCGTATGTGATTGCATTAAATCATAACATGAAGTGTTTGAGTGCAAGTCTAACTGGTTTATCTCTTGTTCAAATAGGCTCCAGTGTGCATGGGCCATGTATGCTAGCTTGAGATGAAAATGAAAGCCACTCGCAACCTCCTCGTGGGCCTGTGTTCCATGCTGGCTCTAGGATTCCTCTACTACTCATCGGGGAGGATCAGCTTACAAGGCTGGGGCCACAAATCATGTGAGTTAGAAGTGGCCATAATGTCATGTACAATGGTAAATGGTAAATGGATTTGCATTTATATAGCGCTTTTCTAGTCTTGATGACCACTCAAAGCGCTTTACATTACAGTTTCACATTCACCCATTCACACACACATTCATACAGTGCATCTATCCCAGCACTTTGTTATTCTAAGGGGGGGCCATTCGGGGTTCAGCATCTTGCCCAAGGACACTTCAGCATGCAGATGGTTCAGACTGGGAATCGAACCGCCGACCTTCAGGTTGGAGGACGACCACTCTACCCCTCAGCCACAGCCGCCCAATATGACCTTAGTTAACTTGTTTCATTGAGCAGTGGGAAGTGGACATCAGTGATAGGACTCCTTGACACAAGTGCCTGACACAGGCAATGGTGGCCTTCGGGTCCTCTCCCCTCTGCAGATAAGCATGTTCAGAACGTCTGCCCCACTTACTCTGCCCCCCTACTTGGCCCCCTCTCCTTAAATTGTGTAAACACTGGAGCAGCCTGCAAGTGATTGTCACTGTCACTTGATGTGAATAATAACATTAAAAAACAACTACATAAAGATGTGTCTGAAAAGGTTAGTGAAAATAAGTGACAATCCAGTAAAGTCCAAATGCTGGTGGATGTGGAAGTAGTTAATGCCGACAGCAGAGAGGAGGAGCAGCGAGGCATCAGGCACACAAAGCCCAGTCAAGTTTTACAGCAGGAACTGGCAGAATAAATTCTGATACACCAGTTAAAGTAGATCAGCTTAAACCTAAAGGAAGAAAAGACACAAATTGGAATGTGTGTACATGTATGCTGCGGTTTTTAGAAGTTTTCATCTTCGATGCATGTAGATGCTTCCCATCCACAATTTTCTGTATTACTGAACGTGGCTGCATTTTTTTCAATTAATACAATCAGTCAGACAAATATGAACTCTCTTTTTATTTAGAAATTGCTTTAAAAATTATTCAAGACTGTTACTGTTATTACAATTGTGCCGTATTTACAAAATTAGGTTTTCTATTAAAAAACATAGGAATACAACAGTAAGTCTGACAGTGGTCTGTGCTCTCCACACGAATTTGACATTCATTCAGTTTAGTCTTGTGTGCTGCCTAAAGCTAAAAAGAACATACTCTGATTACAGCCGCATCAAGGTGGCACTACCTGGTCCCACCTAGCCTATTTTTGTGTGTCGCTGAATGTGTGCATTGCTAACTGAAAGATAACGTCTTCTGCCTCCATTTATCCTTTTGCTTAAATATGTCGGATTCATGTTAATGTGTATTTAAAGATATTTAAATTTGTGGAAAAAATTTTTTAGTGAAAAAAATGTTTATGTAAAAAATATAACGATTTGTCTAATCAACCAAAAATGTTGCGACCCCCCTGCAGTACCTCTGCGGTATGCAGATGTCTTTTTTGTAAAAAGACGCAGCTGGCGCATCTAGAAAAAGGAAAGACTGAGATGAACCGGTATGTTGGGGACTGACTTTACCAACCAGACATACTTTAATACTTTTACCTTTTGGTGAGGGCTGTTTTCCTGAGTCTCAGAGAGAGAACAAGAGAGGAGAAAGAGAAACAGAAACCCAACAGTTTACACAATGAGCATTGAGCAATTACTTTGGTGACTGTGGAGAGAAAAAAACTCCTTCATTAACTGAGGAAACCTCTAGAACCAAACTCAATGTGGCCCACCGTCTTTATCGGCCGGTTGGAGAAAAATGGGGGAGGTGGAGAACAGTGAGGGAGAGAAGAGAGAGATGTGTAACCATCATATTTCGGTTCAGTCAGACTGGTTGTTGTAATGTATCCATATCATTTCAATATCATCCGAAGTATATTTTCTTATTATCTGATAATCTGATTTTGAATGGGGATAATTTAGCTTGTTAAGCCTCTCTAATTTTTCTCTTACTCTGGGACTGGCTCAATTAGCTCGCACCAAAATGACACTTCAATTTACCAATATTTCTTTATTTACAAACGCACAAAAGAATGTGTTTCTTTTACAGTCTTTGGCATTTTAGACCCCTGTGAGATGTCATCAGGTTTAGAAGGGGGTGGAGCAGAACATCGAACAGGAATACCCCCGGGGTCTAGACACTGGTGGTGGTTTTATCTGTTGAACGTATGTTTACAAGGCACATCTTATGCTCGTTTGTCCTATTGGACTCGCTGAGTGTGACATCCTCTGCCCTCAACCCTCACAAGGGTAAGGAAAAACTACAAAAACCTTGACCAGGGAAAAATGTAGAAACATCAGGAAGAGAGGTGAGAGATCACTCTTCCAGGATGGACAGAAGTGCAATGGATGCCACGAGCAATGTGTATATTGTCAAGCCGTCTTGTAGATTTTTAGTCTGCGATCAGCTGCCACCATGATGGGGTGCCGCTATAATCCTCAATCCATTGACATGATCCATAATCAGTTGAGGTCGGGATCCGGATGAGGTGAATATCCTCAGACTGGAGGAGAATGGGGTGGAGGAGGGGTTGCACAAGTCGCTGAATGATGGGTGACTGAGGAAGATAGGAGAAGGGATTTTTAAAGTTTGGCGGCTGCTGAATGACTGGCTGACAGAGACCCACCCGACCTGATTGGATATTTAGGTACACCCACAATCAGCTGATCACTGTGCAGGTAAGGACCTCCATTGGGTGCTCCTGATATTAGGAACGCTCACGATCAGCTGATCAGCTGATCGTCTGCCGGTTTAAGTCTTCCTTACTGAACTTGCGCTGAGCTTATTACACTGTTGTTTGGTGCACACTCTGCCTCAAGGGAAAGATGCTTACTTAAAGCTGCTAGTTGAACAATGCTGACTCAACTTGAAAGTAGGCCACAAAGAAAATTTTGACTTGTTTGTTTGTTTTAAGGATTCTTTGGATTACTATATTGCTGTTAATAAAACTGGGTAAATCAGTTTTCATTACTTTTTACTCAGCTGTCCGGCTCATTATTGTACTGTTTCAAGTTTGGGCTGAGAACAAGGCTTTACATAATTTATATTTGCAACACTATATCTGAATTAAGGTAAACAAAGAAATGTTATAGCCTATCCATTAACATCTAGCATAACCCTATAGTATTCAATCATGGTTTATTATTTTGTAATGATTTTTCACCAACTTCTTTTATGCATTCCATCAGGTTATGGACATTTTTTTGATCCAGCTTTTATATTCACTTGCACTTCTTTTATAGACAAGTCATGATTAAATCAGATTAAACATGTTCTTAAACCATATAAATAGTTTTTTTATCTTACCTATTTATAACCACATGTTAACTTCAGAAACTGCAGAAAACCCTTGCTATATTGGTTTGCATACTTTACTTTAATGTCTAATAATTCTAAATGCATTAAGGGCTGTCTGCCTATCCAATTTGCACTTTCTTACAAGTGTTTATTAAAAGGAATCTGTTTTTATCAAAACTGTGTCTTTTGTAATGTGTTTAGTTACAGAAAGGACATTCGCCCTGCAGAAGCTTTCAATGTAACCATTTTACCAGTTGGGGGAGCCAGTTTATTTCATTAGAGACATAATGTTTCAGTTGTGGTTTTAGTTTTCCTAGATCTTTACACTACTTCTACATGGGTTAAAATATATATTCATTGTTGAGGCAAGTTGCTGTTGATAGTAATTAATTTCATCAGTTTCATGTTGAGCTGTTCTATGGTTCAGTTGTTGATAATGGAAACTGACCTGACACCGACTCAAACTAATAATTTATGTTGTACACAATGTTTTATACAATTGCCAACTTACATTAATCTTTCTTTTCCAATTAGTTGGCACTGTTTCTAAGAATTTAAAAGGATAAACTCTGTCAGATAAATGTGTTATCCTAGTGCTGAGAATAAATCCACTATTTTAGCTCCTTTTCCCTTCAATAACATTTATTAATGTATATAATCAAATATATAATCACTACAGAATATATGCTTTAACAATAGAATAGAGTTTTTCATATTGCCACCTCTCAACACAAAACAATTTTCTTTTAATCTTGAATTAGATTATGTCAGATTATTGTAATTGGTTGTTCAACAATGCAATTTTATTAATTTAAATGGGCAAAGTTTGATTATGTTGAGCTGATGTAGTACCATACTGCAATTAATGTGATATGATGACACTTTCCCACTTTAATAATGTTAGCAGTTTAAAATATCTTTACAGGTAGCTAAAGTCAAACTAATTGCTAAATCATTCATCCAACTTTAAAGAATACGCTTTAGGTGTTGAACTCGATGCCTCTCGCACCTCCACCTGTGCCAAGTGAAGAGCTACAGTGTCAATCAGTAGCCACCCATCGGTTTTGCCTCTATATTCCTTTTCTGAGATGTTTCACTGCCAACCTCCGCAACTAGATGTACACATCTTAAAAATGTACGTAACTAATGTTTGTGTTTCTGAAACTAAATGATAGAACAAGTAAACAATTGAAGATTTAAAAACATTTCCTCCAGGCCAAGATCATATTTTGAGGAATGGAGTCACTCCTCGATGGTCCATCTATATCAGGGGTGTCCAAACTACGGCCCGCGGGCCATCTGCGGCCCGCCATCCATTTTTTTTTAAACTAACAATTTAGTAGCACTTACATGGCACTTACTTATAGCACTTTGTAGTTTTGCTATATTTTTGAAGAAATTGTACTTTCTTGTAGGGCTGCTCGATTAATCGAAATTTAATCGTGATTACGATTATGGGGTCAAACGATCTCCAAACTACTCTAATCGAGTTGAAACAATTATTTGGCGCGTCTCACTCTCAAGCGCTCTCACTCTCAAGCAGCTGTAAAGTGAAGGAGGCGAGTTGTGTGTGTGGGGACCGGCGGTGAAAAAAAACGTGCGAGTGGGAAAGCAGCAGATCATGTAGCGGCCGAGCCGCGCACCGCTATTCCCGGCTGGCTGTTCAGACCGGTCAGACCGGACCCGCATTTCTCCCCGCTGGTCAGTCGGTCAGAGAGTGTTAGGGTTGCCATCATTAAGGGTTGAATAACCGGGCATCGATATCCTGGTTTCACGGAGGAATAAGACACGCCGCCGTCATCGGTGTTTACCGGAAGTGATTAAAAAAATAAAGCATAGACGTCATTGACAACAGCTTGAGTATTTACTAGCTCGTGGTCGAGTAAATAGCGAAGCACACACCAGGTTACCAATCTCTTATGTTAAAATGACAAGTTTAAAAAAAAATTGGGTTCATTATGAACCCAAGGCTTCCCTCAAACTTTTGATCATTGCTCCACTTGTTCTGCACAGTGTCGCTCATTAAGCTGATTGGGGATTCTTCCCGCCTGGGTCTTGCTCAAATGACTCGCTTTGGCTTGGTTCTTTTCAGGTCATTTAGGTTACTGTAAAAGCAAATGAAAAGCATCAGAGAGGCAATGCATACCATTCTTGCATGTTGTAGGGAGGGTAAAAATACACATTTTAAGGGATTCATTAATTGTCATAGTCTCGATAAAAATACATAATCTCCAGCATGCCACTATTATGAAACCTATAGCACCTTTCAATGTGCCCTCTTGAAACTGGCAACCAAAAAGGATCACAAATGACAATAACGACAAACACTGACACCTTTAACCCTGAGATGACGAACAACATACAGCCTCCTTCCCAATCCTGACACTGTCACAATTTACCACATTATATAAAGGTCAAACTACCTTTCTGTACTGGCTCTTAACAGTCATATAGAATCTTTCAATATGAACATAATAACGTTTGGAGACTGGACTAAGTTACAAGATGTGCCAATACAGAAATGTTTTACATTTATTGTAATCAAATTACTTAAATGTTGTACAAACAAGCTGTTATTGATTTAATATGTACCTACTTTTATCACTCTAGTGTATGACAAGCAAGGGTTCCTCGTCAAGCTCGATGGTAGTCTGTGAGTATATGTGTTTTTACATATTTTACATTCCAGTCAAGATACTATACTACAGGTATAGTATCAGTCATATGTAAGTGTTTTTCATTAGTTACCTGTCATTTTGCTCTGCTGCGGCGCTCGCTGTCTTTCAAAGAAACAAATTGATCGATGGGTCATAGTCAGACTGACCATCAACAGTACTGTTAGATTTCTGACTGTGTTGGTCCTATAAAAAAATCCATAAAGTTTTAATGTCCTCAGCAGCCAGGAAAACTCAGGAATACACCCGCCCTCTGCAAAGATGTGACTCTAGCTTTATAAGCTCTATAATGTGATTATAATAAAATCCATAGTCTGTGTGAAAATGTTATATATGTTTATCTGACTTAATACCTTCATGTCTGCAGGCCGCTGGAGCTGATCTATAAGTACAGCAATCTCAGTGAGGGAGCCTGTAAGCCTGGATTTGCAGCTGCAAAGATGACTGCCATTTATCCAAGGTAAGAACATACACTTTATTGGACATGACTGAAAGGAACATCTGTTTTATGTCTAAGGTGCTACAACGGTCAGATACTGTGTGATCAGTGGTTTTCTTTGGTAAACCAATACAACCATTGTTCCATCCCAAAAACACATGTGCTCTTCAGATTTCACCATTTGATAAATGTGTTATCGGGTCATATAATGTGTTATACTCTGCAGGTTAGGTTTATGACTCTTAATTGACTGTAGGTGTGAATGTGAATAGTTAAAGACTCCATATGTTAGCCCCTTCAATACGCTGGTGTTCGCCCTTCACAGCCTCCTTCTGAGTTGACTCAATTTTAACGCATTTTACAATAGTCAGTGCTGATTTTTTTTGAACTGCTTATCTGAATACATTTTAACCATTGTAAACACTTCTTTGGAGTCTGGCATTTTCCTGAGATCACTGAAATCTTCTGATGTTGAAACTCTTTTAATGAAGCACAGTCTAGAGTCTAGACTGTGTCCAAACTACAGCAATTTAGTAGCAACTAAATGTCACTTACTTATAGCACTTTGTAGTTTTGCTCTATTTTTGAAGTAATTGTACTTTCTTGATTCTTGTTGTTCTGGGTTTGTGCCCTCGAGTAGGGGAGAGCGGGGTAATGTGAGACTTTTTTTTACATTTGCTCCCCTTTAGGCGAGCTAAAATTATATATCAGTAACATTAACACATTTCCCAGTAATTCAGGATGTTTCCTAGCAATGGAAATGATCTGAATGTCTTCAGGACAAAGGGCAGTGAAAATATGATTGTATTTAAAAAAGTGGTCTCACTTTACCCCAGCTTAGGGGCAAAGTGAGACAGACCAAAGAAATCAAGGGGGTAAAGTGATCCACTTACCTTTTCCACTTTAAAACTACCATAACAACACATGTTGTAATAAGTAAATTAAGCACATTTATGATTATTATGATTCATGTGATCTCTTGCACACCCTTGCTTCCCTGCACATTGTTTCTCTGTCCAATAGGCAGGGACAAGGATAGGTTTTGCTCTGCATCTTCAAATGCCAGTTCACGGCACTTAACTGGAGCAAGGCCATGGAACTGGTCAGCTAGTTGTTTCAAGTGTTTGGCAAGCTCCTCCTCCATCTCATCTGTGAATATTCTCTTTACCTCAGCTACTGCACCCCAGGCTACTGATTTGACTTCCCCTTTCTCTTTTTTCTTTATGAATCTTTTGAGGGTTGTCTTGTCAATATTTCTATGCCTTCCAGCTATTCTTAAGGACTTCTTTCCTTGCATGACCTCAGCTGCTGCACTCTCCATCTCTAAGAGGGGTGTTTGGCCTCAGGTTGTCTTCCTGGTGTAGTTCTTTGCATGATGGCTTTTCTACAATGTTTATGGCATTAAAAATAAAACATATGTAATGTAATATTACAATAAATTATGTTTAAGACTAAACTTAACTTGTGCTACATGTCTCACTTTACCCCACAGCATTTGTCTCACCTTACCCCACAGCCAACATTTTAGAAAAAATAGCAATTCAGGCTAATCTTCAGCTTTTTGCACTTTTGTGAAAAAACATTCTAACCACAGCACCAGCACCAACTTCTCCTTCATGGCAAGGGTGTAATGGGAGGGGCTTGAAAACATAATGCTCACATGACCACAAATGTGTTCCGTTGCCTAGATACAGGGGGTGTCTCACATTACCCGATGTCTCACATTATCCCGCTCTTCCCTTCCCTTGAATGCACTGATTGTAAATCGCTTTGGATAAAAGCGTCAGCTAAATGAATTGTAATGTAATGGACTATGGCCCATTGTATTGTACTTCTCAGTTTTGACACTAGGTGGTGCCACGCCCCACCGGATTGGCTCCAGCTCTCCCCATGACCCTCAAAGGATAAGCGGCACTACTTCTGTCCAATGACTATTTGCATTAATTCATTCAGTACAGTATAGATTCAGTATAGATCTGATCTACATCGTCCTTTGTGTCCATTGGTTCATATGTGTATCGATTGAGTTGAATTATTTGAACAGGCACATGATCAGTGTATGTTAATGGTCATGTGGTATAGGATTTAATTAGTAAGGACAGGTTAGAGAGATAATTTCTGATACGTAGTTGAAACACTAGTCTGCACAGAAATCATTTAAGTGAAAAAGTATAAGGATGGGATGTGCGATGTATTGAACTCTACATCTTCAGGTTCCTTACTGGTGTGATTCGGAAGTAGTTTCCTCCCCTATGGTATAAGGCTAATCCTGTGGATGTGGTGTCCTGGAGGACCACCATATTACCTCCCGTGTTCCCAAAAATGAGTCAGGTATTCTTAGTATAGTATTAGTATTTTACAGAGCAACTTTGTACCCTAAGCACTGAGTGATCCCAAGACCCCATTTCTGCCTCTGCATTATTAAAGACCACACTGTAAAAGCCCTACACCTGCTTATGTTTTAGCAATATCGTTGAAGCAAGTCTGAAGATACATGCATCTGAATGGGCCTATGTGTTGTGCAGAGTCTATTTTTTGTCCTCTGCTGCTCTGTTATTGTCCCTGTGCGTGAGAATCTTAGGCCAGTTCACCTAACCACTTACTCTCTGGGCACGAGAGACACGCAACCCTCCGACCCATTGCGGCCTTCAGAAAGGACATTAATGAAGACTGTTCATGTAGTCCAGTTTGAAACCTGTTAAAATAACAAGTGAATTTGTCTCAGTAGAAAGACGTGGTAAAATGCTTCGGGCATTGTTGACCCATATATTCCACCATTTTTCTCAGCCAGGAACACAGCTGAGAGAGCCGGCCAGAAAGTGACAGGGTCGTTCATAAACTGCTGCCGTTCCAAACAGATATCCATGTTCTTTATATCCATGAAACTATAATAATAATAAGTGCTTTACAAAATACATGGGAATAACACGACACAGCACAAAACAAGACAAAGCTAAAATAAGAACACTTACATAAAATAAAATATAAAAAACAAACCATTACCATTAAAATCAGGTACAAGTCATGCATTAAAAGGCTTTTGTAAAGATGTTTTTGGCAATGATGTAACAGGTAAAGAGCTGGTAAGTCTATTTTTACTACTACTCCTTTCATAGCAGGATATTTAAGCAGGACCAGTCCATCAAAACACACCATCCACCAGTAAAATTGTATGGAACTGAAAGGCAAGATACATCATTAGTTACTCTGCAGAATATATAGCGGCAAATCACATTACATCTAGTGCCTCTCTTAACTGAACAACTAGAAGTTGATGGTCAAGGTAACTGTCAATTCAGTACTTTTCATAAATACTTTTATTATCAAGTATCGCTTATAGACGACAGGGAACTTCTCTCTATTTGTAACTTTATTAATGTCCAACGAACATGTCACACTTCTTGTTCGTAACTCCCACACTCCTAACATCCACACTCGTATTCTTCACTCCACTTCCTCATTTACCCCTGACTCGCCAATGAGAGCCTTTCATCCCACAGCCATTGGTCTAGAAGTGTCAAATGCCCCGATCTCTTCACTGACCCTCAGGACATCTCAATACTTATTTAACACGGTGTACTTAGCTGAACATACGTCATAACAAAACATAAAAATAAGCCCAACTACCATTCCGTTCCAAGATATTATTAGCCTGGACAGACAGGGATTTAAGCTAGAACATGACTGCCAGGTGTAGGCAAACAATCACAAGGTGGTAATTCCATATCTGTTAGGCTTTCTCAGAGTAAGGACCCAATCGCAGACCAGGATGCAAAAAATACTTATTTATTTCAAAAAAGGAAAAACCAAGGATCTAAAAAGGCAAAAATGACCAGAGCAAAAACAGAAAATCCAATTCAATAATTGGCAAAAACAGAATTCAAAAGAAGGGAAAAACAAAGGAGATCAAAAATCAAAGTCTCAAATATCATACCAGATAAACTTAGCTCAAAAAAATTGCAGTATACTGGCATGGCTTCTTCACAGACAAAAAACCAGAGGTGTAAAAAGTACAGAAATATTGTACTCAAGTAAAAGTACCTTTACTTTGATGACATTTTACTTAAGTACAAGTAAAAGTACCCATCTAAAAATCTACTCAAGTAAAAGTAAAAAGTAGTTCATTTAAAATGTACTTTAAGTAAAAGTTACTTAGTTACTTCCAACAACTTGATGGGGGCTCTCCTATACAGTGCAAAAAAGGACAAGGGGTCATAAATCCAATCCAAAAACAGTACGTTTTAATTAAAGGAGAATCTTTACAAATATAAGTACAAAAACATTTAACATGTCAACATTTAAGAACTTTTGGTTTAAATACAGCTGACCCACTGTATATTTAAACTTTTGGTTAAACTTTGGTCCACCTTTAGAGCATTTATCTACTAACTTCTTGTTGAGTTTGAGCAGCATCTGATTTTCATGGTGAGTAGAGCTCATCAGGGCTTGCTTTGCAGTGAACAGCATCCAGCACAGCTGAAGAGTCGCTCGCAGGCAGCCGAGGCAGGTAGGCCAGTAGGCTATTGAGTTTCAGGCAGTGTTGTGCATGAATGAGTTCAAAAGAACGCGTTCATTGAACACGTTCATTTTTATGAGAACGTTGAACTGAACGCAACTTAATGACAAATAATGAATTTGAACGTGAACAGGTTCATATTATCTGAGGTCTAGCTAAAACGTTACGGAATGTTTTCCTTCTCCTGAGTAGAGACGCTGTCTAAATCAAATGCTTGCACGATGTCATGCGATCGTTGTTGTGTTTGAAAAGAAATGCAGTCTTACAGGGCAAAATACCATCTGACAGTTGCAATTCCGTTTTTGTAGAAAATCGTTTAAAAAAAATATATATATATATATTCAGGAGTGAAGCTTGCATAGAGCGCCAAATGTGCTAGGTCCGGCCCTGTGTAGTGCAGTGATTCTCAAACTGTGTGGTGACCGGCAGGGAGAAATGCGAGGCGAAACTAATATTATAGCCGAACTGACGTATTGACATCCGTATCTCTTTAACGGCGGAGCAGTAAACACATCGCTCTATCGCCAGAGCCAGGGATTGGCAACCCGCGGCTCTGCAGCCGCTCCGCGGTGGCTCCCTGTGCAGTGTTGTGCATTTCGCCCATAGTTTTCGCGAACAGTGAACTTTACGATCAGTTTTCATATAATGAACGTGCACGTGAGGGCACGTCATCCACTCTATGAAGCATCTACCACGGCAGTGAGAATTGCCTTGCGCATTGAACTTTAATTTTTTTTTACTCAGTAACGGGTGTAATTCCAATGTAGCGAAGTACAATACTCCAGTCAAAATCTACTTAAGTAAAAGTAAAATTACCCATTTCAAAAACTACTCAAAAAATTACAAAGTACACAAAAAAACTACTCAATTACAGTAACTTGAGTAAATGTAATTCGTTACTTTACACCTCTGCAAAAAACGATAACAATCTGACAGGGGACAACAGAAAGACTGGGCTTAAATAGACGGGGGAACAAAGACAAGACACAGGTGAACAAATCAGGCAAACACTCAGGGTGACGATAGGGAAAAGGTAAGGGAGAAAAAGAGCGGGAAGCAGCAGAGGGCGGAGTCTCCGGACAATAACAGAACACACATGGTCTGACAACATAAACACAACTAGCACATGACAACAAAACACAAGCAGGAGGCACAAGGGTAAATGTCTTACATTGCCGGGATCTTAACAGTTTCTAATAGTATTTTAATAGAGATACAGACCCAACATAGATTTTTCAACACATTATATTATCATTTATTCCATTTAACCACTAACAGGATTTCGCAAGGAGTTAAGGCAATGTTTTTTTTTCTATTTGGCTTTTGGAAATTCTCCGGTATATTGTTCTCCCTATGACATGTCATTTTCTTTTACAAATACTCTTTTTCTATCGCCTCGTTATGTTTACTTATTATAACAATGGTATCTTTTCTTAAAAATGTATGTCAGAGTGCAAATTAAACTTTGTCATATGGGAGGCAAGGATGGTCAGATGAAATCTGAGGACACTCAATGACACCACACTAAATGTTTTATTGGAATATAAAATCTTGTTTGTCATCTATCATCTTTAAAAATGGACGCACTCATATAAGTACAGTACATTCAGTACATAAATGTTGAGCTTTGCTTAAAAAAGAAGTTCAGCTATGTCGTTGTTCATTTAGGCCTCTTCACCCAAAGTGGAGACAGATGTGAGGATTAAATGGAGCATAACATTTCTAATGCTGTGAAGCAACAAGCTAACTGAATATACTTACTGTCAATTCAGATTTTTAGGCATTTATATGCTGGTAAGGTAAAGATCTGTGGCGAGAGAATTCCAGTACAGTGCTTTCTAATTCAATGAAATTTAACTTGGCCATGTCCTCTCAAGCTCGGTTAGCAAACATGTCATAGCTTGAACTCTGAGCTTTCACAAACTTGGTTGTAAATACCACAAGTCAAGATGGGACTCCTAAGCAACTCTTTTTGGAATTTGAGAATTGTTATAGCTCTGTACAGTATATGTTAGGGTTGGGTGATATGCTAAAAGGTTCCAATTGGCCACCGTCAACCCAACAGTCTTTGATTGACGATATGTTTGTCAATTGTGTGTCTGTAAGCACAAGCAAACACAGAGGCACAGGCCTGTATCATTGAATGCATTTAAGGAAGAGTTTGTTGAAAGAGGGATACAAAATCACTTATTTTGGATTATTTGGTATCAAACATGGACACAAACGTGTTGTGTGTCAAAAGATGTGAACACAATGCATCTGTACAAGCATTTGCAGATACATCATCCTGCTGAGCACAATCTTGTGTGATTTCTTCCACGTACTGTTAAGGTACAAGAAGAACTTGGTGTTAGCTCCCGTCCTGGGCGGACAGTTTTGAATTTTCTGTTCCCACCTAGAGTGAACCATGAGGAACAGGTGCAGACAATAACAGAGGTGGGTAAGCAAGTTAAGCAAGAGACACACAAGGAGTACAAACTTCTAATAAAACAGGAAACTGAGAACTCTGGGGGAAACAGCTGAGCACAAACCTAAACACAAGGAAACAAGGTAAAAGTCCATAAACCAAAGAGTCCAACATAAAAGTAAAAAACTTTTTATCTAAGACTCCAGAGTCCTGACATATAATGCATCTCGAATGTGTATCCTGTGACCTCTTGTGATTGGATCACACTCACCATATGCCAATAATCACGGCTGAATAATGTTGATTTATCCAGAGGTTAAAGATGCATCAAATGACACTGTTTATATGTGTCAATGTGTGTCTGCATGTCACAGTGAGCGACTCAGAGAAAAGGGGGCAGATCATTATATTCTAATAATAACAAAAACACTAGTAGGTAGGTTGTTAGGATGTTGGTTCAGTCCCCGGACCACCTGGACATGTCTGGTTTGGGGAGTAAGTGGGTCAAACTTCTCCCTTTTGGCTGCTCATTGGTCACTGAGTCAGAGAGTACTTGCTCCCAGTCTCACGGTGTGAATTTGAAGCTTTGTCCTCTCTCACACACACCGTGGATTAGCTTGAAACACGATACTGTAAATCCGCTTAAGCATTCTACCATTAATCACTGCATCTACACTGTTAACATCAGGGCTGTACGGGTCTCGGACAGATAATGCATTGATGAATACCACTTCTTCATTCTTACGTGTTGTAACATATTTTTTTCTGTATCAACAGATTCACCAAACTGGCGCCCATGTTCCTTGATCCAAATTACAAACGATTTTCCAAGATTGCTGATTATTCGCCTCCATTTGGGGTAAAATCACAAGGTATGATTACGCATTCCTGTTTTTATAGATAAATGTATTTGCCAGGTTGCATCATGATATTGTTAAAGATGCCTGGAGCGGACAAACCGGTAGGATGTGACGTCTCACCTTTGTATACTGATGAAACAGTAGGAACTCAACTGAATAAAAACGCAAAAGCCAGACCGTTTTTTTTTATGAAAGATCTGTAGGAGGTTTGTTGACAGAAATGAAATTGAATGGAGGATAATACTTTTAAAGTTTAACTACATTAAATAGTAAATGGTCTGTATTTATATAGAGCATTTATAGTCTTGATGACCACTCAAATCTCTTTACAGCACAGTTTGCCATTCACCCATTCACCCACACATTCATACAGTGCATCTATTGGCAGCACTTTTTTCTATAAGGGGCCATTCGGGGTTTAGCATCTTGCCAAAGGACACTTCGGCATGTAGATGGGGGTGTATGGGATCGAACTGCAAACCTTTTGGTTGGAGGACAACCGCTCTACCACTCAACCACACCCACCCTCTAATTTGTTAATTCCATAAATTAAGAACACAAAACAATGAGGGAGCATTCACTGAGGTCATCAAGGAAACGAAAACGCCTCAAGGGGAAATGAAACATGACGACAGAAACGAGGATACCCACTGGTGTTGTCTCCGGGATACAAATCTCTGCTTAGAGACAGTTACAGACCGATGCTGAAGTCTCCAGTTTTCTGTTAAACAGGTAACTTACCACATCATTTTAAATAAAATCTGTTGTTTTATGGATCAGTTTTACTACTATGCACCAGAAATACAATGTTTATATTCAGTCAGATACTGGTATTGTAACATTTACAGTAATTACAGATAGATCCATATCTATCTGTTATCTATTCATGCCCAAGATCATAGTTGTAATTAACATCCTAGTTTAGTGAACTTCCCACCATGTCAGGATGTAAATACAGGAGCAGACCACTGTGTCATGTAGCACTTATTTACTATCTTTCTGAACCTTGTACATCAACTCCATGAAGGAAACTGTTAGACAAAGATCCAGCTTTGTCTAACAGTGTAGTTTCCACTGGAACAGACAGGGAAGTTAATGCATTTAAAATTGTTATGTTGAGATTCTAATATGTTTTATCGTCAACAAAAATGTTCTTTCTTCCATTCTTTGTAACTTTCTCTTCAGAAATTCAGGGCCTTGAGCGAAGAGATCAGTTCAATTATGATTTTTTTTATCATTACATATGTTGTTTTTATTTTACATATTACTCCTTTCTCTGGGTTTGTGGATTTAGGTGCATATCTTTGATGAGGATAATGGGAGTACTACCCCAGTAATGTATTATCTTTTTTAACATACACACGTAATTTCAAAATATGTTGACCGTTATTTTACCATGTCTGTGTAAAAAGTTGGTAAAAATTTAGTATTACAATAATATGTTTCCACAGCTTACAAATGCACCTGAAAATGATTTTTGACCTGCACAATCACCGTTCAAAGTTGTTAATATGTATATCAGGTTTTGAATGGTTGAAAACTGTGATTTCAGCTTCAGGGAACTATACAAAAAGAATGTCAGAAGATACAATGCCCTGAAAACTGCTAAAAAAGCCTATGCATACATCTTAGAGCTGCAAGCAAGAATTCTGAATCGCAGAGTCACAAGTAAGATGCCTCGAAGGGTGGACTTCCGGTGTAGCGACTAATGGAGTAGGACGTGCTTCTCTGAGCTCCTCCAACAACTTTTAAAAAATCTATTTAGGTACAACTTTTGCATCTTTCTTCTGTGTGTGTTTTCCCCACCTTCACAATCGGAATTTAACGCCGTCTTTTTGCCGACCAAAATGCCTCCAAAAGCCAAACCACCTATACAACCGCCGCGACCTGCTTCGCACTCCGCATCCCCGCCTCGTAGTGACCCCCCCTCCTGCCTGGTCGAAGCCGCCGGTGGCACTCCTTCACACGACTTTAAGGCCGAGCTGCTATCATCACTCCGTGTTGAGATGGCGGCTATTTTCAAAACTGAGCTTCAGGCTGCCTTGAACGAGAACTTGTCAAGCATCAAGACTGAGCTACAGGCGGTGAAGTCAGAGATATCTTGCAGCATTACAAACATCCAGTCTGATGTGCGTACTCTGAAGAATACCATAGGTGAAACATCGCTTTCCTCCTGCGCCGATGACAATAAACTTACAGGCTAAAGAGGAGCATCTGTCAACTGAACTGATAAGACTGGACAATAAATGCGAGGATTTGGAGGCGAGATCGCGGCGCAATAACATACGATGAGTGGGAATTCCAGAAGATTTTTCCACCTCTTCTGCTGCTACGGATATTTCATCTCTGCTCAAGGAGGCTTTTAAGCTGGAGAAGGAGCCTCTCGTGGACTGCGCTCATCGCACTCTCCAGCCTCTCAAGCCGAAGCCCGGAGAGCGCCCTCGCCGCCTTTAATGATGTCCGACGCCGGCTCCGCGAAATAGCGGGGATCCACTATGGTCTGCTCTACCCGGCGCGCCTCCGGATCACTCTCAACGGTGCGGAGAGGCAGTTTAATTCGGCAGAGGAGGCCAGCGCATTCATCAGGTCGCTCAACATGTGAGAGAACCGAGAAGTGATACACACCGCTGAGGAAGCAGTGACAGTTAATATTGACATTTATTACATTTTTTCAGTTAATCTGTTTCCTCTTATTTTCATAAACACACAGTATGTGGTTTTCAGTTTAACTTGGTCTTGATTGGTTGTACCTTTCCGTCAAATGTTGCTAGGCTTGCAGGAGCTCAACCCGAAGCTTGATAGTTATGCAAAAAGCCTCAAGTGTTCGTTTTAGGGATCTGACTCCTTGTGGAGTTAGCACTGGGTTCTCCATCGTTTGGGGATGGGGTCGTTGTAAGTGCAATTGGGGGGTGGGGGGGTGGTTCAGTGTGTTTTTTTTGTTTGTTTTTTGTCTCTTTATTTTCTCTTTCTTTTTTCCTTTTTTCTTCTTCTTCCTTCCTTGGGGATCCGCATTCAGTCTATTTCTATCTCTAGGAATTTAACATATGGCCACCAATACTAATACTTGAGATTCTTGAGCTGGAATATTAAAGGCATGGGGAGTCCACACTTTATGAATAAGCTATTTGAACGTCTTCCCTCATTGAACAACAGCCTCCTTATAATTGGCGGGGACATGAACTGTGTAATTGATCCCAACCTAGACCGCTCCAACCCACGAACTCTGACCCCTTCTTCAATGTCGAGGTCACTTTCAGATTTTGTGTCCAAGAACGGTTGCACTGATCCTTGGAGATTTTCAAACCCTTGTACCAAGGAATATTCCTTCTTTTCTCAGATGCATCAATCTTTCGCTCGGATTGATTATTATTTTATTGATGCTAAACTAATTCCCAAAGTACTGTCTGTTAATTATCATCCTATTGTTATTTCTGACCACGCCCCTCTTTCTTTAGATATTCAGTTCTCTTCACAACCCCGGTACTCAACACCTTGGAGGTTCAATACATTACTTCCCTCAGATGATAAGTTCACCAAATTTATTACAACTAAAATTGATGATTATATCTCTCTAAATCAAAACGAGCCTTAAATAACAGCTGGCTCCCATCCACTCCCATGTTAAACCTTTGTGCGGGTCACACCGAAGGCTGAAGCGCCGCTCTGCCCCAAGGCTGCCTCGCGCCATGCAGCGATCGTTTCTAGTCTATTTTTTCCACTTGACGCGAGCATATCGCGACAGGAAACACACTGAAAAATGATTTTAAATACTTTGAAGTCCCCTTCTGTTGTCCTGGAGTTTTAATTTTACCAATGACATTATTAAATGTCCCCCTCTGCCCATCCACTACAGCCACACAAGCAGTGATAAAGATAAAAAGAGAGGGGGGGGGCTACGTATTCTCCACATAGGCTTGAGTGGAGAATACGTAATTTACCCTCCACACCCGACATTTAACGGAGCAAACAGCGGAGAAGTTCTTCAACATGGATGACATTAAATTAATAATTGAAGTGGAGAAGTGCAGTGAGTTGTATGATCCTCGGAACATGTTGTATAAAGACAACACCAAGAAAGACAAATGTTGGGATGCTGTTGCTTAATGTTGGAGCAACAAGTAAGTATATGCTTGAATACTACTGATTAAACAGGTGATATTATTAGCGTTGCCCGGCGATACAGCGTTGCTTCAGCGTCCGGTGTTAACAGCCATGCGCCGGCGCGACGCTTTGGCATCGCCTCCTAAGTTCGTCTGGCATCCAGGCTAGTGGGAATCATTAAAAGCATACTTGCGGGGACAAATTATTTCCTACTCTGCCCACTTGAATAAGTCCCGTAAAGCCAAATTGCAAGAACTCTCTATCAATATCACCAAATTGGACCAACAACTCGCTACTTGCCCCTCTCCCAGTTTACTTAAACAGCATGTTGATTTACAGACTGAATTTGATCTCATCACTAGTGATGCAGAGCGACTTCTTTTACGATCACGATCCACATATTATGAACATGGTGACAAGGCAAGTCGGCTCCTGGCTCATCAACTACGTCGCCAGGCAGCCTCACGTATGATCCCTCAGATAAAAGATTCTGGGTTAGGGTTAGGGTTAGTTAATATTAATTCTGTCTTTCACTCATTCTGTTCCTCTTTATATCTCCACCTGATACCACTGAATTGAATTCATTCCTAGATAGCCTCAACTTTCCTGTGATAAGCTCAGATGCTGCTAAAAAACTTGACTCACCATTAACTGTAGAAGAAATCACTCTCGCTGTGAGAAGTATACAGAATAACAAAGCTCCTGGCCCTGACGGATTTCCAGTGGAATTTTTTAAGAGATTTCAGGATAAATTGTAGATGCTAAGATCCTTGCTAAAGCTTTGGACTATCGCCTGGAGAACATTGTACCAACTATTGTCTCACATGAGCAAACTGGATTTGTTAAGGGGCGGCAGTTATTCTTTAATGTCCGAACACTACTAAATATGATTTACTCTAAAACTGCCACAACAACCCCTGAAGTAGTGATTTCGGTCGATGCTGAAAAAGCATTCGATAGGGTTGAATGGGACTATTTATTTACTGTACTAAAGAAGTTTGGACTGGGGAATGGGTTCATTTTGTGGATACGTCTCCTTTACACTTCTCCACAAGCAAGCATTTCCACGAATGGCATTCAGTCCAATTTTTGTACTCTAACCGTGTCCCCTATCTCCTCTATTGTTTGCGCTAGCTATAGAGCCCCTGTCAATCTTTCTGAGGTCATCCTCCAATTTTACTGGGATCTCACGATTTGGCACAGAATTAATTTGTCACTTTATGCTGATGACTTATTGTTGTATGTCTCAATTCCTGTCCTTTCCATTCCCACAATTTTATCTGCTTTCCAGAGATTTGGATCATTCTCAGGCTATAAAGTGAATACTTCTAAAAGTGAATGCTATCCTGTCAATGCTTCAGCATCACAGCTCACACAGTCAGATGTCCCTTTTAAAATGAGCCTTTCTGGCTTTAGGTATCTCGGGATCAGCGTAACCAGAACGTTAAACTCTCTTTTTTCTGCTAATTTCTCACCTTTAATGTCTAAAATTAAATCTGACCTCCAAAGATGGAAAAGCTTACCTCTCTCGTTAATTGGAAGAATTAACGCAGTTAAAATGAACATTTTGCCCAAATTTCTATTTTTGTTCCATTGTCTCCCACTTTTCCTGCCAAAGCAGTTTTTTTAAAACAATTGATCAAACTATTTCTGTCTTCTTATGGTGTGGAAAGGCTCCTAGGATCCGCAAATCCACACTTCAGAGATGTAAATTCAATGGCGGATTGGCACTTTCCAAATTTCCAACTGTATTATTGGGCGACACATATTCAAAAAATTTAATTTTGGTTCAAATCAGTGAATCTGCCATGGTGTCACTTGGAGGCACAGTCATGTGTTTCATCCTCCTTACCTGCTCTATTTACCTCTTCTATTCCATCCAACCTCTCTGGTTTTACAAATAATCAAGTGGTTCACTCCACACTTGGTATCAGTTTAGGAAACACTTCAAATTTAAGTCAACATCTACTTTAGCTCCTTTACTGAACAATCATTTATTTCGACCTCCGCTTACAGATTCAACCTTTCTCGCATGGCATAATAAAGGCCTGAAATGTTTTGAAGATCTTCAAATCATCTCTTTCGATACTTTCAAATTAGACACTGCGCTAAAGCTTTGTTTCCATTTTTTCCCTCCTCGCCGCCGACCCTACAGTGGGAGGTGCTTTTAAACCACGATCCACTTCAAAAATCACTCATCTCTAAAGTAAAAATACTGGTATGCCACATTATAGTACTACGCGCTTTCATCCCCAGGCTTGTATCATTGTCCTGGTACAGCCTGTGAATATGTACTTCTATGTGATCTTCCAGTCAGTACTGGGCGAAGTGTGGTTCAGGATCCTGGCCACATTATTTCCTCTTTCTCTGACGTTTGACAGTCAGTGACTGACAGGTGCTGCACAGCTAACGTTGCTGTAAAATTACTCAGTAAGATGTAAATAGAACTGCAGGATAAACATTGCTGTACGTTGTATTGGTCTTGTTGATATCATACAGACCACGTAGGAATGTAACAAAAAATTGCTTCATAAATGCAGACTTGCGTAGCTTCGGTCAGGTCCCTTTGCAGAGGTTCAATCTTTCCTCCTGCACCCTCTTGCTCCAGCTCCGGGAACTACTATTAAGAAAAATTTAAAATTAACAATGTTAATTGGATTCATAGTCTGGTGTAGTTGCTTCATGATTCTAATAAGTCAAACACAATGACAAAAGGGCTTTTTTTTTAACTGTGACAGGACATCTGTCCCCTTTGCTTCCCGTTCTGTTTAAAATACTCCTCCGTCCCTAGTAAAGTATGTAAAGGCCTCCACCAGGCTTGGCCACCTATCTTTGCTGGTTGTATAACAATGTAACATGAAGAAGTGTCAGGCCACCCAGCTGTTGAGTCCCAGCCCATCCTCATTTATCATGTTACTCTAGTTGGGCTGGAGATGAGGGCGTCGTAACTGATGAGAGAAGAATTATTTCACCTTCATCTTCTCTTTCTTCCTCTGTCTCTCCCTCCCTCTCTTGTGTTGCAGAGAAGATCATAGATATTCTTCTTTCAGCTTCTAAGAGCTATGGCCTTGGAGAAGAACTTGACAGGTATGTCTGTGCCAGTTTTCCTGTCATGTTAATTTTTTTCTGTCATCCACCCTGTGGATCAGAAGTCAGATTATATTGTATTATACACATACGGTGGGGTACTCATGTTTATAGTCCTTTTCCTTCTTTGAGAATTTATTTAATATACTACTATTGACCTCCTTCCAACCTTAAATTTCCAGATTTGGAAATCAATAATGAAAGTAGAAGTTTCATTAAACCTTCCCTGAAGCTCAACACAGTAATCAAAAAAAGCTATTTTATTGCTCCACTGGCCAACTTGTTTGTTATACAACAATGACTTTTGCACATAATTTATTGAACTAATGCTGTTGATGAAGTATTGTCCATATATGGACCTCATGAGTTGCACAGAAAGATACTGTGTCCTGACCCTGTTTCATCAGCCAGCTAGGACAATCATGATTGTGCATCTATCAAAGTCCTTCCCTATAGCTTGTTCAGTCAACAGAAAAGCTATGCAGCGAGTTGTCATTAGTTACAAAATACACAGAATACAAAAATTATTGTGTGATAAATAGACCTGTATGTTGAAGATCCAGTAGCAAGTCAATTATGAAGTCAGATCAAAATTCCAGAGTTTTTCCAAAATTATATATCAATCAAAATAACAACACAAGCCACCTGGATACCATACACATCACCGACATATATAATAGAATGATCCATCTGTGAATGTGTCTTGCTGTGGTTTGCTTCAGTAACAAGTGAGTGCTTAAACAAGGTAACAAGTGAAGGAGGCCAATTGATGACCAGAAAATATCAGGGATGTAACTGAGTCCATCCATTGGACATAAACAGATAATGTTGTTAAATATGCAAATAATCTAAATTTGTGCAGAATTCATTTTCTTTGCTTCAAACAAACATTAAATGATGGGATAAATGAAGCACCACATCTTTCTGTCTTACAGCATTAGCTGTAAGACGTGTGTCATCGTAGGTAATGGAGGAATCCTCACCAATAAGTCTCTGGGGCAGAGGATTGATCAGTTTGATGTGGTGGTCAGGTATGTTGTCACTTTTGCAGTTTAAAATGAGACGTTTGGATTATTATTTCGTGATTGATTTTGTATCTGTGTGTTGCAGGTTAAATGAGGCCCCAGTTAAAGGCTTTGAAAAAGATATCGGCTCCAAGACCACGATGAGGATCACCTATCCAGAGGGGGCAATCCAGAAGACAGAGCGCTACGAGGCTCAATCTCTGTTTGTCCTCTCAGCTTTTAAAGCTCTGGACCTCAAGTGGCTTCGACACATGGTCTTTAACCAGAGGCTGGTAAGGAAACTGTTAGCTGCTACTACACTGGCAAATGCATTATAATAACAACGTCAACAATAATAATATTAAACGTATAGGAAGTAGTGTATATAGGAAAATACACTATGTGCCAATAAAAATACAAAGCCCAGTTTTGAGAATTTGTCTTAAATGTCTCAGCATCACTAGATGGACAATGATAATGTTTCCATCAGACAGTTTTAATGCAGATATTAGACACCAGAAATCCAGAATAATCATTAACAAGTTTTAAAATCCTAAACACAGGAGTGTTGCAAAGGCAGATTGAAATTTGATGTTGAAGGGCAGCATAGGGTTATGTGTTGCTCTTTTTAACAATTAACAAAACATTTAAATATCATAAATGCATATTAAATATATTTAACTTAAAGCATCATAGCAGCAAACAGAAACATGTTTGTCAATTTCCATCTACCTTCCATTTCGGTCACTCTTGATGTTCTGTGATTTAGACAAAAGACTTTGTTTGGCAAGGTTTTATCCAGCCTTAGATCAGAGTGATGTTGTTCATTGCAGATACGTATAGATATCCGTATACCGTGGATTTTAGTAGAAATGGTTTAAGCCATAAGGTTGTTATTATGAGGCGGACTATCAATCCAGCTGCCTTCTGGGGATAAAGGCCTTATGTTCATACATACTGGAATAGAAATGTAACAGATTCACTAAAACAGCTACAGTCACACTCACCATTCCTCCTCCCTGACA
Source organism: Pseudopleuronectes americanus (assembly GCA_038501795.1). Lineage (NCBI taxonomy): Eukaryota > Metazoa > Chordata > Actinopteri > Pleuronectiformes > Pleuronectidae > Pseudopleuronectes > Pseudopleuronectes americanus. Next base: position 681,081 of record CM076724.1, read on the forward strand.
GGAGAGACCATGTGGTCATACACTGGTATCCCTGAAACTTGATCTAAGTAGCACAATAAAAACGAATAATGTCTTTTATTATGATCACCTGCTCATTTGTCATTGGTTACATCACGCCTTGGCTCTTACTACAAAACCGACAGCATCAATCAGAATCAGAAAGGATTTATTGCCAAGTAGGTTTTGTTAAGCGTGTTGGTTTATCCTAAATATGAGAAGATGAGCCGAACTCGGTTTGTTCAATCAAGTATTTATTTAGGAAGCAATGACAGGGTATGAAAAGATCAGCAAAGCAATGGGCATCCAACACACTACCCCAGAACTCTAGCAGCCCTGGGGAAGCCTTGAGTCGCATCAGAACACGAGACCCAGCAGAACGCATCAGCACATCAGAACGCCTCAAACAGCCGGCGTCTGTAAGATTTTATAACAGTAGGTCTTGGTTCTTCCTCCTCGAAAGTGTGCACGCGTAGTCCCTCCTCTTGGCATTTGGAATAAGGAAGTGAACAGGAGACACTCTCAAGGCCTTGACCCAGCTGATGCCATGAGGGCCAAACTGTTGTTGTTGGAAAAAAGGTATGAAAAGTTCTGTTTGTACAGACATTCAAAACAACTTAACAAAAACAACGAAACAGAACTGTGAGCCACATACATTCTAATTTCAAGATTACACAGTAGGAAGGAAAAGGTTATTTATTAATCATTTGTATAGAAGGCATTATATCTGGTTCAAACTGCTCATGCTTCCACCCCCCCTTTAGTTGCAAAATAGTTTCAGTCAGACCCCCACTATATAGAATTATTCCACCCTAACAATCCCTCTTTTCACACCATTTACATGGTGTGAACCACTTACTGGGGTCATCCATGTACCCCTAACCTTCATCCCATCCAGTGCAAACCCGTCCCAATCATCATCATCATCATCATCATCATCATCATCATCATCATCATCATCATCATCATCATCATCGTCATCATCATCGTCAGCATCACCTTCGTCCTCAGCATCAGCTTCACCAGCATCAGCTTCCTCAGCATCAGATCAGCTGGGGGGATGAGGCATGTTTTCCTCCATCAGACCCATGGTGATGATTTTATTTAGCAATTTCAGAGTCTGCAGCCATGTTCTTTCATGGTGCGTAGGGTGGAGAGGGCTCCAGCCACTCAGCAACCAGGGGTGGTTTGGTTTGGAAAAAATTATTTTCAATAACTTCCTATCCTAATGCACACATCGGTTCTGTGTGACCATAACGGATGTAGGGGGAGCTGTTCAGATATCAGCTCCCGTCAGATCTGCTCCAAAAACTAAATTATCAGTCCATTTGTTCTAGTGGAGTTTAAGAGTCAATGATCTGGATTTTAGCCTTGTGGAGATCCTTTTGTGGAATTGATACTCGCCGTTTTTCAGGGTAGAAGAGGTTAGGTTGTCACTGGATGGGAGTGGGTTGTGGAGACATGGAGCCCAGATCCCAGAGATTGAAAGGAAAACAAACAGAAAAGTGATTAATATGCTGCAGTGCGTAACTGAGTTCAAATTTGATTATATAAACTTATATTTGCAAAGGAAAATAAACAAATAATCAAAACAAGACAATCATAGACCCTTCTTTTGTGGTCAACAATTTCTTTAATATTTTTTAGGAGTAGTCGGCCAGATGTGTGGACATTAAAAATAAAAGATTCAAAAAGTGGCATAAAAGCGACAGAAATCTTTGGCATTTCATGAAATAATAAATGATTAACAAGCTGAATTTCAATAAGCAGCAAATTTGACAGCGTTTGAGTATTTGTGTTCAAACCATTTTCCAAAAGTCATCGAATGCTTCATTACATCATAATTCAGACGCTTTGACATCAAACTGCCCTGTGGTAAAACAGGCATCACATACAAATGTGTGAGACAGCTAAAACAAAACAAAACAAAATTAATAAAAGTCATTCTGCCACACTTTCCTTTACGATAAAATAAAAACAAAAAGTAGAGCTTAACAACATCCTTCAAATTAAGAGCATTGGATGTTAAGATAATTGGTGAAACAAAACGTACAAAAAGAAATTCCCTTCTTCTGGTTCTTTAAAAGTTAAAGTGTTGCAAAGAAATTAAAATATAATTATTGATATGGTATTCAATCAAGTGTGTAAACAAGGGGGCTTGTACTATGGTTTGTGCTTTTCATTTAAGATGAAACACGCTATGAGTTAAAGTGTTTTAGACATCTGTCCCTTTAATTAGATTACGATTTATTCTTCTTTCAATGGTGAAACATATTTGTTTTTAGGTCGCAAGAGTCTAACAATAGTTACATGGAGGGTGAATCAAACTTGTATTTTAAAGGCAAACTTGGTACCAAAAAGTGTAATTTTAACAATTCCTTTTGGAATTTTTTATTTCTGAATGAAGCAATAGTAAAAAACAAACAAACAAACAAAAACAAGCAAACAAAAAGCAACCAAGCCTCCTTATTGTCTCAACGCCAGTTGTAACCTGTAAGGATTCCCAAACACTCTTATCTCCCTCCTTTCATCTTGTGCACTTACAAAAAACTTTCTATTCCCACATCGCTTCCCCTACTTTCTTTACCACTCAAGTTTCACATTCGATTAAACATCTCAGAGCAAGATATTACTGAATTGAAACATCTCACTCCTATAGATCTTTCTTATCCCTAAACATAGCTCTATCTTTCTCGTCCTTAGTTCATCTCTCAAACCTTCAGTCAACATTCTTTTACTTTCTTTGGCAAGTCCTTTACACGTTTACCCTCACATCCATACATACAACATACATCAGATGGCAGGCGTATATCGCCTCTAGTCTAGTTTTTGTATTATTTCTGGCTCTCCTCTGTCAGTCAGTCGGTTTTTTCTCAATCTCAGTCAGTCGTTTTCCTCTCTGTCTCAGTCAGCAAGCTGACCTTGACTCTTTTTCCTCCCTTCCTCCTCTCGTTTTCACAGACACACTTTTTCATTCATACTAGTTCCTTCAGAAAGAACTCCCTATATTATATAATCAATATTAATTTATAATTATTATATTAGTAATTTCCTCTTCCAAAGTGTTTATTTGTTACAGCCTTCCGTTATTTGTGCCCAATTGAAACAATGGTGTGTCTTCTTAGTAAAAGCTCCTGTCTCGTAAGACCAGGCCAACTCCTACCTGCAGAATCACAATAATATTTTGATGATCTAGCAACGGTGGTTCTGACTAGTCAAGCACCTCACTTCTGTGTAGGCTACTCTACTTCCTCCAGAAGATACTATACCTGTCAAAATATCACAATACCTGGTACTTTCGATATGATACTACAGATACGATACTATACCACAAATAAGATATGATACCACAAATACGATACAATACTGGTTTATCTGATAGTAATAAATAAAACTAAATTAAAAGAAATTCCCTTGCCAGAGTATCACTGGCACAACATATATGATTATCTACCCCTCGGCTGTGGCTGAGAGGTAGATAATCATATATGTTTGTCACAGTAGCATCATGAGTGGTCGTCCTCCAACCTGAAGGTCGGCGGTTCGATCCCCAGTCTGAACCATCTGCATGCCGAAGTGTCCTTGGGCAAGATGCTGAACCCTGAATGGCCCCGCCTTAGAATAACAAAGTGCTGGGATGAATGCACTGTATGAATGTGTGTGTGACTGGGTGAATGTGAAACTGTAATGTGAAGCGCTTTGAGTGGTCATCAAGACTAGAAAAGCGCTATATAAATACAAATCCATTTACTTCGGCATGCAGATGGGTCAGACTGGGGATCGAACTGCCGACCTTCAGGTTGGAGGACGACCACTCTACCCCTCAGCCACAGCCGCCCATACTAGCACACATACACACACAAACACAGGTTTGTGCAGCTGTCCTTATTAGGATTTTTCATTGACTTCCATTTATCATGGACAGCCTAACCAGAATCCCTGAACTTAAAGGGGTAGTTCACAGAAAAATGAAAATGCACTCATTATCTACTCACCACCTTGCCGATAGAGGGCTGGGTGAGGTGTTTGAGTCCACGAAACAGCCAAGTTTCAGGCCTAAAAGTTGGCAACCGGAAGGGGCGATGCTAGCGCATTTAGCGAAGCTACCACACACCATGTGCTTGCCCTTGGGCGAAAGCTTGTTTGCAGTGTGTGTTCATTTTCTGTGTGTGAACTATACCTTTAACCAGGACCTTTAGAAATGACATTGTGCCTCATTCGGTTTGGGTTTAGGTCCCCATGAGGTGTACTGTTCCTGACCAGTTCTTTCAGTGTTTATGTTGGAGAACGTCCTAAAGAACTGCCAAAATGATACACACTACACACAGAGGATGTCACACCTTTTTAAAGACCTATGAAAAGACATTAAAGGGATTGGAGAGTGGCTTGACATTTGATCACATCTGCTGTGTGCAGATGTGTTTTCCACAACATTTACTCCCCAGTACTGCAAGGGAGAGGTGTTAGGTTTCTAGCTCCAATAGGGGAGCAAAATATTCTCAGTCAGACAGCGTTACCAACTGATCCGTTAGTGAGCAGTTTACAGACTTACAGGGTAACAGTGCTATGAGCTAATAGCTTAGAGCAGTGGTTCTCAAAGTGGGGGGCGCGGACACTCTCCAGGGGGGGCGCAATGTCACAGACAACAGAAAAAGAAAAAAAATAACGCGCACTACACGCTGCGCCTAGGGCACCAAGTCCTGAGGGGGCACCAAAAAAGAAGCAACTGAAAATCATCATTGTTATAATAATTATTTAGCCGAGCGTTTGGTTGTATCATAGGTCCTGCCTCAGCCGACAAAGGACACGAGAGCAGGTCATGCGCTCGGGACAGAACACCCGTTTATTCTCCGTCAGAAACTTCCCTCAGAACAGAACACACTTCCTTTAAAACCCCCTTTCAAAATAAGAGTCCCTACCAACAACCCGCTTAGAACAGGAAATTCAAATCAACGATGGTGCCCATTTTATCTCTGTATCACAAATCATTTCTTCCCATAACAACACACCTGAAAACACATCACATGACCATTCATGTACACTAATCTGTATAAATACAATCACAATCACCATAAAATGTGAGTGTTAGTGTAAACATGATGCATATTGTGTACTCAACAGCTGGTTGCCAAGTTGCAGAATATTTGTCAGGTCTAAAAAACAATTAGTTTCACCGGTAAAACCAGGACAAAAAAACAGAACAGTTCTCCGTTGACACTTTGCCCCTTAAGTTCAGTTTTTTTTAGCAGACCCAGAAGCAGACACACTGACTGAGTTTGCATGAGTTTGAAGAGAGGCAGTTGGAGCAGGGGGCAGGTAGGTGCAGGTGTAGAGTGAATAACTGGTGGCTGCATTTTGGATGGCGTGGAGATCCTGGGATCAGGGAGACGAAGAAGCAGTTGGTTCAGATACAAATTAGATAGAAACGTAGAGACAGGCCAAAAGCATAGCTACCAGACATTGGCACCAATCATGGAGGATCATCAGGAGCATACAGAGTCACATGGAAACAAATTAGCTTATCACTCTTCTTTCATGTGATTGCATTTTGTGTTTTTATTATGTGTTTTGTTCACTATAAAAGTCACACTAAGCACACAATTTAATTACCTCACTCTGACTCTCAGCGCAGCACTGATGGCTTCTGGAAGTCGGTGGCCAGACACGTGCCAAGGGAGCCTAGCGACATGCGTATCCTGAACCCCTACTTCATCCAGGAGGCCTCCTTCAAGCTTATTGGCTTACCTTACAACAATGGACAGATGGGTAGAGGGGTGAGAACCGGTTTCATTTTCAGTTTGAGGTAGAGGAGTAGTAAGAATGGTGAACTGTTAAGTTAATGGTCAGGGCTAGAGCTGTGGGAGCTGACTCTCCAGTCTGTCTGTTTGCATTATGAAGGCATCTGTGAACACACAGCAGATGCTGCAGGGAGCTGAGCACCTACACAGAGCCTTAAAACAAACAGCATCACTATTAGCTTGTTATAAATATAACCATGCCTCAGAGTTCACATCTGTAAAATATCTATACAATAACATTCAAATGTATGTAAGCCTCCTCTGCTGTGCCTTCACATGTTCACTATAAGCGTCCTGGGATACAGGTCATGGCTGGGTTACCTGTTTCAACCAAAAATCTTTAATTTATACTATGTCTGTTTTTCAGAATATTCCAACCCTGGGGTCAGTTGCCATAACAATGGCGCTTCATACCTGCGATGAAGTAGCCATTGCTGGATTTGGCTACAACATGAAGACTCCCCATGCTCCTTTGCACTACTATGAGAAGATTAGGATGTCGGCCATCAAAGAGGTACATTAAGACCTGATTAGTTAGAAATAGTTCTTATCATTCTAAGTGTGATTGAGTTTAGAACTGCTGTAGACAGGATGCGGCGAGGTTAGCAGAACAATGCGTTTGTTGATTACAAACTGTCATGTTACCTGGCTTATAATCAACAGAGCTAAGCTCACAGTGTATTTATAACTTAGTCATGATTCATGAACAAAGGTGAGATACCTATATTACTATCATGTCAGCATTAGTTTTTAACTTAGCACTTTATATGCAGAGAAACCTATATTAACCCACTATTGTACATTTCTACTACATATTTCTCTATATCTACTCCCTCTACTATCTGCTTTCACTCCCCACCCCCATATTGTTAAGCATTACCAATATGTTTGCAAACCATTTGTGACTATGCGGGTAAAAAAATCCATAACACACCATATATCAACCATCAAATATATTATTTATCCAAATCACTCCGCCTCATTCAGTCACCTAGTCACCTACCCCCCACCGCACCACTCACTTCTGTGTTGCAATAGTTTAAAAAGAAGGATGCGGCGGTTAGGACAGGACGTGCAGGAGAAAAGCAGGAATAGCAGATAAACAAACAGAGTACTCCTGGCTTAACAGGAAATAAGGTCCGCCTTATACTCACAGTGTTCCCACAGAGCTGTTTCAATGACCAAGGCAAATCTCTACTGAACAAGCAAAAAATAACAAAACAATCCATCAGCATACATCATATCGAAACGCGCAAATATCCAGACACCTCACCCTAATTGTTTACCATGGCAGTAGACAAAAACACAAAGGTGAAGCGATGTGCACAAAACTCTGGAGCAACTTAACGCATCTGTTCCCCAACAGGCACCTCAAATCAAACCACAAAACCTGCACCCCAGAAAACTTCTACTACTAGGCTATCTTAGTCCATTATTGTATATATCCAGATATTGAATTTTACTGATTTAATCAGGCTACTATGCACTAAAGCAAATAAAATACCGACTTATTCTCGATATCAAACAAAATAAAATGCACAACAGATACTAAATTACAGAGCACTAAAAAGCACTCTTTGAAAATAAACCAATAAATTAAAACATTTACCATTAAGAAGACCATATCAAATACCTTGAGCTAGCACCTTGGCCTTAAAATAACAGTGTATTGTTGAACCACTGACTTTAGACCAGGTATTTGTTGGTCAAAAGCACAATCAATTTCTGCTGCCTTAAGATAGCAACAAAGTGCCAATAAACCTGACCAAACCAAGAGGATAATATTTAATTCATAGAAAATGGCAACGATATTGGTCTAAAACTAGCAAAGACACTGGCATTGGGCCTGGTTTGCTAGATGTAAGACCTTTAAGTCACGCTTATATTTCATTTCATTTTTTCTAAGAATTTAAAAAATCTCCTTGGTGTTTGCTTTGAGACGTTTACTTACTTGTACACAAATATTCCTAGTTTAAGAATATCAATCAAGCCTCAAGGCTCGTTGTGAACCTCTGTTACCTTCAATGGATGAAACATATTCACTTCCCCCTAATTTGCTAACATTCCGACCAACATCCTTTTTGTTAGTTTCCAGGTTTATGCTGCACTGAAACAGTTAAATATGACCTTTCTCTCATTTGAAATGCCTCCCAGGAATCTGGAAGGGATTTACTAAGCATGCTGAGTGGGTGCCTGGGATTTTTTTGAAATCCCAAGGAAGGTTGATGGCTGTCGTTTTTTAAGAGAATGACAGTGAAGGCACACTACATACAGTGTCTGATTTGCCATTTTCAACGCTTCACAGTCTCATAGTCTCCATTGTACTAACAAATTACTCAGAGCAAAGGTCATTGAAACACCCACATGCATGTTCTCCGTTTTATTTGCTCTGATTGCAAATACTTGTGTTTAAGTTCAGAGCCACTGAGCTACATGGCTTAACACAGACTTCACTGACAGATGATGTTGATGTTTATTTAGGTATAAGACATTTTTTGCTAATTATTGATAAATTATTTAGCTTTTCCAAACAAAAAAGAAACAAGGTATGGTTAATAACATATTTTCTGCATAGAGGTGGCTGTCGGACCCAGAAGACAATTTTGCTCTGTGTTATTGTGTCGTTTTGAAAGCAGCACCAATCTTAGGCTGGTGTAATGATGATAGATGATATATTCCACTAGTTAGCCACTGATCTAGGGAGAGAAAATATTAAAAGCCTTTGATGAATTATTCTGCTTGACCTGTCATACCAAAGGAAGGAATGGGTTTTTGTGTGAGTTGAATTCTACATGTCGTCAGGTGTACCACTGTTAATGAATTCTTGAGAATTCCACATAACCGACATCATCGATTACAACAGTAGAATGTTGCAAAATGGCTTTATCTGAGCAATCTGTAGCTCCAGCTTTAGCTGCTACAGCTGCATGTGGAGGGGTGGAGTGTTGGTGGAAAAAATGGCTTATCATGCCAGAACAACAGCTGTTAACGTGCACTTTAGCATTAGAGTCAGGCACGTGCACAGATAGACCCCTAGTGGTGCTCAAGCACTGGCCCTTTTGCCCTGGATGAGAAAAGTGCCCTTCTGCTGGAGCCCAATTTTTTCTTCATGCATCAATATTTAAGAATAAAAATTACCTCTCTCTGTAGTCAATTCCCCCCAAATGTCCGTGATATCTGAAGGGCATTTATTTGAGTTCTTTTGAGATTTTCGCCCCGACATGCTCCGCGGCGCTCACAAGCCCCCGCCGCGCCCCTCCCTCCCCCTCCTCCTCCACTTGGTGCTCATGCAGCTGAGCGCCAAACGGCTGCAGCCTTCTGACCGCAGCATCAGACAAACAGGTAATGACGGTGTGTGTGTTGTTTGGTGATAAATTAACCACAACATTAGCGCGCTGAAAACATTACGTCGCAACTGGTCCGACGTTTCCTAAAAAAAAATCTAACAAAAAACTCACGAAATCCGTGATTTCAAAGCCTTGTCCAGCTGTTTACTGACGAGAGAGAGGGAGAGAGAGAGAGAGAGAGAGAGAGAGAGAGAGAGAGAGAGAGAGAGAGAGAGAGAGATACAGGCAGACAGACAGACAGACAGGCAGGCAGGAGGAAAGGCAGGCAGAGAATTTAAAGGCAGTTTTCCTGTTCTACAAATTAGACAAGTTCACTAGTTTTGTTTAATATCTTAATTATTGAAATGAAAGGTAGGTCTTAAGTTGAGCTACATGACAGTTTGGTGAGAAATATTTGTGATATATTATTAGTGTAATGCTGCTTATGCTTCAACTCTGTCAGTTGGCCTTGTTTTGTCTGTTATTCATTTATTTTTTCAATTTGATCATTTGAGTTAGTATGTTAACATAAACAAATATATAAGTTGAAAATATCCTACTGTGTTATTTATTTATTATTATTGTTTTTAATTTCATAAATAGTTTTGGCGATGGGTGCCCTTTTTTTTGGTTTGAGCACCTGCCCCCCAAAATGTCTGTGCACGTGCCTGATTAGAGTCCTGTAACTATTGCACTTCTGTCCGTCCTGGGAGAGGTTTCTACGTTTGTGCCCCCTGTTAAAAGATTGCTTTTGTAATTTTTCCTTACTCTTGTTGAGGGTTAAGGACAGAGGATGGTGCACATCGTTAAAGCCCTATGAGATAGATTGTGATTTGTGAATATGGGTTATACAAATCAAATTTGATAGATTGATTGATTGTTAGAATATAGAGCACATTTGTGTTGACTCTTTGTCTCCAACTAATGATGATTCATTAGCATTATTAACAGGAAGAACACTAAAGTAAACTGTAGAATTACATGCCAGCCTTAACTACATATTAGTTAAGTGACTTTAAGGGCCCATATTGTGTAAAATACAATATCTGGGCTTTTAGCCATAAATATGTGAATGGTCTCAGTAGGGACCCTCAAAGTATAAAAACATTCATACACTACCACAAGATGCAAGGAACGTTACTGTTCAAGAACAGCGGTTACGCTTTATTTCTTCTGTGTTGTGTCTGTGTGCTCAGAACGGATCAACATAGACATTACTTGTTACTTCATACTGAAACTCCGTACTGTAACTCGGGATGTTACTCCTACATTGGCCAACTGTCCTGCTAAAACTTGACCAATCATGATATGGTGTAACTTACCGTTAAGGAGCATTCTACAGCTGTATCCAGACATAATGTGACTTTCAGCTCTATTTACCAAAGAGATCGTCAATGTGCCAGAATGAGACTGGTGATAGGCCTGGTTGTGTGTCACTCAAAGTGCAGTCAGCCAATCAGAGGAGGGGCTCACAAATACTTAAGAGGCAGGTGAAAACAGCCTGTTCTGTCTGCAGCTCCAGAGAGAGGCAGAAGAGAGGACATGGAAATACACATTGCAGCACTTTTTTTTGACTTTAAGGCCCTTTAAATGATGCGACACCCAGTTTATGATTTATGTTATCTGGTAAATCTACATATTCTTTATATCAGGCAGTAGAGATAAAACTTCCGACATAAGACTCATTATTCTGAGAGCATAATTAAGCATTAATAAGTCACTGTTAAGCTAGCTGCTGAAGCCCTGTAGCACTGGATCAGTTTTTTTTTACAGTCTAAATTGATAACATGATCATTTATGATTTTAGAAATATGAGGAAAACGTTTAAATGCACTTGTATTTATTTACACATTCAAGTCTAACAAGTGGTATTAAGTTTCCTCATTAGCCTTAGCACTGCCTCGCAGATCCTGCAATATGTGGTTCAGTATCTGTGTAACTGCACCATTTATTCTCACCTTGTTAAATTACTAAAGTTATGTTCCTGTGACATGAAACACGATGTGATTAGCAAACATGCACCTGACTTTTTGTAGTTATTGTACCTTTTTTTATTGTAAATGTTGCTCATCATAATCATAACTGCTGCTATCTTTAACTTATTTTCAATACATCTTATGGATGCACTTTACATTAATTGCCATGAAGTTTTTACTAGTCTCATCCTATCCACCTTGTGCCTTTTGACTGCATACTATGTTTTGAGTACCTAATATGTTCTGTGTTTATATGTTTACAACAGGCATCAGAAAGAAATGGCATTTCAATCAGAATTGCTCATAAAGTTGACTTTTAGTGAAGTCCAGAGGATGGGAGATGTAAAAATTCAATTATATACATTAAATCAAGCCAAACAAATACACAGCACGAGGGCCGTAACAACAAACAATCATAATTTTAAATGAAATGTGATATTTAATATGGTAGAAATATGCCCTGTGATGTCTACACCAAACCTCATGTCTTGTGTGTGTGTTTGTGTGTGTGTGTGTGTGTCCACTCTGCAGTCCTGGACACACAACATATCTAAAGAGAAGGAGTTCCTGGTGAAGCTGGTGAAGGCTGGGGTCATCCAGGACTGGACCAGTGGGATCTGTGGTGCAGGATGCTGATAGTCTGCATTCCCCAACCAAAATGTGCTCCAACACCTGAAGATGGAAACTCAAGGCTCCTTTGGCCACATTCACATAAAAGTGGATTCAGTGTCCTGGCTTAAGGGTTAGTCATGTATGCTAGGGATTGAACCAGCTCCTGGACCAGGCTTCCCTGGTGTTGAGCTATAACACAGAGCCTGTGCCAAGAGAATACCTCTAAAAGTGTCCTTCTGCTCACACAGCTGAGTATTGCTCATTTGTATCTTCATCAACCCTGATGTCACTGATTTACAGTGGATATAAAAAGTATACAAACCCCTGTTAAAATACAAGGTTTTTGTGATGTAAACAGATGAGACAAAAATAAATACTCTCCGAATTTTTTCCACCTTTACTGTGACCTATAACGTGAACAATTCAGTTGAAAAACAAACTGAAATCTTTTAGCTGGAAAAATAAAAAATTAAAAGCTTACAACAACCTTGTTGCATAAGTGTGCACACCCTTAACCTAACACTTTGTTGAAGCACCTTTTGATTTTATTACAGCACTCAGTCTTTTGGGGTAGGAATATATTAGCATGGCACATTTTGATTTGGCAATATTTGGCCACTTTTCTTTGCAAAAGGGCTCCAAATCGTTCATATTGCGAGGGCATCTCCTGTGCACAGCCCTCGGCAGATCACCTTACAGATGTTCAATTGGAATCAGGTCTGGGGTCTGGCTGGGCCATTCCAAAACAATAATCTTCTTCTGTTGAAGCCATGTTTTTATTGATTTGGATGTAGGCTTTGGGTCGTTGTCATGCTGATAGGTGAAATTCCTCTTCATCTTCATCTTTCGAACGGAAGCCTGAAGGTTTTGAGCCTAAACCGACTTGTGTTTTTTAACTGTTCAAAATTCCCTCCACCTTGACTAAGGCCCCTGTTCCAGCTGAAGTAAAACAGCCCCAAAGCCTAATGCTGCCACCACCATGCTTTACTGTGGGTATGGTGTTCTTTGGGTGATGTGCAGTGTTGTTTTTGCGCCAAACATACCTTTTTGAATTATGGTCAAAAAGTTCAACCTTGGTTTCATCAGACCAAACACATTTTCCCACATGCTTTTTGGAGACTTCATGTATGATTTTGCAAAATGTGGATGTTTTTCTTGATAATAAAGACCTTCTCTCTTGCCACACTAACCCATAGTCCAAACATACGAAGAATACGGAATATTGTTGTCACATGTAGTACACAGCCAGTCCTTGCCAGAAATTCCAACAGCTCCTTTAATGTTGTTGTAGGCCTCTTGGAAGCCTCCCAGACCAATTTCTTCTTGTCTTTTCATACATTTTGGAGGGATTTCCAGTTTCTTGGTATTGTCACTGTTGTGCCATATATTTTCTCCACTCGACAATGGCTATCTTCACTGTGTATCATGGTATATTTAATGCCTTGGAAATTATTTTGTACCCTTCTCCTGACCGATATTTTTCAACAATGAGATCCCTCTGATGATTAGGAAGCTCTCTGCGGACCAGAGCTCTTGCTGTAAGTTGCAACTAAGAAAATGTCAGGAAAATCCAAATAGAACAGCTGAACTTTATTTGGGATTAATCAGGGTCACTGTAAATTTAAGGCCACATTTAAGGTGGAAAAAGTTCAGGCAAGTTTATTTTTGTCTAATTTGTTTACATCACAAAAACCTTGCATTTTAACAGGGGTGTGTAGACTTTTTATATCCACTGTATATCTGACTGACTGAGTTTGTTTTATGTGAATAGATAGTATTGGGCAGTTTTTTTCTGATGCTAAGTGCTCTGCCAAACCCGGATCTCTCTCTTCTCTACTCAACCTTCCCCTCAGACACCAAACTCGGCCCAGCCACAGGCTGCGATCTCAGGTCCCCTCAGCTCAGCCACCAGTCCTGATCAGTGTTACTCTCAGACAAGTGACTTGAGCTTTAACAATCCATCTCACTTTAATTACCTAGAGCAACTGTGCTGAAAAGTGTGTGTGTCAGTGTAGCTTCACACACTTTGGTCTGTGCAGTATTTCCTCCCCACATTGTAGGTGTTCATGGACTGGATGCAGTCAGATGCTCAAGCCAAAGTATTCATATTATTTATTGTAGCCTGTGCACAAGAACACATTAAAAAGGAAGATGTAAAGATTCACATTTCTGTGTGTGTTTTTTTTTAAATCATCCCCTTCACATGATGAGTTGTTTTTCGGGGAAAAAGATAAAAAAAAACTACTGTGACTGTGACCAAATGACGAATGTTTCTACCCAGACACATTCTTATGGAGCACTGCCCATCTGAGGTCATCTGTGGATTGAATGGTTTATTTGGTTACTTTTTGCAACCTGTTCCTCATTGAGATGGAACAGGCATGATAACATAGCACCCAGCCAATTAGATGAGTGAAAAATCTGAATAAAAAATACTGACAAGGACAAATTTTAATAGCAGATACACTGAATTCTAATCAATCAATCCATTTTTATTTGTATAGCTCATATTCACGAATAACAATTTGTCTCATAGGGCTTTAACAAGGTGTGACATTGTCTGCCCTTAACCCTCAACAAGGGAATCACAATCCACAATCAGCTGCAACCACAATCCAACCATCCACCTCATGATCCACCATCATGATTACAATCAAGAATAACCTTCGCCGATGTGGCCACACCAGTGATCCTGGATCTGCATTGATAAAGGACAAGGTCTCCAGAGAAGAAGTCAGTAAAGTGAATTGATGAGACATAAATGTGATGAAGAGAGAAGCTCTGTGTGTCACATTTCCCCAGACCATCTATAATGTAACTATATCTTGAACAGAGCTGGTTCAAGAACGACCTGAGCTCTTACTATAAATTTTAACCAAAAGGAAGGTTTATGCAACTGGAGCAGCATTCAACAGACTCAGTTTTGGCATGTTCATCAGAATAATACTCAACATCTTACATCGGATTCAAGAAAATCTGTGACAGTGGATTTGAGTCGGAAACATGTGAAGCAGACTTTACAGACAGATATTTCACAACTATAGTATTGTATTGACAAGTGTTGAACTAATGCACTGCAGTTACACTGACAGGTTCAAGACCCAAAGGAGGCTGCAGAGAGCTAATGAAAGGTAGTTTTTTATTTCTTATTTTTTCATGTCATTTGTAGAGGGAGGACAGACAAAATAAATGAAACCAGTTGCTGCAAGTCATCACTGATTTCACTTCAGACAGATCACTGTGTTGTCTCTTGTGTCACGCTTTCGAGTAAAGGTAAAATCAGAGTAAAAGTAATCATTCCTCTTGAACCTAAGCGCTGACTATGTGGCACTTCTTTTATACTTGTTTCTGTAGTAAATAGTGCAACAAAAGCTAGAACATTAAAATTAACACATTACTTAAAAACCTGACAAAATTGTTGATGAACTGCTGTGTGCCCAACCACATATAAACACAGTCACAAATACCAATGATTGGCAGAAAACAGAGCCTGTAATAAATAAATATGAATATTAAACTAAATAAAAACAGCATATAAAACAAAACATTTACAGCATTGTCAGTAACCAGTGACCAGTATTTGTGAGTAAGTGAAAATATAACATAATTAAACATAATTATATAAATGGTAAATGGATTTGCATTTATATAGCGCTTTTCTAGTCTTGATGACCACTCAAAGCGCTTTACATTACAGTTTCACATTCACCCATTCACACACACATTCATACAGTGCATCTATCCCAGCACTTTTGTTATTCTAAGGGGGGGGCCATTCGGGGTTCAGCATCTTGCCCAAGGACACTTCGGCATGCAGATGGTTCAGACTGGGAATCGAACCGCCGACCTTCAGGTTGGAGGACGACCACTCTACCCCTCAGCCACAGCCGCCCCATATAAGTGACCTTACTGTACACACTGTAGTAATATCCAGCTTTAACAGTAACATTGACATCAGTGAGTAACTGCCAGAAAATGTTGTCAGAGGGGGAACATTCAAACTCAGAGTAAGGAAGGTCCCTCTGTACACTGAAAAACTATTGCAGCTTCCACAACACTGTGCTTATTTTCATTGTATATATACACTACCGTTCAAAGTTTGGGGTCACTTAGAAATTTCCTTTTCAAAGAAAATTAAATTAATCAGAAATACACTGTATACATTGTTAATGTGGTAAATGACTATTCTAGGTGGAAACGTCTAGTTTTTAATGAACTATCTACATAGGTGTAAAGAGCCCCATTTCCAGCAACTATCACTCCAGTGTTCTAATGGTACATTGTGGTTGCTAATCGCCTTAGAAGACAAATGGATGATTAGAAAACCCTTAAAAACCCTTGTGCACAGCTGAAAACTGTTTAGCTGGTGAGAGAAGCTAGTTGAGTATCTAGAGCATCACATTTGTTGGTTCGATTATACTCTCAAAACGGCAAGAAAAAGAGAACTTTCATGTGAAACTTGCCAGTCTATTCTTGTTCTTAGAAATGAAGGCTATTCCATGCGAGAAATTGCAAAGAAACTGAAAATTTCCTACAACGGTGTGTAATACTCCATTCAGAGAACAGCACAAACGGGCTCTAACCAGAGTAGTAAGAGAAGTGGGAGGCCCCGGTGCACAACTCAGCAAGAAGACAAGTATATGAGAGTCTCTAAATTGAGAAATAGACTCCTCACAGGTCCTCAACTGGCAGCTTCTTTAAATGGTACCCGCAAAACGCCAGTGTCAATATCTACAGTGAAGAGGCGACTTCGGGATGCTGGCCTTCTAGGCAGAGTGGTAAAGAAAAAGCCATATCTGAGACTGGCCAATAAAAAGAAAAGATTGATATGCGCAAAATAACACAGACATTGGACAGAGGAAGATTGGAAAACAGTGTTATAGACAGACAAATCAAAGTTTGAGGTGGTTGGATCACACAGAAGAACTGGTGGTAAAGTGGGAGATTTGTACAAGGTAAAAGGGATTTGAAATAAGGAAGGCTATCACTCAATTCTGCAACGCCATGCCATAACCTGTGGACAGCGCTTGATTAGAGCCAATTTCTTCCTACAACAGGACAATGACCCAAAGCACACCTCCAAATTATGCAATAACTATTTAGGGAAGACGCAGGCAGCTGGTATGCTGTCTGTAATGGAGTGGCCAGCGCAGTCACCAGATCTCAACCCCATTGAGCTGTTGTGGGAGCAGCTTGACCCTTATGCAAGAAGTGCCCATCAAGCCAATCCAACTTGTGGGAGGTGCTTCAGGGAGCGTGGGGTGAAATTTCTACAGATTACCTCAATAAATTCACAGCTAGAATGCCAAATGTCTACAATGCTGTAATTGCTGCAAATGGAGCATTCTTTGACATAATCAAAGATTGAAGAACAAAATTAATATTTCTAATATTTCTAACCTTGTCAATGTCTTGACTATATTTTTTTATTCATTTTGCAACTCATATGATAAGTAAAAGTGTGAGTTTTCATGGGAAACACGAAATTGTCTGGGTGACCCTAAACTTTTGAACGATAGTGTGTGTGGTAACTTGATCCAACATGCAACTTTAATGATTGAGCTGCTCTTGCTACAGGCGCTTCTGTTTGTGACTTTATACAGTAGCTAAAGAGTGCTGAAAGAAAACTAACATCTTGTTGACTGATGTCAGTCAATGTGCACCGACTAGGAGAGAACCTTACTGTATATTTCAATGGTGCACTTGACTGTCTGCGTAAAGATAACTGCAGATGTGATTAATCTCCCTACTATGCCTGTGTATTGTGTAGTGGTGAAGGACAGATAATCTGTAAGGGACCTGGATGAAAATGAAAAAGGGTTCAGGGTTCATTCTTGCTGTCGAGAGTCAGTCACCTGATCCTCTCAGGTATCCCTCTATTGGGACACTGAGCCAACTAAGAAATGTGGATCCCTGTTAGCTAGCACTAAACAACATATAAAGCATATAGAAAATAATTATGAAGGCATAAATTAGATGGTCAAAAAGAGAAGGTCAGATTGAGTAACATACCATAATAAATTATTTAAATTGGCAGTATATTAAAATAGTGATGTGCTTCAAGTTAAACGGATATAAACTACTGACAAGGACAGTAGAAAATATCACACAATTGTCCAAATGTGAAAAGCTGCACATTTTTCAGAAGCATATGTAGAGGTCATCCTCAGAAATATGTCCAGTAAACCTCAATCAGAGCCTCACACAACACCAAACATGTTCCAATCAGGAAGCATAAATGTATGCTCACAAGGAGGGCTAGGTTTGAAGGAATAAACAGACTTCCAAGCCTTACTTAAAATAACAAGGGGTCGAAGGCAACAAAAAGCAAGTCACTGTGCACCAGTGAATCAGTTTACAGGGTACAGCAGGTTGTAGATATATTATTAAGATGTGTGCCATGTAGCATGACTAACAGAGATGTAAATGTAAAAGTGTGAGTAAAGCATTTATATGGAACGACATAAACGTATCCTGTGAATGTTGAACACACAATCAACACACAAACAATGTCTTGTTACAGCCTTCATCCTGGTCAAGCACTGCAGCAGGAAACATATTTAGAATGTAGAGATCATATAAAGCTTTGCATATTGACAGAAGAAGCAGGTGGCCACTATTAAAAGAGGAGCCTTGACCTAACATGTTCTCACACTGTGTGTTTGGGCAGGTGGGGGAGGGGGGAAGGGTCACAGGGTGAGTGCACACAAACAGAAGCTCCTTACTACTATGTAGGTGGCCTAGGGGTGACAGCATGATCTTGTCGAGGACAGAGGGACAACGTCTACATACCGGCTACCATGCACAGCCCGGCTTCGGCTACAGACAAGGTTTTCATCCTGTTCACTTCCTTTTCATTTGTGGAACCTGACCCCAACCAATCAACCCACACCATCATTTTGGTTTAATTAATCCTGAAGCTGTAGGCGGGCTGAGTTCTGCTCTGCAGTGGAGTGTGGCTGTTCAGGCTCAGGTTGCATAGTTCTTTATTCCAACTGACAGTGTGTCTGCACTGGGTAAAGCACAGTCCCCATGTGAAAGGTTCAACTCCATCATGGTACATGTGGGTGCTTCTTAAGATGCAATCCATGCATCTCTCTCAACATCACAAAATTCATGTGAGAAAGATTTCTTCAATTTCTAATGTCACACAGAGCTGAACAACCGACGAATATTTGCTACTAAACTGAAAATAAAGTCCTAACCTTACCATGTAAAGTTTGTTGAGATAATGTTATATTTGGCACTATACAAATCAAATTGAATTGAATGTAACACAGTCACTCTGTAGGTTAGAGGAATAGAGGTGCATAATTTCCATAATCAGGTGTTTCTGTGTGGTTGTATATCTATGTATTCCACTTTATAGAATGACAAGCCTGCATAGATAGATAGATAGATAGATTACTTTATTCATCCCCAAAGGGAAATTAAGTAGGTGGTTATGAGAAAATGGATGAATTAATTATCCTAAATTTCAAACTATTCAACACCATGAGAACTATAGCATATCTATAGCACTAGAAAGGTGCTATATATGGATACAGAGCATTTCTCATTTACAATTTCATGGAGATACATTTATAGACAAATGCCTCCATCTATACAGCAGTTACTTTGGATTAAGGTGTGGTCCATTTCTTGAAGAGGCCCAACTCATCATCCTAACACCCAGACAGGCATCTGAGGCAAATTTAGTAAGAGACCATTTCTTCAAAGGAGATTTACTTGACTTTCTCTTTCTCTCTCTCTCTCTCTCTCTCTCTCTCTCTCTCTCTCTCTCTCTCTCTCTCTCTCTCTCTCTCTCTCTCTCTCTCTCTCTCACACACACACACACACACATAATGATGCTGTTGAGGGAGCAGTTTGCAGATGTGAAAGCAGATGTTTTCTATATGTTTGAACTCCCATTGTGAGTATAAATCACCCTGAAACACCACAGCTCCACTCTCAAAAAAACATCAGCTTCTCATAAAAGCTGGAATATGTAGCACATCAGTAGATGTGACTTCATCTTAGTGACGGATAAACCTAAAGTGCACGTTTGACAGGGAGGAAGCCATTAAGAATACTAAGTCAAGAGCAGGGATGTAATGGTGGGCTGACAGTCAGCTCCAGTAAGCAGCACTGCAGTTTCCAGCTCAGTGTCCCAGAGGTTGTGTATAAAATCCTTCTGACCAGTTAGTCTACCTAGCTGGACTGATGGGTATACAGACCTCTACAAGTGCTGTTATTGAAGTCTTATTTGTATTACTTGTAGGTGAACTTGACAGGTTTATGAAGTCTGCATATACTGAAGGTTGCAGTTGGGATGCAGGACGAGTTTCAAGTTGATGGATAAAAAAATGTTTCAATGTGATGCATACCTGTTTTTGTATGCATCAAAACATTCAACTTAACCCCCAGCAAGCATGTTTTCAGGTATGTGTGTGACAGGGATGTCTAACAGCCATTTTCTACCTGAACCATTTACAACATTGTGAAGCTTTAGTAAGAGGTTCTTATAGTGTTTCCACAGTTTTTTTCAAACTGGGGCATTGCAGACATAGGCTGTTACCATTCTATTTCATGTCACAATATATTTATTACATGATGTTTGTGTTTGTGTGTTTGTTTATGAGTTGTGTCTTTATCTTTTATGTGGCCACTGACTCTATCACTCAACAGATGGACTCCTCCTTTCTCTTCTGTTTAATACATCTATGTATAAAAGTACTAGTTCTTCTTGATTGTTTACTGTTTTTGCGTGAGTTGTTGTTATCCTAGTTGCAATTTGACGTCACAATCCTTGACTAATCAGAATGGGCGACACAATTGATAAGCTCTGAAAATATCCCCCCTTATCTCCAGAAACTCACCCGCCTAAAGTGGAGCACAACAGCTGAGTCATGATGTGTTATAGTGCATGCACTTTAGGAAGTGCACTGCACTGTGAGGACTGTATATCAAGTCCAGTATTATAAATCTGTGAATGTGTGTATGAGATCAACATCCTCACTAAGATCAGGAAAGTCAACGTTTTGACCATGCACAACCTGCATGTTTCCCCCAGCAAGACACTGTTAGAAGCATGGGTGACCACCCATGTCAAACACTCTGGCTTGACCCCAGGGGGCCAGTGGAGTCAGCGCCAAAAGGTCAGTTTAAACAAAGTAACATCAAGGTGCAAAGGCCTTCAGAGCTCTGGTAAGGCTTCTTGATATCAGGAGCCTCAGGGAGCTCTGCGAGACCCACTAGGATCCTGGGGGGCAAGACATGACTCAGTGACAGGCCCTGACCCCAGGGTGTGTGCTGATTGCTGGGTAGTGTTCTACATTCAGTGTACATGCTGATGATTTTGGTTTCATCAGTATGCTTCTGCCTGTGCCTGCCCGCTCGCTAATATCAGCTGCCAGTTGGAATTGACTGTGACTGAAGATACATGTGAGGTTTGGCAGTGAGCTATCATCATCGCTCCGTCGCTCAAGCACTTTGTAAATCACAGTATCACATGCAAGTAGCGGCTTACAAGAGAAACTACAGAAAATTACAATGAAAGGAGGTCAGGCGGCAGTTTGTGCAGCCTCTCCTGAGACCCCATTTCCTCCACATTATTCATCTTGCACTAACACACTGTTTGTGCAGCTGATGACCAAACCGCTGAAAATACATCATACTGACAGGCGCTAAAGTGACTTTAAATTAGTATTGAAATAAAATTATTTCAGCCATCACTTTCTTCCTGAAGGGTTAAGCCATCATTCTCTTAGCAAGGAAAAGTTAATTATATCCTTTGGGAACTGAAGCGGAGATGACCAATGATGTAGTGCTCCATGTTAGGCTGAGATTTAGTTTAAAATAATCAGGTACAGCCGACCAAACATACCCTGAGAAGCTAGGCCTAACAGAGAGGCAGAGCTGGGTCGACTCATGTAAGTGTACAAGATGGAAGATACAACTCATCAAAGGTGGATTTGAAAGCAAGCAGGAAAAATGTGTTGTATAAAAGTAACAGTGTTCTTAAGAATCTGAGGCTGCCTGAGGCAAAAGTTTTTACTCTACAAAGAGTAATTATCCACTCATCATGTCAGCATGAATCAAGAACAGCCCATCCCCCATTGGAGATGCTGTATGCTTGATTGAATTCAACTTTCTGTACTTTTCCTGCCTTCACCTACTATCAATAGGACCAGTTTCAACTTGAAAAAAACTGTAGCAAACTAACGATTTCTGATTGAGTCTGTAAAATCACAAAATAATCTCAACACAAAGACCATTTACAAACTGTTATGGTCTTCTTCTGTGCACTTGATCGGTGCTTGTGTTTCTATCTGACTTTGCTGCAGTGATATCACTCCCCACCCTCGGATCTCAGCTCGTACTTTGAATCTTCTTAACCGACAGAATGCTCTGTCAATCACACAAAGGCGAGAAGCGGTGGTCTAGTGTCAGAAACTTGGACTATGGGCAGAGAAGATCTCTGGTTCGTCTCTGGTTCGATTCCATGGAAAGACAACAAAAGACGAACCTGGATTGATCTGCCCAAAAATCCAAGAGTCTGTCTAGACCCTGTCTAGTGCCCCTGAGCAAGGCACCTTACTCCCCCAACATCTGCTCCCCGAGCGCTGTACATAGTCGCTCACTGCTCTGTGTGTCCCGCACACAGATGGGTCAAAAGCAGAGATTAAATTTCCCTACCTGCATGAGCGTGCCTTTGCATGTCTGTGCATGTGTTTGGGATAATAAAATGCATCTGCATTTTAAAAAATTTAATTTTTTTCCCAGACTCCCTTATTTTCCCTATTGTACATTTCAGGTTTCACTTATTTCATGTGCCCACCTACAAGACTAACTTTATGAATATAGATCATGGGCTTTGATTTAAAAAAATATAATGTATATGTTTTGGTGAGGTTTTTTTGGTTTGGCTTGTTGAGTGGTAGCTTGGAGGTAGCTCCTCTTGTGTAGCAGACATGCTGTAGCTCACTGAGCAAGGTTGTCTTGAATAAATGTTTGCCTAAAGAGATGCCACCCAGGTCACTCCTCAGTGCCCCTCTGAGCTGTTGTCTCCTGCCCCACTGCCCCTCTGTCAGGCCTCCGCCACAGTCCCGTCACTTGCATCCATCACACTGCCTTTCAAGCTGAGTAGGGACCCTGGTTGGTGGAGGATGGCGGGGTCAGGCTCCAGCAGTGATCAGCCAGCCACCACTGCCCATAGAAGGAGCTGCAGCCTTCAGAGGGTTTAATCTTATGTTTTTGGCTCATGGCTGCTCGAGATGCTGTGTGGAGAGAGGGGTGGGGTGTTTCTGACTGAAGAGGAACAATCAGAAGAGGGGTTTACTTAAAGTATTACTTGAATCCCAGCCGATCATGATAAGTCACAAAGGATTGAGGGTTGCACACCAGCGCTTGTTTGAGGGAAATATGTTTGTGTATGCTTCCTAAATGTGTTATCTCACTCCTGTTTTTGCATACTTTGATAGAAATACAACACACTAAATGTATTTTCTTCTTAAGGCTACAGTTTATCCTCTCATAGACCTGACTTGGCTTGACTAATTCTACAATATGTCCTTTCTGGTGCTGGAGTGTTTAATACACCCATGATGTGCTCTTGATCAGAATCAGATCAGAATCCGAAAGGATTTATTGCCAAGTAGGTTTACACCTACCTGGAATTTCTTTGGTAAAAAAAGGTGCATACATTGAACATAAAACATAACTGAATAACTAAAAAACTGAATTAACTAACAAAACAAGACAAAACCTTGCGCACCAAATCACAGAGGCAGCCGTCCGCGGCGCCATCTTAGATAGTTTACATACTTTGGACAGTTTATTGTGAAGCTAACATATAGAAAAAAGAGAGAAAAAATAGAGTTTGAACAAGAGGCTTAAGTGGTCATCACTCACTCATGACTTAATTTGGTCAGAATAGCAAAGTGCTATATAAATACAGAACCTTTCCCATTACCATCAGTTCAATCATCTGACAATGCTTTGGTTAGGTCTAACTAGGGTTAGGGTTAGGTCATTTTTTTGGGGGGTCGTTTAGTTTAGAAAAACCTTTATTGTCATGA
Source organism: Pseudopleuronectes americanus (assembly GCA_038501795.1). Lineage (NCBI taxonomy): Eukaryota > Metazoa > Chordata > Actinopteri > Pleuronectiformes > Pleuronectidae > Pseudopleuronectes > Pseudopleuronectes americanus. Next base: position 704,849 of record CM076724.1, read on the forward strand.
AACAATGATAATCACATTTTTAAGTTTAGGTAATATGGTCATGGTCAAATTACATACAGAAGCAGGGTCTGTAAGAAATTGTGTCACAAAGGGTGGTCTGCCATTGGTAAGTCCCAGATTCCAGGTTCAATGTCCATATAGGAGTTTATTTAACAAACAATATGATTCAGAAAGTCAGTTCCCAGCAGGATATGAGACAGGATGTGATGGATTTAAGATTAGAATTAGCAGCACTTTACCATATATAAATCATTGCTTAAAACATAATATTTACATCATTTTAATAACCGGTTTTTAACTGGTTTTGACAAATGTTTGTTTTAAATAACTTCTTTTATGCAATCTTTTTTTTTGTTTGTGTGATTTGTACTCATGTACTTTGTAGAGCACCTCGTCACCTTGTTTAGAATAAATAAAATATATTATTATTTATTATCCCTGGGGAACTTTGTTGTAGTCTATGTTATAAAGCCCTGTCTATCCCCATGTGTACATATTCACTGTGAGTTTGCCCGATTAAACTTAGAAACAATGTTCACGCATGCATGCATCAGTAAAGGATGATGTTTCACAGGGTAATGTTTCTTCTTATAGGATACACTGCTGTCCTGCTGACATCTAAAAAGTGTCCAAAAGGTTCGTTCTCTTAGAACCGGCTTCCCTCAATACTGTGGAGGATTCCTCATGTTATCAAGTTATGGAGCCACAGTAAGCGCTTATATGATGGAGGAGTGAATATGACACCGCAGGCTTCACACACCGAAACACACACAAGGCGCGCGCACAAACACGCGCACACGCGCACACACACACACACACACACACACACACACACACACACACACACACGCACACACACGCAACACATCTGGAGGTAAAGCAGTCAGTCCACACCTGTCTCTCTTGCAGCAAGACGCACGGTAACTCTCTGGGCTCATCAGCTGCTTGTCTGGACTCAGTCGCTTGGCTCGACTCAGCGCTCTCTCTCTGACTGTGTCTCCAGCCATGAGGAGCTCCGGGATCCGGGCTGCGCCACTATGCCGCGGGATATGAGCGACGAAGCAACGCAGCGCTGCGAACAGAACATCCAGGTGTCAGTGGATTATCAGAGCGCCGAAAGGACAGCTGGCCTTGCCCACTTACGTCCATGATCAGACGGGACAGCACACTTGGCAAAGGTAAGACCACAAATAACATATTCTGACAAACTTCCTGAGGCTTGTAAACTCCAGCTCCTTTCGTCTAAGCGCTACAGTATGCCATGTGCATTGACGTAATAATACAATCCACATGCCTTCACATGTTTCTGTGGAGATTAGGTCTACTTAAAAACATTGTGCTGATTTTGAGTCTCAGCTCCACATGGTCCCATAGTACTCTGTTACCTGTCGTCTCCTGAGGCCACGTCTCCTGATCAGTGACTGCCACGGACTGAGTGAAAGACATGAACGATGCCTTTTAATGACCTAGGTCATCATCAACTTATTTCATTACCAATACACATAAGCCTAGGTACAGGTCAGACTCGTAGAAAGAGACTTCTGCCCAAGAATTTCACTATAGTCTTATTGCTATTATTATTATTATTATTAGTTTCAAAAATAAAAAAGAGCCTTGTCCTTTATTATAACAGCTTAAACAAATTGTTAGATTTTGACCTATTGGTCATTATTGTTTAAAGATATAATTACAGTGCTCAAATATTTCAAAATAATTAATTTATGTAGTAAAATCTATCATTGTAGAAGTTAAACTGCACGTCTCTTAGAGTTGTTCAACTGTCTGCTATCCCAACCTCTGCATCTTCCAGCATGGACACCAAGTTTTCTTCTTTTTAATTAATCAATTCTTAATAATAGCTTTATCTGTTTCTCCTCACTTTTATCATGATCCTATTCACGAGTATATAAATTAAAAAATCTGCTTTGTGTAGGTAGCAGGTTCGAGTGAAGATGAATTTCACAATCCATTTGGGACATTACAGATAACGATCTGTTGGACTGAGCTCAGCAGTGACTCTCCTCCCTGTGCAAGTGTTTATTTTGGGTACATGACTGTAGTGTGCTAAAACTTCAATCTGTGTTGTTCACAGGAGTGGAATGTGTTTGCCAACAAGTTGCATGTGGGAAGAAGATGACTTAAGAGGCATATACTTTTTAAGCTAATGTTTTTATTTGGACAGTGGAGCTAACAAAAAGCAACGGGTGGCCTTGCAGTGCAGTGTTAGATTCATGTAGTTTTTTTTATAGTTTAATATCAATGCATAATCAAGGCTAGTTTAAAGTGAGTTTGTATAGTCTCCAGCAACAGTCTTCAGTTAACACACTAAGCAAAGGAGCTAAAGATCCAGATATTTTTCTCAGGAGTTAAGGTCAAATCAGATCAAATAATTCAGTTAAAGCTGTACTAACTGTCAGATTAATTAATTATTTTTTACAGATTTGCCATAAACTTGTGGACAGAGATTCTCAGGCACACTGTATGTGATGACTTCGCATCTTTCAACTCTTTCTTCAGTTTTGATGCAGTTTTAAACTAACAGAAAGAAAGAGAAGGCTTCTCAAGGAAATCATACTTTTTATGTTATATGGGTGGAGACAAGTCTTATAAGATGATCAAACAACATCACAACCCTGCAGCCAGAGAAAGATTTCTCTGCATCGGTTTAATTTGTGTACATTTTATTTAATATTAAAAAATGATTTATTCATGACTCTACCATTTCTGAGCATCCCATCCTGTGTATGATTACAACAATATAATACCTAATATTAAACAGTTTGATAAGTTGTCTGACAATATTTTTATATATTAAGCTTCAATGTATGTGTAACTTGTCCAATATAAATGAAACATATCCTGTTATGTATAGAAACATAAACTGGAGGAGACAATAATAAACAATCAAGGTGTATTCATAGGGAAAATAGAAAACCCACTTTGCAGTGTAGCCAGAGAAGTGCACAGAGCAGGCATAACTCAAATGTGTGGCAGATGGTTTATAGAGTCAAAGGCAGATTGGAAAAATCACTTCCAAGATGTGAGCTAGGGGCAGGGGGTCAGATCAACAAAGCTGATTTCCACCACATGGAAAAATTGGCCTTAATTTGGAAAACACCAAACGATTATGATCTGAATTAATTCATAAAGCTGGTTTGCAACTAATCTGTACTTAAAATAACTATACTAACCTTTAAGGCCATTGGTCAAAAAAATAAAAACTAAGGCATACATCATGTTGCTGTTTATACCTTAGTGTAAGGAGAAAACACAGCCTGTTCTGCATAATTGGTTTAAATGGTTTTTTATATTTATATAGTGCCTTACTAGTCTTGATGACCACACAAAGCGCTTTACAGTACAGTCTGTCTGTGGACATTTTGTAGAGAGCCACTACAGGGCAGTCTCAATATTTAGTCTCCCCTGCTTTTTAACTGATACATGTAGTTGATACTGTCAACACAGCTGTGTCATTTTCAATTATTAACTAATATTCATTTGATCTATCTCCACCCAAATAGCCACCTCGTTTGCTCAGTCACCAGCAGAAATGTTTTGCTTTTGCTACATAGCCAACATTAGCATTAACAGCTTTCTAGTTTTCCTACAAAAGAGAACATTGCAAGTTAAGCATTACAATTATTCCTTTTCTCACCAAGGTCTGTATGAAGGCCTGGCTGGCCCCTCTTCTTACATTACGATGGCGAGTAACAATTGCTCAAGCTCGGGCAAAAACTATGTTCAGTGGCAGAGAAAACTCATAGATGCCACCTACATCTAAGGTGGTATCTATGAGGTTAAATAAGGTTAAATCTCAAGACTATATTTTTTGTTTGCAAATGTGGTGCAAAGTTGTAAGACATTTTTCTTGCCGCTGGAACGGAATTCAGATGCTCTGATTTTCTTTGGCTCTCTGTTACATGTTGACCGAAAAGCTTTGTCCTTATTGACTGCCATTATTAAATTCAACATATGTATAACTGTTAACTAGACATTTTGTATTCAATGAAAAGTCATTAGTAAGCAATGGCAGTTTGCAAGCAGAACATCAGGGCCCTGGAACAAGCTTATCTAAATAGAGTGCACTCATTATTGTGTTATAAATGGTTTTTTTTCCACTATCACATGACATAATGTTTAATTATTACTCTCATATTATAAATATTAAGTTAATGAAGGCTTTATGCTGGAAAATATATCCATTGCCTAGACAAGCTATTTGTATGTGCATTATGTAACCTTCATGTCAAGTGTAAGGGACAGGCTACCAGTCAGAGAAACAACTTCTTTGGTATCTGAGCTGGGCACCACGTTTTAGTCTGGTATTCAGCTTTGTGTCTATAAAAAAAGCTGTGTCTGAGTCTAGCAACAGCAACTTGAGTCCTCTGTTTGTGTCTGCATTCAGGGACACAGGTAGCCATGTACAAGTACACCTGTGTTTGGCAGCAGTTAGATCCCGATAATCACCAAACAATCACAAAACTGAAGATAATAAGGGTCATAGGTGCATGAGCACAAGTTTAAGTCAGAAAGCTGTACTTATATAAAGAGGAATGTATCTGTTCCATGAGAAAGGTTGAGTGACAGAAAAATAAAACTTCTGATGAAACAAAAACTGTGAGATATGGGTTTGAGAAATGTGAGAATTTGGTATCGGTAATTAGTAATGATTCAAACTGAATCAATGAGTTTTGTAGCTGAGTATGCACCTGGGTGAGAGAGTAACTGAGTGAGAGAGTGCCTGAGATGAACAGGAGCCCCCACTCCAGAGCTAAAATGAAGCTTACAGACGTTATATTTATGAACCATGAATTTTATTATATGGAAAAGGGGCTCATAAGAATAAGGTGTGTGATATTAACTAGTTAACTAGTTATTTTAATGTGTTGGGTATAAGCTATACAGACAACATTTAATTCCAATAAATTAAGTATGAGATCATCAGACTCTTTACCGACAGATACCTAATATCTAAAGTCTGGAATCGGGATCCAAAAAACTGTATCAGGATATCTCACAAATAATAACTAACAAATATACTTCTTCCATGTTCTAATAAAATTGAAGGCAATTGTTACATCTACAGAAAGTAAAGTAGGTGCTGAAGAAAAGGTGCTGTTACCTTCGCTATGTCTCACACAGACTTCTTCACGCTACAGTTGGCCTTGTCTCATATCTCCAGTCTTTTAAAATCTGTGATCATTCTCTGTACTTAAGAAGTTGTTTTTACCACATTGCACGCAAGTAAACATCATAATTCTATAACAAATAAAATATCACGACCTGTCCTGAATAACATATCTAATAAGTGAATATGCTGTAATTACCTATAAGGACCCCACACCTTCTTCTGTTTATTGTTGTTTCCATGGATGTTAATTGTGTTTGTAATGAGACTGTTCTACAAACCTCAATAGACGATTTGTCAGTTAGATATGAAGATGCCTATCAACAGCTTACCCAGAGCAGAGTACACCCTAAACCAGGATAGGGGCTGTTATTTATCTGCACACTAACTTTCTGTATTGGAGCTGCACTTCACCAGCTTGTGTGTGTAGTTCAGCTCAAGTACTAACACAACCTTGTGGGGCTGATGGCTAAAGGCATCTTTGTACCCAGAGCTACCCTGTCCCAGACCACCTGACACATTGATATCCTAATTAGTACCTCCTGTAGCCAGGGTCCCACTCTAGCGTACAGTATCAGGGCAGTATAGAACACTCCATTTCATTTTCACAATGTTGCAGCTCGTGTTCGGTAAATCAGTTATTATTATGAATGTTGTAAATATTGTTATTTTGTTAATGTACTCTTACTCTTGTTGAGTGTTAAAGGCAGAGGATGTCGCAACTTGTTAATATTACATATTCCCATATTCCCATATTTTATTTCAGATTTGGGATTTGTGAATAAAGGGTATACAAATACAATTTGATTTGTTTATTGATAAAATTACATGAGTCCTGCATCAATCATGCACACACAATCATGCTACATATAAGATGGGAAATTCATCCTCTGCTTTTAACCCATCCGTAGGTGGACACAGCACACAGGACACAACGTGTGTTGGCTTTCAGGTAAAATCAGATGTTGGTATGTTGTTTTATCTTTCCCTGATGTTCTAGTCTCCTTTAATTTTCTTTTATTGTGCAAACATTATAAGCTGATTCATTGCTTTTCTTCCAGTTCTATGAACTAGGGCAGTGCCCTTTGACCCCTGCCTGTTTGGAATGGGCTGTTTGCTTGGCCTGTGGTAATGATCTTCAGAAGTATTGCTTGTTAATATGTACTGTCACGTTTGCTGAACTTTATAAAACTTTGTATTCATCCAACCTGGTTTATCTAGAATGAAGATTTTTATATTTTTCATACAATGAAAATTAATTTGCTGTATTACTGTTCAAGTGTGTGGCTTTTATATAAATTTGAATGATTTATTTTACCTCTGGTATTTTTTTATATACTGCAAATCGGACAGACACTACTTGCCTCTTACTTCTAATTTTATTCATATTGAACATATTATGGGTCTAAATTCACCAAATTATTATTGAAACTGCACTTTCCTGGGCCATGTATGCAAAATATGAGCCTGTAAGATGAACGGTTTGCTGGAGGCATTTCACATACATTTGTGGGTTTAATAGGTAGATGTCCAATTGAAGCCTTGCCCTAAGGTTGTTGCTGATGCTGTCAAGTTCCCCTTGACTCTTCTGGATGAATTCATAAAACTGCCTAAAGACTCTATTCAGCTTGGCCTTCTTAGTGGAATAAACCTGGAGGTTTACACACCCATCCAGACGTCTTCCCTTTGTACTCTTCTGATGACCATTCATAATTAAATATCTGTGAAAATGTTCAGTCATCCAAGTTGTAGTATTTTTAAGTGCAACACAAAGGTAACTGATCTTGCAAGATGTTCTTTAGGCCTTCAGATGAGATCTTACTCTGATCTGGAACGTTTGATTTAGCTCTCTCTCTCTCTCTCTCTCTCTCTGACATTGGCTTGTCAGCATTGATTACGTTTATAACATTATGGAAACATATGTCAATGTTTAAAGTATTTGTACATAAGGTTATGTCTGATAGAGCTGGAGGGAAGAGCAATATCAAATTTATTACAGAGTTTTTGTCAATAATGGTAGAATATGTGAGTAGGCCTATTGTATATCAAGCAGTCTTGTTGTAATCATAGTCCATGATCAGAAGTAAGTAATATACATTATATAAGAAGGAGAAGAGGAAAGAGAAGCTCCATGTGATATATAGCAGCATAACTAAGAGCAGGTTTAAGATATATTATTAAGGGCCTTGAAGGTGAGGAGGAGGAATTTTAAATTATATTCTAGATTTAACCAGAAGCCAGTGTAGCGATGCTAATACTGGAGAAATGTGCTCTCTTTTCTTTGTTCTTGTCAGGACACGTGCTGCTGCATTTTGGACAAGCTGCAGAGTCTTTAACGACTTACTGCTGGAGCCTGATAATAATGAATATTAATCAAGTCTGGATATAACAAAGGCATATACTAGTTTATCTGCATTTGTGGATACAGGTCAATTTTTTTCATTATACACAAATTTGTTTTATGAGAATCAAAGGAAAAATCTGGATCAAAGATAACTCCCAAGTTCCTTAGGGTTTCATTGGAAGCAAGGGCAATGCCATCTAAATAACTATATTGATAATACATCTCTAAGGTGTTTAGTCTTGATGACCACTCACAGTATCTTGTCCAAGGACACTTCGGCATGTAGACTGGGAAAAGGACTACTGCTCAACCCCTTCAACCACAGCTGCCCCTAAGTAGTGACTTACTTACTTATTTACTTATTGGCAAGTATCCCTGTCCCAGAGAGCTGAAGAGATCTGTTCTATGCTCACCTTCTGTCCTTGATGCGAGGGTGATGTAGGCGCAGGTGCTGTGTTGTTTCAGTATGAAAGTGAAAGTGTTTAGCGTCCTGTGAGGGTTTTTTTTCAGGAAATTGTATTAATACCAGGCTAATTATCTTTGAAACGTTTTTCCCTTGACTCCTACAGTACATCAATAAACCTTTGAATAACCATGATAATGATTACACTCATAAACATGTGGTTGAGATTGAGATCCATCCTCCTCAACCTCCTCCTGGTATATGGACCCATGTTGGCTGATTAATCCTCTGGTCCAAAAGGCAACAGCAGATCTGAGAGGAACACAGGAGAGATTTGAAGAGATACTTGACAGAGCAGAGCTGCAAAGCCAGATTACAGCAAAAATTGCTGGCAATTGAAGTTATGAGTTTTGTGAATTTATGTTTGAGACAATAAAGATGCTGAAAAGCAACTATTCTGTCTCAGCTGTGTTTTGGAGACCCCAGTGACATGGACTTAGGCCATATTATGATACAAATGATGTCTTATTTAAATTAATCAATCACTGGTCATCACATGGTAAGAATGACATCACAAGGACATAATTACAAAATGGCATCGTTACAATAATTTGTTTTGTTTGTCTGTTCGTGGTACAGGGTATGCATTGTCCTTCTGATGCTTTTCATTAATTATTGCTGTTATTACAATATATTATCTATACTAAAGGCAAAAATCTCAGTTCAAGATCAACTTTTTCATGTGATTAGTTAGTCTAGTCTAAACTGTAGTTGCTGCACCCATCCTTGTCAATAGTGTGGCATCACAGACTATCGTTTACACATGCAGTCAGTGTTGTGTAATCTGATCCAAACCTCCCCTTTCTTTGTATTATGAGGCAGAGAGGAAACTTGAAAGCTTCTGTGTTATTTTATCATGCTATAAAATGTACTATAAACTATGTCAAATATTTTGGATTGGATCCCAGATCCTTTCTAGGATGTTGCATGCCTTGCTCCTTTTTATTAGTCCTGTTTTAAGGTACGTTAATGGTTCGTTAATCAAGAAACTTTTGATCCAGTGAATTATTTGTCAGTAGATCCAGATGGTTAAAACAGGTCCTTTAATAAAAGAGCTGTGTCCCCCCCTTTGCTGCCTTCGGTATTTACAGCTTGAGCTGGTCTAGAGTTTGTGGACTAGAAATGGACTTTCATGTTTTTTTCCTCTCTGATATCACACACATATATCTTTGGTTTTTGCACGAGTTTAATTTCTATTATTTTCTTTGCTGCTCATACTGAGCTCTTCTGTTAACATAAGACAAATAAAAACATCATTCCTATTTCTTCCTGTGTGGCAGAGGATTTCTCCAAGCAAAGACCTACCAGCTTCCAAGTTTATAAAATATAACAAGTGTTAACTGAGTTATGCAGTTTGACATTTCAGAGGCTGCCTGAACTTGAAAATGTATTCTGTATTCACTGTTCAGTGTTACTGAAGTAAATACTGGCTGCTGCAAAAAGAGCTATTCACCTATTTATCCAGAGAGGCTCAACTCAGTATGCAGAACCCTGCATCGGAGAATCAGTTGTTGTTTAGATACCCGTTATCATGAATGCGCTGTTGTTGTGATCGACAATGTCACTTGCATTGATGAGTCCCAGTGGCCACTGCTACAGAGCACTGCTCGCCCATTTATTCACATTTCACACATTACATTGCACTTCACTGGCCCCTTCACAATACACATGCAAAGTGTCACATGAACAGACCTGAAAATATTCGAGCCACATACAGACAGACAGAGATATCTAGAATTATTAGATGAATAATCTTACATGTCAATGCAGTGATACATCACATTTTAGACTAAAGCCGCACAGGTCGGCAATAGTATACAATCAAAGTGCAGTAACTCTAGTTTGTTAATGTGAATTTTAGAAATCTTTATACAGACCAGACAACAATTACACAAAATGCTTGTCTGAAATGTTGTCAGAGTGACATCCGGGGGTTCACCCTCAGTTCCCATGGAGCTGTGGTAAACAGAGCATGAATCACCATTGAAACGCTTGATTGATGAAGATTCAACAAAAGCAAATGTACCTTGTTATTAAAGTGAAAGAAAACCAGAATTCCTCCCACCTGGTGAAAGCATTCTGCAAGGCAATTTAAAAAAAAATGATTAACTAGAATTCTGAATGAAGAGTTCTTTTCTTTATCATTATCATTATTATTAAATTTTTCAGATGACAAAACCTGGTGGAGGCAGGAGGCGTCGACAACCCAGCATCACCTGAAGAACTGGAAGGTGAGCGTGCTTCACAGCAAAGCAGTCTTTTTTAAATTTTCAAGCTGATCAGAGGTGGAGCAATCAGTGAAGATTCATTATGCATAACTTTCCATCCAATACAGTTGATAGATTTAAGTATTCTGTAGGACTGTACAATGTATCCACAAATCTCATCTAAAAGGAAAAGTGTTTCCTTCTGTTCTGAATAAATGTAAAAGTGACAGGCTGTGAACTCAGGTCTTTATCTGTAAGCCAACCATTATATTATTAGTTACCTATCCTATTATTAAATTAATAATTTGTGTTTTGTTACATAAAAATAGACTGAGCAGTATTATTATCTTACTAAGTGTTATTTATAGAACAAAGTTTCACATGGTACCATATCAGATTATTAATATTAGTCTGTAAAAACGTTATATCTGCATTAACAGTTAATGCTAATAACTCTACCCCCTCTTTCAGAGCATTTCAGCTGCATTGTCAGTCATCTGTCTCTCACATGTTTGATGGAACATATACACCTTTACTCTATTGAACTGCCTACAGAGGTAACTTCTCATCTTTTGCTCATGCTATACAGGTATACACCTGGCAACTGAAAAGCTCCACACTGTCTTTACCCTTCATCAATGAAAGGATGTCTGACAATCAGAGTGAAAAGTAGGCCAGAAGGATATGCTGGCAGACAGTCTGCATATATGTTTCACCCCCAGCCAGTTTCCACTACACTGCCCATTTGATCTGGGCCTTAAGTTCCTGCCAGACACTGCAGAGAAACTCATTTCATAAGTGATGTTAAAATATTAACCTTACCTGTTCAGTGGAAAGTGTCATGTGTCAATTAAGTAATTACCTGGTGTCGGCTGCAGGTTTCCCATAAGACTGCAGAGAGAGAGAGAGGGCCTCTACATAGGTACCATCGATAAAACAGGGTGGATCAGCCTACCCAAGGCAGCTTTCAGTTTCCACAATGTATGTAACACTGTCGATTATTCCATTAGTCCTAGTGGTTTGGCTCAAGGGATGGCAAAGTCTTTTGTTGGTCAGTCAGCACTGTAGTCTAGACTGAAACATGACATTTGTAACATTCTCCTGAGCATTAGTGACTGGTCAAAGTTTGCTGCTCTCCAATGAAATATCTTATAATCCACAAATAATGTGAGAGGATGTTGACGTAATCAAAAGTATTATAATATATTACTGACCTTAAGTAATGTAATGGACACCTTACAAACTCCTTTAAGGGCATGTCTTCTGTAATGTAGTGAGATCCATTTAATAATAATCGCTGGATTGCATATTTCATTTATATAAAACCATTTTAACGGGAAAAAGAACGAGGTGCAGTAGATACAACAGGCAACGGAGAACATCAGAAAAATAAGGGTATTTACAGCATCGGTTAGAATAAACACTTTGTAGCATAATGGAAGGTTAGTGAATTGAGGAATTATTTTCATCATGATTCTCATCAAACTGTGAACTTTTTACAAGACCATGATCTTTTATTAACCTAAACTAAGTTTTGTGAGTCACTAAATAGACCCAAAAATATTTCATAATGTTGAAAACATATTATATATCGGATAACCTACGTTTCCTGTTAATAAAAGGTTCTCTAAATGAAATTGAAATTCTTAAGTGTTTATGTTTCACAGTTATAAAACACTGTTGTTCCTAAGTTTTCACTTCTGTGTGTCAAATTGTTAGAACTAGGCTACTTCTAGGTCTGTGAGTGATGGCTTGTCAGCCCAACACTAGACAAAACCTCTAGACAAAAGTATCACTTAATCCTACAACTTGGGAGCTCCATAAAAACATACAACCCTGTCCACATGCATCCAGCAAAACAGAAAGCCTGTTCCCCACAGTAACAGTGTGTTCCTTGATACTGTCAGGTGTTGTTATGGGTGGTGGCTTCGTTGCTGACACTGGTGGAAGATGTGTTTTCTGAGGACAGTAAAGAGGTTCAGTCGGACATTCAGAGTGTCCTCAGGCAGCCCTCCTGGTCTCCTGCAGACGACCTGGAACAGGACAGCAGTGTCCACATTCCCTGGCCTGATGCCTTTGGTAAGTAATTTACCATCTTATCTCAACAGCAAGCTGTCCAGTATCAGTATTTGTGTTGGTCAACAACAAATTCGGGCAGTTCAGTCTGGACTGGTCAGTTCGGCATATACACTCAGTGAGCACTTCAATAGGAACACCTGTACACATGGTAGCAGTGGAGTAAACAACAGTTACGGGTCAAGAGTACAGTCAAAGTTAATATCACACATCAGGATGAAGGAAACAAATTTTATCTCAGTGACTTTGCTGAAACTGATGAGAGGCAAGTCAGGTCAGAGGAGAATGGTCAGACTGGCTGTAGCTGACAAAAATGCTATGGTAATTCAGATAACCACTCTTTACCACTGTTGTGAGCAGAAAAGCCTATTTCATTACAGTTGAGGGCAGACCTCTGCTGTGACAAACTTGCTGTTTGATGTAAAACTTCACATAACAACCACTGAAGAGAAAAACGGTATTATAGTGACTCTGTCCCGTAAGCCGAGCAGCTGGAGTGGTCTCAGCCAATCAGGACGGTGCATATTACGTAGTCACTATTTATGCTGCTGGTTGGTTGACTTTAGTGAGTTTGTGTGGAAGCATTAGGTTTTTCTTGGATTCGGGTTTTATGTTGGATTCTGCCTGAATGAGTTTGCTGTACCCCTGAGCTTTAGTAAAGGAGCATATAAACAAAGTGAGCACTAAACTGCCATTCTGTCTCCTAATCTATGTCTCAGTGCAAACTTATATGAAAACTGTGTCGATCCATAGGGATCACAGATCAACCATTTTCTGTTACACCACTAGTTTATCCTATTTCAATTTTCACTTGTCAATTTTCAAAAGTACTAAAGAAAGTGTATTATTATACAGCCCTGTAACTTCGGCTGCCTGCTGCTTGGCCTTTATAAACTCTTGTGATTGTAACATTACTCAGACGGTTTCTGTGCTGCTCATTCGTATAATAAAAGCTTCATAAATCTAAGATGGAGGCCGTAACATATCAGCATGTCTCTCCTTGATGACTAATATAGCCTGTGGAAATTTGCCTGGTAGTTTTCAACACTGATTGTGGCCTTGTTCAATAGAGCAAGGCCCCCTGTGTACGACAGGGTAAAAATAATTACTCCAGTGCGCAGGTTTCTGCCATGCATCACACTCATGTTCAACACAGCCAGCAGAGAAATAAGATGAACAGCTTTGGATTAAATGTCTGTTTATTCTACCACTTGTGACTGGTATGTAGCAAAACCAGACTTCAGTCTCTTTTATTATTAATTAATATTTGAATAATGCTCACTTTATCGAACAAAAAAAGATTACAAATAAATAGATAAAAACCTGGTGTGTGCAGTGCGCATCAGTATAATCTTTCAGTTTCAGTCATTTATATTTCTCTTGAAATAAGTTAAGAAACGTAGAGTAAAATAAAGTAAATTAAGTATATCTGGTATATGCTGTTTGATCAACATGCATGCTAAGTAAAGAATCCAGAATACACGCTCTGTAAAACAGAACACCTGGCGCTTTATTTTGATGATGTCATATGATATGGAGAAGGAAAGTGGAAAGTCTGGGAGCTGCTTACAATTTACATCATTTTAGTATAATTTTGTAGATGTAGAGACTCCCTGTGTGTCAGAAACAACACCACCAAGTCATTAGGGGTACATTTCACATATAAACAATGTTAACAAACATTAACAACTAAACAGCTTTAACTTTCCTCTCTTTTCCCACTTTCTCTGGTTCAGTGAAGTAAACTGTACCATGTGTACAGTCGACCGAAGAATATTAAGGTCTGAAGACCCAATTATACAAAATGACAACAGAAATTGCAAAATGATACATTAAACGAAAATAAATTAAGGTTTGCAATGACAAACAGAAATTAATGTCCGAGACCAAACTTAAACTAGGGCTATGTTGTAGCACTTGCAGGCCCGAGCACCTGCACCTTGAAGCCTGTTGCGGTCGGTGGAGAGAACGATTGATGACCAAGCACATGTCTCCACGTTGCATGCGTATTGCGTACTGCGGGAAGGATAGACGCTTCACTTCCTGGGTCCATCACACCTTGTCGATCCTTCCCTGCTAATTGCTCATTACGGTCCACGCTATAGATAGCACATCACACTGGGAAAATCTCATATAAATCGAATGATAGGTGTAAAAAGAAGCTTGGTTTCTGTTGCCAGTAGGTGCCGCCATCACTATTATTACGCACAGACATATAGATCTTTTCAAGTAGGCGCTCTGATGTAGCGTGAGCAATTTTGTGTCATTTGGATAATGTTACCACAACTTAATTTTCACTCTGATCAGTAGGTGGCGCTATTACCCTGAACTAATATTTATATATGGCGCTGTTCAGGCTTGGACTCTATTCAGGAGAAAGAAGTTTACTAGTGATAGGACAATGCAGAGTGGAGTTATGAAAACATCGTGTCCTTTGGCGAAGGATGAACGGGTGCTAACGGGTGCCTGTCGTAGCAGCTCCTGGTATTACTGTCGTTTTTTTGTGTTTTTATTACATTTGCTGTTTGTTTTTTATATTTATTTTTGCACTGCTTTGTGCATCTTCATACCGCACAATGACGAGATGCTTTTGCAATTGATTTAACACTTTTTATAACTTTTAACCACACTTCGGTCTCTTCGGATCACTGGGAGCGTGCTTGCAATACAAGTCGGCATTGTTTACACCCGCGACCAGCTAATGGCCCTGAAGCACACCACCCTCTTGGCCGGAGAGAGACCCACCATCCCGGATGAGCTAAAGAGGAGATGGCGGGGCTGCAGAGCCCTTTTGAGCCCTTCATCCCTGCAGTCATCACTGGAAACGTGTGTCTGCAGCCCGGACATCGAGCTCACCGCTGTTGGACTTCGTCCATATTATTTGCCAAGGGAGTTTACCAGTGTTTTCGCCATCACTGTTTACATTCCTCCATCTGGGAACGCAGAAGCAGCGTGTGACGTCATCCACACTGTGACTGCAGGATTACAGACAAAACACCCCGGGGCCTTCATCATCATCACAGGTGACTTTAATCATGCTTCCCTCTCATCTACACTCCCAACCTTCTTCCAGTTTGTCAAATGTGCCACCCGGGAAAATATAACTTTGGACCTGCTGTATGCAAATGTCAAGGATGCATACAGCTCCACTGCCCTGCCACCACTGGGCAGGTCAGACCACAACCTAGTCCTGCTCTCACCATCATACAAGCCTTTGGTTCAGCAGCACCCAATCACAGTGAGGACAGTGAGGAAATGGTCTCCTGAGGCCATGGAAACACTGCGTGGAGCGCTGGAGGCCACAGACTGGGATGCTCTGTATGAGCCACATGGTGAGGACATTGATGGCCTGACTGACTGTGTCTCTGAGTACATTGGGTTCTGCATAGACAACACCATCCCCACTGTTACCCAAATAACAAGCCGTGGGTAACAAGCGACCTGAAGGCCCTTCTCAACGAGAAGAAGAGGGCCTTTAGGTCACGGGACAGAGCAGAACGGGTACAAAGGGAGCTCAAGCGCAGCATCAGGGAGAGCAAGGACAATTTCAGAAGAAAACTGGAGCACAAACTGGAGGACAACAACACCAGGGACGTCTGGAGGGGGATGAAGGAGGTCACCGAATTCCACAGGAGAGATGGGGGAGCAGCTGGGAATGAACGACGTGCAAACGAGCTGAACACTTTCTTCAATAGGTTCAACTCCAACCCCCCCACCCCCAGCGGACCCTCCACTGCCTCTACGACTGCCTCTATCGGGCTTTCTAGATCTATACTGTCTCTGACTCCACATCATAGCCAGCCAGGTGAGGAGAGATCTGGAGAGGCTCAAACAGAGGAAAGCTGCGGGACCGGACCGTATCAGCCCTTGTGTGCTGAAGGCATGTTCCAGCCAGCTCTGTGGAGTTCTACAGCACCTCTTCAACCTGAGCCTACACCTTCAGAGAGTGCCAGTGCTCTGGAAAACATCCTGCCTGGTCCCAGTGCCCAAAAAAGGACGTCCTGCTGCACTGGAGTACTACAGGCCGGTGGCACTGACCTCTCACATCATGAAGGTCATGGAAAGACTGGTCCTGGCACACCTCAGACCGCTGGTGTGCCCATCACAAGACCCCCTGCAGTTTGCATATCAGCCCCATGTTGGGGTTGATGATGCAATCATCTATCTGCTGCAGAAGGCTTACTCCTCCCTGGACAGACCCAACACCTCAGTCCGGATCATGTTTTTCGACTTCTCCAGCACCTTCAACACCATCCAGCCCAGACTGCTGAAGGCCAAGCTGGAGGGCACGCAGGTGAGTGCTCCCCTCATCAACTGGGTCGATGACTATCTGACGGGCAGACCGCAGGTTGTGAGATTACAGAACTGTGTGTCTGATCGTCTGATCTGTAACATCGGGGCCCCCCAGGGAACTGTGCTGTCCCCCTTCCTCTTCACCACATACACTGCTGACTTTAAGTACTGCACTGAGAGGGTGCGGGCATCAAGGCAAAGGACTGAAAAAAGACTGAAAAAACTCATCAGGAAGGCAGAGCCTGTGGTTGGCTCTAAGCTTGTCACCCTGGAGGAGGTGGTGGAGGACAGGATGCTGGCAAAACTGCTGGCAATCATGGACAATCCCTCTCACCCCCTCCACAAAACACTGGACAAGCTAAGGAGCAGCTTCAGCCACAGACTCATTCAACCCCGCTGCTCTAAGGAACGCTACAGGAAATCGTTCCTCCCAACCGCAATAAGACAGTACAACTCATCTACCTCTGTCAGAGCCACCATCACAGAACTGCACTAAATATACCTGTCTCCTTGCACTGTGTACCCTGTACAACACTCTGCTCCATATACTGGAACACTTACTTCACATAATATGTGATATGTGTTAATATAAACCATATTGATACTATATATCATTTTATACAATAATATTGTCTTTTGCACACTCTGTCTACATATTCTTACACTCATAGTATATTATATTATCTATTGTATAGTCAAATACTTATATTTATACCTCTACTATATATCATATCATATTATATCATACTCTTTGTATATTATTTGTATATATAAGTCTATATACACATATTTATACATGTGTACATGTTATTACTATTATTATATTTACTATTATTATTATATATACTGTTGCTGCCATTACTACTATATACTTCTATTATATTGGTATAATTACTATCATATATAAATATATATTATGTTATATTATATACTATATACACTGTACTACTTTTATATACTGTCTAACAATAACATTACCATCATATCATCAGTACTATTACCATCATCTTGCCACTGCACCTTATCTACCTATTTATCTTGTGATTGTGTTTTTATTCTTTCTACCTACCTCAATATTGTTTTATTTTATTCTATTGTATTGTATTTTATTGTAATCAAATATACCGGCTGCTATGACGACTTAATTTCCCTTCGGGGATGAATAAAGTAATCTATCTATCTATCAATGTTTAAACGGTTTGAGGAAATGTCACAATTCTGACCATGATCAGATGACTTGACTGAGCTCTTTTGAGCTGTATATTGTAAAGCAGCCAGGAGCAGTTCATCAAAGTATAAAACATGTCACTTCCTGTAGCCAGCAGGGGGCGTTGTGATTTCAAGTCATAATTTCAATGTAGATGTCATTAGGCCGGGACTCTTGTCTTACATGTCTAGTTTGGACTCGATTGGACCAAATATGTCGTGTTTTTATGGCGTTTAATCAAACTTTGACGCCACACCACGGTCACACGGTGTGACGAAAAATGGATTTCTAAATCAGTTTTTATCTCCATCTTGTTGTGATAACACTTAATTTGAAGTTGATCTGATGAAAGCCCTGGGACAAGTTCGTCAAAGTAAAAATGTGGAATATGTCCAAAATGGCCACTAAAGCCAAAATGACAGGCTTCCTGTTTGGTCTAGCATATCTATTCAAGAGACTTATTTGTTTGTTATGAAAAGAAACATGCCCCAATCGATTTTTGTACATGTCGGCCAATCATAGTGTCGGGGCTGCCCTTTAGCTAGTCAGTTTTTTGCCATTCCCATTCTTTAAAACCATATGAATATTTTCAGGGGGGGATGTTGTTACACACATGTTGTTAGAGTAAGATAGAACTATGAACACTGAAGTTACAGCAATTTCGTGTTTCACGGCGAGTTGATTAACTTTAATGCCAGGCCATTAATATGGCGTGTGACGAAAAGTCAAGTATTCTTATGTCTACGTTATCAATGTGTTGAGACCCATTTGTTACAGTTTGTCATGGTTGAGGTCAGTGGATGAGGAGGAATACATCCAAGTGTAAGAGATGCAAAAAACTAGACATTTTCTGTTGCCACCTGGGGACGCTGTGATTTCAAGTCATGATTCCTGTGTAGATGTCATCAAGCCGGGACTCTTGTCTTACATGTCTAGTTTGGACTCGATTGGACCAAATATGTCCAAGATACAGAAGCTTTTGTTTTGATGGCGTGTAACCAAACTTTGACGCCACCCCACGGTCACATGGTGTGACGAAAAATGTATCTCTAAATCAGTTTTTATCTCCATCTTGTTGTGATGACACTCATCTTAATTTGAAGTTGATCTGATGAAAGCCCTGGGACAAGTACGTCAAATTAAAAATGGTGAATATGGTCAAATTGGCCACTTAATCCAAAATGGCGCACTTCCCTGTTGCGTTTTTCATAATGCACTTGAGACTATTTTGTGCATCTGGTCATGATACACAAATGTCCTCATTTTCGTGAGATCACTGAATGCAAAATGAGGAGCTTTTCCTTAGGTGGTGCTATTTTGCCGCTCCCATTTCCAAGTACTCCAGAATACGTACATTTTCACCAATTTTTTATTTACTGCAAACTTTAGAAACCTTTTGAGCACGTTGAAGCCCTCAAAAAGCCAATTCACTACTCTCAGAATAATCCTTACAATTTCAACAGGGCCTCCCACCAAAGGTGCACGGGCCCTAATAAGAACAATCCTTACAATTTCAATAGGGCCTCTCACCATTCGGTGCTCGGGCCCTAAATAGTATTTTTGTTGGATGAGGGATGTATAATGTAGAACTTAATAAAAAGTAATTTGACCAAAGGCAAAGGTTAAAGACGAGGACCAAATTATTTAGGATGTCAACAGTAATTATGAAATGGTTCAGCAACAAAGAAGAAATTAAAGTCAGCCTGACGTACAGAAATTAAGGTCCTTAAGACCGAAAGTAAAGTAGGATGCATGTTGGATGAGGGATGTATAATGTAGAAAGAAGTAAAAGTTCAGCAAGGACCACACTAAAATTAAAGATCATTCAACCAAATGAAAATTAAGGACTGACACAGAATTATATAAAATGCCAACAGAAATTATAAAATGGTACAGTGACCAAACAGAAATTAAAGTCAACTTGACGAACAGAAATTAAAGACCGTAAAACCGAAAGTAAAATGAACTGCGCAATGCATACATCACAAAGACTGTATGGCATTCGTAGACCATGCAAGGTCACCCAGGCCGCGTGTGGGGGGTGACCAAATTACGAAATGTGAAGATCTGAAGATAGAAAATGTTGCTTATATTACTAGCACAACCAGAGCCAGTGAGATAAGATTTTAAGCCACCTTAGCCACCACAAGTTATATGCTTGACTGAGTGATATCAGGGTTTCAGAAATCTTTGATTTGCATAGACAGTGTTTATGTCATTTAAGAGGTGAATGTTTTTTTTAAGAGATATATAAATAGAGGCACAAAACAAGGCAAATGTGCTGCAGGCAAAACTACTAATACTTTTCTCATATTAACCCTGGCTGATCCAAATATTTAATCAGAAGATCTTGTTTAATAGAACTTCTATCAACAGGGGGCAGGCTTCGGACAGGTGCATTGAAATGTGTAGAAATGATATTGACTACGGCTTGGTTGTCACAAAGGAATGAGAGAAGTTGCGTTTCCAGTGCTGGCCCCATAAATAGCATGCTTAGTAATGGGTTGGATCTCGAACTGAGTGAGTTGCATGTTAGGAAGCAAGGGGCAATCGTCTTTTGAGCCATTGTCCTTGAATAAAACCCAAAAGACTCACAGATGGAGCAAAATCTTTAAACAACTGCAATCAGACGGATGCACCAACTCTTCTTAGAAGAAAGTGACGTTATTCAAAATATCGTGGAGATGGTACAGGAAACGAGACATAAAGGGGATCTGGTTTGAGAATTGAAATGGCACTTTGGGACAGAGGGGGGATGTGTGACCTGCCGCAGGAATTAGGTTTTGAGAGCCTCAGATTTAAATCGCTGATTAATGCCAGATAGCGTCGCGTTCTTATCTTCTTTCAGGGTAGACAGCAGATTGTGTCTCGGTTAATGCTGAAGCAACGAGGAACTGGCCGGACGCCAAGTCTCTGTTTGGACGCGGATCCGCGGATCTGAACATTGCATTGATGATTTCCCCAGTAGTGATGCTTTATCACACTCGGGGATTGCAGAATAAATTTCTTTGTAATATTTTCGATCTGAGCTGTGCGGATGGATGCTTGGGTCAGAAACCTCCTGGAGATAATCATTGTAAGAGTCGGACATCGAGATAAAAAAAGATGCAAAAATAAACGAAGGTGTGCTAAAGATTTGCCTAATGTGCATGACTGAATGATGGCTGACTATGAACGAGAGGAAAGGGGGTTTAAAGTTTGACAGCAGCGGCATGATTGGGTGGAAGAGACTGATGCAGAATCTGTACTAGTGTCTTATGTGAACTCAAACAACAGATGCTCAAATAATGTGTCTGAGGCAGTTACTGCATTCAGGTCAGTCACTGCTGTTACTAACTCTTGTGGTGCTCTGGGGAAAACCTAAGTTGTGTTTGTCCTGTTCGTGTGATGCTTTAATCTTTCAGTATAGTGTTTTTGATCACAGAAAAGCTGTCTCGTGACTGCATTCTCACAATAACAGTGTTTACTAGAGTTACACATGATAGCCTAATCCCAATTCAGTTGTAACATGGAAGAGTTGTATAATTAAATGAAATAATGAAGATCCATGTGGCATGTTTTAACATGGCTGAATATGCATCTGAGTGAGATGATCCTGTCGTCTTTGCCTGGGTAATATTTCTATGCATTTTTCTCATCTTCTTTTTCCACATGATTACAAGCTTTCTTTTAGTAGAACATCAAGGCATGAACTGACATGTAGCTCAGTACTGTAAATAAGCCTTCTACAGTGTAAATGATCATTCCACAATGAAAGTATTGCGTGGAGACATTTAGAGAAAGTTCAGGGCAAAGCCACCCCCCAGGTCAGGAAGTGAAAATCATTCCGACCTGGGCCAGGTCTGCACAGCGTGGTTGGTAACTCTTGTTTGAAATGTTCCTGGCAACCAAAAAAACAACTTCAGCCTCTGTTGGAGCTCAGCCAGAAGCTCTCCTCCCCTGCTGATAATGATGCCCCTCAGTGGAAGTACATTTTGCACTGCTCAACCTGAGAATGTCCCTCCCACTTTCAACGGCCATGTCTGCTTTCAATTTTATCACACATGCTCCCCCTTGCTCTAACTCCATTTTAATCCGGTACATAAACTTAAGTGTGAGAAGTTTTTCACCTTCCAGTCTCTCCTAGTCCATAAAGGCCATATTTGACATGTGGGCCTGTGTTCACCTAGTGTCTTATCTCATTATTATGAATTATTATTTTCATCTTCGGAGTCAATCACAAAGTAGTGAAAAGCATTTTTTTTTATTTCACTCACTCTTTTACATTAGTTAATTGGTGGGTGACTAGTTGTTGTCCATGAATGTGGAATACGATACAATACATAAGAGTAAGAAACAGCATTTCAGGAAATAAGTGATGTAAAATATAATGCTCTGTGAGGTGATCAGCCTTTACTCTTACAATTTGGAAAAAATTTAAAATCTCCTTTCCCAAACTCTTTTCAACATAACATATCATTCCTAGAATAGTTATTTTTTATCTCTGACATATTTTTTAAATAGGGAAAATTGTACGAATTGTTTTCGTAGAATTTCTTTATCCTAGAATGAGCCATTTATATCTAAATACTTTATATTCACTTCAGGAGTTGGTCCTCTTTACGGAGTTTGTCATTTGTTTTTACAGTTGTCCAAACTGTACAAACTAAACACCTCTTGAGTTTTATGACAACTGAGGGCTACCACAGGTTCTATTTCATGTTTGGAGAGGAGGAGTATTCAGCTGCCACATGCAACTTCACCACTAGATGACACAAAATTCTACACACTGCACCTTTTAATGTTGCTGCTGCACAGAATTGAATTTGATATCCTTTCTATCATAAAGACTAATTAGATAAGATAGGAAGAGTTGAAGCTCCTTGACTATGATTAAGAGAATTTAAAAAATATCTTATCATGACTGCGGCTTAGATATGTCATATCACTCAGTTTGGAACCTTACAAAGCAAAATAGACTATTTGACCGCAGCCGTAGTATAGATTACCATCAGGAATCCCATGATTTGAGCTTATTGACAATGCCCCCACAATGTCTTATATGTTATATAACACAGGCCACAAACTAACCGTACCAACGACTATACCTTTCTTCTTGATCATCCGAGCTGCAAATCATATGTATATGTATTGTAGTTTAATGATACAACCACATAATTCAGAAATGTTCAAATTATATTTGCATGAATTGAATAACTGACTGTCCAAGTGCATGTGTGTTTCCTATTCCTTGTAGAAGAATTGTCACTGTTGAAGGAAGAGGAAATTCACCAGGATAGATGGCGGCGATCCCCCCGTGAACCACGCTTGCCCAGAACATCTAGGAGGAACCGCAAGAAGACCAAAAGCAGCCGTGACTGCCATTTGGAGAGGAAGGAGATGCGGGTGCGGGATCTTGGCCTCGGCTATGACTCAGATGAGATAATCCTCTTTAAATACTGTGTTGGCACCTGCCACAGTTCCCGCAGGAACTATGACCTAGCCCTCAAGACTATGATGGACAATGGGAGCATCTCTGGAAAAAAGGTCAGCTCTCACCCCTGCTGTCGGCCTTCCCGCTATGAGACCGTGTCCTTTATGGACACCCAGACTACATGGCAGACAATTAAGTGGCTCTCTGCAGCCAACTGCAGCTGTGTGGGCTGACTGCAAAGAGGAGTGTCTATCTCAAATGCACAAATTCCCAAAAGCTCTTGTGTGGAAGAGCAGGATATTGTGAGGCCTGGTATGTACATTGGGTGACTCACGCCTTGTTCATGTGGTCTGAAACCGGGGCCTCAGTTGGGATCCACAGTAGTGTGGACGGAGCCTTCCATTCGTTCATAGCTCAGCTTCATCGAGGTTTAGATACCTCTGGACAGAGTCTGATGGCACCAGAAGGCTATCTGGCTGTCCGCATCCAGCAGAGCAGTGGGAGGTTCAATAAATGCCAACAGCAATAAGCACAGAGCAGAGAACTCTGCAGTGTTCCACTTCATAGTATAATCTATTTGTTGTCCATCACTCTGCCTGCTGAAGGCTGTCGTTGCAACACCCCTCTGGCATGTTTGAGATCTTGAGCTCTTTGGCAAAAGAAGCTCAAAGTAACTGCTTACATTTCTAAGCACACATCTTGAGTTATATCAGCAGAATTCATAATATTTAATTGAGGACATATTTGTTATTTTTGACAGGGCGCTCTCACCAGTTTTCTGATAATTTTGCTGATCCGTTAGTCCTAGAGTAGAAGGTAGAAGAGGCTAACAGGATGCAGATTTATCAGAACAGGTATGGACGATAACATTTGATTTAATTTGTTTTTACGTATTCTGGTGGAATTTTTTTATGGGCGTCGCAAAATGGCTCAATGGTGCCCCCCGAGACCCCCGGAACGTGTTCACATTGACCGATCTTCACAAAAAAATCTAAACATTTATGTATCATGACCAGATAAACAAAAAAGGAGGTACGAGCAATCGGAAAAAACGCTACAGGAAGCCTGCTATTTTTTGTATTTATTGGCCATTTTGGCCATATTCCATATTTTTACTTTGAGGTACTTGTATCAGGCCCTACATCAGATCAACTTCAAATTGTTAAAGATAGATTTTTCGTCACACGGTATGACCATGGCGTGGCGGCAAAGTTTGATTACACGCTATTAAAACAGGATGTTCTGTATCGCGGATATACATGGACTATGAATCCTTTGATGCTGAACCGTAAACAAACAACTCTACTCCTGCAGGGTCAATGGTCTTGCAAAGGTTTCGTTCTCTCCCTCTCAGAATTGGGACATTTCCTCTAACCGTGTAAACATTAAGGTATGGTGAAAGTTCATCCTTCGCCAAAGGAAACGATGTTGTCATAACTCCAGTTTGCATTGTCCTATCAACACCAAGCTTCTGTCTCATGATCAGAGTCCAAGCTTGAACAGCTCTTGTGTCAATATTTCCTCAGTCATTATTAATTTACTTTGTGTTAAAATTTTCGTAATTTTACTAAAACCTTTATAAATGCCAAACTCTATAGAGGAAGATCAACAGTCAAAGTTTAAGAGATTAACAACAATATGTATATCAACAGTGATGGCAGCTTCTGTCTATAGAAATATTTCTTTGAAAATACAATGGTCTTTATAAGACCAGGATTTGCTTTTCATCATGTGATACAACTCTCTGCAACCTATTCCTTCCAGGGCAGCTCATTTCAATTTCAAATCAGGTGTTGGCCCCTCACATTGTTAATTTTAGATAGATAAATACAGATCACTCATATATATAAAAAATTCATAAGAAAATCATCAATCCATCAAATTTTATTAGCATAACCCCATTTAACAAGGTGGATCATCCTCTGTCCTTAGCCCTAAACAGAAAAAGCAAAGGGGCTTGCTGGTCCTTGAGTATTCTGGCCTCTATTGAGACCCTCTGACAATCGACACACCAAACTCCACCCTCATTTACATGAGTCTTAATGTTATTTTCCAAGATAATTTATTGGAAACTTGGCAGTTCTTGTATATGCCTTGGTCCATTATCTCAGACAAAACCTGATTAGGTGTGAAGTTACCACATTTATGTATCCTGATAAAAATGTGAACCACTGGTTTAACCCTGAAAAGCCAGGGTATAACCCTGAAGGTATGTCACTTACCACATCCTTGTTTCCTAGTACATGCCACTCGAGAACTCGTTTTAGCTCAGCTTGTTTACAGCTCTGTCAACAGACTATAGTAGGATACCATCATAAATATAGTCATGAGCCAAACGTCGGCCTGACTGACAGACTTTTCACCACTTGGGCTATTTTCGGATAAGCTGTGACATGATACCACTCAGTCGACCTGCAGTTTAAACAACACAACTCTGTAAATTCAGATTAACTTTCCTTTGCTCATGTATTACTGTTGTAGAGCAGAAAAACGTGTATTGTAGTCACATGTCATCATCCAAACAAGAAGCATGTACACTGTGACTTTGTCACTAATAACTTCTGCAAAATTGAATAAGAAAACTGCTTTCAGTTGCCACAAAACGATTGTACTAAACAATTCAGTTACTCATTCCAATGCAATGATCTTCATTTTCAATGAAATTGCATTGTACCAGTACAGCAAATGTGAAGAGATTAGGTTACGAGAATTAAACTATGCTACAACCTACTATTTAAATGTAAAAATATGACACAACCTTTTGTACATGATACAATAATATTGCGTTTTTTTATGTAACAACCTAGCATATGGTTATTTTTCAAGTGCAAAATACAGGACATTATCCTCTACTGGCTTCCCAGCCAGCACTATCAATCGTGTCTTTGCCAGTGGCAAGAGATTTACATGTTTGTGTTTCTTTGTACACACAGTTAAAAATCTTATTTTAAATGTGTGTATGATACATGTATACATTATCTAATGGCTTATCATTTTAGGGTTGAAGGGCTTACATTTACATTATCTGCTGGTATAACATATAATTATTTCAGTTTCATAGTGTTAAATGCTGGCTCCGGATCTAAATGTTATGCTGCAGTATCATGGGTATTAGATGTTTATGTTACGTGAGTGGACCACATATACTTTGCCGTTTTAAGCCCTTGCACATCTGACCAGTTATAAAGACAGTATTCATTCTACATTTTTGTGTCAAGCTGCATTTAAAACTAGTATCTCTGAAAAAACATGTTTCCACATACAGCACCAGAATAACAAAGCACCTCACCACTAGGCTCACTGAAAGACTTAATTTTCCATTGTTTTTTGTTATAGAAGATTATCTGAAGAATGCTTAGAGCCAAGCCCACACATGAAGCTGCACATTTCCTTTCATTTACATCTCATGTTTTTATGACAGGAGAAAATAGTGATTCTAGTGTCCGAACAAAATCCCACAGGACCAGCTCATTATATCAGGGGAAAAAACATTCTTTGAAACTAATAAAAGAGTACATGTCTGAATTCTACTCATAGTTTTGGTAATAAACTTGTTTGTTGCAACAAACAGCTGCAAACATATACATAGCCAGCCAGATGCATTATATAAGTAAAGCAGACAGCTTGGACTCACTGGATTGTGTATCCTTTCAGCTTAAAGGAGCTAGGCTAACTGTTTGATTGGACTAAGTGTTCTTCTAATTTCTTTTCAGTTGCTTTCATATAAGAATGTTCGAGAGAGATACCCCTGAACTGTCATGTGAAACAGCATGTGTTTCTGATAACGATGGCACAGCTGGATCAGTCTTCAGTCTCCAGGTGTTAACAGCATGGTACGACCCAATGTGTGTATTTGCAAAGATTACGTGATGTGTTGTCCAATAATAATATTTGCAGCTCTTTCACCTCAGATAGATGTCTTGATAAGAATCTGTTTTTATGCCTCCGCAACAGCCAGTGGCCGGAGTATTAGCTGAACAATTTTGTGAAACTTATGAATGCTATAACTCCAAAATGATTTCACATTTGGAGCAAACATTCACTTGAGCTCGGATTTCATTTTAGTAGCCCAAGGTCAAAGGTCACAAGGACCTCATGCTATTGTGTTTCAGTTGTCAAAGGTGAAGGTAACAGTGACCTTTATATTAAAAAAATTATTTAGAAATATGACCACAGAAACAGCACTGGTGGGCGGAGGCATGCTACCCCAGTGCGTTAATTCTAGTTTCTATTAAAATTGAGAGCACATCATTCAAACCACAGTCTATAAAGTTACTGTAAGAAGATATATTGTGCCTGTTTTTTGCCCCTGAGCTGTGGGTGGAGAGGGGCTCAGCTCCATTTAAAAACAATGTTTATGGGCGTGTGAAAATGAAAATTGTGCTGTTTGTTCTTTTTTTTTCATACAGACTTAAATTGAATGTCTTCGTCTAAGCTCTGTGAATGAAATCCTATGGCACACTGGAGTGTCCCACCTTACTTGGTAGTTTCTGTTTTAACTGACATGGGAGCTAAGAGGATCAAAGCAATCAAAATAATTTAGTTACACTGATTATTGATTAAGTACAGAGTATGTCACACCATGTTAAAGCCCTATGAGACAAATTGTGATTTGTAATTATGGGCTATACAAATACAATTTTATTGATTGATTATTGCACCAAATCATTTAAAAAGATCAAGAGCCAATGGGAAAAGTTCAACAGTCCAATGGTGTGACTCAGTCACTCACTTACAATCACAAACATTTGTGGAGGTGGTCCTGGATCTGTCCAATCCAAATAGAGAGGTATCTTCAAACCACCTGATGGAAACTAAAGGCAGTGCTGTGTAGTAGCCAGTAAGAGCAGCTCAGCGCTGCTTTCTGCTGGACAACATAGAGATGCAGTACACTTCCTCACTTTATTTTTTGTGCTGTGATTAGATTTTTATTTGGCATGGAAAATTCACAAACGCAATGAAATGTGTTTCTAGCGAGTGTAAAACATTGTCATGTTAACATTTGTTTTGAATTCGAATTTTGACATAGTGATACATAGTAGTTTATTTGTTTTCCATAACTTGACAACGTGACATTTTTTTATTTTGATTGAAAAGGTTTTTACAACTGAAAATCAACAGATTCTTCCTCTCCCTGACAATTAAATTATCTAGGTTATTATGAGAAAAAAGCCAAGATAAATGAATGATGATGATGAAATTGTTTCATGCTTTGTTTATCAACCGACTGTCATCAAGAAAAGGGACATGGATTGAGGAAAATTATATTATGGCAGAGGAGCAGGGATAACGAAAAAAGTGAAGCACCCGATAGAGAGGTGAAATTGGTTTCAAGCTCATTTGACTGTCCACAGGCATGTTTCTCAAAATGTAGGACTCCTTAGTATACTTCACCAAAAACAAAAGTGATATGTGAAAAATAATTATCTGTTTGGAAATATTGGTTGTCTGTGCTTTCACTGTTTGTAGTTAAGTGGTTTCTGAGGCCTTTTGTCACTGTTAAAGTAAAAATGAAACTTCTCTGTTAGATGCTATGCATCATGTTGCCTTACTGTACATAAGAGTATTTATTGTTTTAAATTATTTAATTTATTATGCATTTGCATAAATTTAGTCGCAGGATGTTTAATCTCAATGAAGAAGCCAGGTATTACTTGTATTACATATATACCCACAGTTCTGTGAAGGACAGAGTTCAGACTTTAGCTAAATCTTCCCTGTAACCTACAAATTGTGTTTCTATACAACTTTGTGTCTTGTCAGAAACAAAATCTGTCATTATTGTCAGAGTTAATTTTTTTCAATTAATTTATCAGAAGCAGAGGAGTCTGGTTGAGTGGGTTGAGGTGATATCAGATGTAGGCAGTGCATCACTGGCGGTGGGTCCTAACGCTCTGCATAATGCTCATCAACAATGGTGGCTTTGGTTGATTAACAGTGAACATTCATGTTGTGTCTAGAGTCACTGTGAACTTTTACTCATGAAACTAGACTACTGAGCTTTCACTGACCTTAATTGAGGGCCTTTTTCTTAATGACAGCCGAGTCACTACAAGTGGAGGTTGTTCTACAACAACTAACACTGTGAACATTTTACTGATATGTTCAGTTTCAGTGCATTAGTCAATTCATTAATTAATTAGTCAAGTATATAAATAAAAATAAAAGGTCCCCATTGTGTATATAGGAAAATGTATTGCCACTGTTTCTGTATAGACACATGACTTTAGGGAGACAGGGTTGTTCAATTCACACAAGTTAAAATCATAATGAGCAAGACTCCAAAGAAAGTGTAACTGAGATGGGGTTAACCTTCATGCCCTAACCACAACTGGGTATTTGTGTATAACACGTCTTTCATACACATAAAATGTTCTGCCAGTGGACACTACCAAGGGCTGCTGTAATGCTCTTACACTAGGATCGGCGCTGTACTGTATATCAAAAGCCAGTAGAACAGTATTCACCTATTAACCTCATATAAGAAGTGTTCATAGTCTTCATATTCATCATGGTACTGTATTATCTTGAACATATTCAGTGTATTCTAAAAAGCCTTCTGGCCACTGTTTTGTACATTGTTAGTAATAAAACATTTTAAACTTGTATCTGACTTTGGTTTATTGTGCTTGATCCATTTTGAGAGACCTAACCCCACATCAGTCACGTCACGAAATTAGTCACCTTATTGTTCTGTTCCCTCTTGATATATTATTCTTTGGGTGAAATAATATATACACGACACACGATATGCAAGGGGGGAAATTTGTTTTCTGCTATGACCCATCTGTTGTACATAGGAGGACACACAGAGCAGTGGGCTGCCATGCACGGCGTCCCGGGGAGCAGGTGTTAGGGGAGTAAGGTGCCTTGCTCAGGGGCACTTAGACAGTGGGGTGGGGTAGGCACTTTGACAGTGTGGAACAGATCCAGGTGTTGTCCGTCCAGGTATGTTGTTTTTGTTGTCCCTCCACTACGTGGATTCGAACCAGAGACCACCGTCGGATTTCCTGCCCTGGAAATTGGGAATGACATATGAGCAAACCCCCTCTGTAAGAACCTTTAGAATTTAAATTTGGTTCATGATACTGAAATGGAGATATCTGGCCAAAGGATAAGAAAAATAAACGTGCATTTTTCTTTCAAAGACTTGGATCTAAAAAGATAGAACATACAAAGAGAAGGAAAATTAAATAAATGTTCTTTCATCTTGGTTTTAAGGAAAAGCGTGTTCTTGAAAGGTCAGCACAAAATCTAAAAATTTACCATTCAGTGGACATACAGTGTTTTGTATCCCTAGAAAAATAAAAACTCTAAAGATAATTTCATGTTCCTATGTTTTGTAAATTAAAGGATTGTTGTTTGTGTGTGTGTGGGGTGTGTGTGTGTGTGTGTGTGTGTGTGTGTTTGCAATCATCTATCTGGCCCATTAACTCCAACATGAGTTTCACATAGTTCATATAATTAATCCAACAATTACCGTCTATCAATCACAACCAATGAGCTGCGAAGACCAGCGGCACTGACTGAATGGCCAAGTTCAATCCTCACTCTATCCTGTGGATTTGTGATTGAATATCCCAGCAGATTCCAATTGTGGTAGTAATAGCATTTAAAACAGAGGGTATCCAGTCAACTGCCTATAATGCATAACACTGTAAACATCTGACTGTCAATGGTGCATGCACCGTTCCCACAGAGGTTTCACATGGACTATATAGCCCAGCTTCACCACATCAAAAGATGACACAACACTTCCAGCAGCTTTTAGCGCAGATGACTTTGTTTTAATGACAGCCACATACAGGAGGAGGATGTGTTTACGACACACAGACAGGAGAAGCTGCCACCTTTTGGTAGAGTGTGTCGAACAATCACATACTCCTCAGCTTTATGAAAGGACCTTGATTACTTCATCCACACAAGTATGAGTAGAACCACATTGTGAAAACAACAACAAAACAAACTTGATGCACTCACCGGGAGAGGCGGTGGACTAGTGGCAGAAACTTGGACTATGGGCAGAAAAGGTTTCTGGTTCGACTCTGGTTCAACTCCACGGACTGAAAACAAAAGACGAACCTGGATTGATTTGTCCAAAAATCCAAGAGGATTCTCCCTACCCTGTCTATCAATCAATCAATCAATCAAATTTTATTTGTATAGCCCATATTCACAAATTACATTCATCTCATAGGGCTTTAACAGGGTGTGGCATCCTCTGTCCTTAACCCTCAGCAAGAGTGAGGAAAAACTACTAAAAACCATTTTAACAGGTAAAAATAAGTAGAAACCTCAGAGAGAGCCACATGTGAGGGATCCCTCTCCCAGGACGGACAGAAGTGCAATAGATGCCACGTGTAAAAACATTCATCATTAAAGTCTTTAGCGGCATTGATGCAGTCCCGCTGCAATCACAGTCCATGGTCAGCAACCAGCAGGACCACGATCCAGCATCCAGACCAGAGGCCACTCCAGTCCTCAGTCACCGTCCACCAGGACCCACCACGAGCCATCGCCGCGGCCCTGGTCCACCTCCTTTACCCAGTGCCAACGCGACACAGGGTCCACCACCAGCACCACGATCAGCCCACACGACACAGAATCCGCCACACTGGGTCCACCACTGCGACCCCCGATGCGCGATCCACAAACAGCAATCCATGGTGCGGCCACAGAGGCCCTGGATCTGCGGGTGTTAAAGCAAAGGGACCCCGGGGAAGGGGTTAGGGATGGAGAAGAGGAAGGAGAAGCTGGAAAAAGAAGCTCCGTGTGTCATATGTCATTAAATAGAGCAAGTTACGTTCTGCCTCACTAATTAACTCTAACTATAAGCTTTATCAAAAAGAAAGGTTTTGAGCCTACTCTTAAACAAACAGATGGTGTCTGCCTCCCGAACTGAAATTGGTAGATTATTCCACAAGTGAGGGGCTTGATGGCTAAAAGCTCTGGCTCCTACTCTACTTTTAGACACTTTAGGGACGACAAGTAAGCCTGAATTCTGGGAGCGGAGTGCTCTAGAGGGTTTATAAGGTACTAACAGCTCTTTAAGGTAAAAAGGCGCTATATTATTAAGGGCCTTGAAGGTGAGGAGGAGAATTTTAAATTCTATTCTAGATTTAACTGGAAGCCAGTGTAGCGAAGCTAATACTGGAGAAATGTGCTCTCTTTTCTTTGTTCTTGTCAGGACACGTGCTGCGGCATTTTGGACAAGCTGTAGAGTCTTTAACGACTTACTGCTGGAGCCTGATAATAATGAGTTACAATAGTCCAGTCTCGATGTAACGAAAGCGTGGACTAGTTTTTCTGCATCTTTTTGCGAAAGGACATGCCTGATTTTTGAAATATTACGCAAGTGGAAAAAGGCAGTCCGAGAAATTTGTTTTAAGTGACTATTAAAAGATAAATCAGGATCGAAGATCACTCCCAAGTTCCTGACTGTTTCGTTGGAAGCAATGGCAATGTCGTCTAGCGCAGCTATATCATTAGATAATTTATCTCTAAGGTGTTTGGGGCCAAGTATTATAACCTCTGTTTTGTCTGAGTTTAATAAGAGAAAATTGCGGGTCATCCAGGTTTTTATGTCCTTGAGACATGCTCGAAGTTTAGTTAATTGATTACTTTGTTCAGGTTTTATTGACAAGTATAACTGGGTGTCATCCGCATAGCAGTGGAAATTTACCGAGTGTGTCCTGATAATGTTTCCTAGTGGAAGCATATATAATGAGAATAAAATTGGGCCGAGCACAGAGCCCTGTGGAACACCATGGTTAACTTTGGTGCGCACAGATGTCTCATCATTAATTTGCACGAATTGGGAGCGATCAGAAAAATAAGATTTAAACCAATTAAGGGCAGTTCCATTAATTTTAATTAACTGTTTGAGTCTTTGTAATAAAATTTGATGGTCAATTGTGTCGAATGCTGCACTGAGATCTAACAGAACGAGGACAGACACAAGTCCCTGATCTGAGGCTATTAAAAGGTCATTAGTGACTTTTGCCAAGGCTGTTTCTGTGCTGTGATTGGCTCTAAACCCCGACTGAAAGTCTTCATATATATTATTTTCCTGGAGAAACTCACACAGCTGATTGGCTACCACTTTTTCTAAGATTTTAGACACGAAGGGGAGATTAGATATTGGTCTGTAATTGGCTAAAACCTCTGGGTCTAGGGTGGGTTTTTTGAGAAGGGGTTTGATTACTGCTATTTTAAAAGACTGTGGTACATAACCTGATGATAATGACAGATTGATTGTGTTAAGTAACGAACTATCAATTAGGGGCAGAATTTCTTTAAGTAATTTTGTAGGAATGGGATCTAAGATACAGGTTGTTGGTTTAGAACCTGAGATTATTTTGGTAAACTGATCACAAGTGATCAGAGAGAAGCTGTCTAAATAATGGTTAGGATTCTCAGCCATTTCTGAGATTTCTGTTATTGGGAGGGTATTAGTGCCAATTGAGGGCAGGAGATTGTTGATTTTATTTCTAATGGTTAGAATTTTATCATTAAAAAAGGTCATAAAGGTATTGCTATTTAGGGATGGAGGAATACTGGGTTCGGTGGAGGTGTGACTCTCTGTCAGCCTGGCTACAGTGCTGAAGAGAAACCTGGGGTTGTTTTTATTCTCTTCTATTAGTTTTGAATAGTAGGCGGCTCTTGCTTTGTGGAGAGCCCTTTTATATTCTTTAACACTATTCTTCCAGTCTATGAGGTTTTCAACATGGTTGCTGGAGCGCCACTTCTAGTTTTCTTGATAATTGTTTTAACTCATTTGTCTGGGAATTATACCACGGAGCTAATTTACCATGTTTGACATTTTTCTTTTTTAGAGGCGCTATTGAATCTAATGTTAATCGTAATGAGTCTGCAGAGCTATCGACGAGGTGGTCGATCTCAATGGAGCTCGGGTTTTTAAAGAATTTGTTCTTTATATCTACGGATAATACGGGTTTAAATGTAATTGGAATTATTTCCTTAAATTTAGCTACAGCACTATCAGGTAGACATCTAGAAAATGAGTTTTTTATTGGTGGCATATATTAATTTATTGAAAAATGGAAGGTTATTAAATTATGGTCTGATAGAACTGGATTGTGCGGGAGGACTGTTAAATGTTCAATTCCGACACCGTACGATAATATAAGGTCAAGTGTGTGGTTACAACAATGAGTCGGTTGGTGCACACACTGACTGAAACCAATTGAGTCTAGTATTGAATTAAATGCTACGCTACGGTAATCTTTCTTATTGTCAACATGGATATTAAAGTCACCAACAATAATAATTTTATCGCTCTTTAGGACTAAGTTTGATAAAAACTCAGGGAATTCCGTTAAAAATTCAGTATAAGCCCTGGGAGGATGGTAAACTACAGCAAATATGATTGGCTGTTGGTGTTTCCTGGATTGGCGTGGAAGACTAAGAACCAGACATTCAAATGATTTGTAGCTTAGGTTAAGTTTAGGTTTTGGATTAATTGATAGACTGGAGTTAAAAATAGCAGCAACTCCACCTCCTCGCCCAAATTCTCTGGGAACCTGTGCATTTATATGACTGGGGGGAGTAGATTCATTTAGACTGACAAATTCATCAGGATGCAGCCACGTCTCAGTGAGGGACAATACATCTAGGTTGTAGTCAGAGACTAGTTCATTAACTAAAAGAGCCTTAGTTGATAGTGATCTAATGTTTAAAAGACCACATTTAAAAGTCTTAGTTCCCTGTGTTGTTGCAGAGGTTGTTTTAATTTGTATTAGATTTTTGTGTGGAGTTCTCGCTCTGTTATTGTTTAATTTCAATAATTTAATCGGACGGTGGACAGACACAATCTCTATGGGGTTGTGTGACTGATCCAGAGGGAGCGCAGAGAAGTGTTTAGCACTGCAGCTCTGCTTCCTGGTCCCAACTATGGGTTGTCATGTTATAGACTTTGTAATATTCCTAGATAAGAGAGCTGCTCCATCCCAAGTGGGATGAACGCCGTCTCTCATAACAAGACCAGGTTTTCTCAAAAAAGTTAGCCAATTATCTACAAAGCCCACACCGTTTACAGGACACCACGTCGACAGCCAGCGGTTAAAAGACAACATGCGGCTAAACATGTCATCACCTGTTGTATTAGGGAGCGGGCCAGAGAAAACTACTTTGTCTGACATCGTTTTAGCAAAAGCACACAACGACTCAACATTCACTTTAGTGATCTCCGACATACGAAGCCGGGAGTCATTGCTGCCGACGTGAATTACAATTCTATTGTATTTACGTTTAGTTTTAGCCATTAACTTAAGTTTAGATGCGATGTCGCCGGCTCTGGCCCCTGGGATACAGTTAACTATGGTCGCTGGTGTCGCTACCCTGACGTTTCTCAGAACCGAGTCGCCAATAATCAGAGTTTGTTTATCAGCGGGTGCCTCGCTGAGTGGAGAGAATCTATTTGAAACGTGAGCTGGTGGCTCTTTAATCATGGGCTTTTTAAGACTAGCACTATGCCCCCTCCGGACCGTCACCCAGCTGCCCTGGGCTCCCTGCTGCACGGGACTAGTCAGGGGACTGCTAGTTGAAGCTAAGCTACGTCCTAAGCTATGTGCTATGCTAGGTGGCTCCGACGCTAGCGGAAGCCGGCTAACTACAGCTAACGGAGTTTCTAAGCTGCGGAGCCGAGCTTCTAAGTCACTAAGCCTCGCCTCCATCGCTACCAACACACTACATTTATTACAAGTACCACTACTGTTAAGTGAGGCAGAGGAGTAAGTAAACATAAGACACTCGGAGCAAGAGAGAGCAGTGGAGGGAGAGAGAGAAGACATCGCTGATATAGAGCTACGAGGGTGAGCTCACACAGAATCACTAAGAACGCTAGAGTATGGGTTGTTATGTGTGGGTGTTTAACTACAGACCGGTGATTTTAGCCGTAGTGTTACAGAGTTTAGCGGAGGAGCTAATACAGAGAGCGACCAACACTAGCAGCAAGTAAACAGGAAATGACGCGGGACGCTTACCGGAGATGAGTTGCGCCTGTAACAACAGTCAAAGTATCTGTTGTGTCTAGTGCCCCTGAGCAAGGCACCTTACTCCCTCAACATCTGCTCGCCGAACGCTGCTCACTTCTCTGTGGTCCTGCACCAGATGGGTTAAAAGCAGAGGCTACATTTCCTAAAACTGCATGAGTGTGTCTCTGCATGTGTTTGGGATAAATAAATGGATCTTAATCTTTAAAAAATCTTAATCAACTTTACTAAAGCAAAAATTAAGGAGTATTGTGAGGAAAACATACTATTAAGTATCTCACGTTTCTGGCAGGTTTTCCCTGGCAGTAGAATGGTGCTGGTTAGTGTTATATATCGTAACATATTTCTCATTCACCAACACATATAATATAGTAGCTGGTTTTAACCTTTAATATGCCATTTGTATAATCATATCCATAACACTATTTTGTCTATATGTACATAACTTTGAAAAAAACTGCAGTGAGATATGAGGAGAAAGCAGAGATGGTGTTTAAGATGACAATTCATAATTGAGTCAATAACAGTGAAGCGGGGATCATTGAAAGGATTGGGTACCGGCACATAGTGCTGGCATGAAATGAGCTGGCAACTAAAATTGCAAGGGAGGTTAGAAAAAATAACAACAGCTAATTTTAGCAGGACAGAAATTAGGAAGATACTGACGCAGAGACAGAAGGAAAGCAATGAGAAGAAATTACAAAAAGATGCAGCAGAGATGAAACTATGTTATATTAAGACTTAGATTTGGTGACAATGGACAAAAACAGGGAGGAGTGGGATTGCATGATGTCCCTGTGTCTGCCTAGGTTTCATGGGCTATATCCACACTATTAGGTTTGTTTAGGGTCCAACCTCTGCCACAGTCTAGAGACATGCCGTGAACCCATGTCTCATCGAGGTCAGCTGTGTGGTTTCCAGCACCCTGTGACACTCAAAGGATAAGCTGTTAGAGGAAGCATGTCCTCTTTTATGTCTTCACATAATTTACAGCAGCTGTTGGCAACTGGGTGAGACCAAAATCAAACCAAATTGCTGCCAGATAACTTTAATTATTTTTATTTTCGCCATTTTGGACAGAGACATTCACAGGTGATGATATCTGACAATTTTATGAAAAACAGTTACCATAAAGAGCAAGTTTTTTTGACTGAGTCTGTTAAAAGCTCAGCACACAAACAATCAAACAGCCGCAGTATTTTATATAACTATTTGAGAAGGACTCAGTGAATAACTTTCAAGTGACTCTTGACCATTAACACAGGAGCAACGAACACGCAGGTTTTAAAGGCACACTGCAGTAAGGCATGGGGATTGCAATATCAGCTTTCTCCCAGCTGGCGGCGCACTACACCAGGCAGACAACAGTTAGTATGACCTTTTTGGCTTGCCGTACTGTTGTGCAACATTTAGCGCGAACTCTGATGGAAACTGAGTGCGTGTAAACCGGAGAGGCACCGCCGTGTCTTTCTACCGAAGGCTACTATGAGATTTTCACTGGACTGACGGCAGCTGAGGTGAACGTCACTATCTGCTGAGTGCTCACCTCTCGCAGATCAACATGGGAGTGACGCGTTTCCTGGGCAACAGGCGCTGAACGTTGGAAAATGGTGAGTGAGACAAAGTGTCCGTGTTTGTCCCCTGACGATACAGACTCGTAACTACGCCTTGTAACTAATCCTTTTGTCATAAACCCGTCGTTCCAGAGGAGGAGTCTGGCTCCCAGTCAGGTCGCTAAGCGGAGGCAGGGAGGTGACTCCTGTGAGGACGAGGAGTGGACATGTAGAACCGTGAGTTAGTGGGACTCGAACACATCATTGAACTCCACCGTGTTAACCACCTGTGTGGAGGGGGTGGCCCGGTGTCTGGGCTGCGGAGCCAACTAGGCACAGCCAGCATATCTCATGTTATCTGGGGTTGCAGCCACCCTGATAACCTGTGCTATGACAATGGTTATCAACTGGATCAGTAAAATGTTGCTTTCCTTTCCTACATCCTAAAATTGAGCTATAAAGGTGTATGTATGTAGTCAAGTCTCATATCTGTACATAGTATATTGTAAAAAGCAGGTGCTGAACCAAGGTGCTTTACTACAATAATAATAACCTTTATCTATAGAGCACTTTTCACATGTTACAAAGGCAGCAAAAAACCCCAAAGCAGACCAGTTGTAAAAAATCAGGTTTAGAAGAAACAGGTGAGACACCTTAGTCTACACCAGGGCTCTTCAATTAGTTTGGAACTGGAGCTGGTTCTTGAAACTGAGGCAAAGTCAGGGGCCGGAGGATATGAGTGATCACGGTAACAAGAAATTACAACAACATACTGAAGGAGTAAATATATTTTATCTTGTAAAAGCTTTACAACATATGCCCAAGAGGACGCATAGCCCCAAGGATTCAAAAATCAAACCAGGTGAGCAATAACCAAACCATATTAGCAGACAATTGGAGAAATGCAATAAACTAACAAAAACATGCACTTCATTGTACATAGCTGTACCAACAGATTAAGATTAAACTGATTTGAGTGACAGGCAGAATCAAATGTATTTCCACCAACAACGTGCATTGCATGGAACTGAATAGAATTGCAACAACTTAAAGGTGCATGGTAGTCTATCAAGGAAATGTGTTTAAAAATTAATCACTCAGTTCAGGTGAACTTCTAAACAGTTGTTTAGAATTTACTTAGATCAACTTCCAAGTGCACCAACAAATACAAAATAAAACTGCATAGTAGGCCTCTGAATTGAATTACAACATAACAATGCATGACAATTAATGAGGTGAATGAGCAAGGCGTGCACGGGCGTCATCTTGTTAATTCGTTCAATAATTATATTGTGATTCGTTCGAACTATTAATACGTGGCCACGCAATAATCAATTCAAGGCTGCGTATTAACAATTTATTTAAAATTACAAATTAATTCCTTAATTAAAAAAAATTAGAGGGGCTCCGCATGTGGCAGATAAATACGACAAAATATAATGATATACGACTAGCATAAAAACTGGGGTATTTTCTAAATATAATAATAATAAATGTGA
Source organism: Pseudopleuronectes americanus (assembly GCA_038501795.1). NCBI lineage: Eukaryota > Metazoa > Chordata > Actinopteri > Pleuronectiformes > Pleuronectidae > Pseudopleuronectes > Pseudopleuronectes americanus. The sequence continues at coordinate 744,045 of CM076724.1, forward strand.
AACTGATGTGTATTCTTATGCAACTTTATTAGCAGCGTCCTCGTAACATTGCACCAACAACACAACAGTGAGTAACAATGAATCAATCACAAATAAAAAACAACTATAAAGTGCATGAAAATATAATATCTAACGCTGAATCAGTGGAAGCCCTGAGCCTGTTTCTCTGCAACAAGGCAGTCCCATCTAGGGATAATAGTGACAATAACACCCGAAGTGTGTTGTTGATGTCCAGTGTACAGCAGAAAACTCCGCTTCGCACAGATATGATGTCGGAAATGGCAACAGAGTTTTTAGTGCTCTTGTGGCGATCTCAGGGTATTCTGCCGTGACTTTAATCCAGAACACCGGTAGAGTTGTTTTCTCGAACATACTTTAAGGCCGCCATCATGTGCGATCTCCAGCAGCTGATCTTCTCCTTGCACAGACATGCTGGATTCACCTGGTTTGTTGACAAATGGGTCCGACAAATATCGTCTGGGTTTGTGTTCAGCGAAAACGTGACGTGACCGAGACAAGCGTCTTGACATGCGTAAAGCATGAGTCATAACGAAGAGGATCCGGTCATTTTTCAAAATAAAACAGCGTTCAGAATCAGATTATAAATAAAACGGAAATAATGTAAGTTGTTTATTCTTTCTGGGCGGCCTGGTACCAAATGACCCACGGCCCGGTTCAAAATAAAGCAAAACTACAAAGTGCTATGAGTAAGTGCCATTTAAATGCTACTAAATAGTTAGTTTAAACATTTTTTTGTATTTAAAATTTTTTTTAAATTTTTTATTCAAGCTTTTCGAGTACACTCCAGGGGGCCAGTCCAAAGCAGCTCGGGGGCCGGATTCGGCCCGCGGGCCGCCTATTGAAGAGCCCTGGTCTACACGGGCCATGTAAAATGCTCAATAATTTAAAAGACATTAAAGACAGGTAAAATCCGTAAAGGCTGTTTGATAAAAGTATGTTTTAAGAAGGCACTTAAAAGAGTAATTGAGTCAGCTGACCTGATCTACTCAGGCCTCAGGGCCCCGACAGCAAATGCTCTGTCCCACTTAGTTTTTAGCCGATCAGTAGGCTAAAAACTATCAGTAGTTGAGTAACCATGGTGACTTCACCCAGCAACAAGGAAACCACTGTCAAAAGGAGAGTTAAACCTGAAGCATCTTTGATCAACCACAATTCTACTTTGTAGCAACCACAGCCAGACACTGGTGGTAATACAAATAGTGATGGTGATGGTGCTGATGATAATAATAATAAGAATGATTTGGATGTCTTCTTACTTGCTGGAATATTCACAGACCTTGTACAACATGTCTGCAGACATGACTATTTTTTTATAAACACTTAATTGGTGAATCATTGGGAAGCATTCGTTTTCTATAGTTTATGTAATAGTCTCTCATGTTTGTAATGTGTCATTTATGGAGATAAGTGAGTCACAGTTTTTCTTCATAAGGCTTCTTGTTTGGAAAGCAGGAAGAAATTGTGTGATTTAGTTATTAGAAAAATGGTTAGGTTGAGAATGTGAGTGTTGAAATTGAAATGTGTGTTGTGCCTCTTCACAGGAGAAAAAAAGAAAGAGAGATAATGAGATGCGAGAGAACCATATTTCTCCTTTCAGAAAGCCTCTAACTCAGCTCAACAACTGGCCTGCATGTGTGGATGGTGAAAAACATGTAAGCACTGTCTGGTAGTTAAATCTTTGCACACATTTTGTAAACGAATGCAGTTATGGTTACTGCTTGATGCCATTACTTGGGTAACTTGTTTAAAATCTTATCCACAGGAGGCATTTATTCGAAGTATCCTCTCCAAGCCATTTAAAATCCCGATTCCAAATTACACAGGTAAAATTTCTCTCTTCAATACAGCTTCTCTTACATCAACTATGTCTAGTGCATTACATGACATTACAAAGGATTCATTTAACTGCCTAATTTCCCACAGGGGCGCTGGGAATCAGGGCACTTGGTCTGAAGCGTGCAGGAGTGAGGAAAGCACTTCACGATCCCTTTGCAGAAGATGCTTTGGTTCTTTATGAGCCCCCGAATCTGAGTGCTCATGACCTGATCAAAGCTGACAAGTAGGTACCTCCCTCCATCAAATAATCTCTTAGTTGATTCTACAGTGAAAACACTTTATTGATTGACACTTATAATTAAGGGTGGTGACTGGTGGATAAAGTTTCCATAAGATGTGTCTTCAATGATCTGGTGATTTTTACCATTAGTAAAATCTTTCAATGAGTTGGCAATCTACCGCCCATCATCACCTCACAGTGATCTGTTGCATATCTATCTGACAGTTGTCCCATACCATATTGTTTAGGCAGACACATCAATTATTGACTACACACATCACAATATTGACTTCAAGAAGCTATGTTTCATTGATTAATCAACAGTGGACAAATGTAAATGTATGTAATAAAAGGATACCTCTTTTTCCTGCTCAGAGAAAAACTTCCAGTCCATGTTGTCGTGGATCCAGTTTTAGGAAAAGTGCTCAGACCCCATCAGAGAGAGGTAAAGTTTTTTTTTCTGTACATAAACAAAAATTACAACAGTGTTAAACCATAGAGATGTAGAATCTTTTGACATTGATTTGTCCTTTTGTTGGTGGATTGAGAAGTCTGTTCACTCTTAGACATTAAAAATAGTAGGGTGACAGAACAAAGTCAAGAATTGGTCCACCTACAAGCTTCTTCTCTAACCTTTAATTATATCTTAGAGTCTTCATCTATAAGATATGAGGTGAACCAGGGATAAACCATTGGTGTCACAGTAAGATTTTGTCTTTGAAGTTGAAAATGATTTCTTTTGTTTCCCACAGGGGGTAAAGTTCCTGTGGGAGTGTGTGACAGGCAGACGCATCTCAGAATCATATGGCTGCATCATGGCTGATGAGATGGGCTTGGGGAAGACTTTGCAGTGCATCGCCCTTATTTGGACCTTGCTACGCCAAAGCCCTGACACTAAGCCAGAGATAGACAAGGTCATTGTGGTTTCACCTTCTAGTCTAGTTCGCAACTGGTACAGTGAAGTAGGAAAGTGGCTGGGAGGACGCATCACACCAGTGGCCATTGATGGAGGTTCAAAGGATGCAATCGATAAGCAGCTAGGTTAGTTAATCTCTTCCTTCCCTCTCATTATGAATAACCACAGCAAAGAGATATGTTGGTAAGTCCCCTCTTGGGCCATATCGTAAACATAATCAATCCTTTGAGATGGGTTAACACTAATTGTAAGTGGAAACATTGAAAATACTTGTCAGGTGACCACACATTCATTACCAGTTACCTTCACCTGTCATCTTGGATTGTAGGTTTTAGTCTTTCAGAATGCTGTATATGGTCAGACACACACGTGCCTTTAAGACTGCAGTAATAAATATTTCTTCCTATGTGTTCCAACAAATCCAGTTTGCTCTCTTCATTATCTCAGGGCTTTTTCCAAATATTCAGATTTCAGGTTAAAATACTTATTTTATATAAGAGGCCTGTGACTGGACTTACTGATAATACATACACACAATGATTATTCACAAGCAAAGAGACAAAATGAAAGCATTCCACATCCATGGAATATTCCTAAAACAACATACCAACTTATGTTATGAGAAAGGGTTTCTTAAGGAGTTGTTATGGAGTAATGAGAATGTGTCTCTTAATTGGTTTGTTTTCTGTGATTTCTAGTGAACTTCATGTCTCAGCATGGTTTGAGAGTTCACACCCCAATCCTGATCATATCTTATGAGACCTTTCGACTGCACGCTGAGGTTTTACACAAGGGCAAAGTTGGACTTGTCATCTGTGACGAGGTATTTCGTATAATCCGTTAATCTTTAGAACTGTCAGGAACAGCTATTACAATGTTGTAACATTCGTGTGTGACTGTTTATGTTTATGTGTTGATGGCAGCAAATACCTTGGCAATTCTGTTGGGGCCCCATAAGGCTTTCTTTAGTCACACTGAGTTTGGACAAACTGTGATGTCAGTAAGCTAAAGTTAATATTAGAATGTCAAACATAATTCACTTTCACCTAACACATTTCAAACCAGATGTGTGATCACTTAACTGAAACTATTAGTTTTTTTGTTACCAACCCAGGTGTCAATATCAGTGTGCATTTTCCTATTAATTAAACAAACAAACAAATTATAAAAAATAATTGTATGTGTTTAGGGCCATCGACTAAAGAACTCTGACAATCAGACATACCAGGCCTTGAATGCCATGAGTGCACAGAGGAGAGTACTGATATCAGGCACGCCCATCCAGAATGATCTGCTGGAGTACTTCAGCCTGGTCCACTTTGTTAATGCTGGCATCCTTGGTAAGCACACACACACACACACACACACACACACACACACACACACACACACACACACACACACCCTCACACACTCACACTCACATGAGTTATTTCTGCAATTAGTACTTTGTTTGTTTACTTGTTTCTTTCTTCATCTTGATGATAGGCACAGCTCAGGAGTTTAAAAAGCGCTTTGAGCTTCCCATCCTGAAGGGTAGAGATGCAGATGCCACTGACAAAGACAGACACGCTGGAGAGGAGAAACTCAAGGAGCTCATCAGCATCGTGAACAGGTCAGCACACACATGTAACATAGGGTGTATTATTTATATCATATTGTCATGTTTCAGTTAACTTTGTCAGTCCTTTAATATGAAACTTCATATGCATTTTTTAAATTGTCTTTCTCCTGTGTCTTGGAAATGCCATCCTTACATAACCTTTGTCTTTCACCTAGTCTCAAATTATTTTTGGTACAAATTGTTCATTCCAGTAAGCTCATATCTGGTGTATCTGCCCTCCGTATGACATGAAGTGAAACCACCTGCTACGCCCAAGGTCGCTCCTCTCATTATAAGTCTGTAATAATGAGTTTGTTTTGAATCGACACCGACAGTGAGCTGTGTAGAGCTCTCGGATAATTTCGTTATTTGATGTTTTTTCTGTTTTTTTTTCAATGCATTTAACATAATAAATGCCAACACATAATTGTATTTTACTGTACTTATAATATTGAGCATGTTGTGCCTCCACAGGTGTCTGATCAGGAGAACATCTGATATCTTGTCGAAGTATCTCCCTGTGAAAATTGAGCAGGTTGTGTGTTGCAGGTGGGTGGATTCAACAGGTTTCTTTATAAAGGTTTAGATGTAAAAAGAGAGATGGAATATGTTTGTCTAGGTTTAAGTATTACTAAAGCTTTATATATATATATAGACTGTACATACCTAACACATACAACTGTGGTCCAGTACCAATATTAAAGTCTTGTTTTTCATAACTTGAAGTACAAACATTACTCTACAATTAAAAAAATGAAGCCGAGAAATATGACTTCATTTTGTTGAATGGTAATACTGTAGTTAATAATGCTGTTTCATGACAAAACATTGACAATATGTGAAGAAAGAGTTTTCCTTCACACAAGTGATGTGTTTCTCTTCAGGCTGACTCCTCTGCAGACTGAGCTCTATAAGCATTTCCTGAGAAAGGCCAAACCTGTTGAGAAGTTACAGGAGGGCAAGATAAGTGTCTCCTCCCTGTCTTCCATCACATCACTCAAGAAACTGTGTAACCGTAAGTTTTTAAACCAAATAGAACGCACTATTTTCTGTGTAGCATCAGCCAATGTATCCTTGATAGAGAGAACTTGGTACTTTTTAAGGTAGGCTTCTCATGTACAGACTCAAATGTAAAATTAGTTGGTTTTTTTTGCCGCCATTGGCCAAGTAGTACCAATTTTATTTAGAACCATCTGTTGCTTGGTCTGTGTTCTAGACCCAGCACTAATCTATGAGAAGTGTGTGGAGGGCGAGGAGGGCTTTGACGGGGCACTGGATCTATTTCCACCGGGATACTGTTCTAAAGCTGTGGAGCCTCAGCTTTCTGGTAAGAACATGTACAATACAGCTGTGACAGTGTTAAAAAAGAAAGTAATACAGAAATACAGCAGGAGTGACTCATATGTAGTAGAAGTAGAATAACTGAAAGGTAATCTAAAGTTCTTTACCTGGACAACATGTGAAGCTATGTGGTAAAATCTGGATTTACATTTTAGTTTGTAATTATGCTTAAAGACCCAGTGGAACAGACGTTGATTCTGCTTATTTACAGTTGCACAATAAAACATGAAGCTATTGAGGGATCTGTTGTGGGTATTGATTCGCAGTTACAGTAGCCAATCATGCTGAATATGCAAGATGCCCCTGCTTCAGATCTGACAGTAGAAGACATTCTTCTTGAATGTTGAGCGTTCAGTTGTTCTGTCAGACTTTCAGATTGTCTTGTCTTATTATCTAATTGAATCATACTTCCAGGTGTTAATCAGGCCCTCCTTTGTTCAACAGGTTTTTAATGTTATATTTTACTTTATTGTCAGTGGACTCTCATCTTGCTACCTCACATGAACACAGAGTATCATACAGACATCATCTTTATAACCCCCAAAAGATCACATTGGGACCAATTGTCTTAACCTAACATCTACCCAAAATCGAGTAATTTTCGACAAAAAAAAACAGAATCTGCAAAGTAGGTCAATATTGAAAGTTACTGTTGCTATCCCATGCCTGTGGATTTTACCCATTAATCAAACTGAATATAACCTTTGGGCCAGTCACTAATGGCAGAATTCTAGTCACAGGGCGGGGGTTAACAATTCCAGAGAGCTTTATTATTGGCTGCAAAATGAGTGCACACCCCTGTGTGCAGGATAATTCATTAAACAGAAAAAGTATTTTAGAGGAAGTGAAAAGTCCGAGATTTAGTTCCTAAACCTCATTGTATTTCATGGGGCCTTTGAAAATAATGTGGATGACACATGGCTCTATTCAAAATGTTCATATCAACAGCTCTTAACATGAGTTCCTGAAGATGACAGGTGTGACAAACCTGTGGAGAATTATTTCCCCTCATGTCAGTGGTGCTTCTTGTTGTCTTTTGCCTCTTGCCTCAATGAAGCCTAACTGTTTTGTTTCTGTCGCAGCGCTCTCATAAGTCTTGTTTCCAGCAACAGCTGTTTTCAGTGAAAAAGTTCTGACAAACAGTTTAGTTCAGGCCTGTATAGGAGCATTTGATGGAGACCAAACCGGACCTAAACAGCGAGTGAATACTGCATACTGTTCTCTTGTAAGTGGACAAAAACACCAGTTTTTGCAGGTTTAATAATTGTGGTGTATCCTGGTGTTTGTGAGTCCTGATGTAGGGCTGGTTGTCCAGCCATCAGATGCTCAGCAGTTGGCTTAGATTTCCTCCAGGCCGCAGTGTCCTTGGGCAAGACACTGATTCCCCCTATTGCCACGTATAGCCCCTTAGGCTGCGCATTCTATAACAAATGAGATGTGTGATTGACAAAGTGTTAGGTTTAGAAAGTGCTGTATGTGTGTAAATGGGTGAATGTATCTTTCGATGTAAAGCACCTTGAGTGGAAGAGTGCATAAAAATGCAGAATTTATTGAAGTTGTCTTCTTTTTTCTAGGGAAAATGCTGGTTCTTGATTACATCCTGGCAATGACGAGGACAACAACTAGTGACAAAGTGGTGCTCGTCTCCAACTACACACAAACACTTGACCTCTTTGAGAAATTATGTAGATCTAGAAGGTAATTTTGGGGAAACCAACATTTAATTATTTTTAGTTTTTAAGGGGGGGCTGGGTCAATTAAAGTGAGTAACAACCATTCTCCTCCTGGTGTTTTGCAGATATCTCTATGTTCGATTGGATGGGACGATGTCCATCAAGAAGAGGGCCAAGATTGTGGAAAAATTCAACAGTCCATCAGTAAGCTGAAAACTCAGTTTAATATGATTCTGTGACATCTGAAATGCAGGTACCGAGCTTCTGATCCATCTGTTCCTCAGAACCCAGAGTTCATCTTCATGCTGAGCAGTAAGGCAGGTGGATGTGGCCTGAATCTGATTGGCGCTAATCGCTTGGTGATGTTTGATCCTGACTGGAACCCAGCCAATGACGAGCAGGCAATGGCCCGGGTATGGAGAGACGGCCAGAAGAAGACCTGCTACATCTACAGACTGCTCTCTGTGGGTTCAGTCTTCTTACCTACTGATATAATTCTTGAAAGTTGAAATCGTGGTATTAGATTATTAGTTTCAGGGCTGCAGGGTTTCCCAGCCTAACTGGTCTGTCTTTGTGTGTACAGACAGGGACAATCGAGGAGAAGATCCTGCAGAGGCAGGCCCATAAGAAAGCCCTGAGCAGCTGTGTGGTGGATGAGGAGCAGGACGTGGAGCGCCACTTCTCTCTGGGTGAACTCCGAGAACTCTTCACGCTCAACGAGGAGACCAGCAGCGACACACATGACAAGTAAAAATAAATATAGTTATTCATGCAAGTTGTGTATGCAAGCTTACTCTGCTAATTCTCCATAGGAGTGAATTAACTTTAGAAAGATGAAACAATTTCAAATAACTAGTCGGACATATTAAAATTGTCCTTGACACCCTCAAATTTATCGCAATAACAGTAAAAAGCTATATTTTATTTGTAATTATCCTCAGTTGTGAGTCAAAAATCAAGGCATTCAAGGCTTATGTCATATTATCAGACCAAACTCCAGGAAGGCTCTAAGGATCTGATACAATGCAGAATCATGAATACTTCCGCATATAAAATACATTTAACCAAATGCTTAATACCAGTGAGGGTGATGATCATAAAGGCATGGCCTTGTAGTTTCTTTTAATATAAGTCAACAGAAAATACAAGCGGCGAAGGCTTTGTTTGATTTATATTGCTCTACTAATGCATGATTGTATCTGACAGACCTCAATCATTGTGGAATGCAGTGCACTTTTTCATGCCCACGGTCAGGGCTTTGAAGATATCTTGAAACCAAAAATGGAATTGCTATACAAACGTCCACAATCAAATTGAAGGTTGATAGAAACTTGATTGGGAAAAGCATTGAAGCATTACGACCAAACAAACCTGCAACTTTTAATCACTTTTGCAAAGTGATCAGAAACTTTTTTTTATGGAACTTAAATGTTCCTCCAGACCATTGTTCAGTCTAAAACAACATCCACAACAGGCTGTGTTGCTTCAGTCCAACAGGTGGTGCTAATGCAGAAGCCTAGACAATAAACTAAGCAACAGTAAACATGTTAACATAATGCTGCTGAATGGATAATAGAGGAAGACACGTAACATAGCAGATTTCCTTACACCTGAAATGCTAGAAAACATATGTAAGGAAACTGATGTGACAATGTCAAGTCATTGCAGAGACAAGTGCTGAAATAATCTGCTGCTTCTTGAGCAATTAATTCATGCAGCCTTTCCTCCTGCCTCTTGTGTTGTTATTAGGTTTCGTTGTCACCGCTGTGTGAATGGCAGCGAGGTTCGGCCTCCTGCAGAGGACTCTGACTGTACCAGTAATCTTTCCCAGTGGAACCACTGCTACAACAAAAAGGGCCTGAGAGACCAGGTGTTAAAAGCCTCCTGGGATGCTGCAGTGTCCTTTGTCTTCCATCAGCGCTCTCATGAGGACCAGAAAGGTGTTGTGTAGCAGAAGGAACACAACAGATGTCATATTTCACTACTACCTGTATATATGGAAATTGTATTTATTGTTGTTGAGGTTTTTTTCTGTGTTTTTTTTTAACATTAAAACATTTGTTAAAACAGTATAGATATTATGTGCTTCCCCTCTGTTAAACCTCATGATACATCCAAAATGATAATATTGTATACATTAGAGATGAGAGAAACGTTCTTGTGTTTGAACTGTTTGATTCATGTTCAGATATTATGCAACATCCTGTGAATAGGGTTTCTTGTTGAGAGTAACAGGGTTACTTAAAGCAATGTAATATAATTCAAAGTCCTGCTGAAGTAGGACAATCATAGCAAAAGTCCTGGTAAAATACTCATCAGCATTGGAATGATTACAAATTATATTTAATTGACTTAAATTTGATGTTGTATTGAAGATATAGCAATGTTCTATTTTAACATATTTTTTCTGTTATAGTTTCATGACTGATCATATCTTAGGGACTTAAAAGGCACTGATGTAGAAATATAAACATAGTTTTCACTCTAAAAAACTAAAAACGACATCTAACGACAGCATTTATATTGTATTATTATAATTTGATATTAATATTTCTCATGTGAAATGCTCGCTGAGCCCAAATAGCTGTACAATAGGTTTGTCTTAGTATGAGTCATGAAATCAGGAACTTATCATTAAAAACAAGCAAACAGGATTAGAAGGATTCAATTCAATATTATAAAGCTTCAAGTCACAGCAAACATTATCTCAAGGCACTTTATATAATGATATAGCTGCGCTAGACGACATTGCCCTTGCTTCCAACGAAACAGTCAGGAACTTGGGAGTGATCTTCGATCCTGATTTATCATTTAATAGTCATTTAATACAAATTTCTCGGACTGCCTTTTTCCACTTGCGTAATATCTCAAAAATCAGACATGTCCTTTCGCAAAAAGATGCAGAAAAACTAGTCCACGCCTTCGTTACATCGAGACTGGACTATTGTAACTCATTATTATCAGGCTCCAGCAGTAAGTCGTTAAAGACTCTACAGCTTGTCCAAAATGCCGCAGCACGTGTCCTGACAAGAACAAAGAAAAGAGAGCACATTTCTCCAGTATTAGCTTCGCTACACTGGCTTCCAGTTAAATCTAGAGTAGAATTTAAAATTCTCCTCCTCACCTTCAAGGCCCTTAATAATATAGCGCCTTTTTACCTTAAAGAGCTGTTAATACCTTATAAACCAGCTAGAGCACTCCGCTCCCAGAATTCAGGCTTGCTTGTCGTCCCTAAAGTCTCTAAAAGTAGAGTAGGAGCCAGAGCTTTTAGCCATCAAGCCCCTCACTTGTGGAATAATCTACCAATTTCAGTTCGGGAGGCAGACACCATCAGTTTGTTTAAGAGTAGGCTCAAAACCTTTCTTTTTGATAAAGCTTATAGTTAGAGTTAATTAGTGAGGCAGAACGTAACTTGCTCTATTTAATGACACATGACACTCGGAGCTTCTTTTTCCAGCTTCTCCTTCCTCTTCTCCATCCCTAACCTTCCCCGGGGTCCCTTTGCTTTAACACCCGCAGATCCAGGGCCTCTGTGGCCGCACCATGGATTGCTGTTTGTGGATCGCGCATCGGGGGTCGCAGTGGTGGACCCAGTGTGGCGGATTCTGTGTCGTGTGGGCTGATCGTGGTGCTGGTGGCGGACCCTGTGTCGCGTTGGCACTGGGTAAAGGAGGTGGACCAGGGCCACGGCGATGGCTCGTGGTGGGTCCTGGTGGGCGGCGGTGGACGGTGACTGAGGACTGGAGTGGCCTCTGATCTGGATGGTGGATCGTGGTCCTGCTGGTTGCTGACCATGGACTGTAATTGCAGCGGGACTGCATCAATGCCGCTAAAGACTTTAATGATGAATGTTTTCTACACGGTGGCATCTATTGCACTTCTGTCCGTCCTGGGAGAGGGATCCCTCACATGTGGCTCTCTCTGAGGTTTCTACTTATTTTTACCCTGTTAAAAGGGTTTTTAGTAGTTTTTCCTCACTCTTGCTGAGGGTTAAGGACAGAGGATGCCACACCCTGTTAAAGCCCTATGAGATGAATGTAATTTGTGAATATGGGCTATACAAATAAAATTTGATTGATTGATTGATTGATTGATATAGTAAGGTTGAAACGTTAAAAACCTAACACTTCCCACTATGAGCAAACACTTGGCAACAGTAGAGAGAAAAACTCCACATGACGTTTACTGTAGCTGGATCTATAAATGAGCATCTGTTTGCAAGTTTGCTATAACTTTACTTTAAAAGGGATTAGCAGGTTTCCCCTACCTGCCACAAAGTGGACTGCAGCACCAGTTATTGCAGGTTAAATCAATTTGTCTCATCTTTGAGCCTGTGGATCAGGAAGAAGGGCAAATTGTTTACTAATTGGAGGTTTGCTGGTTTTATTCCCAACCTTTGACACTTAACCCCAACAGGCCTCTTACAGCTCTGACCTCAGGGTGGATGTGTGAGTTATGGATAAATCACAACGTGTAGAAAAGTAGAAAGGACTGCTTGTGCTGTGTTAGTGGATGCAGTTTACTACAATTACTATAATATCTACCTATAGGGATTGTTATGTTAAACATGTCAGACATTAATGAATTTAGATTTAGATAATACGGGAAATGTTATCAATCAACTTTCATACAGTTTGTAACATAATAGTAAAGTGTGTGTCAATGTTTAAAATAGAGTTATTGTAGTAATGGTAGAATATGTGAGTAGGCATATTGTATATCAAGCAGTCTTGTTGTCATCATAGTCCATGACCAGCTGACACCACGATCAGGATCCACCGTGATCTCATGAAGGATAACTGCTTTTTTCCCTCTGGGAATGGGACCTCGATAACGCTGACTCACACTCCAACACAGTAGGTGGCGGTAATGCGCCTAAACGTTGGTTGATACCCTCCCAAAAGAGAAGAAGAGAGAGAATTGAAATCTGAACATTTACAATCGCTAGTTAGCGCGTTTGTTAATGATACGAATGCGAATGTCAAACAATGGCCGCAGCTGAGCCTCCATCCCTGAAGGAGACATGTTTACAGGCTGTCAGGAAGCACTTTGCTGCTCTGGACACGGAGCATGTGCTCGGTAAGTGTGTCTCTGTTATTTCACCTCATTACAGTACCATCAGTCTGCACAGACGATAACTCCGAGCATTTATAGACGCTATGCTCTGAACCGTTCGCAGAAGCTAACATGCAACTGACGCAATGGACAGACACAGACACGGCAGCGCCACTGGAGCCTTCTCCATAGGTTAACGAGTGTTTGGCCATGTCAGTCATATCTTATTCATATGTCCGTCATAGCATTCAAGACGTTTGCTCTAAAATGTCACAATAGTGAACAGTAAACACAATATTAAGCTGTGTACCATTGTCTGCCTGCTCTCATGTAGATCATTTGAGTCCAGAAGACTTGTTTAGTCTAAATAGAAAATGGTCTGTGTTTACATATATGTGTGTGTGTGTGTGTGTGTGTTGAAAACCATAAAACAAAAGGGGATGGGTCACAAGCTATGGTCCCGGGGCTCATTCACAGTGGACACCTTTACTATTTGGTGCTAAGGGAGCTGCTGTCCATTAACCTATCTGCCTACTTTAGATTTGCCAGTGGCTCTCATGGAGGAGCTGCTTCCTCGGTTGACTGTATGTCAACTGGATGCGCTGCAGCCGGGGCTCAACCAGAGAGGTAACCGTGTTCTGTGCCTTCATTTGTACACACAGACAGTAGCTTTGCTCTGATCAGAGGAAATGATCATTTATATTTGTTTTGCCTCTCTCAGGGATTTCAACTCACTGTGGTTGGGCTGGCATTCTTAAGGACATGCATGGACCTAACTATGTAGGTATAATATCTCCTCTGTTAATTTACAATGTGCAGTAACATCTGGAATCCTGTATGTGATTAGTGTCCTGTTTTCATTTCAGGCAGTGGACTTGCTCACTGAAGACGGGGCCAAACATGAAGTCATGAGGATGCTTTTTCCACCCCTATTTTACGGCCTAACCAACCACTTTGTCGAAAAAAACTTCACAAATTTAAACACATCATCCTTCATGTTGGTGGCAGCTAAATGTATCAAACATTTTTTACTCTATGCAAGCTCCCACAAACCCCTTCAAAGTTTAATTGCTGAGCAGCAGCCTCTTCTGAACCTTCTAGAGAAGCAGATCCGGAGTGTTGGTGTGTTGCAGTCCATTGATCTCTTAAAGAGGAAGACACAAGCAGCGTTGTACGTTCTCCATCGACTTTTAGACCACGGTGTGACAAAGAAAATTGTTGTGGATGTGCAGTGTCCCATTGTGCTGGCCTGGCTCCTCCACGGAAGGGGATCCCAGTATGAAAATCCAGAGTTGAAGAGCCTCATGCTCAGCAAGAAGGGAAGCTTTGTTTTACAAGCTGTTTCAGCCAGTTCAGATGGGGCCAGTTGCAGTGCAGGTCTTGCGACCAGGGCTTCAGAAGACCAAGAGGATCAAGTCATCCCATTCAAACGCTCCAAGATGGATATTATGTCATCAGAGGAAGAATCTGGAAAAGCAAGTTTCCCTGTAGATCCAAGGGTTCGCTATGGATCCTTCTCCCGATGTGATTATCCCTCGGCAGGGGCTTGTCCACAGGGACAGATCGAATGTCTGGAGGTCAGGCAGTGTGGGCCTGTCTCTCTGAGTGTGCTGAGGGAAAGTCTGCCCACATTTTTCTGCCTTCGCTCTCTAACTCTTCACAGCTTTGGTAAGTTTGTATGTGTTTGTAAGTTTGGGGTGTAGGAATATCGTTGATAATTGTGTGTATTTTTTTTTCTTGGCTGCCCTCTTCTTCAGTGGCCTTGTTTATTTTTACGCTTCACATAACATATTACATTTCTTGACTTTTTAAGAGGCTGTGTAACACTGGTAACACTAACCACCAAGGTCACACTATAACAGAAGTATTTGACCAGCAGTGATTTGTTTTTACGTGCCATTGCAGCCACCTTCAGGGACTCTGATGTGTTGGACCTGGCCAGAGGCCTGAAGCAGCTGTCTGAGAGTTCCCGCTGCTCCCTCACTTATCTCAATATCGGCATCCTGCCATACACCAAGCTCATGGAGATCTTGCTGGATGCAGTCCCCAGGGTGACGTCCCTGCATGTTGAGATCCTCCATATGATGTGGGGACCACATCATCACCAGACTGCCAAGTCAGACGTGTCAGGTGCTGTCAAGCTTCTACCAAAAGCCTTAAAGTTAGTGGGATTAAAAGTTTATACACACATGTAGCTGTGGAAGCGCAAGGTTGTTGAACCTTTCCAGCACTAAGTAACAAATACTGTAGTGGTTCAATCGGTAATCTCATTGTTATAGTTAACATTGTGAGATTGGATGTTTTTCAACATTTTTATTGATTTCTCATGGAATAATTAATTGGGTTAGTTTCACCATGTGCAATTTAAACAATCATTAAAACCACGGTCGATTACAACAGTGTAGAGCTCCTTTCCATCATCAGCCACAGTGAGCAATGGTGTCCTCAACTTTTATGAGACTTTTACTCTGACAATTGGGGTCAGCATCTGCACTTAACATAACAAGTTGTCGTCATTCAATAAATAATGAAAATTCTGTCATCATTTTTATTAATAATAGAAATGATGTCAATATAAAACTTAGTAAAATTACTAGAGTTTGTGTACCAGTAACCTTTGAGCATTTACAGCAGGTATACAGCAGTTTCAGTTTTACAATACCGATAACCCCCATCATTTTGTTCACTGTGATAGTGATATAAAATGTTCATACCATTTCATCTCTATCAATAAGTGTCTGCAATTAGATTTTGATCCAAATAAATATAAATGTGCTTTCATAAGGGCACTGTTGGGGCTTGGTCTACTTGTGGATTAAAAATGTCTGTAAAGTTAAGAAGCCAAAAGCTCCTCTCCTTCCCTGGATACACTTCTCTTGAGGTCTCCTGAAACCGATAGAAGGCAGTCGTCCGGCATGTAAACCTTTTCAAGTAATGTTAGGAACACAGAAATGATCAACCTGAATATGAACATAGTATATCTTCTTCAATCTCTAGTGTCATAATACTATACTGGCCAATAGAAATACATGAACAGAGTATTGATTACAACCCTTTACATATTAACATCCCACCATGCTCTATCACTCTTTTTGTATTATCTTCTGTAACTATTATGGCTCAAACCTGCCCTTTCCGATTGTTTTTGATTTCTGGAAATATCTCTGCGACCCCCTCCAGGGGAGTCTGAACCCTTGGAATGGAAACTATTGGTCCAACCAATTATTTCAACCTTAAATATTGTTCTCGGCATTGGTAAAAGCTGAGATTTGACAATATGGTGACATCAGACCAAACAAAGCTGCAGCTCAGACAGAGTGTATCCACATGAATAATACTCTTTTCTGTTTCCTGACGTTCTCTAAGCAGAGCTGCCCCTGCAGAAGCTGACAGTCAAAGTTACTGAGCTCCAGACAGATCTGCACTTCATCACATCAGTGCTGAGACGCTCTCCACATCTCACCTCACTTCACTTAGCTGGGATGAATTTACCAACTGGCTCCTCTCTGAGCCAGCTCCTCATCACTCTTTCAGGTAAAAGGTCATGTCAGGGGTTCACCATAATTTGAGTGTCAAGTCTGTCTCGAAGGTCAACAAGGCTGGGGGGAGGGGGGTTGCTAGTGGATAAAGGTCATTAAAATGACTGGAGATAAATTAAGAAACTACAGTGTAACGATGTCATTGTAAAGAAAAAGCTTAATAAAAGAGAAACGATTCCAAAGGATAGTGAGAGCACATTTGTCTCACCAAGTCTAGTGATGTTATTTATAGTTTTAATTGCTGTCAACTAATTACATGTGTCGACCCAAACCGGTACACTGATCTGCCTTGTATGTGCTACTCCTCTACTTTATCAACAATTAAGAAACATAAATGACACACACAAAGACATACTCTCTCACACACACACACACTCACACACACTGCTGTATTAATCCACAAAATGAAAAAAAAATACAATGACTGAATTACTCAAACATTATCTGATTTAAGATTTGCTAAGGTGAGAATAACCATTGACAGTGGAACTGCTCTGTTGCCATGCGAACCAAACAATAGTCTCATACTGATGTTTTTAGGATAACACTGATACATAAGCCAATAGTAATGTTTTTATATACAAACAACCAATGTTGATACTGATTCATGTATGTATTTGTTTAATTTGTGATTAATCTTTCCATTCCTTTTTATATACAGTCTATGCCCTAACATGATGGTCCATCAGTGTAACGCCAAAGTAAATGGTACTATAAAAGTAATGACATGCCGTCTACTTTTAGAGTCCAATCACGGCCTGAGGAGTCTGAACTTGGAAGACTTGAATCTGTCCGATTGTCTCCCTGACATCCTCAATCTACTGAGGAACTGTCAGTTGGAAGGTAAGAAGAGATCTTGCATTGGTTCCTTAAAGGTTCAGTGTGTAGAATGAACTGACATATGGTGGTGAAGTTTCATGTTGCAGCTGAATAACTTTTAAAACATGAAAGAGAACCTTTGGTATATAGAGATTTTCTAGTCTTGATTACCACTCATAGTGGTTAACAATAGTTTGTCCACACACATTCGTATCTATGGGCACTTTTTTATGCTCTATTAGCATCTTGCCCAAGGACACTTAAGATGGGGAAGACTGGGATTGAACCAACGTCCTTCTGGTTGTAGGATGACTGCTCTAACCCTCAGCCCTCAGCTGTGAAAAGGGCACCCAAATGTAAAGAGAGGAAGTCCCCCTAACCAGCAAATTGTAGCTTTAAGTTGTGTTGGCATATAAGCCTTTTTCCATGTGCCCCTTTTGAAATTGGAGCACCTGCCCCTCTAAAGGTCTCTGCACGGCCCTGCTAAATAGGCTGTGCCAGGTCAGAGGGTCTTGAGTTCCTCATGGTTTTCCCTTTCCTTCTCTTAGAGCTGTGGTGTAATGATTGCCGCCTTCTTGAGAAGTGCAGTGACAAGGAGGAGGCTTTGCAGCAGTTGGTGTCTGCTCTGAGGACAGTACCTTCTCTTCACACTCTGAGCCTTGCTCAGAATCGACTTAGTAAGTTCATCCTTCACATCTTTTCGTTAACAGGGATGGACCAGGACCAATACTGATACTACACTCTTCCAGTAGCTCTATGCATTGTTAATGAAACCATAAGTTTTATCTTGAATGGTTTACAAGTGATAGTGTAATGGGTAGGGCTGCTCGATTAATCAAAATTTAAAACGATTATTGGGTCAAACGATTTCCAAACTATTAAAGGGGCCATATTATGAAAAATCCACTGTTGTAGTGCTTCTACTCGTTTTTTGGGTATCTGGCATGTCTACCGTCCAAAAAACTCTGGAAAAAAACGACTCCCGCGATTTGTTGTGGTTCCTCTATGTCAGAATCTATACTTTAGACTGCGTCCTATGGGAATACGACCAAAATTGACGTAACAGTCGGTCTAGCCCCCCTCCCCGAGGCGTAGATCTGGTGGAGGAGGAGACCTGGTTACGTTACGATTCACAGCGTCCTCCTCTCAAGTCGGCAGGTGTTAGCTGGGAAGCTAGCCGAGGGGGGATGCTAAACAGCCGGGGAGCGGGGTGAGAGGCAGAGATCTGGCCGAGAACCAGAGCCTGCGGTCAGGGTAGGTGATGAGCCCAAGCCCCCTCGCTTCTGGTGGACCTGTCGGTGTTTGTTTACGGTGAGCAGCAGCCACCTGACTGATCTCCCCACGGACAGGGGAGCGTTGACAGTGCGTGGGTCGTGTCGCAGTGAGTGTCTTCAACTAGAAAAGCTGTTGTTTTGATTTGGTAATTGATGGTGACATGTAAGCTAGGTAGCGTAGCTCTCTCTCCCCCCCCTCCTCCGTTTCGCCGGCCGGTGTCGGCGGCAGTGGCAGCGGGCAGACGGCTGCTTGGTGGCGCGTTGGACCCCGGCTGTATCCGAGCGGCTCACTGCGAGGCTGGAGCTGCTCCCGCTCACTTCCCACACCTGAGAGCCGGACACTTCTCACCGGCTCAGGGTTCCCCATGTCTGCCGGGTATGTCTCATTTTCATCCTTGATCATTATCGATCTGCGACAAATCTCCAGCCTGTGTGTCCCCTGTGTGTGTCCCGCAACGCTTAGCAGCGGGCTAACGCTATTAGCAGCGGGCTAACGCTATTAGCAGCGGGCTAACGCTATTAGCAGCGGGCTAACGCCAGCTCCTTGTTAGCTTGTGTTTATAGTTACAGCACTTTCTGGAATGGCTGCTTGTGAACGTATGTACAGCAGTATTGCATGTGGAACTCCGACCGGGAAGCATCGAAACAGCTCAATCTGAGGAGGGCTGTTTTAGACAGGGTAAAAAGGTGCTGTTTTAAATGATCCTTTTGGTATTTTGACCAAAACATTTTACAGACATTTCATTAAGACCCCAAGGAACCATATCACCTGTGGTAAAATGGGCATACGATGGGTCCTTTAAATGATTATTTGGCATATTTTTTCGAAAGAGCCGCGAATGCACAATTCAGTCCTTCCCCCAAAGCAGTAAATGCGGCCCAGCTACCTGTCGCTCACTTTCAAGCAGCCGTGAAGTGGTGACAGACGGTATTTAAAAAACAGTGCGAGTTGAAAATGGAAGAGGGAAGGCAGCCCAGTTCGATCGACAAAAAGGGTTGAAAAGTTCTCTTGTATGGGAACACTTCGGATTCTTCGATTCTTCGAATCCGAAGTGTATAGACTTCAGAATAAGGGCACATTAATAATCGTTTGAATAATCGTGATTTCGATATTGTCCAAAATAATTGTGATTATGATTTTTTCCATAATCGAGCAGCCCTAGTAACGGGTCAGGTCAAGTGAGAAATCACACAGCGTTGGCTTCATTCCCATCAGCAGAGATGGAACTAATATCTGTGCTGTTTCTGGGGCATGAAGTGTATTTTTGGATGTATGGAGAGACAGGAGGCTGTACACTGATGCTGCTGCATGTCTCTACAGCCAAGAATGTGCGCGTGCTGTCCGAGCTTTTCTCAGGATCCTCCCCCAGCTCAGTGAAGCGACTCAACATCAGGTGAGAGCTGCAGATAAACCCAGTACTTGGCCCCATGAGTGCCAGGTCAAAACACTCTTCCTGTTATATGCAGTATATGTACAGTGTATTCAATACCACTTCAGTAAAATATACACTATATACTATTCCCATTTTAAGATGTAGATGCACTCACATTTAAAACAAACTAAAAATGTAAAAAACTTTGATTTAATTTAAAAATCATGCACAATAAAGAACAGGCAGTTTATGATGAATAAGTAGACTTACATTTATAATTTTAATCTTAAGATAATATATATATGGATAAAATGTGAAATTCCCTCTTTGCACTAGCCTACATTTTAGAAAAAAGGAAATGTGTTTGTGACAAACCCAGTCTTTGCTGAATTTATATTTGTATTGTAACTATGGAATATTTAGGTCATTATGTTATATTGTTAATCAGTAATTTTATGATGGTTAAGTATCACGTTGATCAACCTTAGAACAACTTCAAAAACCTGGCACATAAAATTCATTTTTTTGAAAGTCTTGTTGAACAGAGGCAAACACTTTTCATGTAAGAATGTCTATCTTAACATATGTTGAGATCATCTAATTTAAAATAATGCACAAACTTAATTACCATTATTAAAATAATCATCTAGTTCTTGTTGAAACAATCATTAAAATATTCACAGCATTTTAGTGTTGTATGTGAGGCTCATGACAGTGGAGTGAGATGTCCAGTCAGTGCAGTGCTGCATCCTCTGTTTATGTGAAACATGTCTCACTTAAGATCTCAGTAGACTGATGATCAAGAATAGTTGATCTTCATGAAGAAAAGGTTCTTTTTTAGGCTCGCCTAAAAAAAACCCACTTGTATGGCACTTATTTATAGCACTTTGTACTTTTGCTCTATTTTTGAAGAAATTGTACTTTCTTGTATCTTGCTGTTCTGGGTTTGTACCCTCAGGTACCCTTGAATGCACTTATTGTAAATCGCTTTGGATAAAAGGGTCAGCGAAATTAAATGTATTTAAGGGATTATGGCCCACTGTATTGTACTTCTCAGTTTAGAAACTAGGTTGCGCCAAACTCGCCCCTGACCTGCCAGCTGTCCATCAGAACGCCGCCACGCCCCCCGCCATGAGCGACGCGATTGAGGGGCACTGTCAACAGTCCGCTCCAGGGCAGGGGGGCGTGGCGGAGTGAGTTGCCCAGACCTTCGTATTTTTTCTGTATGTGGCTCTCGGGATAAAAAGTTTGGACACCCCTGCTCTACATACTCCGAACAATATGAATCCTCTGATAGTATGGATTATTCAATGGGTTCTATGATGTCTCAAGATTTAGAACTGAGCCACAAACGGCCACAGCCGCCCCACACAAATGTCCAAGTGAGAGCCTTTGGACTCTCTGCAGACTTTCTCCAGCAAGTCTCCTGGTACAAGGTCAGCAGCAAGTCCAGAGGAGCCAATGTGAGAACATAGCAGGAGAAGCTCCATAGGATTCAAAGCAAATGCATGGGTGTATTGATGACATTTCTCAAAAGTGACCCATAGTTAATGGGTCATTGCTGGTGTAGATGTGCGGTAAACAAAAGCACATAATCTCCGCCGCAGAATTTATACTTTACATCCTGCCTTTGCTTGCGGGGCTAGGAGTTCAAAGACTTTTTATTGCCACCACACATAGTTCACGCACGCACGCACGCACGCACATTAACACACACGTGCACAGAGACGTTTTGACATGACTGCTTCTATGCACACTGTGACATGTTTTCATCTTCAGTTTATCTGTATTAATACGTTTCCGTGAAAATTCAAAGTTCATGTCTAGCTTGCTTCCTGTTTCTCTGATGTTGAATAAACATGGCCACTTTGCTGTTGTGAGAAAACATCAGTTCTCTACAATTCATTTTAAGAATTTAAAGGATCAAATAACTAATTAACACTTATGTTAGTGGACACATGAGCATTTCAACAGTCCACCTAAAATGAGCAAAACCTTGTTTGACAAACATTTATATGATATATCCTTTGGACTTTTATTTTGGTCTATGTCCCATCCACTAACATGCAGGCGGCAAAGTTTCTGACCTGTACCGCAGCCAGCCTTCAGGGGGTGATAAAATGATTTCATGTTGTCCGTTTTTATTCACTGTATTCTTCAATAAAAAACATAAACAGTGGCTCATACATCCTTCATGTGAATTACATGAGGGCCATCATTCTTATTTTGTATTTAACAGTGGTGTAAAAATAACTGCTTTTACTTTACAATACTAAGGTGTAATATAAAGGTGCTTTTGTGATTTTTTATTGTATTATTCATAATATCTACCCATAATGAGGTATGAGTTTACAATCTCATGTGCTGTCTTTTGTCCCGAATAGCTACAACTTCATTCAGCCGGCGGAGCTGCTGGAGTTTGCTCACAGACTGAGGAAACATCGCCCCCCCACAGCGATTGACTCTGGACCTCAGGATGAACCCCGGGGATCGAGACCCTGACACATGGAACGCTGCTCTGAACCTGCTCCGTCCACTCTGCGTGCTGCTGCTGGAAAGGTGGAAGTCCACAGACACGATGGTCGACCACATCAGCAACATGTGAACTAATATGACTGTAAACAGTCAGTATTTTTTTGTACAGGTTTTCATTTTGTCTGTGGTCAGTTTTAACTTCAATACAAGACTTCAAGACAACACTGTTCCGGATAAACAGCTTCTCTGTCGAGTTTTGTGTTCACAGAGCAAGCAGTCAAACTGCAGAGAGCTGGACAAAGCTCCATAACTGGTTTAGACTAGTTAGTCAAGTTATGGTAGAACACAAATATTGTTGCCTTTTAATTAGGTTTTTAATTTTCATGTATCTGTTTATATACACTCACTGGGCACTTTATTAGGCACACCTGTTCAATTGCTTGTTAACAAAAGTAGCTTATCAACCAATCACATGGCAGCAACTCAATGCAGTTAGGCATCTAGACGTAGTGAAGACGGCTTGCTTTTCAAGTTCAAACCGAGCATCAGAATGGGGAAGAAGGGGATTTAAGTGACTTTGAACATGGCATGGTTGTTGGTGCCAAACGGACTGGTCTGAGTATTCCAAAAAACTGCTGATCCACTGGGATTTTCACGCACAATCATCTCAAGGGTTTACAGACAATGGTCTGAAAAAAGAGAAAATATCCATTGAGCGGAGGTTTGGTGGGCGAAAATGTCTTGTTGATGTCAGAGGACAATGGGCCGAGTTCGAGTGATAGAAAGGCAACAGAAAACCACTCGTTACAACCAAGGTATGCAGAATACCATCTCTGAACGCACATGTCGAACCTTGAAGCAGGTGGGCTACAGAAGCAGAAGACCACACCTGGTGCCGCTCCTGTCAGCTAAGAACAGGAAACTGAGGCTACAATAGATTGGAAAAACGTTGCCCGGTCTGATGAGTCTCGATTTCAGCTGTGACACTCAGTTGGGAGGGTCCGATTTGGCATAAACAACATGAAAGCATGGATCCATCCTGCCTTGTATCAACGGTTCAGGCTGGTGCTGGTGGTATAATGGTGTGGGGGATATTTTCTTGGCAAACTTTGGGCTCCTTGGTACCAATTGAGCATCTTTTAAACGCCAAGCCTACATCTAAGCTACGAAGAGCAAAAGGGGGTCCAACGCGGTACTAGCAAGGTGTACCTAATGAAGTGTCCGGTGACTGTATATTTACTAAGCATGATATTCAAAGTGAGCAGAGTGCGAAAAGAACAGCATGTAGTGTTTGACATTTGAATCGTTTATTAAATCAGCGTCTGTTACACCTCAAATTCTCCTCTCGGACAGTGTGAGTGACAGTGGACATTCAGATACAACTGAAAAACCTGGAGGACTGACATCGAGTTGTAGAGCAGTTTCACAGCAGCTGTCTGACATTGTATTTTTTTTAAATTATTATTTATTTTACATTTGACGAACAGCATCAACACTGACCACCAATTCATCATTAGTAGGAACCATGTAGAAAAAAAAACAATCAGAGAAAAGGGATTAAAAAGAGTTTTGTTTTTCTCTAAGTAGATTTTTTTTTAAAGCTAAATACTGTAACGCTGTAAATTCAGTTTGTTCTTATTGAATATTCTTACGTTTGAGTAAATTCAAGTTGAAGAGGGTGAAGACCGGATGTCTGCATGCTAATTTGTTGATTTACTGGGCCTATCTACAACCATCACTGACTGTACATAAAACAAAGACACTCACAAAGACACCGGGCTGCCTCCGAGGCTCCTGATTCAGTAAGCATTTAGACCGAAACTAAAATTGAAAGATTTATACCACATTAAGAAGTCAGTTTGTTCGTAATTAGTTATTCATAATAGTGACATGATTGGCTGCTCGAACAGATGAGCTCACCCTCATTTGATGATCATAAGCATTGTAGTTTTGTTAGTTAGTATAAGCTGATCACCATTGTTTAAACCTGGCTACCACCCAACTGTGGGTGATCAATAAGTAGTTCCATGGAGCTGCTGCTCAAATCAGCTTAGGAAATAAGAAACAACCTGCAAATGCAGAGAGTTTAGACACAGCTAAGCTAGCCTCAAACCTGTCTCTGTACAGGTGTCAGGACGATTTCAAGTGCTTATCTGATCATTGAACCCCCCCACACCTTTCTAATAGAGAGGGGCTGCAGTGATTGGCCATGTGTATGTGACAAAATGGGCTTTATAAAGTGGCCTTATTACATTTTTTTTGCGAGATTGCTCATGGTGTTTCATTGTGTCGCTCACCCAGGCAGAGGATTACATGAATCTGTTATTTCCACACTGTCCTGTTGTTAAACCTTCAGCTCTTGTGTGTTGTAGAGGACCAAACATCCACCACACAGCCCTGCTCCCATGAGGATCTGATGTCTTTATTTTTTAGCAGGATGGATTATGAGGGAGGCATTGTGTTAGTGTTCAGAATCTTTGCAGCATGGTTCAGTGACACACTGATGCATTTACTGGAAATGGAGAGCTCACTTATGCATCCCATAATCTCTACGACCCATGAAGGAATCAATCTCTTAAAGAAGTGACATACACATCACCTGTTTCTGGAAAGGGTGACAGATCATTGTGACACTGGAACACACAGTGTATGATAGGTAGAGACCTGTGTGTCCACAGACTGTTCAGAGAGTCGGCTTCAACTGCCACTCATAGACCTCTAACAAAGTAAGGGAGATTTACTCTGAAACAAGACTTCAGAAACAAAAAAGATCCTACACCCCCAACATGTTCCACAGCAAGTTCCACTATCACATATGGTGCCTCTCCTCTCGTTTCTGGATATACTTGTTTTTACATAGTCTGTACAGTGTCAATATACACATTATCTATCTTGAGTGTGTATGTAAGAGTGAGTGAGCTGTACAACGCACGCACGCACGCACGCACGCACGCACACACACACACACACACAAAGTGACACAAAGAAAAAGGGTCATTTAGCTTAAGATTAACTTACACTGTCATTTGGACCTTTTAAGATGGAATATAATGTTTTTGTCAGGATTGTCCGTGTGTGTGTGTGCGTGTTAAGTATTCACAATCAATTTCAGTCGTGTTACAAAACCCCCTAATGAATCTAAATGATACAGCAAGATTCACACAGTCGTACATCAATACACAGGTGCCTGACTACATTCACACAATCATACATATACATACACGTGTTGTAAGAAAAACACACGTGCACACATACAGGAAGCTATAATACTGTATCTGGAGAAGGCATTAAGGAAATCTCAAATAAATATAAAATAAATTAAATTATATAAAAAGAACGGGTTAAAAAACATAGAAATTCTGTTAAATACAGCACAAATCTCAAATGAGTTGAATACACAGCAGTAGCTGATCATAGAGAGAGACAAATGTGGATTTAAGAGACAATCAGATTGTGTAAACCATGAATCATGAGGACAGACAAGCACGCACACAGGTACATGCATTCACAAAGCATTAGTGAGCAGAAAGGCCTGTCACTCAGTGACTGGGTGGACTGATGCTCTGCTGTCAGAGGATGAAGGATGGAGGAGAAGAGGCTGGGAGGTTGGATGTTAGCAAGAAGGATGGAGTTGATTGGAAGGATGTAAAAGAGGAGGATGGAGGTGAGCAGGAAGGATGGAGGGTAGGAGGTTGGAGGTGAGGTGGGTGGAAGGATGTTGGAGAAGAGGCTTTGAGGTTGGAGGTTAGCAAGAAAGACGAAGGTGAGCAGGAAGGATGGAAGAGAGGAGGGTGGGAGGATGGGGGAGAGGTGGGAGGATGGAGGAGAAGGTGGAGGATAGAGTAGAAGGTGGAGGATAGAGGAGAAGAGGATGGCAGGATGGTGGTGAAGAGCGTGGCATTATGGGGGTTAGGATAGGGGGGAAGATGGAGGAGAAGACGTTGGCAGGATGAAGGTGAGGAGGGTGGGAGGATGGAGGAGAGAAGGTTGGTAGGATGAAGGTGAAGAGGTTGGGAGGATGGAGGAGAGGTGGTTGGCAGGATGAAGGTGAAGAGGGTGGGAGGATGGAGGAGAGGAGGTTGGCAGGATGAAGGTGAGGTGGGAGGAGCATGCCCTCCTACTGTGAGCTGTGGTCACAGTGGACACAGATTCTGATGTGAAGGGGGTTTGTTTTGAGAGCAGATCCATGGAGCAGCCACCCGTCACCTATCATGGAGCCGAGGTGAGAGCTACTGTTTCTCTGTCTGCACAGTAGGAGCAGCTGAACACTGGGGTCTAGGAGGCTGTCCATGTCACATGACTGCCCCCAGCCATGTTGAGCGATCAGAACATGGACACCAAACAACAGCTGCAGTGTCATTAAGTCATTCACCCTAGACACAGTTTCCCTCTGACAGATGATTGAAGTGTTTGTCTAACTTGCTCTGTGATGACATCACCACTCCTCTTTACATGTGTTTACACTTTGGCCATAGTGGCTGCTGTGCAAGTGTTGGAAGAGTGATGCTGCATTCATGTCAAATGGACTGAATTGGAAGAACACCAGGAAACTTAATCATCAGCATGTAGAGGCATAACCTCAGTGTCCCCTTGGTAACAAGTACAACCAGATTAAAGCCACTTCCTGTTTGATTACCTGTTATGACCGACTCTGATGACAGTGTGAGACACTGACTCACAGTGAGAAGCTGCTTTAAGTTCAGGGTTCAAAGTCCATCTGATTCCTTACGATATGATTACGTGTAATCACTGAACTTCCTAACACTGGAAACTCAGACTGCTTATAGTCAGTGTGAAACTGGAACCTATCAACAGCCTCTGACTACAGCACAGTCGGTTGCATATTCTAAGTGTTGTGTGAATGGAGTGTATGAAAGGCATCAGTACAACATTTACTTTAGTCTGTGTGCGGGACCCCCAAAACTTCCTCTTAGACTTTTAGTTGAACGTCTGTCTGTAATTACGTGCCTATACGTTTAATGGACAATTGCTGGGTACAATGTGATCTAAACTTATTTATTTTTTATTTTTTCTATAAATTTCCCAATTCCATTAACTAATAATTAAATAATAGTATTCATTACATCAATGTAAAGAAACTAGGAGAAAAATCCTTAAAATTAAATGATTCATTCATTTAAGTTGCACCTGATGAACCTCAACTTAGCTGTAGCTTGCAGAGAGGTCAGTGCACAGCCACCTCAGTCCGATGTGGCCTCAGTCTTTTGAACTTTACAAGTGTGTAACAATACAGGAACCCTTTGGACTGCTGGCAGTGTGGAATTTATGTGTGTTCGAAAAAAGTCTTGCACATAGATGCACTGTTTGAAAGGCTCAAGTGTAGTGAAGAGAGCTTTGTGTGGTCATCAAGACTTGAAGAGTGCTATGTAAATACAGACTATTTCATACCTGACATCAATGCCTACAGCAGCGAGTAGAGAATAAGAGATGTTTTGAGATGACATTTAAATCAATATGAGAAAGGTAAATCCAGAGTTTTTGGAGACCTGCAGAGAGCCTGTGCAAAGTAACATGTAGAGTCAGTGATCACAATAAGCCATGAATTACAATGAGTGACACTGTTGACTATTTTGCATTAACTTAAAACTAAAATTAACTTTAACATGGTCTATAATAATGTGTCTGTCCAACACCGTTGAAACTGTGCAGAACTCTGGGTGATTCAGTGTCCATGTTCTCGTCACTTGATGGCTAAGAGGCCAACTGTATCACTGTCTTCCCCGCACTCAGAATGAAGTGAGGTTCAGTCCTCTCTCCCTGTCTGTCCCGTGGAAGCAGCACACTTGTGCTGCAGTGAAGAGTTTTCAGCTCCTACCCTGGCAGTGTGAAAAGTTCTGTTTGCTGCCTGTGAAAACACATTGGTCACAGCATCACCTCTCAGTCGGAGAATCTAACAGATAATATGATATCATGAGACAGTGATAGAACAGTGCAGTAAGGATTCACTTGTTGTAAAAATCTGGTGCTGGATGTGTTGTTCAGCCAGGGCGTTACAGAGGCAGAATTCCTGCTCTGTGTCGGATGGTGGTGTTCACGGCAGAGGGTGAAATCCTGGGGCTGAACATTTGTGCCTGTACTGTGTGTGTGTGTGTGTGTGTGTGTGCGTGTCAGTATGGAGAAAACAAAGACAAACACCAGTCCATTTCAAACTTACAAGTTGGATTTAAAATGAACCAGTGAAACATGACTCCGATGACATGATGAGATCCCTGCTGATTCCTTCATATTCTATGTGTACAGTCGATTAGTGCATGTGAAGGCACACACAGTACTATATGAAAAACCTTGTCACTCCAATAGCGGAAGAAAAAGAAAAACAGCTGGTTCAACTCAAAATGTACAGAGGACAGAGTCAGATCAGCTGAGTTAGTTCTAGGAAAGTAAACATGTTGGAGATGTGAGGTATTCACCCAGCAGCAGAATGAATGTATGATGTCCCTGTGCTGGGGGAGAGCGTAGAGGCCTGTCATGGAAGGGGTTAGAGGGAGTGTAGAGGAGGGTGGGAGTGAAGTGTGTGTATGTGTATAGAGGCAGTGGTGTTGGTGGTAGGGGGGCTATAGGATTCCATCCATGAAGCTGGTGTCCAGCCGCTGGATGAGCACACGGATGAAGGACATCTCCTTGCGAGTATTCTCAAAGATGATCCTGGGGTCATCTGACTGGCAGCGGAGACAGTTGGGAGCCATGACCATTGCCAGGTTGTTCACATCCATCTTTGTGATGACCACATTGGCAGACTGAGCAAACACCTGTGAACACAACACACAGCAGAGTTCTGCGTTCTTAAGGTCGTCTGAGGTAAGACTAAAAAATGTATTTAATATTAATTTAAACTCCTGGCAATTTGACATGAACCTTAGATCTTTGTTAACTTACCAGCATTAAAAACCTAAACTTGTATTCACAATATGTGAAGATTAGATAGTAAATACTTGATCCGTGGCTCACATGTATCTGTCTCTTTAAGAAGCACTTGCTGCAGGTGTGAGGAAACGTTGCAACATAATTTCCAGCTTTTGACTGCGAGTTCTGTGTATCGTGGAGCTGCTGTTGAATATTGTTTCTCTATTGTTTCAGAGCTGTGAGCAGTGGAAACTAAACCGCATTCACATAAGTGGCTGTCTTCAACAAATCACCAAATAACATATGTCAGAGGTAAATTTAAGTAAAGGTAATGTTTCAGTAAAATCAGAGTGTATCTGTCTGATTGACAGGAGTCTAACCCTATCATAACAATGCTTACTGGTCCAACATCAGCTCCAGTCCTACAACTTTGTCGTTTTAACTATCAAGTGTCGTAAAGGTCCAGTATGTACGATTTAGGTGACAGGGATCTATTGGCAGATATTGAATATTAAGTAATCCTAGTGAAGTTTTCTTACTAATGTGTTTTCAAGAATTCATGATCCACACCTAATTTAGTTCACTCTGTCTGTTATGCAGCAGAGGGGCAGTAAGTAACTAGTAACTAAAAACAGAATTGATTGGAAATGACAAATTCTCAAATCAACATCTAAATTCCTATAGTGTTAGATTATAATGGATTACCGGTAAGTCTTTATCATATTCCGTGGATACAAATGTTTGTGTATATTCCTCTGTTATGAGGTGTACATGTCAGAAAAGTACACAAAATACAAAAACTGAATACAGACTACAGTGGTAAATATCTACAACTAACACAATGTTATTCACCAAATGACAGAGAAAGAATGTTGGAACCTAGTGTTCAGAGCAGCGTAATCCCTGTGTAACCTGTGCATGTTACCTGTAGGAAGCGGATGAGGTAGCAGAGCACCAGTTTGTTGATGTGTGGCAGACCCAGCACCACATTGATGGCTGCCTCTGGGTTGTCATAGTGACTGATACACTCGTCATAAAACTCGTGAGGGATCAGTGGCTCCTCAAGCTCCCTGTACCAGAGCTTCAGCAGGGATGCTGGGGACACACGGGAGGACACATAGACAGGGTCAGAGCGTATTCACATGAACCCATTACTGCAGGTGAACCATCTGGTCTGAGTTTGTGTGTGTGTGTGTGTGTGTGTGTGTGTGTGTGTGTGTGTGTGTGTGTGTGTGTGTGTGTGTGTGTTAACCTGGGATGTGTGGGTCTTCCAGTCCTGTGGGGATTTTCCATTGATCCACTTGCAGCTTGAGAGCATTGACTTCATCAATGTCACCTGGTACTCTGGAGGTCAAAGGTAGCATGATAATTATATTTCTGTATTTCTTTATACGCACATGGTTGTGTTAACCCTGAAATCTCCAAAAAACCTCCACGCAGCTCCACAGTAGAGGAGTTGAAGTCGGCCACAGCTGTAAAAAGCTACTGTTCTCTATCAGCAAACAGACCGGAGGCAGCACAAAGACATGGTTGAAAACATGTGTTATTGAACACAAATTCGAATCAGTTCATCTCTGAGTCAAAGTTATCATCAACAGCAACTGAATATCCCTCACATAGTTCCTGATATATCATGGCGGTTCCTTTCACAAACCCCTCTCACCTGAAGATGCCTTCTGTCTGGTCCCCATTAAGTCCCAGAACCTCTTCAGAGAGGCGAGTCTGCACCCAAGGTAGCTGGCTGTCTGGATACCTCTCCTTCTGCAGGGCCATTACCTCCTCCAGCGAGGAACTAAACATGGAGGGACTGAAGATGGCATTTCTGGCATGCATGATCTCCTCCAGGCAGGGCTTTTGCAGGCCCTGAGGACAGACAGACACACACACACACACACACACACACGCACACGCAGAGGCACATGCACACACACACACACACACACACACACACACAAACACACACACACACACACACACACTGGAGTTAATATTCATACAGCAGGCTGATGAAGGGCAGTTTGAGGACTTGAAAAATGTGAGTGAGACAGCAATTGGAGGAGAGAACAGTCATTTCATCCACAGGAAATTCAGCTGGTGTTAATGTCCTGTTAGCAGATTAACACCAGTCAAACCATAGTCCTAAAAGTGACAAATGATTCCTGTTAGTGACCTACTGAGACTCTGGCACTACACGGTACACAGGTTCTGAGCCAAGTTGCTGTCTGCCAACACACTCACAAAACACACATGTGAAATGCAATACCAAAACCATGGGTATTAATCTGCTGCTATATCAGCCTCTACTACTCTAGTTTCAGGCTTTTTCACCAGGCTGCATGTGTTCCCATTCAGGCACAAAAGCATTAATAGATAGTCAACATACAGTCGTCTTTCTAATTCTTTGAAATTAGCTGGTTGTCACAGGTCGGTCCAGTGCTTTAACACCAAAATGGGAAAAGCAGATATCTAAGTTCTGGCCTGGACCTATTATGAGACAGAGTAGGTACAGGTTCAGCCTGGACCTTCTGAGGTGTGACATGTGCAGCCATGTTTGTTGCATCCTAAAAAGCATAATGAGTTTGCACAACGGTTTCTGCAGAGCTTGTTCACACCCTGGTAAATCAAGTCTTACACTATAGTTAATGGATTTGAACTGAGATATTCTCCTCCATATCCATCTGACACTGTGGTGACTAGTCAGCTGAATGCGATACTGTGGTGATTTGATCTCTCTATTGCAGGGTCTGAAAGAAGCATATGCTATTTCCCACACAAAAATCTAAAAACTTGAGAAGGGCGTTGCAGACATGTGGTGGTGAATTGACTTGATAATAAAGATTAAACCAAAAGTTGTATTTTTGCTTGTGCAGATCACTCTTCCACAAACAACGACAATTGTAAAATATATTTAAGAATTTATTTATATATTTATTTAAAGAACATTACGCACAGCAACCACACAAAGACTTGCAGAACCAAGCAATTCATTTCAGTTAATAGTTTGTGATATCTTCTAACCCTGTGCATATAACACTAAGTATGAATCTAGTTTTCATATTGATTTTATGTGTAAATTCAATGCAGTGAGGACAACTGGGCTGTCAGGGGCACCAAAGAACATTTAAAATAACAAACCATCTTTGTTTACTTTCAAATTTCTATTTTTAAAATATGTTGGAGGTTAGGATACCACTGATTGTCAATATACATTTCTCTTACGGTGTGAAGTAATTGGTCCAATTGTAAACATAAATACTGCGGTGACACTCGTGTGCAATGTTGCAGGATGGATGCACTGTTAGAGAAATATGTGACTAGAACGATCAGGAGAAAATGCATGTGCAGTGACCACGAAAATGTCTGGCCCATTATGATGACGGACCCATCAGCTGACTTAGCTTCTCTAGTGCTTGGATCTTAGTGTTGGACTGGGTCCAGCAATAGAGCATCATCACGCATACACAAAAGTTACGGGTCAAAGTTCACCAAAGCTGAATTCCATGCAAAGCAATGCTGCTGTTTTGCTTCGCCACAGGTAGCCAACGGATAGAGGCAGATGAAATGTCGGTGGTTTAAAGTCGAACAAAATTCTGCAATGTGTATTTCCAGCTCCTATCTTCTGCCTCTCTCTGGAGCTGCAGATAGAACAGATTGTTTTCATCTGCCTTCTGAGCCCCTCCTCTGATTGGCTGACCCTTTGAGTGACACGCACGAGTAACATCTAGGTTACTCCGTACTCCACGTTCTGAGGTTGACTTACACCGGCTGGGTGGGGCTGAGAGACGAGTGCAATCCCAAATGACATCATTGGGGGAGGACTGTTTTCATACTTTGAGGGTCCCTACTAATCCCCATCAAGTCATTACTGATAGTAAAAGCCCAGAAAATGTATTTTACACAATATGGGCACTTTCAGATGTGAAGTGCCTTAAGATGATGTATCTAATGATATGGTACTATACAAATAAAATGGAATGTGATGGATACTTCTCCCAGGATGGAAAGAAGTTTAGAAGAACGTAATGGAAGGTGTGTCTATGTTTTAGAAATCAAATTATTTTAGTGTACAACATTTTCTGGTTATGTGCAAATGTATACAAATTTATGAATCATTTGCAATGTTTTATAAACATAATTCGCTGGTGAAAATAGTCTGTTTGACTTATATTTGCTGAAAATTACATTCATAAAATTAAATGGATCCATTTTGATGAACCGGTATATTTGTGAGGTGTTTATTTTCTGTATCTTAAATTCGGAACCAGAGACTTTGGTGCTAAGAACCACAAACTACTTGGCGAAGTCAGTAAGTCAAAGAGGTACACTCACAATAAGAAAACAAAAAAAATGGCCAGACATATTTGTTGGGAAGGGGAATCCAGTTTGACAACATAAAGACAGACAAAGATTCTTACCTTCTTGGGTCCAGTCAGTGCAGCTTTAGTTAGTTTCCTGTAACAGTATTTAGCATAGCTGCTGATGGCTACTCCTAGAGAAACAGAGAATAGAAGACATTTTTCAATTTTGGGAGATTTCCGGTCTTTTTTAGCTGAAATAGTTTTATTTAGCTCAGGAGGCTGGAATAACAGGGACAGGTTCAGAGAAATATTAAAAGCTTCAGATGAGTGGAGGCCATGAGGATTTAATTTCCATGAAGCCAGATTAAAAAATAATCCAGATTTACTCCATTAAAACAGGATATTCTGAAACAAAGTACACTACAAAGTAGCTTTATTGATGTTTATAATAAGTTGCGATTCGAACAAAACCTGACCAGTACCAGGTTTTAATCATCTACCCCTGTAGGAAACATAACATGTTTCAATATTAAATAGAAAAAAGACACACACTAAAAGAAAAGATCACTTAATTTAGACATTTAGATCAAAATACTCTGAACTTTCAACACAATAAACCAATTTTCATGACATGAACTACAATTTGTTATTAGGAAATATACGCTTAACACTCCCTAAGTATCTGTCAAGGGCAACCTGACAGGCATTTGTCCTACATGTGCACTGACTGAGTCACCTATAGGGGGCAGCAGAGTACGAAAACTCTGCTAATACATCTGTATTCTGCCAGACATTTAGAGGCAGTAGAGCGCCAGGAACAACTCCGAAATACACTTGAAAGTGCTTTGTTGTTATACTGTCAATGCTAATGTCTCCTGCTGCGCCTCCTGCTGACACAGAGCTATGAGGGGCCTTGAGTGACATTATTCAGAATACCCTCTCACACACACTACTGAAAAGCTCTCACAAACACATATATATGAAATCCTCTCACACACAGTACTGAAAAACTATACACTCAAACACATAACTGAAATGCTCACACACACTACTGAATAACTATACGCTCTCACACACACTACTGAAATGCTCTCACACAAACAACTGAAAAACTATACGCTCTCACATACACTACTGAAATGCTCTCACATACACTACTGAAATCCTCTCACATACACTACTGAAATGCTCTCGCACACACTACTGAAATGCTCACACACACACTACTGAAATGCTCTCACACACACTACTGAAATGCTCAAACACACACTACTGAAAAGCTCTCATACACACTAGTGAAATGTGCTCATATACACAACTGAAATGCTCTTGCATAGTATTGTGAAATATAACGGTGAATGATATTCGTTTACAAGTAATAATTACAGGTTTCGTTATTTTAACTTTTTTGTACTTTACTTACAGTTCAGTGAAGCATAATTATTTGCAGTGATAATTAAATGCTAGTGTGATATTAAATGACCATTTCAAATCATCCAAACTGACGGGCATTTATTTGAGATATATATTTATTTGTGATAATGTCGGCCCGACATGCTCCGCAGAGATGTTGACGTGCCGCCACATCCGAGTGGCGGCGACCGGCAGCCCGGAGGGGCCGGGGGGGTGGTCACCTAAAATGCTTGTGAGTGCCGCGGAGCAGTGTTTCGGGTGCGGAGAGGAGGGACACACGGTGAGAGCCTGTCCTAAGCGGAGTGACCCGGCTCTGCCCGGTCCTGATAAAGCTGCTCCTCCGGTACCGGAGCGACGGGAACCCGCTGATGGGAACCCGCTGCGACCGGCTCCCTTAAGGGGCCGGCCAGCACCGCGGGGGGGATGACCGGCTCCCCGAGGGGGCCGGCCGGGCAGCGGGTCCCCGCAGCGGGTCCCCGTCGCTCCGGTACCGGAGGAGCAACACGGTGAGAGCCTGTCCGCTTCGGACAGGCTCTCACCGTGTGTCCCTCCTCTCCGCATCCGAAACACTGCTCCACGGCGCTCATAAGCCCCCCCCTCCCATAACTATCCTTGATCACCTTCCGTTTCAACTGAAATGCCTTCCGTTTCAATTGAAATTTTCATATGTGTGTATGAGGGCTTTTCAGTAGTGTGTGTGAGAGCATTTCATATGTGCATGTGAGAGCTTTTCATATGTGTGCATGAGAGCTTTTCAGTAGTGTGTGTGAGAGCATTTCATATGTGTGTGTGAGAGCTTTTCAGTAGTGTGTGTGAGAGAATATTCTGAATAATGTCCCTCACGGCCCCTTATACAGAGCTGGCCTTCAACACAGAGCCGTCTACAGGAGTTCCTATCTACACAGAATCTAGGTTTGCAGGTTATTGATTCTCTGTTTAGAATAAGAGTATCAGTTTCACTCTTATCTATTTCATCTTGGACTTCCCCAAAGAGAGTAATGAGTGCACCTCAGATCAATATTCTCCAAATTTACAAAACATTTTCCCTTGTAAACAACTTCAAAATGCAGAATCTATGGAACTTAAATTAAAAATAACTGGTGTCTAGTTGTTCCTTTATGTAGTTTTGATCAGAAAATGCACTCTGGTGAGAGTTTTCAATGAAACCTACAGAGCAGCTTGTATAAGATGAGTTCTGGGTTGAACAGTTGAAATGCAATGAATTCATTACATTTTCACTTGGAGCACAAAATCAGGATTCACATTTTTATGGTTCTATATAAGCAACTCTAAGCACAATCTAAGTTTCTGGACCTGGTTTGAAAAAGTGAGTACTGACATGAGGCACCTGGTTATTCTCTCAATATTAAACCTCATCTTTCCTCACCTTAACAAATTTGACCTAAGCTCACTTAGATGAGACTGGTGTCTTTGTACACTAACTATCCATCCAAATGTGTGTGTAGTATATACCTTGCAGCAAACACAATTATTAGGAGGAAGGCTTAACATGTTAATAACTTTTTGGCTCGTGAGACAAGAAAATGTATTATTTGTACTGATGGTTTTGCGAAGAAGTAAGGTCTATAGTGCAAATCAATTATCTTAGGAACAATTTGGGTCTGATGATTTTAGAAGGTAAAGGTTAGAGATTCAACCAAATCATTAGCTCTTCCTCCGGGAAGCATGAAATACTACAGCAAAAACATATTACGAACCAGGGGACATTCTGTTCAGGAATCAACATCAGTGAAAAATAAACTTGAAGGCAGTTTTGAGAATTGAGAAGAATAGTGTGTTGCCCCCTCACCCTTGGTGTCGTTGAGTGGGTCCATGTGCCGGTAGATGTAGCCCTCCAAGTAGTTGTGGAAACGGGGCGTAGGGGGAAAGAAGGCAAGAGAGATAGCCATCAGCTCCCAGCCTCGTTCCAGGCTATCATAGCGGAAGTTCTCTGTAGTTTGACGACAAAGCTGGATGTAGAGCTCATCACGCAGGCCCTGGTTACTCCACCCACGCACCACCACCTGACACAGACAAGCAGAGAGCAAGAGAGCCAGTGAGGTAAGAGGTGAAGCTTTCCTTCATCTGTTGATAACTGTCTCTTCATTGAATGACAAATCACAACTGTAGTTATTGACTCAAACTTTAAATATTTAGGAGGCAGTAACCACGGCGACTCCATTAATGTGCCGCTTTGACTGGGCATGGTTGTGTAGACATCTTTTCACTTTTTACTTCATTTTGGTAG
Source organism: Pseudopleuronectes americanus (assembly GCA_038501795.1). Lineage (NCBI taxonomy): Eukaryota > Metazoa > Chordata > Actinopteri > Pleuronectiformes > Pleuronectidae > Pseudopleuronectes > Pseudopleuronectes americanus. The sequence goes on from CM076724.1 coordinate 781,013, forward strand.
TTATAGTTTGATCATCATGTCACATATTTGACACAAAGACTTGTTCTATGTGTGTTTTCAACTTCTCATGTTTTATTATTTTTATTTGTATTTATTTGCTTTTATGTGTGTGAATGCATTTTTTGATTGCCCGCATGTATCCTTCGCTGGCTTCGTCTGTAAACGTTTTTAAGTTTCTGGTTATTAAAGGTACTTAAATATAAATAATAGTATTGCAACCAACTGCATACCCCTCCCGTCAATCCCCCCCGTGAGGATACGTAAAGACACTTGTGTTCCTCTCTATAGCCAGTGTTTGGTTTGACACAGAAATAAAGCTCTTGTTATAAGACAGCTTAAACAGAGGGATTGTTAGTTTATTCAACATTATTAAAGTACAACTTTTGTTGTGGCTGCTCTGCAAAATTTCATAAATGAGGCCCCTGCTGTTTTGAAAGCTTCCTCTCGAAGTCACACCAGGAGCAAGGACGCACAACTTCACAGTGTGACGCCTCACTTCACACTTCAGCAGTGCTGCAAAGAGGAAGAACCAACAAGTCATCTTGTTTTAGTTTGTAACATGCAGCCAATATATAACACATCTTTACAGCATCAAAGTATTGCTACTATCTAGGTCTGGGGTCCTAGTGTTACACTGATGGGCATGGCTAAATGGCTTTGACGATGGGAGACCTGCAGCTTAGACTGTGAGCCATGACTCAGGCTGTCCACTCACCTCTAGAGCCACAGAGAGGGGGTCAACCTTTGAGCGACGGTCCCCCATGTAGGTCTGGATGAGCTTAAAAATGTCCACTGCCTCCTTCTTAACTACGCGATCTGAGGTCACGATCATTGGTTTCTTGATGGGCTCACTGCTCCAGGCCAGCATGTTGGCAATGGAAACTTTTCTTCTAAACAGACCCTGAGAAAGGATGGGATGGAGAGAAAGAGAGGGAGTTAGCAGCATGGAGAGACACTGGTTAAAGATGTAGACCAGGGGTGTCCAAACTACGGCCCGCGGGCCATCTGCGGCCCGCCATCCAAAAAAACAATTATTATTATTTTTTTTTAAACTAACAATTTAGTAGCACTTAAATGGCACTTACTTATAGCGCTTTGTAGTTTTGCTCTTTTTTGGAAGAAATTGTACTTTCCTGATTCTAGTTGTTCTGGGTTTGTACCCTCGGGTAGTGGAGAGCGGGTTACTGTGAGACATTTTTTACATTTGCCCCCCTCTAGGCGAGCTAAAATTATATATCAGTAAAATTTACACATTTCCCAATAATTCAGGATGTTTCCTAACAATGGAAATTATCAGAATGACTTCAGGACAAAGGGCAGTGAAAGTATGATTGTTTTTAAAAAAGTGGTCTTGTGTCTCACTTTATCCCAGCTTAGGGGTAAAGTGAGAAAGACCAGAGAAATCAAGGGGGTAAAGTGATCCACTTTCCTCAGCTACTGCACCCCAGGCTGCTAATTTTACTTTACTCTTTTTTCTTTATGAATCTTTTGAGGGTTGTCTTGTCAATATTTCTATCCCTTCCAGCTTTTCTTAAGGACTTCTTTCCTTGCATGACCTCAGCGGCTACACTCTCCATCTCTGCGAGGGGTGTTTGGCCCCAGGTTGCCTTCCTGGTGTAGTTTCTTGGCATGATGGCTTTTCTACAATGTTTATGGCATTAAAAATAAAACATATGTAGTGTAATATTACACTAAAATATGTTTAAGACTAAACTTAACTTGTGCTACATGTCTCACTTTACCCCACAGCATTTGTTTCACTTTACCCCACAGCCATCATTTTAGAAATAACAACATCTCTTAGCAATTCAGGCTAATCTTCAGCTAGCATCAATCACGTGGTTTTATATGTTGGAAGTTCATCAACATGTATGATATAAGTTTTTCTACCTGGATCAAACAGTTGATCAGTTCAAAGCAAGAAAATTTACAATTTTGTGAAAAAACATTCTAACCACAGCACCAGCACCAACTTCTCCTTCATGGCAAAGGTGGAATGGAAGGGGCTTGAAAACATAATGATCACATGACCACAAATGTGTTCCGTTGCCTAGATACAGGGGGTGTCTCACATTACCCGATGTCTCACATTACCCCACTCTCCCCTACCCTTGAATGCACTGATTGTAAATCGCTTTGGATAAAAGCGTCAGCTAAATTAATTATAATGTAATTGTATTGTACTTCTCAGTTTTTACACTAGGTGGCACCCAACTCACCCCTGACCTGCCAGCTGTCCCGCAGAACACCAACACGCACCCCCCGCCTAAAGGAAAGCGATTGAGGCGCACTGTCAACAGTCCGCTCCAGGGCAGGGGGGCGTGGCGGCGTGAGTGGCCCAGAACTTCGAATTTCTTTCTGTATGTGGCCCTCGGGATAAAAGTTTGGACACCCCTGATGTAGACGAACTGCATCTTTCATTCTTCAGGGCATGAACTTGAAGAAATGTTTCAATAGTATTCATAGTTCAATACAAAGTGTCTCAGTGAGGTGTAGAGCCACAAGAAAAGCTTAATTGCCCAATAGCAGAAACCCCTCCCACGATAGTTTTTAATTATGAAATGTATTTATATATGCTTATTTCATTTATCGACCAAACAAAACAATTTAAATGCAAACACAAAATCTCCAATATTGAATGAAAAGGAGCAAAACAAATACTAATCTTATATAATTTGCCTCTTTCACAAGACTTTAATCAACAATGCAATAATTCAATACAATTAAAAAATGTAATAGCTGCACGCCAACACAGCCCTTCATATCCTCTATTAGTTCCTAATTTACAATCAACCATTTCAAGAAGCTTACAAAAAGATTTACCTGTCAAAGGAATGAAATTCAAATTAGATTCAAGAGGAAGATTGACAGCCCTACTGTACATCACACATACATTCAACCACTAGCACAGATAACAGTGAAGAATTGCACGTGTTAAGTTTCTCACTCATTTATTAATTTTTCCTTTAATTTGTCTCATATCTGTCTTTCGTCTGTGTGATAAAAATGTTGTCAGTACAAATCTGTCATGTATTTTGATAAACAATGACTGGCCTTAACAGACAGACTGGACTTTGTCATGTGAAACTCTTAGTTTCTCAGTAGCTAAACCTCATTAGTGATCAGCTGATCAGAGTTTCTCACTAACAGTGTTAGCCCATAAAATACATAACAGTGACTCATTATAATGGTACAAAGTGTTTTTTTCATGTCTGTCATGTAAAATGTAACTGAGTGTGTGTGTGTTTGTGTGTGTGAGTGACATATGAGTGGAAATTGGTATGCATAGTAAAGTCAGAAATATGTTTGTGACATCACTAATGGACAAAGAGACAGTTACATTGTAATCCATATGATGACACACATATCACAGTCAGACACACACAACCCCATCAGTACCTGCGTGTGTTTGTTGAAGTGCTTAGATGCCCAGTTCTCGATGTCAGTCTCAGAGGAGGGCTTCCTCAGGGTGAATTCTGGGAAGATGCCACAGCTGGCACTCGGCATCATATTCCTGGCATTTCGACTGGCCTCAAACTGGGCACAGGCTCCGAGGTCCTCCGACTGACAGGTGTAAACAGAGAGTAAGAAAGATGGAAAGGAAGAGCGGAAGCAAAGAGCTGAACATTTCTTCGGCACTTGGGAGAACTGCCCAGGATTAATACTGACGCGCTAATACGTCAATATCCACAAGGTAATTTCAGTGCAACAAAGAGTTCATTTATTCCTCAGTGTCTGATTGGGTAAACAAGCAAAAGTAACAGGATCAACAAAATATAAAGACACAAGAAAACGTATTCAAGGCAAGACGTGAACATTATGGTTACAATAATCTTTGATAATAATTAGCTGCATTTTGAGATTTAGAGGTTAAACAGGGGAAAACAGCGTTGCAGCCAAGGTGACCCCTTCTTCAGATGTAATAAAACAAAAGAAAAAAACACAACACGCCTCCATACTGCTTGTGTGTAGTGTGTGAAGATTTCTGGTGTGTCCATGAGAACGTGAACGTGGCACCAAGGAGAACATTAGACAACATTTAGGCTTAAAACTTGGAGTAAATGACGCTGTTTCGAGATAAATCTGAATGTGGGGGATTCTGCATGCTTGGATGACACCACATGAGCAGTTTTCTGTGTTCTTTTTTTTATGTCTGAAGGACTCCCATTTACTTCAATTGTATGGGATTTAGCTAAACACTGTTTACCCCTGAGACTAAAGCAGTATTTTGTGGACTCAAATACTTCACCCACCCCTCCCATCGGTATAGTGGTTGGTGGATAATGAGTGAATTAAATTTTTTCTTTGAAATATCCCTTTAAGTTTCAAAGTAGTTCCTGTTCAGTCCTCAGTAATATATATATAAGTATGAAACATAGAGACAATAGAGGACATAATCTCACATCCCGGTCCATTAAAAAGCTCTCCTGGAGCTTTCAAACATACTTTATAATGATCTTCACTCAGTAGAGCGGGTCATCCCTGGTATCATGGTAATGTAGATCTTTACTGAGCACATTTAGTCCAACTTCAATTAGCAAAGATTGAACTTTTGGGATTTGTCAAGATCCAACATATTAGTAATACAAATTTGGTTGAATTTTGGCTGTAAGCTGACAGAAATAACAACTAGTGATAAAAATTATTTGTAATAAACTGGAATTATCCACTATTTTTAGTCTGACGAAGCAGCAGTACCTGTGATGGGTGGAGGTAAGGCTCAGGTGAGGCCAGATTGGTCTGGACAGAGAGGCTTTTCTCCAGCAGAGCCTGAGGGAAGCCTAGCCGGTCAAAGGTACTGCGTTTCCAGTGGTGGTGGCTGTCACTCTGTGCTAGTGCCTCGTCCTCGCTGAATGCCCTCACCACTGGCCCCGGTAACGGCAGAGGAACGGCCCCATCGCTCTCGTATCCATCTTTGGGGCTGCCACCTTGGGCAACCCCAACTCCCTTGCCCGAGTCCCAACTACTTCTCTGTTTCATCACCTGCTGGGCCTCCCACGCAAGCCTTGCCTGGGCTAGCATTGCTTCGGATGCTGTGCCTGTAAGCTCCCCCTCTGGGCCCCCACAATATGCCAGCTCCTGAGGGAGGGAGGGCTTTCGACTCTTGCGTTTGCGGTTTCCTGCAGGAGAGAAAGCCTCAAGACCACCTGTAGAGGAAGAGGATAGGGAGTGGGTCTGGCCGGATGTCCAGGATATGGAGTCCTCATAAAGCAACCTCTGACCTCCCTCTCCACCCTCCCCACTGTAATCCAGCAGTAGGCGGGGGTCCCTGATCAGAGACTGGCTGTGCTGCAGAGTATAGGACCCCCCCATATGAGCCCCCATAGCCCCCACTAGTGCCGTAACGGAGCAGGCGGTCGGCAGTCTTGAAGCGAGGACTGGAAGATGACTGCTCTACGTACACCAGCTGTTTGACATACTCTTTCCCCACAGGACTGTACTCCAGACTTTGGGTCTTTTCTGGACACTTTTGCCTGGTCAGAACCAGCTGGCCATAGGGCGACTGGCCCTGTTTTGGGGAGTGATAGAGGGGGGCTGAAGACTTACGAGCTGGGGACTTGCCAGTACCGTAGAAGGAAGATGAGTCGCATGTGAGCTGCATGTCAGTGGGAGGCTCCTCATAGATAGGAGGGGGCTGGTACTCTGATGGCGGCTCCTCGTACAGTGGGGGTTCATAGGCATAGCGAGGCGAGGGAGGCTGGGAATCAGAGGAGCGGCGGTGGGTGCCAGTTCCACCAAGCTCAGCGCGCTTCAGGAAGGGAGACTGACGGCGGTCGGCATAGAGAACGGGGGAGCCATCAGGCTCTGATGGTGGGTTTCCTCCAGAGGAGCGCCGTGTTCGTGAAGTGGTCCCCCCTCCAGAAGGAGCGCAAGGGGTAGGGGGGTCACAGGGGGAGTAACCATTTCCTTGGTGGGCCAAAAAACTGGGCTCTCTGTCTGTCACCTTGATCAGCATTCGCTCTTTCGTACCAGTGTTCCACCTGAAGGGAGAAGTCCTAGAGGAGAGGAGAGGAGAGGAGATTTGATGAAAAGAAGAAGCTTTAAATATGCTCTTCATGTGTCCGACATGTTTTCTACGTATGACCTTCATGTTACCTTCATGTGTCACAAACCACCTCATAGCCGTGGTACAAAATGTATTCATATCTGTTGCCTATTTCTTTGTCAGAATATTATGTATTTATTCATAAAGATTTCTATAGCTCCCACAATTCCCACAGTATAAATACAAATTCATTCGAAATTATGCAGTGTCCAAAATTTGACGTGACCTGCTAATGAGACATAGGTGGCTGTGGTTTGGGAGGTAGAGATCGACCACTAACAAGAAGGTCGATAGTTCCATCCTCGGCACCTCCAGTTCGCATTCCCAAGTTAACTTGGGCTAGATACTGATCCACATACAGCCCTCCGGCGGCAGTCCTTACAGTGAATGTATGGTGGATAATAGAAAAAAGTGAAGCGTGTAGAGTGTTGTACAAAAATGTGTGCCTGTCAAGTGCTTCAAAAAGCATTAAATACAGTCTAGAACGTGGAGAAAAATTGTTGTCTATTCATTTTATTTAACTCTGTTTTCATCACAGAAATTAAACACAGAGGAGGAAGATGATGAATCACAGACTAGGCAGGGGAAGAAAAATGGACTGAAAACAGGTAAGGGTTTGAACTATGAGCTCTAATGTTACCTCAAAGAACACGTCCCTCTAATCTGAGCACTGTTGTTTTTTCCCATTGGGCATGAACAGAACGGTAAGGTACATCACTTAGTTATCAGTATGTGACAGACTTACTTTTTCCACTAGTAATACTGGTGCTCCTTGCTGAAATTTTTAGGGGCACCAACACAAGATTTTGGCGCACCACTTACAACGCAGACGATGCAACACGCAACTAAATGGTCACAGTCTGGAGCCCTATAAGTAGCTAGCTCTGGCCAGTCCTATCTATTGCTACTAATACCAACCGATCCTGAGTCGTGATAGCGTCCAGTCTGCGTGATAGTGGTAGGGTCATGTCTCATAAAGAAGACGAAATATTCAAACCTCTTGTAAAACAATCAATGGGTCCATGAATGGAAATGTAAATACAACAACGGCTGAGGCTCTTGGCAATTGACCTATATCACCACCAATTATTGATATTGCCAATTCTAAAAGGGTGGCTGGGACTCACCGAGGTAGTTCTCTGTAAGATCTGCAGATTAGAAATGTCTTATCACAGCAGCACGACTTGAAGTGGAAACAAATGAGAAAGACAGCACAGCAGCATGAGTCATGCCTACTGTTTTTAGAAGTGGAACGTGCTTCTATTGGTAGCAATAACTTAAAATGTAAAATGTTTTAATGCTTGTTTGCTGCTGTAATCTGAGGAAACAACCATCAACAGTTAAATCATTGTAGTGTTCTAGACAAAGATGGACCATTGTGGTTCTCTGTAAACTTTGCAAACTGGAAATAGCAATCAAGATATATCAGGATTATCAACATTGCTGCTTTTTGGTGATATAATAGCATGATTATTGAGCTTTTTTATATTTTCTGTTGAGTTTAATAGACATCTATTCTTATAAATCAGCTCACACTGTTGTAAAAGTCTGTAAATAGTTTCGGTGTCAAGAGTGAAATTGTTTCTATGAGAGTTTCTCAAGAAAGTTGTTATCAGCAACACCACAGGCTGAGCAAAAGGTCCATTAGCACTGTACTAGTTGTATCCAATGTAGAGATACCAGCTATGCTAATATCTACCAAACAGGAGCTTCTGGCAATAACAGGTCTTTACTCAGTTCACATTCACTTAGTCATCCCTCTCAGTGAGTGGGCCCTCACATTCTGCTTGTTTGTCAGACAACAGGAAGGAGGAGGGCAGTGTGGGATGAAGAACAAGAAGTGAACTTGGCCAGAGGGAGGGAAGTGTGAAATCGATTGTATCCCTGGCCACCCTCCATTTCCAAATACTTTCACCCACCGATCCCATGGGCCACTGGCAATGGTGGCAGTGGGAGTGTTTGAATACTTGCGGATATTAATATGCATGTGTAAGAGAGAGGGAAACAAAGAGAGCAGGATTTACCATCATAGGCTGTGCTGGCTTCCAACACAACATGCTCCAGACTCCAGCTCTAATCCACTTTCCCTCCATTCCTCCTTCAGTCACTCCACCTCTGTCCTCTCAAATGTCTATTTGTCCATCATGTGTCCCTCACTTTCTTTTTTCTATCTGCCAACCTTCTTAGTTATCTGTTTTTCTGTCATCATCCTATAATTCATGATAATTTGACCTTCAAATCAATATACACATCCTAATCTGTCTCAGTCTATGCAGCAACAACCTGCAGATCTCCTCCTTATTTTTCTCCAACAACCTACACAGGGATAACATTGAATCCCACTTTGTATCAAAGGTGTGTAAATGTTGATTGTGCCAGTGCAACAAAACAGCTGAGACCAGGGTTACAGTCACATTGACACATCGAAACCGGCAATTTTTAAGTTCTGTCTACTAAACTTGTCAAGAGAAGCTGCTTTTAAGCTTAACTTTCCCATAGGGAACATACAGTAAAGACATCAAGTTTACCAATGAGGCTGATAAAAAGCAGTCCAGCTAAAATACATGAAAATGAAATTATCATATATTTACAGTCAATAATACATAATGGGATTTAAAAAATGTGGACTTAAAATGAATTAGAATATAAGGTTTTATAATACAAGATCTGTAAGAATTTAATAAAATTGGCAGTCGGCAAACAACAAATGGCAATATTGTACATTTCTTTAATTCTTATTTACACAGAAAGTTGTTTGTTAAATATACGTTCACTTTGTGTGACACTGGGATTATTCATGTCATGCTCATTCACCTTGACTTGACACATTTTTTATATACAGCAACCTCAGTCTGTTGTGATGACAGGGGCAGTGGATGAAATGGGAGAGCATTGAGTAAAGGAAGACAAGCTGAAGGGATCTTTGAGAAATGGAAGCAAACAGAATTAACTCAGAATTAACTCATACCTAAAACCACCTTTCTTCACGCCAAAACCTTCAGCAGTGGTTTAAAGAGGTTCCATCTATGGACAACTCCAGCTACTCTCAGACATAACCTCACTGTTTTTAGAGTAATTCTATCACAAGTTAGATACACGTAGGGACACAATGAAGTACTCAAATTCCTGGCAGCAACAATTTAAACAAAGAAAACAGCTACTAATGCCATTCAAAACATCGAGAAAAGTTCCTAGGTCAATTGTAGCAAGCGCAAGACTGGGAAATGCTGGTGGATGTTGGCCAGCAGCTTTTAGTCCCATTAAATATTGTCACCATCGTCAATAGATCAGACCTGGTTCTCTGGTCAAACACCCAGTGTGTCATCTAATTTGTAGAATTGACAGTATCCTGGGAGGATGCTGTTGATGAAATGAAGTGAAGTGAAATCGATGACAATAATTGTCGCCGCCAAATTTATTAGTCGATGATTCGCTGGTTACTTCATTGTGCGTGTTTTCCGTGCCGTATAGCTGAACTAATGTGCAATAGTGACAAAACATGGCGGTGTCCGTTGCAACACCATCACGTACCAGAAAGTCAAAAGTATGTGAGAATTTCACCCTTAACAAAAAAAACTACCTGCAATATTTGTAAAGCGGACTTGCATTCCATTGAAGCAGGACACGAGCATTCGAAGAGGAGGCCCATTTGACATCGTAAAGTAGACGACGCAGTCTCGCCTCGGTAAGATAGCCTGTTATCTAGCTTGCTATATAAACAGAGTTGTCTTGGCAACTCCCTAGATACCTGTGTGCAGGATTCTACAATCTATTACAAAAATATGGTTTGAATATCGATTTTTAGGAGTTTAAAAGTGTAATGTTCTGGGTAGTCGGTTGGTACCTATGTTACTTTTCCGGATGTTTGGAATGGACGTATTTTTTTCTTCTTTTTTTTAGTTTTCTCTCTTCGCTGTTTTTGTTAGTTACATACTGAATTCTTTGTCCTTTAATGACACAGGTTAAGAGAACACTATCTAGTGTGGGCGGGGATATTACATTTGTGAGTTTAAACTGTAAGGGCCTGAATAATCCAATCAAGCGTAGTAAAGTGTTGCACTACTTACACCACCTCAATGCTCATATAATATATTTGCAGGAAACCCATTTAAAAGAGATAGATAGTGTAAGACTGAAGAAGAGCTGGGTCGGGAAAATATACCATTCCTCATTTTCCAGTAAATCTAGAGGGGTTGCTATTATTTTACATAGAGATATTCCTTTTGTCCATGTTAAGACAATCTCTGATTCTGCAGGCAGGTTTATAGCTGTCATGGGACACATTTTTGATGTAAAAGTGACTCTTGCAAATGTTTATGCTTCCAACTGGGATGATGAGTCCTTTTTTAGACAGGTTTTCTCAAAGCTACCGGACTTGTCCATGTATAATTTAACCTTAGGAGGGGACTTTAACTGTTGGCTGAATCCTTCCTTGGATCGATCTTCCACGACCTCGGCTGCTCTGTCCAAATCGACCAAAGTGATTCAAGCCTTTATGATTGAGTTTAATGTTGTTGATCCTTGGCATTTTTTTAATCCGGATAAAAGGGAATACTAATTTTTCTCACATATTCACCGTACCTATACACAAATTGACTTTTTTTTAGTGGACAGCAAGTTGTTGTCCTCCATTTCTGGCTGTAAATATGATTCGATTGTGGTGTCGGACCACGCCTCTATTTCTATGAACGTTTATTTTCAGAAGTTTGTTAATACAAGACCACCATGGGTCCTAGATACACATTTGCTGTTGGATACAGACTTTATTAAATTTGTCTCTGAGCAATTAGAGAAAATTCTTTTTTCAGGTTAACAAAACTCCAGAAATAACAGCCTCTGGGTTGTGGGAAAAATGAAAGCTTTTATCAGGGGGGAGATATTTCCTATAAGGCCCATCAGAGGAAATCTAGAAGAGAGAAGCTAGCCAAGCTATCCCAACACATTGCACTACTAGATTATTTATATGCAGTCTCAAAACTGCCAGATACTTATAAGGAGCGAATTACTTTACAAGCTGAATATGATCTTGTCATGTCACAGTACACTACTGAACTTTTGCTACATTCAAGATCTAAGTTTTATGAACAGGGAGATAAAACTAGTAAACTCTTGGCCCACCGGCTACTTCAAATATCTGCATCTCAGTTAATTCCTCAAATTGAGACTGGCGCGGGTGTAATATCTGATCCTTTGGAAATTAATAAAACATTTATGGAATTCTATAAATTACTATATTCATCTGATGGTCGTAATACCTGTGCGGATGTGATCTCCTTCTTTGATAGGTTTGACACTGCCACTTTGGATCGGGTTGTTGCTGAGGAACTGGAACGTCCTATCACAGCAATTGAACTTGAGGCGGCAGTTAAATCATTACAAAGTGGTAAAAGTCCGGGCCCAGATGGCTTTCCAGCCGATTTTTATAAAACATTCTGGAAACAGCTGGCCCGCACCTATTAGAGATGTTCACTGAGTCTTACAAGTCAGGCACACTTCCCCACACCCTAAACCAGGCTTGCATTTCTTTGCTTTTAAAGAAAGGTAAGGACACACTTTCATGCGGTTCATATCGTCCCATTAGCCTGTTGAATGCTGACTTAAAATTGTTGTCTAAGTTGCTAGCCAGACGCTTAGAACTTGTTAGAGAAGGCTACCTCATGAGGTGTGTAGAAGAAGTCCACGCTGGTTTATTGACGTCCTCCCGGCGTCTCACACACAGAGAACGATGGCAACTAACAGACAAAGGCTGTTGATGGCGCGACAGTTTTTGCTGAAATAAAGTAATATAATGTTTATATTATCGTGTCTTAGTGCAGCGGTTCCCCGGTCTTGTTTTCGAACTGCGTTGCAAATTCCACAGCTTGAAGCTACACGGAGGCAGCTTTTGTTGTTTTTGTCTCATCTCTCACGTTCTATTCCTGCAGCCCTCTCAGTCCTAGACGAATTTGGTAGATTCTCAGGGTATAAGCTTAATCTGGGCAAAAGTGAAATGTTTACTGTTAATGGAGAAGTAAATGACGATTCACTTCAACTCCCAAATGTACCATTTAAGATTGTGAACTCTGGCTTTGTTTATCTCGGAGTACATGTTACCAAAAGGTTGGCTAATCTCTATAGGAATAACTATCTCTCTCTGCTCACAAAAATTTAACAAGATTTTGAGCGATGGTCGCTACTAAATCTTTCCATAGCTGCCAGAATCAATACAATTAAAATGATTATTTTCCTGCGCTTTTTATATTTATTCCAATGCATTCCGATCTTCCTTCCTCTTTCATTCTTTCGTAAAGTCTTATTCTTGATTTTATTTGGAACAAGAACTCCTAGGTTGCATCTACAAGTTTTACAGAGGCCCAAGGCTCTGGGCGGAATGGTGTTGCCAAACTTCCTTTACTATTATTGGGCAATAAACATTCGAAATTTGAACCATTGGGTTAATTATGAAGGTATTGAGGTCCCTCCATCATGGTTGATCCTGGAAGCAAATTCTGTTCATCCGGTATCATTGAAACCCTTACTGTACTCTCCCTTGTCTTTTTCTATTTCTGGTTATACCAACAATGTGATTGTGGCCTCCAGTATTAAAATAAGGACTCAATTTAGACGTCATTTTGGCCTGCAAACACTTTCTATTGGTGCTCCACTTGCAGCTAATCCTATTTTTCCCCCATCGTTATTGGATATCACTTTCTCTATATGGCCTAGGCTGGGCATTAAAACTCTTAGAGACCTGTATGTCGATTCTATTTTTGCTTCTTTACAGCAATTGATAGGTACATTTTTGCTTCCTAAAGGACATATTTTTAGATATCTTCAAGTTCTACATTTTTTCCGTAGCTCATTCCCACAATTCCCTGCTCTTCCTAAGTCTTCAGATCTTGAAACATTTCGGAAGCCTCTGTCTCCATTAAAGGGGGCAATCTCTTCTATTTATTTATATATTCATAACCTTTGTCAAGGCTCTTCTATTGTACTTAAAACAGTTTGGGAGACAGATCTTGGAGAGGTGATTTCAGATGATGTTTGGGAGGGGATTTTACGGAGGGTACATAAAGCTTCAATCTGTGCTGGACACAGCTTTATGCAATGCCGAATCCTCCATCGAGCTCACTACACTAAAGCTCGGCTTGCAAGAATATTTGATACAGTGTCTCCCCTATGTGAACGATGTCAACAAGCCACAGCAAATTATTCACATATGTTTTTGAGCTGTTCCTCTCTGGCTAGATTTTGGTCTTTAATACTTTATCCAAGGTAATTGGAAGGGATGTGTCGCCCAATGCCTTAACTGCCCTGTTTGGTGTATGGCCTTTCCCACTTACTCTTTCCCCAGCTGATAAGGACTTGATAGCATTCACAACTCTGCTGGCCAGGAGGTTGATACTGCTAAAATGGAAATCCCCAGTCCCACCCACCTATACTCACTAGGTTAAGGAGGTGCTTTATTTTCTTAAATTAGAAAAAATTAGACTGACTCTGATTGGTAAGGCTGTTTCTTTTGAGAAGTCCTGGAATCCCTTTCTGTCTTATGTCAATAGCACAAGCTGTGAGCTAAGTACTGCCTTGCTGAACTTGTGTTTCTTTTATTTTGTTTATTTATACATTTTTTGTTTGTCTGTTTGTTCTTTTGGTTTTGTTTTGTTTTATTCTTTAACTATTTTATTTATGTCTTTACTATTGATTTTTTTTTATATTATATATATATATACTTTTTTTTATTATTACCTGTTGATGTATTGGATACTTTTTTATTGATCATATGTATCTATTTATTTATTCATTTATTTATTTTTAGTATTACTATGATATTGTTATTATTGTTATTATTATGATTTATGTAATCTATTCTTTTATTAATGTATTTACTTTCTTATTTATTTATTCTTTGTTTTTATTTATTTTTCAACTATATGTGCTCATCTGTTGGGGCTAGGTGCCAGAGGGAGGGGGGTGGGGGGTTGGTATCTGTTCTGTGGTATGTTGAAATTACATCTGTAATTTATACCATATGGAACACTGTTGTTTCTTCATCATTTTAAAATTCAATAAACAGATTGTTAAAAAAAATAAAAGTGTAATGTTATCCTATTGCCTGACAAACATTGTTTTTAATCCCAATCACGAAGACTATAGTATTAATATTTATTTTTAGTATCAACACTTGGCCTGTTCTTGATTCACAGGAAAAAGCGAAACTTGAATTTAAATAAAAAAATTATATTAGCAGTCTGCCTATCCTTTGATCTAATTGGACAATACATGGATTTTTCTTAGTTTTTGGATCAAGTGTCAATCTTTATTGTTTTCAGTTTCAGTCATAACATGCTGCGAACAACCTCAAGCTAAATTTAAAAGCTGATAATAAGAGCAATTGAGAATTTGTGTTAATCATAATCCGATTAGTCGATTAATTGTTAGTTCAAATCAAATCAAAATCAAATCAAAGTTTATTGTCACATGCACCAATGACAGCATCATCGGAGAAGTGACATTCTTATGACATGGCAGGCAACATCTACGCAGTAGACAACTTCACAAAATCGAAAAAAAATAACATACTATGTAACATAACATATAACATAACATCGTAACATATAAAATATAACACAGACAAGTGAAGTTTACAGGGTGAAGGGGTGGGGAATATTAAATTAAGTAATATGAATATATGTATAACATATAACATAGTAAAATTAAAGTCAAAGTTAAATGAAGCATCAGTTTACAGTGTGATGGAGTGGGGATTATTAAATAAAACAATATGAATATATGTATAAAATATAACATAGGGAAATAAAAGTCAGTCAAAGTCAAAAGTGAAATGAAGCAGCATGAAGGAGTGGGTAATATTAAATTAAATAATATGAATATATGTATAACATAGTCAGATCAAAGTCAAAATGAAGCAGCAGTTTAAAGGGTGAAGAAGTGGGGAATATTAAATAAAATGAATATATGTGGAGTAAGTGTATTTGTATGAGTGGGGGAGCAGAATGTACATGGTGACTGTTCATGGGGTCAGTGTTGATTGTTCAGAAGCCTAATGGCCTGGGGGTAGAAGCTGTTTGTGAGTCTGGTAGTCCGTGCTCTGATGCTCCGGTAACGTCTGCCAGACGGCAGCAGTGTGAGAAGTCCACAGCCTGGGTGGCTGTGGTCCTTGATGAGATGGCAGCCGATGATGCGCTCCGCTGTCTTTACCACCCTCTGCAGGGCCTTGCAATCAGCAGCGGAGCAGCTACCAAACCAGGCAGTAGTGCAGCTTGAGAGGATGCTCTCAATGGTGCACCTGTAAAAGTTTGTTAAAGTTTTTGCAGCCATGCCAAACTTCTTGAGTCTCCTCAGGAAGTATAAAGCTTTTGTGCAGTTTTGACCACAGAGTCCGCTTGTTTGGACCAGGTCAGGTCATCCGTGATGAACACACCGAGGAACTTGAATTCGGAGACTCTCTCCATTACAGCTTCATCGATGTGTAACAGACCGTGACACGCAGCTTCTTGAAGTCCACGATCATCTCCTTGGTCTTGCAGACGTTGAGATACAGGTTGTTCTCTTGGCACCATGTTTCCAAACCTCTAACCTCATCTCAAATTATCTAATGATATAGCTGCGCTAGACGACATTGCCCTTGCTTCCAACGAAACAGTCAGGAACTTGGGAGTGATCTTCGATCCTGATTTATCTTTTAATAGTCACTTAAAACAAATTTCTCGGACTGCCTTTTTCCACTTGCGTAATATTTCAAAAATCAGGCATGTCCTTTCGCAAAAAGATGCAGAAAAACTAGTCCACGCCTTCGTTACATCGAGACTGGACTATTGTAACTCATTATTATCAGGCTCCAGCAGTAAGTCGTTAAAGACTCTACAGCTTGTCCAAAATGCCGCAGCACGTGTCCTGACAAGAACAAAGAAAAGAGAGCACATTTCTCCAGTATTAGCTTCGCTACACTGGCTTCCAGTTAAATCTAGAATAGAATTTAAAATTCTCCTCCTCACCTTCAAGGCCCTTAATAATATAGCGCCTTTTTACCTTAAAGAGCTGTTAGTACCTTATAAACCCTCTAGAGCACTCCGCTCCCAGAATTCAGGCTTACTTGTCGTCCCTAAAGTCTCTAAAAGTAGAGTAGGAGCCAGAGCTTTTAGCCATCAAGCCCCTCACTTGTGGAATAATCTACCAATTTCAGTTCGGGAGGCAGACACCATCTGTTTGTTTAAGAGTAGGCTCAAAACCTTTCTTTTTGATAAAGCTTATAGTTAGAGTTAATTAGTGAGGCAGAACGTAACTTGCTCTATTTAATGACATATGACACACAGAGCTTCTTTTTCCAGCTTCTCCTTCCTCTTCTCCATCCCTAACCCCTTCCCCGGGGTCCCTTTGCTTTAACACCCGCAGATCCAGGGCCTCTGTGGCCGCACCATGGATTGCTGTTTGTGGATCGCGCATCGGGGGTCGCAGTGGTGGACCCAGTGTGGCGGATTCTGTGTCGTGTGGGCTGATCGTGGTGCTGGTGGCGGACCCTGTGTCGCCTTGGCACTGGGTAAAGGAGGTGGACCAGGGCCGCGGCGATGGCTCGTGGTGGGTCCTGGTGGGCGGTGATGGACGGTGACTGAGGACTGGAGTGGCCTCTGGTCTGGATGGTGGATCGTGGTCCTGCTGGTTGCTGACCATGGACTGTGATTGCAGCGGGACTGCATCAATGCCGCTAAAGACTTCAATGATGAATGTTTTTACACGTGGCATCTATTGCACTTCTGTCCGTCCTGGGAGAGGGATCCCTCACATGTGGCTCTCTCTGAGGTTTCTACTTATTTTTACCTGTTAAAATGGTTTTTAGTAGTTTTTCCTCACTCTTGCTGAGGGTTAAGGACAGAGGATGCCACACCCTGTTAAAGCCCTATGAGATGAATGTAATTTGTGAATATGGGCTATACAAATAAAATTTGATTGAATTTGATTGATCTCTGTAGGCGGTCTCGTCGTTGTTGGAGATGAGACCCAGGATGGTGGTGGCGTCTGCAAACTTCAGGATTGTGTTGGAACTGTGTGTTGCCACACATCCCTGAGAGGTTGAATATGGAGGTGAAGACCTCCGCTAGCTGGTCGGCGCCCCCCCTAAGGACTCTTTTACCATCTCTGATGGCCCTCCGCAGGTCACATCTGGACTTCCTCAAAGCCTCCGGGTCACCAGATTCATAGGCAGAGGACCGTGCTCTGAGCTTAGCACGGACATTACCATTTACCCAGTGTAAATGGTGGAATGTAAACAGCTGTGATGATGACGGAGCTGAATTCACGGGGAAGGTAAAAAGGGCGCACTTTAATCGCTAGCAGCTCCAGGTCTGGTGAAACGCGTGTAGAAAGCACAACAACATCCGAGCCCCAGTGAGAGTTAATCATAAAGCTCACCCCTCCACCTTTGCTCTTACCTGACTCGGAGGTCCTGTCCTGCCGGTAGATGTAAAAACCTGCCGGAGTAACGGCGGAGTCAGGCACCATGGGATCCAGCCATGTCTCTGTGAACGCCAGCACACAGCAGTTTGCGATGTACCGCTGGAAGTTAATCCGTGCGTGCAGCTCGTCCATTTTATTGTCCAGGGATTGAACATTCACGAGTAGAATGCTCGGGGATTGCAGCACCACGTCCGAGATCTGCACAGGATACCGGTGCGCTTCCCTCGCTTCTTTCTTCTCCGTCGGCTTATTGGTAAACAGACCAGCGGCAGGACAGAGGAGCCGCAGCAAGCACTCCAGTAAATTGAGAAAAACTCTGTATTTAGCGACGAACATATTCCCAAAAGTGCCAGTCGATCATACTGTATGAGCGACAGTGTGTACAAAAAAAAGAAGAAAACACGTAATAAACATAAAAATGCGTAGTGCTTGCGGAGCCATTGTCAGTGCGACCTTTCTCTACGGTGCACCAGACAGTTAGTTGCAGCCCTACTATCAGACTGCTTAAAGATCTAGGAATCCATGGACAAGCTATGCACCCGTCCACACAAGGAACATCACCCACTGCAGACATACACCCAGCTCTTTTTTTGGAACATAGCACAATGTAGTGAATATCCCTTTAGATTGCACTAGTTAAGTTGGCAACCACCAGTAGATCTTAGTAGATGTAAGCGACCACCAGCCGGTGTAAGGTTGTGTTCCATAAGGTCATAAGGTTTTTTAGCCCCGCTCCTCACAGGCAGCTCCACCACAGGCTGATGAGACCTGGGTATATGCCCTCTAACATGTGATCTGTGGTGGGTCCTTAGAAGAGGGTGACCAGACCAAAAACAAAACAAAACAACAGACTTCAGTGACCAATCACCATATGTCTCCACTCAGTATGTCACTTGGAGTTGTTATGATGTGGTTGCTACAAAACATCTTGTCCTCATGAATTATTTGACAGATAAATCAAACAAAATCCAAGATTCACAGCACATGCAGAGAAGAAACATATATTGCATACGCTCTTCTCTTTACTTTTAAAGAAAAAAGGATTGCGTGTATATATATATATTATATTTCATAAATCTATATGTTCAGAAAACGTCTGCTACCGCCATTAGTGACACACAACTGTTCAACCTACTGTAGAAATAAAACCAACCCGACTTTTTCCTCAATGTCCAGATATACATAGAGCTGCACAGCAACATTCATCTGGGAGTTTAGAGAAGTAGTGAATACTTAAATCCTGCTTCATAGTACAGGCCCCTGATTGACGAATACCTTCAAACTATATTGCATCTCTCAGGCAGTTTATATTGCAGAAAAACTGATTTGCATAAAACTTGCACAAAATTGGTGATTCCTCTCTTTGCATATCAAAGCTTTAGTAGTCTGACGTAGAAATATCAAGCAAATTCAGTCTTTGTGTCACTATTGCTCCACTGCAACTCAGCTATGAAACTCAATCTGTAGAGTTAGAGAAAAGGAAAGGTTGTACTAAATTAACATATCCTTTAACATAGAGTAAGTGAATGCCTAATGAATCCTAAATGAGAGCACTAGTACTAAAGAATTTAGTTGACTACCTGAGTAAACAATTGGATATTAAATTACAGTTTAGACACAACTTTTGCATTTGAGGAAAATCTATACTTGAATTGATCATGAACAGTATTAATATCTGAAGCCCTACATCTACATAATGTGTGTAAACAACTTACTAGACTATAAAATGAGCAATATGTAGCATCTTCGGTTGAAGTTTATATTACGACAAAAAAAATACCCCTCACATTACCGTATCCCTTCCCAAGCGCGTAGGATAATTATGGGGGCCTGTGGCTCAGGGGTTACAGTGGTCATCCTCTAACCAAAAGGTCAGTAGTTTGATACCAGTCTTCCCCATTCCGAAGGCTGTAGTGTCCTTGGGCAAGATACTGAACCCCAAATTGCCCCTTCTCATAGAGCCTCGGTTCCCAAACTGGGGTACATGTACCCCCAGGGGTACGCAGAGTGGTTCAGGGGGGTACGCTGGGATAACATTTTATTTGCGTTTTCAAAGTGAAAATGCCCATTACATTTTCAAACTGAGCTATAAATAATCATGCAATATTAAATAGTCTGAATATCCAAGTCGCATTGCCAAACATACTCATGTATACCCATATTCAGCTAAATAATTACGCTGCCATGTCATCGACGTAATTCTGTTGCGTTCACTGCCAACACTGCAAAGCTATACGTCTCCATGAGCGCACGGGGAAGTCCACTGCTATACTTCATGTATGAGGTCTATATACCCGAGTTGCCTGGAACGCAGCACAGTGAGGATGTTAGCAACTCGAGGAAGCAGCCCGGAGCTATATTCAAGCCCGCTGAGAGAGCCGCTAGCCGCTGAGAGCGAGCTTGATTTGACGGTTCTCGACCTCTCAGTCCGGTTGTTGTCACGTCCTCACTCCCGGAACCCCTCATCCAGACCCGGCTCTGTCCGGGTTCCCTTCCACGTGGACTGAGGGTCCTTGTGCGGAAATGAAGCCGAGCTCATACGCTAGCTCCGGAGATAGCGTAGGCTAGCTCCAAAGCTAGCCCTTTCGGACCCGGACAGAGCCGGCTCTTGGTTTTTCAAGTGTAACCATTGAAAGGATCCTGTTTAACTGAGTTGTTCATCTTGTAATAAAGATCTCAATGAGGAAACACGCTGTGTTTTTTCTGTTTTCACTGCATTTAATATATAAATAATGAATTTTAATATAAAAATATTACGATTAATAAAACATATTTGTGAGAGTGGGTTCTCAGCTCTGACGAGCATGAAAACTATATACAGGCATAGACAGTGTGTAGAAGACGATTTAAGATTAAGACTTTCTCCAATTCAGCCACACATTGCAGAATTATGTGCATCCTCTCAAGCACACCCGTCTCATTAACCTGTGCCTTGGTGATTATTTCTGGCTGAACTCTGCTCCGGCCACGCCCCCCCTTTTCAAATTCAATGCACGAACTTCTGCACACTGTATTGCTTATTTATGTCCTTAGTTAAACTTTGTTAGTTTGTGTTCTTCCGGCATTTGATCAATCAATCAATCAAATTTTATTTGTATAGCCCATATTCACAAATTACATTCATCTCATAGGGCTTTAACAGGGTGTGGCATCCTCTGTCCTTAACCCTCAGCAAGAGTGAGGAAAAACTACTAAAAACCTTGGGAACCACAGTCATAGAGAAAAGTGCTGTCCATAGATGCACTGTGTAAATGAATGGATGAATGTAGAACTTTACTGTAATGCGCTTTGAGTGGTTATCAAGACGTGGCCTTCCCACATCATATAGTTGATGACCTCATCGAGCAGTCTCCCCCCAAGTGATGTGTTGTCTCAAGTGAGTGGTGTCTTTAGATTTAGTTACTTGATCTGTTAGTCTGTTAACTGTAGTTGATAGCTTACATGTAGAAATGTTGTTACTGTATTGTGGTAGCACTGTATTATCAACATTAGGTAGCTATTTAAACGTAATACAAGCTAAAGTGAGCAAAAAAGCTATTTCATTGGACTCACTTAGTCAGTGAGAAGGCGTTAGCAGGATACAAATGTTTTCTCTGTTTGCAAACTGAAGTAGCTGAGAGCTAAACAGAGGTGAAGGAAGAGGATGAGGGTGAGGAAGAGGAAAAATAGACAGCAGATGCACGGAGGAAGCAGATGCACGGAGGATGAGAGTCTGAAAGGTTTTTACTCATAATAACCATTTGTATCATATTCCTACATGGTCTGCATGATATCACCATGACCAATACAACGGACAGTGGTGTTTATAGCACAGCTCTGTTTAAATCTTACTGGGTAATGTTACTGTAACAGTAGCTGTGTAGTGAGTGATCCCTCATGACTTGACAAGAATGACAACCTCCCAGATTATCTATCCTCCTGTCTTCTTCTATCTTTTTTTAGGGGTGCAGTGGGGAGTTCATGCAGCTGCATCAATGTACAAAAGGCCATGTCTAGGCATGTCTGTCATAGAAACATGGCCATTCAGCAAGGTGATTTCTGTGGAAGCAAGTCTAACTCCCTATGTAAATATATAAGGTTCCTTCACCACAGCTTTTATTTTGTCCGCAAGCCCCGACATTTAAATTGGACTCGAAACAAAGTCATTTAAACCGTTATTTCAGCCAAAAAGTCAGAAACTGGAAGTACTGCTTGCGGATGTTGGGTAACTAACACGCAACCTGCGCATGCCCCTGGGCCCTCACGGAGAGAGCCTGTGTGTACTGTGTGCGGGGTTTCCAGTATGTGCATGTAAATGGGAAACCAACTCCGAGGAGAATATCAGAAGACATTTTAAGCTAAAAAAACCCCAGTGTAAATGACGCAGTTTCAAGTCGTATATGAATGTCAGGGCTGGTGGACACTTGGATGACACGACAGGAGGAGTATGGAGGCATGTTGTGTTATTTGATGACGTCCGAAGAAGCGGGCCCATTTAATTCAATTTTATTGGATTTGGTTATCTCCTGAGACTCCAAACGTGTGTTGTGGACTCAAACACTTCACCCAGTCTTCGATCTGAATAGTGGTGAGTAGATAATGAGTGAATTTTCATTTTTCTATGAACTGTCCCTTTAAGGTGCTACGGAATATATTATGTCAATGAGTGTCCTCACTAAGACAGAAGTACAAACGTGTGGACTGACAGTCTGCAGCTGTGTCACCATACATCTCATCTAACACACACACACACACACACACATACACACACACACACACACACACACACACACACACACACACACACACACACACACACACACACACACACACACACACACACACATGACAAAAGTTCAAGGCTAGGTTCCTTATTAACCACAACTACCTATACCCCTCCTTTACCTCCTTTACACACCCCCCATATACCCAACAGTTGTAACTATGGTAAAACACATCCCTGACAGCCACCACCCCACTCCAAGAGATTGTGTGTGTGTGTGTGTGTGTGTCTCTCTGTTTAGACAAAACTGACAAATGTGTGGAATAACTAGGTAATTAAAGAAAGGAAAATGTCATCATGAGGGGGCAAAAATTGGGAAAATTGAAACTCCAGGAAAACAACGGGGAAATCAAATGTATGGGATGCATATTTAATCATTTATATAATATATCAGTTATGTTTTTTCATATGGATTTTCACTGCGTTTTCTGGCCCGATTCGTCACGGTGAGCAGAACAAATAGAACAGACCCCGAAACCATCCAGATCGCGTGCCGGCCGCAGATTGCGAGCCGGCCGCTGCGCTTCCCCCGCTACACTGCCAGTGTGAACAGCCCAATTGATTAACCTGGGCAAGGAAAGGAGGCGGAACAACTTTTCGTGGTGCTTTGCGACCTTCTGCCTCCGGTGTGAACCCGGCGTTAGAGGATGATGGTGTGACGTTACTTAATTGGTTAAAATTGCATTTATCAATCGGCCTCCTGCACCACCCTCTGTGCATTTGGCACCTTGTGCAACTGCCTATGTCGCCTAAGCCTGGAGCCGCCCCTGCCGGGGCCGTCGGAAATGCTAACGTCCGCTAGTTTAGCCACTCCCTGTGCACTTTTATGAAATTTATGAATTTAACATTTTAAAGTGATTTAGAGCAGATTCCTAAATATTGAGATTTATATCCTGTATCGCGATATAGCCAAAAGATATCGCGATATAGCCAAAATATATTGTGATATTTGTTTAAGGCCATATTGCAAAGTCCTACTGTAAAGGATGTTTAATTCAGGCCCATCTCTGAAAGAAAAACACATTAAACCAAGCATCCACATCGAGTTTATTAAAAAGACAATATTCTTTTGAGACACTTATTAACCGCCAGAGTCAATAAGAGTCTAAAATTTTGCTGACCAAGGACTGGGCCTGACGAAACACATAGGCATGCTCACTTTTGGAACTGGCAGTTGGGGGTGTCCTGACAGTGGGTCCCCTCAGTGACTCAGTGACAGACCATTTAATGAAAGTCATTCACTTATATTTAGTGTCTCTCTCTATCTCCCCACTATCGTTTTTGTCAAAAGTCAAAATATACTGTATACTTGGACAAAGTTAAGCCCCTCCTTTGAATGGGGTCACTTCCTCGTCCAATGCAGAGAGGAGAGCCAAAAAAGGCACAATAAAATAAGTAGCTTAAAACAAATCATCCTGACACTACAACTACTACTACTACTGCTTCAGCTGCTCCAGTCTATCAGAGCAGCAGCAGTCCTAAAGATCTTTCTATCCACTGGCAGTCAAAATGATTTCATGTGACCTTTACTGTGTGTGCTTAAGTCTTTGTATACAGACAGAAGTATTAGTGTGAAAAAAGCATGAAGTAGCATGATTGTTGGTTCCAACTTTGTGGACTTTAGAGTTTGTGTTTTTTTGACTGATTAAGTTGGTTGATGTTTGAATCTCAAATATTTGTCATGGGTGTTTAGCCTAGTTTCTAACCATTCTAACGAGGTAGCATATGCATATTGAAAAAAAAATAATCCTATATGTTATCTTATAGGTATTTGTTAATGTCCATTTGTCGCCGGTGGGTTTAATTAATATGGCAAATATCACTTTTTATTAAATTACTCGATTAATAGAAGAATAATTGATAGAACACTCGAATTATTTAAATAATCAATGGCTGCAGACCTTAATGAAACCATATTGCCTTGCACAGCATCGTATTATTATTGGCATCATAGTTGAATCAAACCGTGGCACATTACGATAAATGGTAAATGGTTTTGTATTTATATAGCGCTTTTCTAGTCTTGATCACCACTCAAAGCGCTATATTCACCCATTCACACACACATTCATACAGTGCATCTATTCTATTAGCAGCACTTTTGTTGTTCTATTAGGGCCAAATCAGGGTTCAGCATTTTGCCCAAGAACACTTCGGCATGCAGATGGGGAAGACTGGGGATCGAACTGCCGACCTTCATGTTGGAGTACGACCGCTCTACCCCTCAGCCACTGCCGCCCCTTATCAGTTGTTTGTATTATATGTATTGTATTGTTGCATTGTATCAAGCTTTGTATAGCATTGACCTTGTTGATGGAGATGCACATCCCTTATACACACTGCAAGAGATTATCTCTCCTCCTGTCCTTCTATCCCCTCTACCTCTCGCTCTTTCTGTCTGCCTCGCTCTTTCCATTGTCCTTCCCTCACTCCTTTAATGGGATCCTGTATATGTGTATGTTTGTGCGTGTGTGGAGGTTGCGCTGGGTAGAGGTCAATAGCTCCCATCTGTCAGAGAGGAAGATGTGTGGTCTATGACAAACTACCAGTCCTACCTTCACTCACAGCTCTAGAGAGCATAGTTATAACCAAATGCTGGAGGTGAAGCAACATAAAAAAAGAGAATATAATGTCACTGCATTCTGCATTCAATACTTAGTTGAACTTGCCAGCGGAATGCTTAGAATTTGAAATTTTTGGTTTACATCAGCGGTAACTTCACACAACTGATAAAAAAAAAGCAGGAGTCACAAACTACAATCCTAATGATTAACATATCAACTTTTCAGATGGAGTCGACAAAACAAAACCTTTTGGCAATGCTTGCCAAAGGGTTTGGTTTCTAATTGCTTTGGTGACCTCTGACCTTTTGTCTAGGGCCATCTTCAGGCCAACACTTCACGCTAAATATCAAAATACAATCAATAAATACAATTAACTAAGCTAATTATGCCCACCAGATGAATCCTCCCTAAACATTGTAAGAATACGACTTTCAAAATCATCAGCTAGTCTGCAGGTCATAGGGGTTGTTATCAAAATGGCTGCATTAAACCAACAATTCTGCATCACCATACATGTCGCTGTCCTACAGCCACTTTCACACAGGGGCTGTAATTGTCTGTAAGAGCAGTGATTAACTGTTACTCTGAGTCTACGCTAAGTGAAGAATTGGATAGAGCAGTTATGGCACTTGCATGCTGTTTACTGTGTGTGTGTGTGTGTGTGTGTGTGTGTGTGTGTGTGTGTGTGTGTGTGTGTGTGTGTGTGTGTGTGTGTGTGTGTGTGTGTGTGTGTGTGTGTGTGTGTGTGTGTGCGTGCGTCCTCCCACTGAAGTAGATAAGACATTTATAGGACACAGGGGTCCCGAGACATATCTACCATCACTGCAGACTGCAGCAGATTACAGCAAGCCAGCAAACCAAGACTAGTTAAGTTGATGGAGAGACAAAGTGAGTTTAAAGAGAGGTGAGAGAGGGGTGATTGAGAGGGAAAGAAAAGGAGGCAGGTTGATGACATAAAAGATGGACAGGAACTGACACAATCAAATTCTGACCTTTCACGGTGAAACTTTTTTATGATACTTTAGTCCAAAATGGATAAAATAAAAATTTGGTAGAGAGGGACATTACTGAAAGCCACCATAGGTCCTCCTTACACTCAAGAAAAGGATATTGGCTGGATGTCCTATTTACTTGATTAAAAGTATATTTTCTATGGAATAATTTCATGTTTGCAAGATGAACGTGAGAACATTGCGTTGGATTTGATAAATTTCCAACAACTTCACTTTAATACGATTCAATTACGTTGATATTAACTGATATGTTCGAGTTTCTGCGCAAGAAGCAGGGCAATTGGGCGAGAACACACCTTGTTGAGACATCACAAGAAAAACAAATTACGGAAGTCAGGTACGTTACAGGATGGGTACATCAGGCACATGGAGAAGGTAAGGGAAAATCAATTTCCCTCCAATCATATTCGAGCGAAATATTGTTCAGATATCTCATCAGCGGTTAGTCTATTAATTTACCACGGTATTAGATCACAGCAGTTTATTTGTAACTCGGTGCTAGCGGGTGTTTATCAAACTTAGAACGTCGTCCGACACACATGGCGAGTTAACACAGTGTTTTGTGTTAGACCTGTGAATCTTGCATCAGGTGTGTGAAAACAACTCTGGTGGTTGGTCAAGATGATTTTTCCTAATGTGTTTTTAATTTTTTTCTCTTATTCTCCACAATCTGACAGCATTGATGTCAAAAGAGAATGCATACTGAAAAGTCTTTGCGTCTACATGAATGAAGATCCAGAGAAGCTGATGAAAGAATACCTGGTATGTTGATTTAACTTAATCTTCACTGGGGATGATCATGGTTAATTTTCCTTTGAAGTCACATTTCTCTTAAAACTTTCAAAATATCAGCTCCAAAAACATTTGGAATGTATTTACTTTGATTATTTGAAGATAGTTGGGGATAATTGTTTTACATTAATAGTGTAAAAATGACACGTGCTTATAAGATATGGAATATAATGCACATAAATCAAAAATTATTTCTCTTATTAATATATATTTTTTCTTAATTACAAAGTGATAATGAAAGTAGTCTGGCGGTTATGGCAGTGACTATTGGAGTCTTTGTCATTCGACACCACGGTGCAGGGACCAGTAAGAACCAAGAGAGGATGTCGGAATTCTTCTGGAGGGTGTAAAGGTGTTGCATGAGTTGAGATATGTGCCTTTTGCACTGGCAGTGTTGCTTGCGCTCATGTATGCTCTAAACCTGAGCTACCCCAGAGAGCTAAACTAAACCTTTGAAGCTCTGCAGAAGATCATTATAAAACCAGATGGAAATAAACTTTCCACAAAAGTGCAAGCTCTCATAACATTGCTTTCCCATTAATAACGACACAAGTACATGACTGAGCTCATCCTCACCTTACAAAAAAAACTTGTGACTGAAATCTGTAAAAAATCAAAACATAATTGAAGTTAAAATACTCAGACTGTAAGAACGTTTTCAATGATTCTCTAAAGCAAAAAAAAATTCTTCGACTGTTCTAGATTGACCACTGTTGGCTTTTATGTCAAAATGTCCCTAACTGTGAAATGTTTTTTTTTCTACCAAAAAAGTGCTGCCATTTTTTTGGCACTTTAAAAATAATTGAAGCAGTGTTTTGATTATTATGTTCAAGTCTTGACACTGAGCAGGCTCTTGAATTCATTGAACCTCCGTTTTTGATGTGATTGTTCACTGTTAACATTCTAAATATGTTGAACTGATGTTGAAGTGGAAAGTGAAATGTTTAAAGGGGAATGTGAGTCTAATGCTGGCCTAAATGTATGCCCTGCCCCTCCCAACAATCGACAGAAAAATCTGGTCTGCGACATTGTCAGTCTTGATTGAGTGTGGTACAGATGAATCGTAAGCCTTGATCGGCTCATATAGGGTCTAGGGGTTCCCCGATCATTTAAAAACAATTTAGAAATGTGTTGAATCTGACCTCTCCAAAACTTTCCATCTGACCATTCCCTCGGCCACGATATTCTAATGGAATCCTGTAATATGTGATGGCTACTAGACAGTGCCCCATTTCTTAACAGCACTTTACTGTTCAATAAATCACTCTACTTTTGTAAATTTGCTTATTTTTTTGTAAATACTTAGATCTATTCTGTTTGGACTTGGTGGGTGTTTGTGCATGCGTGCGTGCAAGTGTGTGCGAATATTAAGATCCGTTATGTTTGGTCTTGCGATGTGCTGTTTTTTCAATTTCTCAAAAATGGGAGAGTATATTTTGTATATTTACATACAAGCACCTGAAAGTGTTAACATTGTTTTTCTTTGTGCTCTTTGAATATTAAGGGAAGCAATGTGTTGATATTAATAGAAAGGATTTTTTTATGTTGTTTTCAACAACCTGAAAGTGTTGAATTTTGCACTAAGCAATTCTGTTGGGCCAACTTAATATGTTTGGGATATATTTACTCCATTTAATAGTTTAAATTTTATTAATTTGAAATCAGTTGGATCAACTCTATCGAATTAAGTTAGACCTACTTCAACTAACTAAATTGGATCAACTGTAAGAAATGACACTAACCCAACCTAAGAACATTATGATAGACCAACAGAATTGCTTAATACTGAAAGAAACCCATTTAATAATGTGGAAATACTTTCCATGTTTTTTTTAAATAAAGTCAAGGAATAATTTTTTGTGAGTGTATATCCTGTGAAGGTGAGGGGGGGAAGCCAGGGTAATTCACCAAGATATAGTTGGCTTAGCAAAAAAAATGTAGGGTTAGTTTTTTTGGTCTATAAGTTTTCATAATACAGTGAACTAGGAGTATGGTAGTACTTCAAAAGTGTTATAATGTGTTTGTGTGGGTGTTTGCGTGTACCAGTGTGTGTATGTGTTTGCGTGCACCAGTGCATGTGGGTGTGTGCGTGCACATGAAAGCGTGTTACTAAAGCTGCTTTCAGGCATGGACTGAAATCTGGAAATTTGCAGCGGTTTCTCCAGAGGAGGTGTATGTGTAAAATGAAATGTCAGTGAGAGCCTCTTGACTTTCTCCGCCTGCATCCCTATTTTTAAGTCCACTGGATTCACTGCTCGCGAGTGGCGGATTGATGACACTTCTAACATGTGATAGATGCAACAATTAAAAAAATCTATAAATATAAAAAAGTGTTTGTTAAGAGAGTTTCGATGTTGATGTCATTGTTTATGATTTTGCTGTAGCGGAATTAATACATTTAATATTATATTATAAAATTACTTGGTGTTGTTTCCTTGGCCAGCTTTAGTTTCAGACTATAATGCCAACTGACTCACCAACGCACCAACATCCTTACCTGTCTGTCTCCTCTCTGTTGCCCTGTTTTTCAGACAGCTCCTGATCCAGGGAAGAGGAAGTGCTTCCCTCTCGGCTGACGCCACTGTTCCGTCCCGGGCTGTTGTCTGCTGACGCTCGTCCTCCTCCTCCTCCTGCAGGACGGGGGTTGGTAGCATCAGTGTGCTGCTTCAGGGTTTGCAGCTTTGCCAGGGGGATGATGTCACATGCCTGTGGCCGATGCCAAACTGTGCGTTGGGTGGAGGCGTTGTAATAGTAGAAGCGCGAGGTATTGGGGTCAAATAGCTCCCACCACTGATTCTCACCAGTCCGCTTGATGCATACCCCCTGTGGAGGGTCCCAAACACACTCACCCGTCAGCAGGTTGGCATACATGCGCTCCCTCGTGCGCGGCTCAATGATCTCCACCCACTCCAACCTGCAGGAGAAGAATGAGAGAGTGAGATAAACTGAATGCGACTTCTGACTCCTGGCTGTTCACCTCTGCCTGCCTCTTCTCTGGTTTTGCTCATAAGTAGGGATGGGTATCTTTTTTTTTCATTTCCGATACCGGTGCTTAACCGATACTTTTGAAACGATACCGGTGCCTAAACGGTACCTATATTCATCTTATTTTAATGTAATATTACCCACTGTAAACTGCTGCTTCATTTGACTTTGACTTGACTATGTTATATGCATTATATGTAGAGATATATTCATATATTCATATTCATAAGATTTAATTTAATATTCCCCACTCCTTCACCCTGTAAACTACTGCTGCACTTGACCACGTTATGTTACGATGTGAAGTTATATGTTATGTTAGATAGCATGTTATTTTTATTTTTTTTTCACTTACTTCGCATAAACTTATCTCACTTAATATTCCCCACTTCTTCACCCTGTAAACTGCTGCTTCATTTAACCTTTACTTTAATTTGACTATGTTATATGTTATACATATATTCATATTACTTAATTTAATATTCACTTGACTGTGTTATATGTTATATGTTATTTGTTACGATGTTATGTTATATGTTGTAAAGTCGTCTACTGCGTAGAAGTTGCCTGCCATGTCTTAAGAATTTCACTGCTCCGATGACGCTGTCATTGGTGCATGTGACAATAAACTTTGATTTGATTTGATTTGATTTGAACCATAAAATGTGTATACACCCCAATCAGGCTATGCTTACTCTTGTAATATTGACTTTTCATAATGATGTAATTTAAACCAAAGTAACAGACACAATCTTAAGAGCCAACTTCACAATATCTCAAAATCAAAGCTCTATAATTCAGCTTCATGTAAAGGATTGCAGCAACAAAAAAAACGCTGTGCCTTTACTTTGAAGGCAAATTGCCCTAAGAAATCTGTATCTGTTTGTATGTAGTTTGAAGCATTCATCTTATCGGCTTCACAAGTCCCTAGACCCAAGAAAATACAGTGTTGAATTTGGTGGCATTTCACAAAAATATTGCGTTTACAGTCCTAGCGCTACCGGACTTTGAATAAACAGGTGAACGGCTCTTTTGTGGCTCTTTGTGCAGCAGCAAGAAAGAAAACTGCAACCAGCGTTACCACAGGCCAAGCAAACAGCTCATTAGATACAGACAGGTTTAGAACAGGCACTGCACTAGTGAGATTAACTGAAAAGCTGGAACATCCTTTTAAAATTCTTCTCCTTACTACATTCAGGAGTATTTAAAAACCCTAACACTGCAATGGGAAACAAACAGCGTTGTAGAGTCATATTTAACTGTTTGTTAAGGCCTCGAAAAACATAAGAGTATTTGTTTACATTAGACAAAAAACAAAGCCTTTAAAGTGTTTCCATCCATCAAAGCCACAATACAATTAAGGCAACAATGTTATTAAGGCAGAGCTCCTACAAATACCATAATGTGATTATCCTTTTAATCCAACTATGTGGATATATGTGGTGTACTCTGTTTCAATTAGGCTCCTGATAGTTTTTCTGTTTACCAGTAAAGCAGCTGCATGTGAGCGACTTGCTGCATGCTTTGTGTAGCTGATTTTTTTTTAACCTTTATTCATTTTATTCTTCTCTTTACTTGCATTTATTTTTTTCATGCAGGAACTCTCTTTTCACACTTCTTTTACTTTTCCACAGGGAAACACCAAATGTGTGACAGCCACAGAGAGGTTAGAGAAGTGTTGAGAGACTGACTATCACATTGTATAAAGTAACTTGAGCCTTATGGTTTAATTCATATTTTATTTGAATAAATCATAATATAGATTATTTCTATATTATGATTTATTCATAATATAGAAATAAATCATAATATAGAAATAATCTATATTATGCATCACTGACATGGCAAAGGACACATAGAACTTGTCAATAAAACCAGAACAAAGTAATCAATTAACTAAACTTCGAGCATGTCTCAAGGACATAAAAACCTGGATGACCCGCAATTTTCTCTTATTAAACTCAGACAAAACAGAGGTTATAATACTTGGCCCCAAACACCTTAGAGATAAATTATCTAATGATATAGCTGCGCTAGACGACATTGCCCTTGCTTCCAACGAAACAGTCAGGAACTTGGGAGTGATCTTCGATCCTGATTTATCATTTAATAGTCATTTAATACAAATTTCTCGGACTGCCTTTTTCCACTTGCGTAATATCTCAAAAATCAGACATGTCCTTTCGCAAAAAGATGCAGAAAAACTAGTCCACGCCTTCGTTACATCGAGACTGGACTATTGTAACTCATTATTATCAGGCTCCAGCAGTAAGTCGTTAAAGACTCTACAGCTTGTCCAAAATGCCGCAGCACGTGTCCTGACAAGAACAAAGAAAAGAGAGCACATTTCTCCAGTATTAGCTTCGCTACACTGGCTTCCAGTTAAATCTAGAGTAGAATTTAAAATTCTCCTCCTCACCTTCAAGGCCCTTAATAATATAGCGCCTTTTTACCTTAAAGAGCTGTTAATACCTTATAAACCAGCTAGAGCACTCCGCTCCCAGAATTCAGGCTTACTTGTCGTCCCTAAAGTCTCTAAAAGTAGAGTAGGAGCCAGAGCTTTTAGCCATCAAGCCCCTCACTTGTGGAATAATCTACCAATTTCAGTTCGGGAGGCAGACACCATCAGTTTGTTTAAGAGTAGGCTCAAAACCTTTCTTTTTGATAAAGCTTATAGTTAGAGTTAATTAGTGAGGCAGAACGTAACTTGCTCTATTTAATGACATATGACACACGGAGCTTCTTTTTCCAGCTTCTCCTTCCTCTTCTCCATCCCTAACTTCCCCGGGGTCCCTTTGCTTTAACACCCGCAGATCCAGGGCCTCTGTGGCCGCACCATGGATTGCTGTTTGTGGATCGCGCATCGGGGGTCGCAGTGGTGGACCCAGTGTGGCGGATTCTGTGTCGTGTCGGCTGATCGTGGTGCTGGTGGCGGACCCTGTGTCGCGTTGGCACTGGGTAAAGGAGGTGGACCAGGGCCACGGCGATGGCTCGTGGTGGGTCCTGGTGGGTGGCGGTGGACGGTGACTGAGGACTGGAGTGGCCTCTGATCTGGATGGTGGATCGTGGTCCTGCTGGTTGCTGACCATGGACTGTAATTGCAGCGGGACTGCATCAATGCCGCTAAAGACTTTAATGATGAATGTTTTCTACACGTGGCATCTATTGCACTTCTGTCCGTCCTGGGAGAGGGATCCCTCACATGTGGCTCTCTCTGAGGTTTCTACTTATTTTTACCCTGTTAAAAGGGTTTTTAGTAGTTTTTCCTCACTCTTGCTGAGGGTTAAGGACAGAGGATGCCACACCCTGTTAAAGCCCTATGAGATGAATGTAATTTGTGAATATGGGCTATACAAATAAAATTTGATTGAAATTTGATTGATTGATAAAGTGCCAGCTGGTGGATAAAGTTAAGAAAGGGAAATATGCTTTATAGTTAGATGAATCCAACTCTGCCCAGCTGCTTGTTTTCATCAGATACAGTTTTGACGGTAAACGTAATGTCTGTAATGACTGTTTTGCTCCGCGCTCCAGAGTGGATGGCCACAGGTGAGGACATTTATACAAAACTAAAAGATGAGGGACTATCTTCGGAAAACTGTATTGGTGTGTGTAGGGACAGGGCTGGAGCGATGCTCTGTCTTGCAAGACAGAGAATATCTAAATATGCTTTTGACATTGCGATAAAAATGGTCAACTACATAAAAACTCGTCCACTCAAT
The DNA here is from genome assembly GCA_038501795.1 of Pseudopleuronectes americanus. Lineage (NCBI taxonomy): Eukaryota > Metazoa > Chordata > Actinopteri > Pleuronectiformes > Pleuronectidae > Pseudopleuronectes > Pseudopleuronectes americanus. Next base: position 814,348 of record CM076724.1, read on the forward strand.
CAGAGTTGCTCTTGTGGGGAAATGTGCTGAGCCACCTGTATGAACTGCGGGACGAGGTTAGGGCTGCACAATTAATTGAATTTTAATCGCGAGCACGATTTTGGCTGCCACAATTAAATGAGCATGATCGTCAGCGATATTGACGTTTAAAATGCGTGCTCTGCTTCATATCAAATCAAGCGCTTCCTCAACTAACAGTCAGCCAACCACCAGGGGGAGACCGAGAGGGGCGGTGTCATGCGCGCACCCTGCAGCGGCAGCCTCAAAAAAAGTTCCGTCTGCAGTCGACTCCGGCATTAGTAAGAGAGGAGAGAGAAAAGAGAGCAGATGGTCGCGGGTCACGTGTGAAAGGTAATGTCAGGAGCAGAAGACGAGGAGCTAGTCCCTCGAAGAGGATCATCATCCGTTGTCTGGAAGTTTTTTGGATTTAGGGCAAGCGATGTTAACCAGAAACAAATCATATGCACCGAGTGCATTAGAGTTGTGTCTGCGCCGCATAGCAACACAACTAACTTGTTCAACCACCTGAAAAATCACCACAAACCACAGTACGACGAATGCATTAAGGCCAAAGCTAACGTTACCTCACTGAATCCCCGTCCATGTCCGACGCCAACCCAGAAAACAATAACAGCGACCCTGCATAGCGCGACAGCGTATCCATCCACCTCCCAAAGACACGCTGAAATAACCGATGCAATCGCATTTCATTTGGCAAAAGACATGTGTCCAATAAATACAGTGTGCAATGAAGGCTTCAAAAAAATGGTCAAGACACTAGACAAGAGATACGTGATCCCCTCGCGCAATTATTTCTCCAAAAAGGCATTACCTGCACTGTATGAAAAACGTCGGGGGGAAATACATAAGGATGTTACAGCTGTCGAGTATTTTGCGACTACGACTGACCTATGGTCAAGCAGAACAATGGAGCCGTACATGTCCCTGACAATTCACTACATCGACGGTAATTTTGCCATGAAGAGTCGATGCTTGCAGACGTCATTTTTCCCACAAGACCACACAGGAGAGTCGATTGCCCAGGGACTGAGGGAAGCGATGGCCTCTTGGAGCTTGCAGGAGGAGAGACTTGTCTGCATTACAACAGACAACGGATCTAACGTCGTCAAGGCAGCTTCTCTGAATAAATGGACTAGGCTCCAGTGCTTTGGCCACAGGCTCCATCTAGCAATAGGTGAGTAAGATCAATAATAAAAAGAAAACATCTTAAAAGAACACGTGAAAATGAAACATTAATAAGGAAGAGTGTATATAAGGTTTTATTCTGTGTTTTAATTTTACATATGAATCTCATGTTCTTTTTTAGAGAATGCAATGAGAGATCCTCGGATTGACCGTGCAGTGGGGATCTGCAAAAGGCTTGTGAGCAGTTTCTCCTACAGTTGGAGGCGTAAAAGGGAGCTAGTACAGGCACAAAAGGAGCTGCAGCTTCCAGAGCATGCACTGAAGACAGAGTGCCCCACAAGGTGGGGATCAAGGCAGGCAATGACAGCAAGAGTCCTGGAGCAGCAGAGGGCCATCTCTCAAGTATTGTCCACTGACAGAAAGGCCCGACACCTCATCCCAACATGGCAGGACATTGACGTACTGGAAGCCATCAACAAATCCCTCCGCCCTCTGACTGAGTTTACTGATGCACTTTCCAGTGAGAAGTATGTCAGTGTTTCCTTTGTCAAGCCAGTCCTCCACCTTTTCAGCTCCTCTATCCTGAAAGTGAACGCTGATGATCCAGGCCTAACAACCACCATCAAGACCAAAATCCTGAGCTATCTGGATGAAAAATACAAGGATCCTGGGACACAAGAACTGCTTGACATGGCCTCTGCTCTTGATCCACGGTTCAAGCTGAGATACATTAGTGTAGATAGGGTTGGACCAATCCAAGCCAGACTTACTTCTGAGATGGCTGAGTCTGCGAGCATGGTAGGTAATTATTTTGATTACATACAGAATTTATTATAAATTAATGAAATGAAGTAGAATAAAATGTGCTATGAAATCAAGTTATTTAAAATTTCCTGTAATATACTTTCTGGATATGGATGTTAAATATGTTTCCGTAGATTACATTTGGCATTCATATTTTATTTACCATACTCTTTTCAAGGAGATGGACCCTACTGATCCCCACGTTGAGGCTGCGGAGGATGCACCCAGCACTTCAAAGAAAAAGAAGACCTTGGGGAGCTTCTTCAAGACTGCTGAGGGAACCACACCAAGATCCTCTCCACACCAGGAACAACAAGCTGTAGCCTCTGAACTACAGTCTTACATACAGTGTGTCAACCTTGACAGTGAGGAGGACCCGCTGGACTGGTGGAGGGAACACCAGAGACTCTACCCACGACTCTCAAAGCTGGCAAAAAAGTACTTGTGCATTCCAGCCACAAGTTCCCCCTCAGAGAGGGTCTTTAGCACTGGGGGAAATGTAGTGACCTGCCTTCGCTCATCTCTCAAGCCAGAAAATGTCGACAGGCTGGTGTTTCTTGCCAAAAACCTGTAGGCCTAACACCTTGTTATTGCCTTTTCTGCATAGGCCTGAATTGTTTTCGTTCAGTTGCATTCTGTGATGGCATATTTATTTTTAGTGAGCCCTTTATTTTGGGTAAAATTTGTATTTATACTTTGCTTCGCTTCAGTTGAATAAGAACCATATAAGTTTTATTTTGATGCAAAGACGTGTACATTAGCTGGAATGTAGCACAACATGTAGGTGAAAGCAGTTCTGTGTTGATTTAATTTTTGGTAAAAAGAGTTGATACTATTTTATTTATATTTTCCTTCTACCAGATGCACTGTGATAAGGACCAGTCTGATGCCAAAATTTGTACATTAGCCAGAATGTAGCACAACAATGGAAAGCAGTGTTCTTGTTCATTTAAACACGAAAGTGCAATAAAAAAAATCCCTAAAATTAATGAATAATCGTCATAAATAACCGTGATCGCAATATTGATCAAAAATAATCGTGATTATGATTTTGGCCATAATCGTGCAGCCCTAGACGAGGTGCGCATATTTCTGATGGAGCATGGATCCCAGCTCGCTGACCACCTCACTAACCCTGACTGGCTAACAAGGCTGGTGTACTGGCGCGAAAATACTTTCTCAGCCCTAACATACATAAAGAATAAATACAGAGACGCAGCTAAACGTGGAGAATGATCTGCGAGTCGCCGTCACCAAAATATAGCCGAGATAGGACTTGCTCTGCTCCATGTATACTGCCCACCTATCTCATTATTGTGTTTAAGAAATGAAAGTAATGTTTGGGCTAAAATAAATAACCCTAAAGTTTTTGCACATGGCAGCAATAAGGCATCTGCTGCTCATTATGCATGCAGACGCGCAGAGACATCACCTGCGTACTTTTTTATACTTGCAGCATATGCTCACTCAGCCATGCTGTTATACGGGGAGTTTCCCTGTATTCTGGTTGTATTCTATTTCTTAAATTGCTAAAAAATTATATCATGGCTTTAAGGCTGTTGCTCTTTTGTGTTTTGTTGATGCCCGTGTTCACATAGGCCTAATAGTGTGTGTCCGTTGCTGTTATTTTGGGGGTCGCGGGATGACAAGTTTTGGAACCCCTGCTCTAAGTGACTTATGACATTGATATTGTTAATATATGCCAAGGTTTGACCCCCAATCTGAACCTTTGCTCATTTGCTGCTTACATTTGTTCCTACAGTCTCTCCCAGACAGTGTCAAAAACTTCCACGGTTTTCAGTTTTGACATAAACACATCATGCTGGTATTGACTGGTAGGGACCGCCTTGCCCCACCTGCTCCCCCTTAGCAGCATCACTGCAATGAGGTGCATTATTCCACAAGTCAACAAGTAACACTGCTCTTCAGATGTTTTCTAATCACTCACACCTCCTATTTATGTTCCTGGATAAACAGAGCGTTGCCTCTTCTGCAACAATGAAGTCAAAACATTGCGGGAAGAACTGTAATCCTGTGTCTCATAAACTTCACAGCAAATCAAACAAAAACAAAGTAAATGTCAGTACTGTACGTTTCTTAATAACCTTTGATCAGGGATGGTGTTTATTGTTGTTATTTAAGTGTAAAGTGAGCGCAGGTCAGAAAACAGACTCCGACAGAGACTCAAACAGGACGACCAGACCTTTAATGTGCGTCTATCCTATCTGGTTATAATTATGCAGCGGGACATTGCTAAAATGGGGCGGCTGTGGCTGAGGGGTAGAGTGGCCGTCCTCCAACCTGAAGGTCGGCGGTTCGATCCCCAGTCTGACCCATCTGCATGCCGAAGTGTCCTTAGGCAAGATGCTGAACCCCGAATGGCCCCCCCATAGAATAACAAAAGTGCTGCAAGTAGATGCACTGTATGAATGTGTGTGTGAATGGGTGAATGTGAAACTGTAATGTAAAGCGCTTTGACAGGTCATCAAGACTAGAAAAGGGCTATATAAATGCAAATCCATTTACCAAATCCATTTAAAACAATAATTCGATTAAGCTCTGTCACTGCATAGGTGCAGAGTCATCCACGTCTGAATCGCAATGCATCTAAGAATCAAGACATTTCGACATCTACTATGCTTTACAATCACTGAAGAGATTAATTCATCTTATGATCATATTTTGGTTAATTGATTTTTTGTCCTTTTGCTTGTGATTCCAGACTTGTTAATCACTGTGTTAATATCACTGGGCATCATCTTTGCTCTTTAAGCTGCTGGGCCACAGTTGGTACTGAGCTAGCTACTGTTTGAGATTGTGTGTGAGAGAGAAAAGAGGAGAGAAAGAAATGGCACATCAGCTGTCAGAGTGAATGCTTGTCAAATTGAGCAGAACTGGTTAAATGGACGGATCCACAGCAGTAGGATTAATTGGCCATTATTGGTTGAGTCGTTGCTGCTCCAAATGACCCAGTTTAGCTGGACAACCTGCACCCACAGTGGTACAGAAAGTTTTTTTACCGTTTGAAGACGTCTTTACCAGTTACTGCAATTGTATTTGATTTTGCTGCAATGCTGTTTACCCCTAAAAGTAAAAAGTGTTTTGTGTACTCAAACACTACACCAACCCCTCCATTGGCATAGTGGTGAGTAGATAATGAGTGAATTAAATTGTTTGCAATACAGCAATATATGAAGCAGGCAACAGCATCCCTGACCCTTATGGTGCTGATCACTCTTCTTAAAAAGGTCAGCTGGCAGAGTTTGCAGTTTTTTTCTCACTGAAACACTGTTGCTGGGAGACGAGAGAGCAGCCCGACAACACTTTTAGATGGTTTGAATAGGCTGAGGGCCTTGGAGAAGGACAAAGGTACAGATGTGGGGGATGGAGAGGCAGACAGGGGGGACAAGGGCTATACAAAACGAAAAAGATAGCAAGACTTGTTTCTGCCATCATCACACTGTTTAGTCTTTCACTCAACAACTAAATTAATTACTAAATAATATACTTGTACATAATTCTCTAATTATCTGTACTGTAAAGCACTTTTAGTAGTCATCAAGACTGAAAAAAACATTATAAATACAGACTATTACCATTTAATTATTAAGAAGCCTCTCTGTTTTCTGATTTATTGCAATTTTCATTTGCTATCAGTGCAAGCCTAGCAATTGCTTCAGTTTACCTGCTGTCTTGATAAAATCCATGTCCACAGTTCAATAGTCATGTCATACTCTGCTACTGAGTTTTATATTTTTTAAACTAATGTTTTTGATTGTTTTGCTTAGCCTGCTATGTTAAGCTTCAGTCAATGAAAGTCAACTCATCCTGTACCTGTGTTTTATATTTGAAATATTTCCATTTTCCAGATACACCAGCAGAACAACAGAGTAGAGCTGAACTGAAGTCAAGATTAAAAAACGTCCATCTATCCTTTATCCTCTGCTCATCTTCTGTCTATCATCTCTCAAGTTTCATCCACACTACTTTTGTGCAATAGTAGTATACTTGAAGTTGGCTAATTATGAATAATCATAAAATATGATTATTAAAATAATAAAATCATTTATTAAAAATAATAAAAAATGATAAAGTTATCAATTAAGAATAATACAATTATTAATTAAAAATGATAAGGTTATCAATTAAGAATAATGAAATAATTAATGAAAAACAATAAAATTATCAATTAAGTATAATACAATCTGTAATTATTATTTATCCAAGACGGGGCACCACCCTGGTATCAGGGACCAACAATCTAATCTGTAAAGATCAGTCTGAGCTGATGGAAGTAGCTGAGGAGTGAGCCATCTCGCTTCCTTCCTATCTCTGAAAGTCGTGCATGTGCAATAGCGAGAAAACATGGACTAATGGCGGTGGCCTTTGCAACAGCATTGTGTACCAGGAGGTCAAAAGCTAGGGAGAACTTCACCCTTAACATAGCCCGAAAAAAAATACCTGCAATATTTGTACCTGCTTTCCATGGAAGGAGGAAATTAGCATTTGAGGAGGAGGCCGACTGCCATCGTAACATTGATGATGCGGACTCGCCTCGGTAAGATGTTTTATATAAACGAAATGTATATACCTGTATAAACCTGTGCGCAGGATTCTAGAATCCATTACAAAAATATAGGTTAAACTTTTTTTAAAGCGTAATTTTATCCTATTGCCTGACAAACGTTTTTTTTAATGCCAATTATACAGTCCAAAGAAGACTGTTGTTTCGTTTGTTGTTTTTATTGCTGATACTTTCCCTGTTCTTTCTGTTAACAGGAAAAATGCATCGATCTTTATTGTCTTTAATTTCAGTCATCACATGCCTCAAACAACCTCAAGTTAAATGTAAAAACTGTTGGCTAAATGAGAGCAATTGAGAATTTGTGTGATTCATTATATGATCGATTAATCGTTTCAATAATCTATGATTAATTGAAATCGGTCCACTCACTAGCTGGAGCCCTCGCTATAGGCTAATTCCTGCCCTTCGTTAAGAAAAATATCCCTTTCCTTTTTGTAAAATATAATATTGATGTGCTTTCATTTGTCTATTGCACAGATTAGGTTATCATAAATAATAGATAGTTGATTCAACCCGTTTTAAACCTGATAATGGAGAGTGCAGCCACCACTCTAGGAGGAATCTGTGTGCGAGTGTGTGTGTGTGTGTTTGTGTGTGTGTGTGTGTGTATGTGTGTGTGTGTGTGTGAGAGAGAGAGAAAGCCACAGAGAGAGTGACTAACTTTCTCTCTTCGTCTTCATAGAGGAGTGTGAAGGATCCCCTGGATTGACAAAACAGTGTGAGTTTGAAAAAATATTGTGGCTGCCTTTTCTCATCGCTGGAAGTGGCCGCGGTCACACTGGGATGCTCAAGTGGAAATAGGCCTGTTTCAGCAATAAAACGGTCGCAGAAAGACAAAAGATGATCCAGCGGCTGTTAGAACAAAAAGAGTCCCTCACACAGGTCTTGGCTGCTAACGCTCAACCTCTGATCTGGAGCTAACGTTGCAAGAAGGAAAAGAAGGATGGAAAATGCCCTCATTTTGTTTCTCACTAATAAATGCTGATGCCTGCTAGCTGTTATCACTGTTACTTATATTATCTATCTCTTCAACTGTGTGACCTGGCTTCACAAAAAAACAGCTTACTGTAGAAAAAACGTACAAAAAATTCTTACCTGCTGGTAAAAATGCTTTGATACATGCTATGTATCGCATGCTATCCTATAACAGAAAGAGGCAGCGATGTCAGAAATTTGATGAGCCTTTGTATAAACCAGAGGCACATTTCACAGCCCTATTCAAATCATATCTACTAGAGACAATCCAGACATGATAAGCACGATAGCCAATGATCTGAACGTCAGGGCGTGGTAAGTGACCCAGGTTTCATCTATCCCCAAGCTTAGCTCCACGAGTTGAAGTTTGTCTCCTGGGCCCGCTACAGTGTTCAATATGGGCTCCTCTATGTCTCTTGGCCACAGGCCCAGCTCATTACAGCTGACATGGGTTTATCACACACGGATAGCAACCAACATGACTCATCCCTAAAGTAGCAATGGAAGCCTGGTAGCATGTCCTACAACTAGGCAGCTGTTAGGACTTTGTTGCTAATGCTGCAATCACACCTAACGCAGCACACATTTTCACTGGATAATTTGTGTTATCCAGTTATGTTACTTAAAGGGGACATATTATGAAAATTCCACTTTTGTAGTCCTTCTACACATTAATATGGGTATCAGGCATGTGTACCGTCCCAAAAACTCTGGAAAAAAACAACTCCCACGATTTGATGTAGTTCCTCTATTTCAGAAACTGTGTGCTAGAGTGCCTCCAATGGGATTACGACCGAAATATACGTCATAGTCGCACCATACCCATGTAGTACACTCCCCCATAGCTCCATGCACTCCCCCACCACCACTCGACCCACCCATAGATGGACCCACCCCCTTTTAGACAGTCTATCATGTCCGGCCGCCATTTCATTCTTGAAAGCCTTGGAAGCACTTGGATAAGCTAACTAGCAGCATGAATCGAATTCGACAACCGAGATGCTCAGAGGTCGGCTGCACAAATCAGCACAAATGTCCTCATGTGACTCCAGCTTCAGAAGACACAAGATTGAGATGGATTGAGTTCATATATGATGGCAACGTTCCTGCAAGAGTTGGAAAATATCTGTTAGCTAACCACTTTGAATTGGACTGTTTTATCAACCTCGGGCAATATAACGCCGGATTCTCGAAAAAGTTGTTCTTGAAAGAGGGGTCGGTGCCATCTTTCCATCGCAATACTGAAGACGAGGGAAATGTAAGTATTTTTTTAAAATAATTCTGGTATTTGCTTCTTTTATACATTTTGTGTGGAGGCTAGTGACGTTAGCATGTTGTGGCGTGTGTGTGAGGGGGTGGGGGGCTAGTATGTAGTGGTTGGGGACAGGGATGAGACTTTACAGGAGTTTTCATGTTCGACTATTAATAACGTTATTGAACAATTAATCGAGGCTGGCGAGTCTTAGTGAGAAGAAGGCGTCGGAGTCCACGGTGAACGGGGTTCGCACGGCAGGTCTATGAGTGTTGTGCTCTCCTCGCTGTTTCCCATCACCTCCGCTCGCATCTCCTCCCGTGAGTACTGTGCCGCTGATTGTTTTTCCACGGCAGCACTGAGCTGGAAGTTAGGTACAGCTCCGGTAGCACTCCGGTAGCGCTCCGGTAGCTCTGGTAGCTAAAGCTCCAGCAGCTCCGGTAGCGCTCCGTTAGCTCCGGTAGCAACTACGGCGACGGTAGCTGCAGCTACAGCTGCTGTTACGGGGATTTAGCTCCCGTTACACTCATCTGCTGTAGGAAGTTACGCTCGCGCAAGATACCGGAGGATGTTGTTGTCATAATGTGAGGGACTAGAACGATTATTCATTACCAGCCCTAGTCGGGGAAAATGTGTCCTTGTATCTTGGTATGCATCCTTGTATGCATGACAGTAGAACAAACATGAATAACATTGCTGCTTCTGGTGTTTAGGCAAGCAAATCTGTTCACAGTGCTAGGCTACTTCACTTAGCATGCCAGACGGACCCACCAAAGATGCGCACATTTGGCACGCAGCTTTCTATGAAAACACTGCGACCTCACTACAAAAGTACAGGTTTGTTTACCCTCAGTTACTTCGTCATGTCATTTAGTGTATCTCCGTGTTAAAGTTGAAGCTGTTTGAGGTGTGTCCTGTGTGTCTGCGGGGGACAGATGTTCAAACAAGAAGGATTGGGACATTCCTCTCTGTAGAACAAAAGTGCCCACACTGTGAGTTCAATCTTTCTTCATACTTGAGAAGGTAATTGTTAATCGACTTTACCTTAATTCACAACTTAATTCACTTGTAGTAATTAATTGAACATAGAATATTATCATCTGAATTTGTGGGACAACAAATCATACAATGCAATGTGAATTGACATATAAAGTAAAATAATAACTAATTACATCTAGTTTTGAAGGACATTGTGCCAAGTTACACGGTGATGGACCTAAGAACCAACACTATTATTGATCTGCAGCTGGTTCAGGTGAGTAACATAAACTCCAATGTGTAAACTAAACAAAGTTATTGAAAATGTGTCAGATGGAAAAGCAGTATGTCTTGATTCAAGAGTATGCAGGGAACTGGCAATTTTGTAATTAATTCACTCATTCACACAATACATTGAAGGCATGATCTGTTTGGAACATTATTTAGCCCTTATATGGGTATTAATATATATTTTAATACTTAATTTCTGAGTTGTATAATGTGTTCTGTTTATTTATTTTGTCTGTTTTGTTTGGTTATGGTTTGTTTATTTATTGTTCATCTGTATTATGTACCCTCAATCAGGGCATTGCTGCAAAAGAGCCCTGTGCTCAGTCAATTCTCCCTGAATAAGTAATGATGATAATGTGTCTTTGCATGACAATTTTTTTTATTATTTTTAGGACTGTGCAAGAAACTGGTCAAGATTTCCCAGGACAAAGAATGTGTGAAACTGAAGAAGTGGCTTCTCAGCATAAAGAAACACATCTACTGGACAGCTGCTATGTCAACATCAGGGCCAGAGAGAGTGGCAAAGTGCACCTCCACCCTTAACCATGTCCAAGTCATCCACTTCCATGAAGACCCTGTTTTCCCCCAGTGTTTGCATCTGCAACACACTTCTAAGGACAAGAGCAAATGGTTGACAGCAGGTATGTTCAACAAATTTGCATTGCAAATGTAAGGCTTGTGTTTATATAAATATATATATATAAAACAAATCAAATAACAAATGCAATAATCACTTTGAATCTGCAGATTAGAGAAGGTATTGACTAACAAGAGGGTTCTGAAAGATGTGGGGAAGCTGAGCCCTCACTACCAGACCTCGTCGTTGGAGTCTTTTCATAGCGTCATTCTGCGTTTTGCGCCCAAAAACGTTGTCTTTCCTTCTCTTGGAATTTTATGCAGGTAAAAGTACGATTATTTTTTCAAGAAATATATGCCTTTTATTTTATTATACAAACTATTATACACACATACATACATGCTCTTATTAATATTATTTTCTCCCCAAAGACTCTACCTGGCAGCCCTGCATTTCAATGAAACTGCTGGCCATTCCCAAGCAACAAGTTCAACTGATGAGCCGCTATTTAGAGTGAGCTTCCCAAAATATAAGAAGGGCGAGTGCACAGCAAAGCCGGTGGAAGCAGATGCAACCTTCCATGAGTCTCACAGGCGTTATTTAAAATTCCACAAAGCCAAAGAATGTACATTTAAAAAAGTCAAACAATGTACAAACAGTATGTGAAACATAAATAACATATCAATTAACTGCTGTCTTTAAATGATCTTCACGATAAATAGAATAATATAATTACAAAATAATTATAAAAAGAAAAAAATGTATACAAAAAAGTGCAAAATGTAAAACTTTTTTTTTGATTTGTATTACAGATTACGTGGATAACCTGTTGGACCTCATCTTTCACGAGGTTTTTCAGGACCCGGCCCCATATGTGAATGAGGTGCTGATAAGATCTCAATACCCGAGGACCTCTCTGACAAGCAGGAAGTTATAGCCAGCTATGTGTCGAGGTTCAATCAAGGGCAGGTCTGAACCCTGTATAACTTCCCTGAACATCAAGAAACACTCTGCTTATCTGGAGCACCACGCAGGAGGGCAGGACCACCCTGATTCTCCGGCCAAGATAGCCCCAACACCGGCTAACAAAGCTTCTGTACGCCAAATACCTGTAACGGCTGAGCAAAGTTTACATTGTATTTAGAGAATAAAAGGTGACACACAAATATAAAGTGTTCCTTTGTTTACAGTATGGCTACTGATGGCACAAAGTGTATTTTTATAATCAATGTTTTTATTATACTTGGTATGTTTTGTATGTATTACCTCTGTCCCAGCCAGTACATTTAATAACTATGTTTAAAAAGCTCTGTGGCATTCTTTCTAGTATTCTTTCTTACAATAAAAGTGTATAGAAACAGTTGTGTGCTTTTAATGTTTGATATGTAACATGTCAACAATTGACACGTGTAAGATGAGCAGTTTAGCAAAGTAATACAGAGGGAAGAGTAATTTATTGTACTTTATTCCTCAGTCATATTTGTATTGCAGAAATGACTGATATCTCATGCATAAAAAAACATGAACTTACTGCTCTATTCCTCTTAGACGTAAAGGCCCATAATCTGCCCTTTAGATGTTGAATGCATTCTGTAGTGAGAACACATTCAAACACACAGGCTAATTAATGGAGGTAAAAACGTTATGTCTACACCTCCATGAGAGGGGGGAGGGGTGAGAAGGGGGAGGGGTGAGAGGGTTGAGAGGGGGCAGGGTAAGATGGGGGCGGGGTGAGACACGCGCGGACCCCTCAAAACTGGTCAATCTGAGGAGGGCTGTTTTAGACAGGGTAAAAAGGGTGCTGTTTTAAATTATCCTTGTTGTATTTTGACCAAATTTTTTTACAGACATTTCATTAAGACCCCAAGGAACCATATCAACTGTGGTAAAATGGGCATAATATGTCCCCTTTAAGGAAAATGTTGTGAAACATGAATAAACAAAACCTGTATCTTAGATCCCAGTCCTACAAAATTACTGTAGAAATTCTGCCCCTAACTGATAGTTCATTACTTAACACAATAAATATTTCATTATCATCAGGTTATGTACCACAGTCTTTTAAAATAGCTAATCAAACCCCTACTCAAAAAACCCACCCTAGACCCAGAGGTTTTAGCCAATTACAGGCCAATATCTAATCTCCCCTTCATGTCTGAAATCTTAGAAAAAGTTGTAGCCAATCAGCTGTGTGAGATTCTCCAGGAAAATAACATATATAAAGACTTTCAGTCGTGTTTAGAGCCAATCAGAGTACAGAAACAGCCTTGGCAAAAGTCACTAATGACCTTCTAATAGCCTCAGATCAGGGATTTGTGTTTGTCCTCGTTCTGTTAGATCTCACTGCAGCATTCAACAGAATTGACCATCAAATTTTATTACAGAGTCTAGAACCGTTAATTAACATTAAAGGAACCGCCCTAAACTGGTTTAAATCTTATTTTTCTAATTCGCCCCAATTCGTGCAAATTATTGATGAGTCATCTGTGCGCACCAAACTTAACCATGGTGTTCCACAGGGCTCTTTGCTCGGCCCAATTTTATTCTCATTATATATGCTTCCACTAGGAAACATTATCAGGACACACTCAATTTCCACTGCTATGCGGATGACACCCAGGTATACTTGTCAATAAAACCTGAACAAAGTAATCAATTAACTAAACTTTGAGCATGTCTCAAGGACATACAAACCTGGATGACCCAGCAATTTTCTCTTATTAAACTCAGATAAAACAAAGGTTATAATACTTGGCCCCAAACACCTTAGAGATACATTATCTAATGATATAGCTGCGCTAGACGACATTGTCCTTGCTTTCAATAAAACAGTCAGGAACTTGGGAGTGATCTTCGATCCTGATCCACTTAAAACAAATTTCTAGGACTGCCTTTTTCCACTTGTGTAATATCGCAAAAATCAGACACGTCCATCGCAAAAAGATGCAGAAAAACTAGTCCACGCCTTTCTTATATCGAGACTGGAGTATTATCAGGCTCCAGCTGTTAAAGACAGCTTGTCCAAAATGCCGTAGCACGTGTCCTGACGAGAACCAAGAAAAGAGAGTACATTTCTCCTGTATTAGCATCGCTACACTGGCTTCCAGTTAAATCTAGAATAGAATTTAGAATTCTCGTCCTCACCTTCAAGGCCCTTAGTAATATGGGCCTTGAATGGACCTTAAAGAGCTGTTAGTTCCTTATCAACCCACTAGAGCACTCCGCTCCCAGAATTCAGGCCTACTTGTTGTCCCTAAAGTCTCTAAAAGTACAGTAGGAGCCAGAGCTTTTAGCCATCAAGCCCCCCTCCTGTGGAATAATCTCTCACTTTCAGTTCGGGAGGCAGACACCGTCTGTTCGTTTCAGAGTAGACTCAAAACCTTCCTTTTTGATAAAGCTTATAGTTAGAGCTGATTAGTGCGGCAGAACGTAACTTGTTCTATTTTCTGAAATAGGAAGCGTTTAGTCTAAAAAGGCATAGAGGTATTGATGTCTGATCTACTGAGTGGGCCAAATGGTTTTCATCGTACTAGCATACAAACCAGTAGCCAGTCAGATTTACCTTGAGCCTCAGTGTAGTCTCAAGTTCAGCCTGTATCATTGTATCATTGATTACAAAGTAGAAACCCCTGATGACGCTAAGACGCAAAGGGAATTTATGACACATGACTCACAGAGCTTCTATTTTCAGCTTCTCCTTCCTCTTCTCCATCCCTATCCCCCTTCCCCGGAATCTCTTTGCTTTATCGCCCGCAGATCCAGGGCCTCTGTGGCCGCACCATGGATTCTGCATCAGAGGTCGCAATAGTGGATCCAGGACGGTCGGTGGACCAGGGCCGCATGATGGATACTAATAAGCGGCAGTGGACAATGACTGTGGACTAAAGTGGCATTAAGATTAAGATGATGATTAAGATGCATTTATTAGTCCCAAACACATGCACAGACATGCACAGACATGCACAGACACGCACAGGCACACTCATGCAGGTAGGGAAATTTAACCTCTGCTTTTGACCCATCTGGTGCAGGACACACAGAGCAGTGAGCAACCATGTACGGCGCCCGGGGAGCAGATGTTGGGGGAGTAAGGTGCCTTGCTCAGGGGCACTAGACAGGGTCTAAACAGACTCTTGGATTTTTGGGCAGATCAATCCAAGTTCGTCTTTTGTTGTCTCTCCGTGGAGTCGAACCAGAGACGAACCAGAGACCTTCTCTGCCCATAGTCCAAGTTTCTGCCAATAGACCACCGCCTCACTGATCTGGATGGCGGATCATGATATTGCTGGCTGCTGAACATAAGACTATGATTGCAGCTGGACTGCTTGACAGATCGTATTGAAGTTATCCTTCAGAATGTTAACCCACATCAATACTGCTAAAAACTTTAATCTTGATGATGTTTTCCTAACCGTGGCATCTATTGCACTTCTGTCCGTCCTGGTAGAGGGATCCCTCACATGTTGCTCTCTTTGAGGTTTCTACGTATTTTTACCCTGTTAAAGGGGTTTTTAGTAGTTTTTTCCTCACTCTTGCTGAGGGTTAAGGACAGAGGATGTCACACCATGTTAAAGCCCTATGAGACGAATTGTGATTTGTGAATATGGGCTATACAAATAAAATTTGATTGATTGATTGATAACCTAGCTCTGGTCTGAGATCAAATATTTAAACTTGAGACAAGTGACACAAATTGATTAAAAAAAAATGATTGAGTTAAATTCTATAGATTAGGGACCTCTGAACTATAATTCGATTTATTTTTTATTTCAGGCACTGTTCATTCTATCGTACGCTATCTCAGTCACTGTATTATCTGCAACATCATCAAAGCATCCATGTATTTTATTTATCAGTGACTTCACTGCTGTCACCACCAAACAATCTGTCTTTCTTCAACTCCACCTCACTAACAATTAGGGATGCACCGATCTGCTTTTTTCACCTCCTATACCGATTCCGATATCTGAGGTTTAGTATCGGCCAATACCGATGCGATACCGATATAGAAAAACAGCGCGAAATGATGGTAACAAACTGTAAGTTTCATTGGGGGGAAAAGACTGGGATCATGAGACTTGACTTAAACATTTCTTTCCTATTTTTTAAAAAACAAAAAACAAATAAACAGATATAAATGTACTGAATTTTTTTGTATACATACATTTATTGATCCAAACACATGCACAATCACACGACATGCAGAGTAGGAAATTTGTCTTCTGCATTTGTCCCATCTGGTGAAATCACAGGACACACAGAGCAGTGAGCAGCCATTCACAGCGCCCGGGGAGCAGATGTTGGTGGAGTAAGGTGCCTTGCTCAGGGGCACTTAGACAGTGGGGGTAGGGATAGTGCTCTTTGGACTTTGGACCAGATCCGGGGTGTTGTCCTGGCAGGTGTGTTGTATTGTCACTGCGAGGAATCGAACCAGTGACCTTCTTTTTTTTTGCTTTTTTTTTAAACTTATTTATTTAATAATTGTGCACCAGTAAAACAATCTTAATCATACAAATATAGTGTGACTGGTGCAATTAGGGATTCAAAATACAATGTAAAACAAAATAAATAATAAAATAATAAAGGAGCTGAAATTGAGAAAACAATAGCTTCACTAGCTTGGTTGGTAGACTTTCAAAATAAATAGCAATCAGCTCTTTATATAGTTTAGTGAAAATGGGAATTAAACATCCATTACAAAGGCATCTGAACAAAACAATGGCTTCTTGGCTAGCATAGCTGGAGGTGCATTCGAATACGAGACGATAACGTAAGTGCAGGCCTTTTAGACTCGATAGTAATATCGTTAACAGCGCTGTTCGATCGGTTACTCACGCAGAGCTGATTCGCCCATTCCTGCATGTTGGCAGTGGTGTGGTTTTTATGAATGAAGCTGGTGCTAAATGCTAGCGCAACGGTTCAGGCTGCCTGTCAGTGTCAGCTAGCGCCCCGGCCATTTCTCCAGCTAGCGCCGCTGAGGCATGACCTTCCGAGCAGCGGCTTAGGGAAGCTTCTGCCAGGCTTGTTGGCTGAGGTAATGTGTAATAGCTCCAGATAGCCGATCCTTTCGCTCGCTCCATTTTGTAAACACTGTAGGCTCCGCACGGCGTGTTGCTTGCGTATGACATCACTCACAGTGCACAGCATAGAATTACACTGAATAGATCAGCTGATATAAATCGGCCCATTGTCACCGATACCCGATTTAGAAATTTCTTCAATATCGGTACCGATACCGATACAAATATTGGATCGGTGCATCCCTACTAATAATCACCTCGATTTCGGAGTCTGAGAGTTTTGGTTCTTCTTCTTCGATTGATGCCGTAACTCACCGTGGACACCTATTGGACAGCAGGATAATTTCATATTCATGAGGTGCTTTGCATTGACCATTTATTGTTTAATGTGGGCGTGCACATGGCGGGTTTTGAGGCAGATCCACGTGGATACGTTTCCATGTGGACTCGGATTTATAAAGAGAACATTGCCTTCAGGTGTGCACGTGAACGGCTTTTGTGCATGCATACTCTTTTAGTACTGTTACTCTATGTAACAGCCACATGATTGGTTTGGCGCGGCGCTATTGTTATTATCATTGGCTGTTCGTGTTGTTTGGCAAAACATGCCATAAATTTCTATCAAGGAAAAGTGATATTGAGGTTATTATTTCTATCATTTTATCAACAGGGTGAAAATATAACATTTTATATTAAAATGTTATATTATCAGCCTTTCAAAAGAGAATTGCGGTTTTTCTTTGACATATATCATTAATGCACCTTAAGCTCAGCAAAACATTTAGTTTTTGAAAGACTAGAGGATTATTTAATTAATCAAACAAATAGCCTGCCAATTTACTAATTATAAAAATAATTGTTCCTTTCTCCTTTTGTTCTCTCTGTGTTGCTGCAGTCTTTTTATTGTGCCACAACCAGTAGGTTTGTCTTTTGTCCTTGTCCTTCTCTCCTTCATCTTTTCTGCTCTGCTAAGCAGCATTGAGCAGAACAGGACTCTGTGATTTCAATCATTATTAAATTGTGTAATCTGCGGTGGTGGTGGTGGGTGGGGGGGGGAAGCAGTGTCAGTATCGATGATTATCGTTTTGACCTGGCACCTTTGGCTTAGGACTTAAAGTGGGTTGTTCTAGGACAGGGGTAGGCAACCTTTACTATCGAAAGAGCCATTTTGCCCCCTCTTCCCCCAAATTAAATCTGTATGGACCCGCAAAACATATTTGATAAAACAGGTTATAAAGTTGTATATATAGTTATACAATATATATAAAAACTATAGTTTGTAGCATTTATTAAATTATAGAACAACAATAAAAAAAACTGTTGACATTTAACTGCTATCTTTACCTTTTACAAAAAAGGAAAACACTGAACTCTTATGAGAAGGAGAACAAAATACATGTGTACGCCTAATTTGAAATAAATGAAACACAGCACTATGCTTCTCTTGCTCATCTCCATCTTGGTACTTCCCCGTAAATGCTGTGTGCTTGCTCTGGAAATGTCTTTAAACATTACATTTTTGTTGTTTGCTAATTCCTCACCACACATCAAGCATACAGGTAAACCTGCATCGTTGGCAGAGAAAGCAAATTAATCTGTCCACGCAGAATTAAACTCTCTATTTTCCTCCCAGACTTTTCTTTTTGGGGATTTTTCCATGGTTAGTTTACCGAGGCCAGGGTTTGGAAACTATAGATTAGCGACCTGCAGGGTAGAGCGCGGGCCGTAGACGTAATAGGATGTGACGCATATTTTAGTTGACTAAATATTAAAACAAAACTTGAGAGCAGGTCAGACTGGAGGCGGACACAGAAACTGAAGCTCGGTACAAACCAACTGCAGCTTATGCTCTGATCAAGAAGCTGCTGGGCTGATTTCTGAGCAGCTGTAACCAGAGAAAGTTTTCACTGTTTCCACTGCTAAGAAGCAGCCGGTCAATCACTGAGCGGCTGCTTCACGTGATCAAGCTCTGATCTCACTGTAAGTGTCTCTCTGAGCGAGTGGGCGGGGCGGGGGGCGGAGCCCCAGGGCCTGTGTGGGTGTGCGCTATCTGGGAGCACTCCACCGAACTATCCATTAACATCTGTTCTGTAGTGTTTGTAAGTTTTGCTTTTTGTGATTGTTCTGATACTGAGGTACAAATATAGCATCCAATGTGTGCACAGGATGCTCTCAAATGCTATTCATCTTTGATATTTCTAATATTACTGTGCTTGTATGGAGGTTACAGTCAAAAATGATATGCCATTTCCTGATGAGGCAGACGCCTGATTTAGCATCTGCTGCCCTATCAGTTTTCCCCTTAGTGGCTCTCTCACTATGTACTGCATTATTTGTGCGATTTCTTAAACATTCTCCATTCAGGAAGATCCCAGTCATATTTGCTGTTTAATTTTCCCTGGTCATCTTTTCAGCACACGGGCACCATACAAACGCCCACACACAGCTCCTAATCTGTGGCTGCAGCAATTGTTGGCCTCTGACCGTGGTGCCCTTGTCAGTGGCGCACTGATGGCATTCATCCTGTGCCGAATGAGTCATTCCAGTGGGTGTCTTCTAAGCAAAAGAAGTATCTCTGTCCCTACCTCTATAACAGGGGTGTCGAAACTACGGCCCGCGGGCCATCTGCGGCCCGCCAACTGTTTTAAATACGCCCGCCTCAAAAAAAATTAAATTACTTTGTAGTTTTGCTCTATTTTGGAAGAAATTGTACTTTCTTGATTCTTGTTGTTCTGAGTTTGTACTCTCGGGTAGGGGAGAGCGGGGTAATGTGAGACATTTTTTACATTTGCTCCACTCTAGGCGAGCTAAAATGACATATCAGTAAAATGTACACATTTCCCATAAATTCAGGATGTTTCCTAGCAATGGAAACGATCAGAATGTCTTCAGGTCAAAGGGCAGTGAAAATATGATTGTTTTTAATAAATTGGTATTGTGTCTCACTTTACCCCTCTGCGTATTCAAATGCCAGTTCATGGCACTTGACTGGAGCAAGGCCATGGAACTGGTCAGCTAGTTGTATCAAGTTTTTGGAGAGCTCCTCCTCCATCTCATCTGTGAATATTCTCTTTGCCTCAGCTACTGCACCCCAGGCTACTGATTTTACTTCCCCTTTCTCTTTTTTCTTTATGAATCTTTTGAGTGTTGTCTTTTCAATATTTCTATCCCGTCCATCTTTTCTTAAGGACTTCTTTCCTTGCATGATCTCAGCGGCTTCACTCTCCATCTCTCCGAGGGGTGTTTGGCAACAGGTTGTCTTCCTGGTGTAGTTTCTTAGCATGATGGCTTTTCTACAATGTTTATGGCATTAAAAATAAAGCGTATGTAATTTAATATTACAATAAATTATGTTAATAATGTTAATAAAGACTAAACTTAACTTGTGCTACATGTCTCACTTTAACCCACAGGCTTTTTTCTCACTTTACCCCACAGCCAACATTTTAGAAAAAACAACATCTCTTAGCAGTTCGAGCTAATCTTCAGCTAGCATCAATCACATGGTTTTATATGTTGGAAGTTCATCAACATGTATGATATAAGTTTTTCTACCTGAATCAATTTGTGCTCATTTTTGTGAAAAAAAACCTACCACAGCACCAGCACCAACTTCTCCTTCATGGCAATGGTGGAATGGGAGGGGCTTGAAAACATAATGGTCACATGACCACAAATGTGTTCCGTTGCCTAGATACAGGGTGTCTCACATTACCTGATGTCTCCCATTACCCCGCTCTCCACTTCCCTTGAATGCTCTGATTGTAAATCGCTTTGGATAGAAGCGTCAGCTAAATTAATTGTAATGTAATGGACTATGGCACACTGTATTGTACTTCTCAGTTTTGACACTAGGTTGCGACTAACTCACCCTGACCTGCCAGCTGTCCCTCAGAATGCTGCATGCCCCCTACCCTAAGCGACGCGATTGAGGCGCACTGTCAACAGTTCGCTCCAGGGCAGGGGGGCGTGGCGGCGTGAGTGGCCCAGACCTTCGATATTTTTTCTGTATGTGGCCCTCGGGATAAAAAGTTTGGACACCCCTGCTCTATAAGAATAAAAACACCTGCCACAAATGTCTGTGTGTGAAAACAAAGGACTATTTACTCCAGCACCTCCTCCTCTCACTCGGATTGTATTCTGAATTAGCTTAGATGTGTACACTGTAGATGTGACATGTTAATTGTTAACACGCAAACAGCTCTATGCAGCTCCAAAATTAGTTTTAACTAACGAGCCACATAGACTTTTATTTACATGTTTGTCAAATATTTAAAGCCGACTCCTGAGTAACTGTTCGGTAATTGTAATGAGATTAATCGAAATGTAATCGTTATTTCGATTATTGGGTCAAACGGAGTTAGTACCTTTCAGAAAAAGGTTTAAGCTCTGCACCACCGAGTGAAACTATCCTGATTTGCATTTGTAAGGATCACAGATTTGTTACTTACATGTGAAAGCCTCCTCTAGACCCATAGCAGAGGGATGGAGACAGACACATGGGAATGCCTTCGCTGACGTGGAACGCCCTCTCCCAGCACCTCGGAGAGCTCTTCGTGCACCTCTGATTTTTCTAACTATACGCCGGCATGTCAGAGAGCCTAGGGATACCCCTTGGCTGTGATTGGTCCGCTAACAACATCATTTGCGAACAACGTCATTTCCGGAATCTCACAACTCCTGTTTCATTCCCGATATCACAATACCGCCACTTTAAAACCAAACACAACTACTATTCTAATTTGGACAACAACATTGAACATTCCATGCCTAGTGGAAGAGGTCCGGAGGTACAAGCACCTATACAACCCGTCTACGATACTTGATTGAACAAACCGAGTACGGCTCATCTTCTCATATTTAGGATAAATGACCATGCAACGACATGACCGCAAACTCATGGAGAGATTTCTGCTGTGGTACAGACCACCTCTGCCTCCGTCTCCTCTTCTGTTTTTTGTTCTCGTGTAATAAAATACTTTACAAGCAAGTAGGGATGAGCGAGTACAGCATTATCTGTATCTGTATCTGTTAACCATATGAATTATCTGTATCCGTATCCGTACTCGGAGTGGGCGGGGCCTAACCCGGAAGTGGGTGTGATTTAACCCACTGTCAGCTGAAATACTCTCTGTATCACTCATTATTCTGTATCACTGATCATGAGAGAGAGAGAGAGAGAGGGGGGGGAGTGTGTGTGTGTGTGTGTGTGTGTATCTTAATTTGTAATATTTTTTATACCACTACTACCTAGAAAGTGTCAGACACTCAGTGCGTGAAGTAAAATAAAACTGGTTAGAGCCAACTGACGGTTTAAACAAAAAAAAACTCCAACGACCTGCAGAGTGAGGGAGAGAGAGAGAGCTGCGGAGCAGTGTTTCGGGTGCGGAGAGGAGGGACACACGGTGAGAGCCTGTCTTGATGCGGCTACGAGGACCCCCTGAGCAGGGCCCCCGCTGCTCCTCATGTACCGGAGCGACGGTGAGCCGGTCGCCGCGGGGGGGGGCCCGCCACATCTGAGCAGCTGGGTCATTTATTTTCAGACTGGCATTTAATTATCAATGCAAATAATTACGCTGCACTGAACTGTAAGTAAAGTACAAAAAAGTTAAAATGATTACATATCAAACATGTAATTATTACTTGTGAACGAATATCATTCACGTCTTACTAAACCTAGTCACGCGAACGTGCCACAAAAAAAAATCTCCGACAGGCAGAGTCGCAACGCGAGTCGGTTTCTACCAGCACCACGTCTGAACGAACCCACGTTTAACAGAACTCTACTGGTTACTAAGTAAGTACAAACTGAAATAAAAACAAACTTCAAGCTGAATAAACCCTAAACGTTAACGGAAAAGACCCGCGAACCTGAGTGACTGAGAGACAGAGAGCTGTTCTGTGAGTGAGTGAGCAGAGCGGTGTGTGAAGGGGAGGAGCGCTGTGACGCTGTGTGAGGATTTTCATTCAGTCCGAGCACAGATATTGACTCGCATTACTCGTATAATACTCATGCTCGGCAAAAGTGCTTTATCCGTACCGGATACTCGTTTCAGCCGAGAATCCGGCTCATCTCTACAAGCAAGTTCTCTTCCATGTCAAGCAGCTCCATCAACAGCCTTTGTCTGTTAGTTGCCATTATTCACTGTGTGTGAGGAAAGTTGGAAGGAGGCAAATAAACAATCAACGACTTCTTCTACATACCAAGACGTAATGAGTTAAGGCCGAATTATAGTCGGGTTGCACGGACGCACGCATGCACGCAAGACACGCAACACGCCCCTTTCGTGCCCTCTGGCGTCTTGCGTGCGTCTCCCAATTTTTCTAACTATACGACAAAGCGACGCGATAAAGAGTTAAAGAGTCGACGAAGAAGAAGTCGTCTCTTCTTTGTGTGTTTTGTCTTCGACAAAAAACCGTTACTCCGCCTAGTGTTCTGGTGGTGAATTGCGTTGCAACACGCGCAGCACGTTAGAGAAGCATAAACCAAAACGAGTCCGTCGATGCAGCTGCGTGGCCTTCCGAGGTTGCAGTCGCAGGACTATAATTCGGCCTTTAGGCTTCTCTAAGCTCGTCTCTCGTTGCGCCACCAACTGTTCTGGCGGTGAATTGTTTACAGCACCCACAGCCTTCGGAGAACCATAAATGAAAAGAGTCCGCCATATCCTTCTGTCCGGTTGTCCATAACGGAGTCGGATTAGCATATTTCAGCCTTAAGGCTGCGTGTCTTCTGTGTGCATGCTGCAGAGCTCCTTCATGGGTTTCGGTAAAAATATTGTATTTCTTTGAATAAAAGCATAATCTATGTACTCTAACTAAATGCCAAGACTCTGTCATATGAATTGCGTGCATCTTCTGGTCCAATAATAAAACTTAAAAAATAGACATTGGTGTAAGATGTTTTTCATTTCTATTGTCCATTTCTATTGTAGGCAGTGTAAATGGTGAATGGTTTTGTATTTATATAGCGCTTTTCTATTTGGTTTTATGACCACTCAAAGCACTTCACCGTACAGTTTTACATTTACCCATTAACACACACATTCATACAGTGCATCTATTCGCAGCACTTTGTTATTCTATGGGGGTCCATTCGGGGTTCAGCATCTTGCCTAAGGAAACCTCGGCATACAGATGGGTCAGACTGGGGATCAAACTGCCGACCTTCAGGTTGGAGGACGTCCACTCTACCCCTCAGCCACAGTGTTGCCAAACTAACCTGAAAACATGGGCACCAAAATGTAAAGCAAGAGGTTTTGCAATGCACACGCGCTGCTCACAAAGTCATGATGCTCGGACGTTACAATTTAGTTTAGGTACAATTTCTGAAAGAAAGTTGCAACCAGCTTTTGCACAGGCCAAGCAAACACTCCATTACAAACATGCATGTTTAGAACAGACACTGCACTGGTAAATTCTTAACCTATTATTTAGTTTTGGAGGAAAGTCTCTCGATTTGTCATCTCATTTTCGTCCGCTTATCCGGGGTCGGGTCGCGGGGGGAGCAGCTCAAGCAGGGGGCCCCAGACTTCCCTTTCCCGGGCCACATTGACCAACTCTGACGGGGGGATCCCGAGGCGTTCCCAGGCCAGTGTTGAGATATAATCTCTCCACCTAGTCCTGGGTCTTCCCCGAGGTCTCCTCCCCACTGGACGTGCCTGAAACACCTCCCAAGGAAGGCGCCCAGTGGGCATCCTTACCAGATGCCCGAACCACCTCAGCTGACTCCTTTCTAAGTAAAGGAGCAGCGGCTCTAATCCGAGTTCCTCACGGATGGCTGAGCTTCTCACCCTATCCCTAAGGGAGACGCCAGCCACCCTTCTGAGAAAACTCATCTCGGCCGCTTGTACCCGCGATCTCGTCCTTTCGGTCATCACCCAGCCCTCATGACCATAGGTGAGGATAGGAACGAAGATCGACCGGTAGATCGAGAGCTTTGCCTTGCGGCTCAGCTCTCTTTTCGTTACAACGGTGCGGTAAAGCGAACGCAATACCGCCCCCGCTGCTCCGATTCTCCGGCCAATCTCACGCTCCATAGTACCCTCACTCGCGAACAAGACCCCGAGGTACTTGAACTCCTTCACTTGGGCTAAGGACTCATTTCCTACCCGGAGTAAGCAATCCATCGGTTTCCTGCTAAGAGTCATGGCCTCAGATTTAGCGGTGCTGATCCTCATCCCAGCCGCTTCACACTCGGCCGCCAGCCGATCCAGTGAGCGTTGAAGGTCACAGGCCGATGATCCAATGAGGACCACATCATCTGCAAAAAGCAGTGACGAGATCCTCAGACCACCGAACTGCAACCCCTCCCCACCACGACTACGCCTCGATATCCTGTCCATGTATATCACAAACAGGATTGGTGACAAGGCGCAGCCCTGGCGGAGACCAGCACCCACTGAGAAAGAAACTGACTGGCTGCCGAGGACGCGAACACAGCTCTCGCTTTGGGAGTACAGGGATTGGATGGCCCTGAGGATAGACCCCCTTACCCCATACTCCCTGCAGCACCTCCCACAGTTTTCTCCCGGGGGACCCGGTCATACGCCTTCTCCAGATCCACAAAACACATGTAGACCGGATGGGCATACTCCCAGGCCCCCTCCAGGATCCTTGCGAGAGTGAAGAGCTGGTCCGTAGTTCCACGTCCGGGGCGAAAACCGCATTGTTCCTCTTCAATCTGAGGTTCGACGATCGGCCGAACCCTCCTTTCCAGCACCTTGGAGTAGACTTTACCAGGGAGGCTGAGAAGTGTGATACCCCGGTAATTGGCACACACTCTCTGGTCCCCCTTTTTGAACAGGGGAACCACCACCCCGGTTTGCCACTCCTTTGGCACTGTACCCGACTCCCACGCGATGTTGAATAGGCGTGTCAACCATGACAGCCCCTCAACACCCAGAGCCTTTAGCATTTCTGGCTGGATCTCATCAATCCCTGGGGCTTTGCCACTGCGGAGATGTTTGACTACCTCAGTGACCTCCACCAGGGAAATTGACGACGAAACACCATCAACCTCGAGCTCTGCCTCCAACATAGAGGGCGTGTTATTCGGATTCAGGAGTTCCTCAAAGTGTTCCTTCCAACGTCCGACGACCTCCTCAGTTGAGGTCAACAGAGTCCCATCCTTACTGTACACAGCTTGGATGGTTCCCCGTTTCCCCCTCCTGAGGTGCCGGATAGTCTTCCAGAAACACTTTGGTGCCGACCGAAAGTCCTTCTCCATGGCCTCTCCGAACTTCTCCCACACCCGCTGCTTAGCCTCCGACACGGCAGCAGCTGCAGCCCTTCGGGCCTGTCGGTACCCTGCAACCGAGTCAGGAGTCCTCCAGGATATCATATCCCGGAAGGCCTCCTTCTTCAATCGGACGGCTTCCCTGACCACCGGTGTCCACCACGGTGTCCGAGGGTTACCGCCCCTTGAGGAGCCTAAGACCCTGAGGCCACAGCTAGCCACCGCAGCTTCAGCAATGGAGGCTTTGAACATCGCCCACTCCGGCTCAATGCCCCCAACCTCCACAGGAATGCCAGAAAAGCTCCGCCGGAGGTGTGAGTTGAAGATACCTAGGACGGGGGCCTCCTCCAGACGTTCCCAGTTCACCCGCACTACTCGTTTGGGCTTACCAGGTCTATCCGGAAATTTCCCCCATTCCCTGATCCAACTCACAACCAGATGGTGGTCGGTTGACAGTTCCGCCCCTCTCTTTACCCGAGTGTCCAAAACATGCGGCCTCAGATCAGATGACACGATCACAAAATCGATCATTGATCTTCGGCCTAGGGTACTCTGGTACCAGGTACACTTATGAGCACCCTTATGTTCGAACATGGTGTTTGTTATGGATAATCCATGACTAGCACAGAAGTCCAATAACAACCGACCGCTCGGGTTTAGATCAGGGAGGCCGTTCCTCCCCACCACGCCTCTCCAGGTGTCTCCATCCTTGCCCACGTGGGCGTTGAAGTCACCCAGCAGAACTACGGAGTCCCCTACTGGAGCCCCATACAGGACTCCATTCAGGGTCTCCAAGAAGGCTGAGTACTCTGAGCTGCCGTTTGGTGCATACGCACAAACAACAGTCAGAGTTTTCCCCCCTACAACCCTTAGGCGCAGGGAGGCGACCCTCTCGTCTACCGGGGTAAACTCCAACACCGCGGCGCTCAGCCGGGGATTTATGAGTATCCCCACACCCGCCCGGCGCCTCACGCCCTTGGCAACTCCGGAGAAGAATAGAGTCCAACCCTTATCCAGGAGTACGGTACCAGAGCTGAGACTGTGCGTGGAGGTAAGCCCCACCAGATCTAACTGATAGCGCTCCACCTCCCTCACAAGCTCCGGTTCCTTTCCCCACAGCGAGGTGACGTTCCACGTCCCCAGAGCCAGCTTCTGCCGCCCGGGTCTGGTCCGTCGAGACCCCTGACCTTCGCTGCCACCCATGTGGCTGCGCACCCGACCCCAACGGGTCTTCCCACAGGTGGTGGGCCCATGAGATGAAAAGAGGGGGGGTGCCACGTAGTTTGTTCGGGCTGTGCCCGACCGGGCTCCGTGGCAAACCCGGCCACCAGGCGCTCGCCATCGAGCCCTCCGTCTGGGCCTGGCTCCAGACGGGGGCCCCGGGCTTCCTCTGGGCCGGGTCACATCTCCTCTTTTTACGATATTCATTGAGGATTTTTTGAACCATTCTTAGTCTGGCCCCTCACCTGAGACCACTCTGCCATGAGAGACCCTACCAGGAGCACAAGGCTCCAGACAACACAGCCCTCAGGTTCACAGGGACACGCAAACCTCTCCACCACGATAAGGTGACGGTTCTCGATTTGTATCGAATTTTAATACTGTGCTGACTAAATAATACAAATGAATTTCTGTTAGTCTGCTAAATGTGTATTATTTAGCACAAAGTTGAGTGAATGAGAGTTACATTCATGGTGTTTTGACAAAGATTTAACCTGGAATAGAAACAAATGAACACTGATGCACAGACTTTCGATACATTCAGATAGCTATCTTGACTTTTTGTGGCAATCACCCATTTTAAAGTGCTTCTGCACTGCCGCTCAGCATCAACATATGGAACTGAACAGTGATCAAGACTCTGGGCTCAGTCTAAGATAGAGCATCTACTTACTGGAAGCATATGGATACGGAGAGCAGATGAGATTTTTGCTGCAAAGTGCGCCGCACGCAAACACAGCACACAGCCAGACACTTCAAATACATCATCACTGTGCTTTCTGGGCCTGCTATGAGCCAAGTGGGGTAAGAGGCAACAGAGATGGAGAGAAAGGGACAAGAAGAGGACATGAATGATGAAGAGGAGCGCAGATGATAGGGAGAGGGGGTTAAATGATTGAACAGAAAGAGGTTGCGAGAGATCTGGGGTGAGAGGGGATAAGAATGGAGATGGAGTGCATGAGCGTGGGAAGGCAACTGGTGTATACAGATGAATGAAGCAGGCAGCAGGATAATAGGCAGGGGGCAAATAAAAGACTATGGACGAAGGACATTGTTTGATCTCAGGCATCTGAGGTCAGTTTGCATATAGTGCAGATTTTATAAGAGCATTTGTGTTTGAGTGGGGTGGGGATTATTTATTTTCTCCCAGATCTTTTATTGTGTTATTCGGGTCTCTTAAATATTACGACAAAAGGACAAATGTCACAAAACCCTGCATTCGATCAATTTAACACTGAAGCTTTGTCGCAATCTAAGCAGCAATAGATATAGTCTCATGAAGGAGAAATTGAATGTCACTGGCTGAGCTGCAACATAAACTTTCCCTTAATTTAAGCTCAGACCTTTCTTGGGGAAATTATTTCTGTCAATAAAAATAAATCTAAACTTATGAACTGATCACATGATCATGTTGTACTGATGGAGTCAGTGATGTCAATCAATCAATCAATCAAATTTTATTTGTATAGCCCACATTCACAAATTACATTTGTCTCATAGGGCTTTAACAGGGTGTGACATCCTCTGTCTTTAACCCTCAGCAACAGTAAGGAAAAACTACTAAAAACCCTTTTAACAGGGTAAAAATACATAGAAACCTCAGAGAGAGCCACATGTGAGGGATCCATCTCCCAGGACGGACAGAAGTGCAATAGATGTCACGTGTAGGAGAACATCACCATCTATCATGATGTGTAGTTGAGGGGGCAGTAATAAAGACCTGATTCTCCCTGCAGCTGAGGTTAGTAGGTCATAAATCTCAAATACTATCTATCTATTTCTGGCTTTGGGAACAACAGTATTTCTATTCTACCATAGTAATGTGCATCCATGGTAATTCAGTGAAGTGTGGATATAAAGAGACACATAAACAAGAAGAGCTCCCAAGCCTGATCCAGACTCAACTGGTGTCGCGGTTCCCTATAGGAAGCAGTAGGAGGAGACTAATTGGTCTACTCTCTGAACTCTCTCTCATTCTTCTTTTTTAGGATTTATTTTAGGAACTACAGGCTTTCAGTGAGACAATAGAGACCCCTCCCCCTTCCATCTGCTCCATCCGACCACCACACGACTGAAATTCTTGTCAATGTTGCCACCACTCTGCAAACAGAATCTCCTCAGTGAAATCCTTGTACACACAATACACCATATGCATGTTTTGAAAAAAAAAGTAATTTGCTTTTTTATTTCGGTCCCGGTTTTATAAGCATTTGTGCTAGTATTCAATTTTTGTCCATTTAGCACAAGAAAATTACAGAGAAAGTCCAGTCCCCATTGTGTGGACATTCTCCACTGAAAACAGCTTTCGGGACAAGCTACAGTGCTGTGCAAAAGTATTTGCCCCCTTCCGGGTTTCTTAGTTTTTTGCGTATTTGTCACACTTAAATGTTTCAGATCATCAAACAAATTTCAAAACTTCAGGACCTGGATGACTTGCCATAATTGATGGAACCATGAATTCTGCCCTCTAACAGAAAATCCTGAAGGAGAATGTCCGGCCATCAGTTCAGGACATCAAGCTCAAGCGCACTTGGGTTATGCAGCAGGACAATGATCCGAAATACACAAGCAAGTCAACATCTGAATGGCTCAAAATATCAAAATGAAGGTTTTGGAGTGGCCTAGTCAATGTCCAGACTTAAATCGGATTGAGATGCTCCAGCATGAACTTAAACAAGCCATTTATGCTCGAAAACCATCCAATGTTGCTGAATTAAAAGAATTCTGCAAAGAAGAGTGGTCCAAAATTCCTCCACAGCAATGTGAGAGACTCATTGGCAGTTATCGCAAACATCTGATTGCAGTTGAAGCCACCAAGGGTAGCAGAACCAGTTATTAGGCTTAGGGGGCAATTACTTTTTCACATAGGGCCAGGTAGGTTTATATAGACTTTTTCACTTAATAAATGAAATCATCATTTAAAAACTGCATTTTTTATTTACTCGGTCTATCTTTGTCTAATATACAAATTTTTGTAATGATCTGAATCATTTAAGTGTGACAAAAATGCAAAGAAATCTAAAATCAGGAAGGGGGCAAATACTTTTTCACAGCACTGTATATGAAGATGAATTTTATCATTGCCATCTTTTATCTACAGCTTTTTAACTAATTTCTTTCTTGTTCTATGGACCAAACAAATACATTATTTAAAAAGAATCAACAAATTAACTTCTAAATGAATTTAGTTGCAGCCCCTTGAATAAATTGGGGAGTTTCTTTTTTCATTAACATGACCTCCTAGCATAAAGTCCAATCCAGGAGAAGTCGATGTGTAAACACAGCAGGGGATTTACATTACATGTCATTTAGCTGACGCCTTTGTCCAAAGCGACTTACATTTTTAGTACACTCAGCATTTATGAGGGGCCATTTAGGGGTTCAGTATCTTGCCAAGGACACTTCGGCATGCAGATTGGGAAGAGTGGGCTTTGAACCGGGAACCTTCGTGTTGGAGACCCCCTGCTCTACCACCTAGGCCACACCGCCCCGGATCCCCTGCTGGATTAACCACGAAGAAGTGGGGAGGTTGTTGACGCTTCTAACAAGATGCAAAAATGCAAAAATAGTAAGAATCTTCCGGTGAAAAAGCAGAAACTCCCACTGTGTTGTGCATATGTGACAAGCAGACCATGGGTAAACTCTGTAGCCAATTATCTAGATTTTAACCAGAGGTCATCCTGAAAATGGGTAGTAAGTCTGCACCATGACCATGTTGCTAACAGTGATACTAACATGGCCCTGATTACAAGTTGGGTCCAATGTTTTCAATATTAAATAAAAAAATACTAGATTATTTTTGTTGTGTGATATTCCCATATTAAACTGCTTCCCTTTTAACCAGTGTTGAAATGTGCATTGACAAACACACAGCTGTCAGAGGAAAACAAACACATGAATGTGCACATACCAAGCGCACATTTGCAATGCAGCCTCGCTCTACACCACCACAGGGCTCTGGAGGTGTGATTCCCCTTCTATAAGACCACCTGCTCCCTCACTCAACCAGTTGGTTGGCTGCAGGAAGCAGCAAAGCTGCAGCTTAACACACAGAACGCTGTCACACACTGTTTACTGACACTGAATATGTTCTGTGAAGGTTGTTTTACGTTTTATGAGTTGTTCTGAGGGTTTTTTCAGGTGTCTCATTTGCATTATTCTCTTTGATTAATTTCCTTCCCACTAGTGTCTCTCTTTTTAGGCAATATATTTCATCACTTGGCATCAATATACTGACAGTCTTCCACACAAACCAAATGCAAGGAGAAAATTTATCATGAAGGCAACACAGTAAAACATGAAAGAGAGTGAATGCGACATAGAACGTGGTATTCCTGAACAGGAAAGAGACTCGACTCTGCAAATTAGCCTGCTGACATGTGAACGTGTAAATAGCTTTTCCACTCCAGTCCACCAGACGGCGTACTGCCATCTATCCATTTGACTGTTGTGTTCCAAGTGATCCCTCCACTCCAGAGTCAATTTGTCAACATTGTCTCTGGTAATATACAGTATCATCAAGGTTTATAATTAGAAATGTCAAGGCTTTGCTTTAGCAGGCCTGCAGATTGGAGTCACTACAGACAAGTGTGACAGGGCATCTGTGTTAGTCAAACACTTTCTCATATACACACTCACAGGCCAGAGTGTGACATCTGCTATTGGACTGTAGCACACAGACAGTGAATTATGGGACCCAGAGGAGAAGACCTGAATGTGGTGAACGGCACAGTAAAACAGGCATGATGTCAGGTCAGAGTACCTTCTCAACATAATAATGCGGCTACTGCTGCCACCACACCCGGCTGCTCCCTGCTCCCTGCACACGTACACAAACACACATTTTCAGACACATACAGACACATACAACAAGATACAAACAGGCCAATCAAATCTATGGTTCTTAGGAAACATTAATGGCTGCTCTGTTTAATTTCAAGCTGCCTCATGTTAAATGCAAGGCCTGCATTTTCCACACACAAACACACAAGCTCAGCAACTTATATTAATATTGACAATCAAGACTGATATCATAAATAAGTTAGAGCTGACCCCTCAGTGAGCTATGTGACTGCTGGAGGTAGAATTATAAGACATGATCTCCAACTGGTCCCAATGATCAAAATATTAGCCTAAACTCTGCTGGCTCCAAGTCTCTCTAATACTATCTCATTTTAAACACAAAGGTCTCCACATGAGACCATTTCATCAACATTTAGGACTTAAAGGGGACATATTATGAAAATTCAACTTTTGTAGTGCTTCTACACGTTAATTTGGGTATCTGGCATGTCTACCGTCCCAAAAACTATTGAAAAACGGAACTCCCGTGATTAGTTGTGGTTCCTCTATGTCAGGAACGATACGCTAGATGGCGTTGAATGGGATTACGACTGAAAAATACGTAATGTTCCAACCATGCCCATGTAGGGAGTCTCGCTACATGGCCTTGGACCACCCCCCACCATCATATAAACTGTATTTTGGAGCACATCTGCGAATAACAGTGTGGAGATAGCTCATCAAAGCACCTTCAGGGAGAGTTGAGTGGCAGAGCTGATGTTAGATGGCCAATCAACTTAACCTTGATTTCGAAGGCTGCAGCAGAGCTGCCATAGTAGAGCGACAGAGAGGTGGCAGAGGTCAACCACAGAAGAAAGAGACTGAAGAGAGAAGAGTTGCCTCTAGGAGACTTTAAGTTGAGTTTCATATGAATTTATGTTGCTTGAGTGGTAAGAAAATAAAAATCTTAATCTTGAACTTTTTCAAATTTTTAAATCAATGAATCATTTTGCTTGTAAATGTATCCATGTTTCTCTTTGAACACTGTATTATTCCCATATTGGCTCACTAGATGCGGAACATTTTAACTAATGTTATTTAAACTGCTGCTGTTCTCAGAACCTTGTTGTCAGAAAATAAATCATCGTAGAAAGTTTGGAACATTAACATGTGCTGTTCGCCTTTCACAGCCACGT
This sequence comes from Pseudopleuronectes americanus, assembly GCA_038501795.1. Lineage (NCBI taxonomy): Eukaryota > Metazoa > Chordata > Actinopteri > Pleuronectiformes > Pleuronectidae > Pseudopleuronectes > Pseudopleuronectes americanus. Next base: position 847,410 of record CM076724.1, read on the forward strand.
GTGACACTGAGGCCGGCAGCTGTCCTCTCAACTGCAGCCAGGCAGGAGGCTGACACTTGCAGCTTGGAGACATCTTGAATCTGTCTGTGTGGCATGCTAGCCCATGGCCGCTTGTCTGCCTGCTCAAAAGTCAAGTGAACTCTTCTCTCTCCTTACCCTCATCATATTATCCTGCTAAGTTTTAAAATGTTACTGTTTTAAACGTTGGATGAGTTAAGTGAATAATATATATTTTTTTTTAAGAAATCACTACGAAAAGGAAAAATACACTAAGGACCAAAAAAAATACGATTTCACAGCAGAAAAATGTCTTTCGTGCATTTTTTTAAGTATCAGGGGTGAGTCTTTAACATTCTCAAAATTCAATAAGACCCAAAATCTTGGTGCAATGATTCTGTATTTAGAACAATTCCAAACCCTCCCCCTGACCACTGTCTGCCAAACAATCAACTTTTGTCCTTAAGCCACAAGACAGAAAATTAAAGCATTACTTTAAACATATAACGTTGTTATTATAATATACACTGTCTTTATGTAGGTCAATATTTTACTAAACAGAAAATGTTATTTGGTAATTTTTTAGTTACCTGAATTCACTTAAAGGCATTTGTCTCATTCTTCTTTTTCAATGACACTCTTAAACACCTAATGGTGGAGGTTTTACATGCTCAGACTTTTTTTCCTGCACCATGGATGTAGCTTTAGTTTCGGCCTCTCGCAGTGAAATCCAAACTAAGCATGTCGTGCACCTGAAGTGCTGCTATTTTGTCTCATTTCATCAGTTTTCATCACCCCCACACACACGCTTATATAGTGCTGTGTGTGTTTTCCTGCACCGGTGTTTGTGGTGGTGGAGTCTCTGAGGAGTATCCATGATCTGCTAGGGTGCTGTAGACCTCAACACCCACATACTAAACATAGCTACAGCAGCAACAGAAGAAGCAGTAGTGTTTTTCGAACACAGGAGACAGACGGCATCCCGACATTAGCTCTGGCAAACCAATTTTAGTCAATAGGGTTACAAGGTGTGCAAGCTTAATGCGTAAATTCTGCAGTTTCTTAACCAATCCTCCTAACCACTGATATCTATGAGCTTAATTCACTGCATGTTTCAGATAAGTACTATTATAATTTAAGTGTTAAGTAATACTATTTAATTTGTTTAACTTTTTACACACAATTCTTACAGTATGTATAGTGGTTTCAGTTAATATTAAGCATTTGACATCTGTGAATAGTTAGTGTTCAATGTGAAAGTAAACCTCTGAAACTGACTGTAGATGATTACTGTAACAAGCAGGATAATTTAAATGCACAATATCAATAATGACATCGGGTTTGAGTTCCCAATGTTAAATTATATATGATACCATAAAAAGCTCAAATGATTTGTTCGTAACTTGATAATTGACAACATACTAACAGACAACAGAGGAGGCATGTGCCAAATCATTTTTATTTGGATCTTGAAAAAGATCCAGAAATATTATCATTTTGGGGTATTGTTCAGCATTTTTTGTCAGTTTCTCATGAAATCATGCCTGGATGTTGATGTAAAAAAATCTGTGTCTGTGTGTGTTTGTTTCTGTGTGGGATGCAGTGGTTTATGCTGGAGGCTCTGGAACACAAAAGCTGAACTGAACAGCACCCAAGTAACTGAGTACTTAACTTAAAGCACCTACTGGTTAAGACCCAAAACCCCAAGGGATTCTGGGTGTGAAGATATGGATATCAAGCCTGATAGTCAGTGGTTCTTCAGGCCTGAAATGTAGCTGTCAAACACAATCAGAGTTTTCTACTATTCATTTTGTTTGAATGTAGTGCTGCATATGGAAATCAGCGCCACTGCACTGAGGTGCATGACTCTGCAGGTCCGCAAGTCACTCTGCTCCTCTGATGTTATCTAATCCCTCACACATAGAACTGTTCTGTATAAAAACATGCAGAATTCATACTCTACTTATACAGCTGGCGCAAGTCTCATTATCATTGGCTGTTCGTGTTGTCTGCCTTTTCATAACAGCGATCATAACAACAAGCACCAGGTTGTTGGGTAGAGTGATGTGATTGATGACTTATTATCAAGGAAGACAAAGAAGGTCAGGATTTAGAAGTTATGTTATTTAATTGCATGTAAGTGTTAGGGGTGCAACGATTAGTCGACGTCGTCGACAAAATTCGATGACAAAAATAGTCGCCGACGGATATACTCGTCGATGAGTCGTTGGTTACGTCATAGCGCGTGTTTTTCGTGCCGTGCAGCTGAACTAAACGTTGTTTTACCGGAGGTGCTGATGGAAACAGCTGAGGAGTGAGCCATCTCGCTTCCTTCCTATCTCAGAAAGTCGCGCATGTGCAGTAGTGACAAAACATTGACCAATGGCGGCGTCCGCTGCAACAGCGTCGCGCACCAGGAGGTCAATAGTTCGGGAGAACTTCACCCTCAACATGGCCCGAAAATAACTATGTGCACGGCGGACCCGCTTTACGCTGGTCCGCTCGGCGGACACGCGCATGTGAGGAGGAGGTTTGACATCGTAACGTAAACGATGCGGACTCGCCTCGGTAAGATAGCCTGTTAGCTAGCTTGCTAAATACACGTACATACCTGTGAGCAGGATTATAGAATCCACTACAAAAAATATGGTTTAAATTTTTTTTTAACGAGTTTAAAAGCGTAATGTTATCCTACTGCCTGACAAACGTCTTTTTTAATTACAATTATTTAGTCCAAAGAAGACGGTTTCGTTTGTTGGTGTTTTTATTGCTGCTACTTTCCCTGTCCTTTTTGTTAACAGGAAAAATGGGTACTTGAAATTTAATAAGTATCAGCATTTTGCCTGTTCTTGGTTTTAAATGGACAAAAACTAGATTTGTCTATGCTTTTGTGTCAACAGTACATTAATATGCAGCAAAGTTTATTAAAATACTTTTTTTTGCATGAAGTATTAATCTTGATTGTTTTTATTTTCAGTCGTCACATGCCTCTAACAACCTCAAGCTAAATTTAAAAGCTGTTGGCTAAATAAGAGCAATTGAGAATTTGTGTCACCCATAATCCGATTAGTCGAATATTTGTTTCAATAATCGATGACTAATCGACTATTGTAAAAGTCGTTAGTTGCAGCCCTAGTAAGTGTGCAATATTGTGTTGTTCTATTTGATTTGTGCCATTATGTGTTATTTGTGTGTTCTTTCAATAAATCAATAAATCAAATTTGATTTTTAAAGCCCATATTGACAAATCACAATTTGTCTCATAGGCCTTTAACAAGGTGTGACATCTTCTGCCCTTAACCCCCAACAAGAGTAAGGAAAAACAACAAAAACCTTTGAACAGGGTAAAAAGAACGTATAAACCTCAGAGAGCAGCAATAGCTAGCAATAATTTGATTATATATTATATTTTTAACCTAATATTTGGTATTTAAGATCGTTATGACATAATATGGGAAAAGAGTAAATTGCCTTTTATGCGGGTTTACCTGCGTTTGGTATAAAAGAGGTGGAAATGGCCTCATGAACTAAAAAAAAGAGTTTGCATGTAAATATTTCATTTATCTCTTGTTATAGAAGTTATGTAATGTTTTAATTTATTTATCTCTTTTCTTTTCTATAACTTTAAAAGGATTTTAACAGTTGAAGTATTCATCCTGCACTGAGGGGCGTTAACTTATTCTGTAAATAATGATAATGTTTAACCTCCTCAACATGACTATACATTCTGCAATAGTGACAGGCGCACAGGGACCTACGCTGTCCCATTAATCTGTTAAAGCCACAGGCATGGGTGAAGGGGGTAATGAGAATTATTTGACAACAGAGTTGGCTGATGTAATGTGGATACACATTCACACATTCAGTGATCTTTGGCTGCTGTAAATACCAATCAATATCTGCCCCCATTCCCTCCATTGGTTTTTTCTTACTTGACACTAATAAAATTCCTAAATATAAGGAATCAAATGATTCTGAGATCTGTTTCACAGGGTCTTCTATGAAGGGTTAAACTTTTTCAGAACTGGCTGCAGGCCTGTACATAAGTACTAGGTCATTGGGTCTGAAACCACTGATCTTCAAACTTGCCCTTCATTTCGGTCTCAACTGCAAGCCGGCAGTTTGTTGACGCCATCATGCACAGTTGTGACACTATCACAGTACCAAAATCTGTCCACAGACATATATACAGTTATCTTTATTGTAATCAACCTTTTTATTGAAATGGGAAAATACAGGCTGCTTGGGCTGATTTTTGCTATATTTATTAACATAATCCTGCTTTTGATCTGCTTTTACTATGAATGATAACACATGCATTATATATTTTGTTTTTTTGTTATTTTATTTTGTTGTTACTGGCGCCAGGACCGGAGTCCAGTGAGGCTCATTTTTTCCAGTGCTTATTGGCTTCATAACATTGGAAGTCATACATCTATCCCAACATAAATACATGTATGTACTGTGTGTGTAAATATTCAAAATTAAAAACTTTAAAGTATTATACAATGTCAGTGTTTGCATGTGTGCTGTGGCATGCATAAGGAAAACTTAATGGAGCTGTTAGCTGCAGCTGAGGTCACATTCAACCACCCTTCCTTCCACATATCACCCAACTACCCCCTAACTGAATTAATCCATATCCATTCACTGACAACATGAGGACCCTGTGGTGTTAAAAAAACAGTGATCCAGATCGATGCTTAATTTCAGCCTTTCAGGCATCTAACTGAAGATCAACCTATAACAGCCAATATATTACACTAGACACCTCTGTGAACTGTAACACTGACTGGGGCAACAGCATGATCCACGGCATTAAACGCTGCTGTTTCCAAACAATTCACAAAGTGATAATGAGCGTCATAGGTGTTTTTTTAGCCTCGGATATGCGACCGTTCTCTGTTGTTAAGAACACAGGGTTCAAACACACACTGAAAGTAATCGAGCCCTGTTCTTAAGTTCCCTCTCTACGCATTTCAGCCAACAAGTCACACCAGCCTTTTTTAAGTTCATTTTTTTTAATAAATAAAAAAAAATATGTATATTGAATTATGCTAATCATACAATTCAATAACGGTGAAGTTTAAGTACAGTTCATTTTCTAGAGGTTTTTTAGCTGCCCCTAAATGGATTTTTATTTTACTATTTCTATTAATGTATTGAGTGTCTTTTATATTTTACTTTTGTAAAAATTACTTATGAAAGAAAGACAACCTCCCTGCTGAAAACCCGAGAAACAACATTTACGCAGTTTTTTTTCCATTTACTACACCTTAAATGATAAATAAAACAAATTATTTTCGAATGCATGCTCATTTAATTTGTAATGCCTGCAACTCTTTCTGATTTTTCGATCTCGATTCGGGATCGCGATAAAATGTTGAATCGATCTCGATAATCTCGTTGTGACATGTATTCGATCTCACGTGGCAAAAGTAAGCGCAACAACAGTGTCGGAGTCTGCCGACTGCCGTCTGCAGGTAGGACACGACACGCCCACTTCCCATCGTGAGAGTAGGTGCAGTTGCGAGAGAGAGAAAAAGAGAGAACGAAGTTGGAAAAAGGACAGGAATCCGTCCTGACTCCGTCCTGACGGGCTCCCGCTAGCATCGCTGACGGGGCTCCCGTTAGCATCGCTGACGGGCTCCCGTTAGCATCGCTGACGGGCTCCCGCTAGCATCGCTGACGGGCTCCCGCTAGCATCGCTGAGGGGATTGATTCTGTTCTGTTAGCAAAACAACAGTCCATCCAGTCGTGTTTTGCAGCCATTAACCAATATGAAAAACAATAGAAGAGGGGCAAAAATATAACGAGCGCTATTACTTATTGCTTAGCTAAAGATATGATGCCCCTGAGCACAGTGGAGAGGGACGGCTTCAGGAAACGTATCAAAGTGTTAGACCCCAGGTACGAGTTCCCTGGCAGAAAGTACTTCTCAAACTGCGCTGCCACAGCTTAATGATGAATGCCGTCGTAAGCTGATATACCTCAAAAAAATCTCTGGGAGGTAAACCAGTATAATATTATAGTGGTTTAGTTTTTTACATTTTATTTTGTCTTACAGTTTAGCACTTGAATGTGTCAGAGGGTGTGACCCACATGTTTACTTGTTTTTTGTAAGTTGTTTACAAAATCAAAATTTTTTAACTATAGTGAAAAGTGACCAATCACTTAGTTTGCACTAAGCATATAAGACTCTGTATGAGCTGAGAGCGCTGCTCTGAATTTTCTTTTGCTAGTTATGGGCCCTGCTGCTCTCTTGATCAATGGAAGCATGAAGACCTTCACAAAAACATTTTGTGCTCATTATTGGAAGGCATATTCTTGAATCGAGAATCGAAGAATCGAGATCGATCAATATGGAAAAACATATCGTGATAACATTTTTTTGCATATCGCCCAGCCCTAGTTTACATATGAGTAAATGACATGGATAACATACAAATTACTAGGGACGGGAACCGGCAGTGACCTCCCGATACGATACTATCACGATACTTAGGTGGCGATACGATATGTATTGCGATTCTGTGGGTATTGCGATTCTGTAAGTATTGAGATTCGATATTACGATTTCTTGTGATTTCTATAAATACTGGACCATGGAAAACAGTTGAATCATACCTTCAAATACAACACAGTCAAATTCACTTAGAGCTTTACAAGTTTTATTTCAAATATTAACATTAACTTAATGACTGACGGGCAGCCAATAGAGAATATAAATAAAAATGTGCCCAATTATTGTATAGTCCCTGTCAACTGCACACAAACTGACAGATTAAGAAGTGTATACCACTTAGGCTACTTTTAAACAATAAATTAAAGGTAAATTAAATAGAATGAATAAAAGTTTACTTAAAATATTGACTTTGAAATAAACAAAAAGTAGGCTATGTTTCACTGTTGTTTGCATGTAGGCTATTCAAAGCTAGTGCTTGGGTATTTTTAGATACTCCTCCCCCCATATAAAACCATTTTCTAGACGTAATAGACAAGAATCGCGATTTGTAACTGAATCGATTTTTTCCCCCATCCCTACAAATTACTGCAACAACAAGAAATACAGCTCGCATTACATCCTATTGCAGAGATTTTTCTCAACCCCAAAGACATTTATAGTAAGGGCATTTTAGCAGATATTTGACCAATCTGGGAACTAAATCCTTACCAAGAAATGTCTTCACAATTGTGTTTAGGAAGGTGTGTAATATCATGTCTTAAAATGTTGAAATTCAACTCCCGTGGGAAACCTCCTAAAAAATTGCTCAAAGTTGGGATACCTGTAACCGATTTTTGAAAAATCGAAAATGTTAAATTTGGCTTTAAGTAACTTGTGAGGGGTCAAACTAGGGGTTTTTCATGATTCTGGGTTGATTGCAAGCATTAGTTTTTCACCAAAACCACTCCTTAGTGCAAAAACAGCCACCCCCATAACCCTAACCCCATTTTCAGCCATTATTCACGAATAAAGGGTTCCAAACCCCCCCGCCTCCCCAAAAACAATAAAAAAAATTAAAAAAAAATAACCCAGTTAACACCATGAACAATTCTATCTTTTTTCTATTTGTCTAAAGCAATAACCTCATGGAAAGGTAATAATTGTCAGGGCACGATAGTTTTTCACCAAAACTGCTCCTTATTGGAAAAACAAACATTTGAATTTGAAAAGTAGCGTTATTCGTTTATTTCAGTATCTTGCATAATACTGATCCACTCTGCCACACGCCTCATGTGTCAATGTCTGAGTCTTCTCCAAACTGAACATCATCATGAACACAATTCTTGCACGTATGCCTTTGCAAACTCCACATGCCGAGATACACTTGACACCGTTCTTTTTGCAGCTGCACCGGCGGTCGCTGCAATCTCCATTGCAATTGCAGACTGTGAACTGAAGAAGCTCCTCAGGAGCCATGGGGTCTAGTGTTGGAACTGGCTCATATCCCTGAACACCTAACCACCTGTAGTCACTAGGGTCCAAAGACATGCTCTTAAGAAGGATCCAGTCCCGGGTTTGTATATATGCACGGAGAGAGTGGAATGGCTGGATGAAACGTATCCATGCAGATGAAGCCAAGCTGAGCACGCTGATCGACTTCCTCCCAGTCATCGAAGGTGACCCTAATGACCACAACACCATCTTCACCACTCTCAAAGAGTGCATGCGGCTCTCTGAAGACAAAGTCACTATAGTGACGTTCAATCTCCCAATCTGGCTCAAAGCTGTGGACATCATAAAGCAGGCAAATCTACCCATCATTCCACGGTTGGGTGGATTTCACCTGCTAAAGTCCTACCTTGGATCATTGGGTTATATCATGGAGGATTCTGGACTACTAGAGCTGATCCAGCTGATCTATCCAGGGAGTACGACAGCCAACCACATCCTGGATGGAGGATGTTTTGACAAGGCAATCCGTGCTCACCTCCTGATTGATGCAGCCATCTATCAGCACATCATGAAACATGCCTTCAATGAGGAGGAGCTTGGTGAAACGAGGACCTTGATGGAGAAGTTAGCTGATGGGAAAATGGGGGCCAGACACACAGATCCAGTTGTTGTAGTGTTTGAACGGAGGTTTGAAGAAATCTTCAAAAGACTTGCCAAAGGAGGAAGAACGCCTGCACTCTGGGTGCAGTACCAATACATGGTAGATGTCATCAAGATCTTCATCAGAACTGAACGGCTTGCAACCATAATGGGCACCTGTCTTGCATTGTCACCAGGATGCTAGACATCTTTGTAGCTGCGGGGCATCACCAATACCTCAAGGGGGCAAGGCTGTACTGTCAACTCATGAAGCAACTCGAAACTTTGCCTGCTTACAAGGAAACCTTTAAAGTTTTTCTGCCCATGGGAACCATGTTGTCTTTTACTCTAGCCATGATTGGTCTGGCACCTGGTGTGACATCTGTATTGAGCAGACATTAATGAAGGCAGCCAAGTCAGAAGGTGGACTGAGCAGAAGGAGGATGAGAAATAGTGATTCTGGTCACAGGTGCTGGGTGCTTACCCTCAACCACTTCTCCAATGTGAACCAGCGCATGGAGGAAGGTGTCAAGAAACATGGCCCACTCCACAGAGTTTAGCACTTGAATGTGTCAGAGGGTGTGACCCACATGTTTACTTGTTTTTTGTAAGTTGTTTACAAAATCAAAATTTTTTAACTATAGTGAAAAGTGACCAATCACTTAGTTTGCACTAAGCATATAAGACTCTGTATGAGCTGAGAGCGCTGCTCTGAATTTTCTTTTGCTAGTTATGGGCCCTTCTGCTCTCTTGATCAATGGAAGCATGAAGACCTTCACAAAAACATTTTGTGCTCATTATTGGAAGGCATATTCTTGAATCGAGAATCGAAGAATCGAGATCGATCAATATGGGAAAACATATCGTGATAACATTTTTTTCCATATCGCCCAGCCCTAACTTAAAGCCAAATTTAACATTTTCGATTTTTCAAAAATCGGTTACAGGTATCCCAACTTTGAGAAATTTTTTAGGAGGTTTCCCACGGGAGTTGAATTTCAACATTTTAAGACATGATATTACACACCTTCCTAAACAAAATTGTGAAGAAATTTCTTGGTAAGGATTTAGTTCCCAGATTATCATATGTTGCCCTCACTATTAGACTGACACTAACTGACTATTCATTAGAGACTTTAGTGATTCCATTAGGAATATAAGATTTGACATATTTGCAGTACTGTTGTCCTTCCATCTTGTGTGAGTGCACTGTGGTAAATGGAGCAGACAGGCTTTAAGGCAGAGCTTAGTGTGAACTGCTGCCCTGACACAGGGCCCTGACATAGGCTGATAAAACAACATTAGGAAAAGAACAAGCATTCAGTTAGAATAACATTTTACCATAATGTCCAAAAATTGCTTACTTCTCTAATGTAAAAACTCCCCGCAACATTAAAAACAGGAAAGTGCTTTAGTTGTACTACTGAAACGTAAGCCTATTAAGGAGAATTATAATTCGGGCAATGACAAATGTATTAGAAGTATCAACATTTTTAGATAAGTATTAAAAAAAGAGTTGCTTGCTCTTAGTCTCCTGCATCTATTCTTCAGGCACAGTTGTGATGCATTCTGCTAAACCAACCCTGCAGGCTGGATTTGTACTCTGCATGCGATTCATAGGTGCAAGTGTTTGAAAGGCATCTCACTCCAATCACATATGCATTTAAAGGAGGATGGCAAAAATAATAGAAGGAGATATGTTAAAACAAATACTGTTGAAGTTATTGAGGTCATACAATTTGAACAGATGACTATTTACTATTCATTGTACATTAGTGACATGTATGGTCATATCGCAAAAAACAAACATGCTAGGTATAGGCATTTTGACACACACATATGAAACAAAACTGACAAGAAGTTTTGGTTTGTGTTGATCAAATCTAAATTTAAACTCAAAAACCATGACATAAAATCTCTATAGACTGCAACTTCACGTTCCTCATGTTAACAGTTTTTTGTGTACATTTAACATCACAACAAACAATATCTCTGCTGGGTAGAGTAAAAAAAGCTGTATGCTGCTCCAAATACAATCAGTGGATCATAAGACATACATCATAACACAAGACACATTAAGTTATGTGATATGCAATGTATTTGGCCATAATACTAATTATATACATTACTTCTCTAGATGTGTCTTATTCAACTTTTTATAATTTAAACAGATATAAAATCCATACAAATTTATTGAATTGGGAGATCTGCATATATCCCAGCCCTAGCCCATACGTATGTAATGAATAGGTTTTTTTTGCAATTAATCTCCCCCCTTTATTCCCTCTTAAAATATTACGTGACAGGCTGTGTCCACTGTGCCTTCATCGATAAGTGCTCTAGGTGCCTCAGTTTGACCATATGGAAATTATAAATGGCTGGGTTGTACTGGAAAAACATTAAGGTTGTCGCTATCTCACATTAATTTGTATCACATCATACCTTTGATGAATGCAGCCCTACTGCAGCTCGGACCTCAACATTAACTGAATAAGTAACATTAACAGTGACACAAAATGTCTTCACTGTGCCTTTTGGAAACATAGTAAATACTGTTTCATCCCATGGTTTAAATGAGGTATTTCAACATTTATTTTGAATATGTAGTACTCATGTTGTTATCTTATGTTATCTTATCTCATACGATGAAGAATCACAAAGAGTAATGAGTAAAGATATGCAATATTGTCCGAATACAAAATAGGGATGTCACGAGAACCGATACTTACGATACCTTTCGATACTAAAATAACAAAACACGGATGATGCCCATTTTTTGAAGCACCGTAAGAACCGTGAGCGCCGATGCCAGCTGTTAGCATCGGTGCTGCGCCTCTTCTGAAGCTGCGGCGCTGATCTCTGAGCAGCTGAGACCAGATAAACTCAGTGTTTCCACTGTTTCCTCTGATAAGAAGCAGCCGGTCAGTCAGTGAGCGACTGATTCACGTGAACGAGCTGTGACCACACTGTGTGCTCCGCTCCCCGCCCCGATCTCTCGCTCAGAGACACAGTCTCTATCACGGAGCGCGCGCGCACACGCACACACACGAACACATCGCCGTTCAACATATGAAAACTGATTCGTTAAGTTCACCATTCGCGAAAAATATGCGCAACATGCACAACACTCCAATAAAGCGCACTACGCGCTGTGCGTAGGGCACCAAGTCCTGAGGGGGCACCAAAAAATAAGCAACTGAAAATCATCATAGTTATAATAATTATGTAGCTGGGCGTTTGGTTGTATCATAGGTTCGGCCTCAGCCGACAAAGGAAACAAGAGCAGGTCGTGCGCTCGGCACAGCACACCCGTTTATTCTCCGTTCATTTTCAACACACACCCCCCCTCAACAATTTTTTTTCTCGGGGGGAATCATACAGGCGTTATGCTTAGGGCACCAACATGGCCAGCAGCGGCACTGACAACACTGCACAGGGAGCCACTGCAGAGGTACTGAAGAGCCGCATACGGCTCCGGAGCCTCAGGTTGCTGACCCCTGCTCTGGAGGATGACGTGAAGCGTTTTTTTACCGTGGTATCGAAATTGGCATCGAGAATTGTGTTATTTTACTGGTATTGGCACCGACTACTGAATTTTTGGTATTGTGACAACCCTACTACAGAATTACTTCTATGATTTCGCATATTTTTTTTCATATCACACACCAATATTTAGAGTCGGGTTGCCATGGTTGTCGTGTTACCATTGTGACATGGTGTTCAGGAACATACCGATTAAAAGACTTGACCTTCAGCCCACTATCTGTTTCATTTTCTATTGAAATAAAACCTATTTGGTTTATGTTTATGAATCAAACCCCCACATTCACAAAATAACTGGAAATACAGCGCTGACGAGTCTAAATTAACATTTGTGCCAATTTTGAAAGGATTCTCTTAAAGCTTTCTTAAGATAAGGCGTTTATGAGGTAAAACAATTTGTGAGCTCACAGTGACCTTGCCCTTTGACCACCAGGATCGACTCCGTTTATCTTGAGCTCAACTGATCATTGTGACTTAGAAGCTCGGCTCCGCAGCTTAGAAACTCCGTTAGCTGTAGTTAGCCGGCTTCCGCTAGCGTCGGAGCCACCTAGCTTAGAACGTAGCTTAGCTTCAACTAGCAGTCCCCTGACTAGTCCCGTGCAGCAGGGAGCCCAGGGCAGCTGGGTGACGGTCCGGAGGGGGCATAGTGCTAGTCTTAAAAAGCCCATGATTAAAGAGCCACCAGCTCACGTTTCAAATAGATTCTCTCCACTCAGCGAGGCACCCGCTGATAAACAAACTTTAATTATTGGCGACTCGGTTCTGAGAAACGTCAGGGTAGCGACACCAGCGACCATAGTTAACTGTATCCCAGGGGCCAGAGCCGGCGACATCGCATCTAAACTTAAGTTAATGGCTAAAACTAAACGTAAATACAATAGAATTGTAATTCACGTCGGCAGCAATGACTCCCGGCTTCGTATGTCGGAGATCACTAAAGTGAATGTTGAGTCGTTGTGTGCTTTTGCTAAAACGATGTCAGACAAAGTAGTTTTCTCTGGCCCGCTCCCTAATACAACAGGTGATGGCATGTTTAGCCGCATGTTGTCTTTTAACCGCTGGCTGTCGACGTGGTGTCCTGTAAACGGTGTGGGCTTTGTAGATAATTGGCTAACTTTTTTGAGAAAACCTGGTCTTGTTATGAGAGACGGCGTTCATCCCACTTGGGATGGAGCAGCTCTCTTATCTAGGAATATTACAAAGTCTATAACATGACAACCCATAGTTGGGACCAGGAAGCAGAGCTGCAGTGCTAAACACTTCTCTGCGCTCCCTCTGGATCAGTCACACAACCCCATAGAGATTGTGTCTGTCCACCGTCCGATTAAATTATTTAAATTAAACAATAACAGAGCGAGAACTCCACACAAAAATCTAATAAAAATTAAAACAACCTCTGCAACAACACAGGGAACTAAGACTTTTAAATGTGGTCTTTTAAACATTAGATCACTATCAACTAAGGCTCTTTTAGTTAATGAACTAGTCTCTGACTACAACCTAGATGTATTGTCCCTCACTGAGACGTGGCTGCATCCTGATGAATATGTCAGTCTAAATGAATCTACTCCCCCCAGTCATATAAATGCACAGGTTCCCAGAGAATTTGGGCGAGGAGGTGGAGTTGCTGCTATTTTTAACTCCAGTCTATCAATTAATCCAAAACCTAAACTTAACCTAAGCTACAAATCATTTGAATGTCTGGTTCTTAGTCTTCCACGCCAATCCAGGAAACACCAACAGCCAATCATATTTGCTGTAGTTTACCATCCTCCCAGGGCTTATACTGAATTTTTAACGGAATTCCCTGAGTTTTTATCAAACTTAGTCCTAAAGAGCGATAAAATTATTATTGTTGGTGACTTTAATATCCATGTTGACAATAAGAAAGATTACCGTAGCGTAGCATTTAATTCAATACTAGACTCAATTGGTTTCAGTCAGTGTGTGCACCAACCGACTCATTGTTGTAACCACACACTTGACCTTATATTATCGTACGGTGTCGGAATTGAACATTTAACAGTCCTCCCGCACAATCCAGTTCTATCAGACCATAATTTAATAACCTTCCATTTTTCAATAAATGAATATATGCCACCAATAAAAAACTCATTTTCTAGATGTCTACCTGATAGTGCTGTAGCTAAATTTAAGGAAATAATTCCAATTACATTTAAACCCGTATTATCCGTAGATATAAAGAACAAATTCTTTAAAAACCCGAGCTCCATTGAGATCGACCGACTCGTCGATAGCTCTGCAGACTCATTACGATTAACATTAGATTCAATAGCGCCTCTAAAAAAGAAAAATGTCAAACATGGTAAATTAGCTCCGTGGTATAATTCCCAGACAAATGAGTTAAAACAGTTATCAAGAAAACTAGAAAGGAAGTGGCGCTCCAGCAACCATGTTGAAAACCTCATAGACTGGAAGAATAGTGTTAAAGAATATAAAAAGGCTCTCCACAAAGCAAGAGCCGCCTACTATTCAAAACTAATAGAAGAGAATAAAAACAACCCCAGGTTTCTCTTCAGCACTGTAGCCAGGCTGACAGAGAGTCACACCTCCACCGAACCCAGTATTCCTCCATCCCTAAATAGCAATACCTTTATGACCTTTTTTAATGATAAAATTCTAACCATTAGAAATAAAATCAACAATCTCCTGCCCTCAATTGGCACTAATACCCTCCCAATAACAGAAATCTCAGAAATGGCTGAGAATCCTAACCATTATTTAGACAGCTTCTCTCTGATCACTTGTGATCAGTTTACCAAAATAATCTCAGGTTCTAAACCAACAACCTGTATCTTAGATCCCATTCCTACAAAATTACTTAAAGAAATTCTGCCCCTAATTGATAGTTCGTTACTTAACACAATCAATCTGTCATTATCATCAGGTTATGTACCACAGTCTTTTAAAATAGCAGTAATCAAACCCCTTCTCAAAAAACCCACCCTAGACCCAGAGGTTTTAGCCAATTACAGACCAATATCTAATCTCCCCTTCATGTCTAAAATCTTAGAAAAAGTGGTAGCCAATCAGCTGTGTGAGTTTCTCCAGGAAAATAATATATATGAAGACTTTCAGTCGGGGTTTAGAGCCAATCACAGCACAGAAACAGCCTTGGCAAAAGTCACTAACGACCTTTTAATAGCCTCAGATCAGGGACTTGTGTCTGTCCTCGTTCTGTTAGATCTCAGTGCAGCATTCGACACAATTGACCATCAAATTTTATTACAAAGACTCAAACAGTTAATTAAAATTAATGGAACTGCCCTTAATTGGTTTGAATCTTATTTTTCTGATCGCTCCCAATTCGTGCAAATTAATGATGAGACATCTGTGCGCACCAAAGTTAACCATGGTGTTCCACAGGGCTCTGTGCTCGGCCCAATTTTATTCTCATTATATATGCTTCCACTAGGAAACATTATCAGGACACACTCGGTAAATTTCCACTGCTATGCGGATGACACCCAGTTATACTTGTCAATAAAACCTGAACAAAGTAATCAATTAACTAAACTTCGAGCATGTCTCAAGGACATAAAAACCTGGATGACCCGCAATTTTCTCTTATTAAACTCAGACAAAACAGAGGTTATAATACTTGGCCCCAAACACCTTAGAGATAAATTATCTAATGATATAGCTGCGCTAGACGACATTGCCCTTGCTTCCAACGAAACAGTCAGGAACTTGGGAGTGATCTTCGATCCTGATTTATCTTTTAATAGTCACTTAAAACAAATTTCTCGGACTGCCTTTTTCCACTTGCGTAATATCTCAAAAATCAGGCATGTCCTTTCGCAAAAAGATGCAGAAAAACTAGTCCACGCCTTCGTTACATCGAGACTGGACTATTGTAACTCATTATTATCAGGCTCCAGCAGTAAGTCGTTAAAGACTCTACAGCTTGTCCAAAATGCCGCAGCACGTGTCCTGACAAGAACAAAGAAAAGAGAGCACATTTCTCCAGTATTAGCTTCGCTACACTGGCTTCCAGTTAAATCTAGAATAGAATTTAAAATTCTCCTCCTCACCTTCAAGGCCCTTAATAATATAGCGCCTTTTTACCTTAAAGAGCTGTTAGTACCTTATAAACCCGCTAGAGCACTCCGCTCCCAGAATTCAGGCTTACTTGTCGTCCCTAAAGTCTCTAAAAGTAGAGTAGGAGCCAGAGCTTTTAGCCATCAAGCCCCTCACTTGTGGAATAATCTACCAATTTCAGTTCGGGAGGCAGACACCATCTGTTTGTTTAAGAGTAGGCTCAAAACCTTTCTTTTTGATAAAGCTTATAGTTAGAGTTAATTAGTGAGGCAGAACGTAACTTGCTCTATTTAATGACATATGACACACGGAGCTTCTTTTTCCAGCTTCTCCTTCCTCTTCTCCATCCCTAACTTCCCCGGGGTCCCTTTGCTTTAACACCCGCAGATCCAGGGCCTCAGTGGCCGCACCATGGATTGCTGTTTGTGGATCGCGCATCGGGGGTCGCAGTGGTGGACCCAGTGTGGCGGATTCTGTGTCGTGTGGGCTGATCGTGGTGCTGGTGGCAGACCCTGTGTCGCGTTGGCACTGGGTAAAGGAGGTGGACCAGGGCCACGGCGATGGCTCGTGGTGGGTCCTGTGGGCGGCGGTGGACGGTGACTGAGGACTGGAGTGGCCTCTGGTCTGGATGCTGGATCGTGGTTCTGCTGGTTGCTGACCATGGACTGTGATTGCAGCGGGACTGCATCAATGCCGCTAAAGACTTTAATGATGAATGTTTTTACACGTGGCATCTATTGCACTTCTGTCCGTCCTGGGAGAGGGATCCCTCACATGTGGCTCTCTCTGAGGTTTCTACTTATTTTTACCCTGTTAAAAGGGTTTTTAGTAGTTTTTCCTCACTCTTGCTGAGGGTTAAGGACAGAGGATGCCACACCCTGTTAAAGCCCTATGAGATGAATGTAATTTGTGAATATGGGCTATACAAATAAAATTTGATTGATTGATTGATTGATTGTGGGGCGGCTGTGGCTGAGGGGTAGAGTGGTCGTCCTCCAACCTGAAGGTCGGTGGTTCGATTCCCAGTCTGAACCATCTGTATGCCGAAGTGTCCTTGGGCAAGATGCTGAACCCCGAATGGCCCCCCCCTTAGAATAACAAAAGTGCTGGGATAGATGCACTGTATGAATGTGTGTGTGAATGGGTGAATGTGAAACTGTAATGTAAAGCGCTTTGAGTGGTCATCAAGACTAGAAAAGCGCTATATAAATGCAAATCCATTTACCATTGTACCAAATTTGAAGAAATAACTCGATATTGGGATATTGTTTTCACAGCAATGGAACAGGCGGACGGACAGACAGACAGACAGACAAACCTACAACATAATACCTCCAACCACTAGGTGACAGCAGTTTGGGTCATAAAAATTCTCGAATTTGAACAAAACTGTTCAAACTGTATCAATACTTAATCTGACACTGACTGAATCTTGATGTGAAATGTCTCTCCTCCGTGCAGCAGCAGAATAACAAAGTCAAGATTAGGATATGGCATTAAAGGACTTCAATTCAATTTAATTCAATACTAGACTCAATTGGTTTCAGTCAGTGTGTGCACCAACCGACTCATTGTTGTAACCACACACTTGACCTTATATTATCGTACGGTGTCGGAATTGAACATTTAACAGTCCTCCCGCACAATCCAGTTCTATCAGACCATAATTTAATAACCTTCCATTTTTCAATAAATGAATATATGCCACCAATAAAAAACTCATTTTCTAGATGTCTACCTGATAGTGCTGTAGCTAAATTTAAAGAAATAATTCCAATTACATTTAAACCCGTATTATCCGTAGATATAAAGAACAAATTCTTTAAAAACCCGAGCTCCATTGAGATCGACCGACTCGTCGATAGCTCTGCAGACTCATTACGATTAACATTAGATTCAATAGCGCCTCTAAAAAAGAAAAATGTCAAACATGGTAAATTAGCTCCGTGGTATAATTCCCAGACAAATGAGTTAAAACAATTATCAAGAAAACTAGAAAGGAAGTGGCGCTCCAGCAACCATGTTGAAAACCTCATAGACTGGAAGAATAGTGTTAAAGAATATAAAAAGGCTCTCCACAAAGCAAGAGCCGCCTACTATTCAAAACTAATAGAAGAGAATAAAAACAACCCCAGGTTTCTCTTCAGCACTGTAGCCAGGCTGACAGAGAGTCACACCTCCACCGAACCCAGTATTCCTCGATCCCTAAATAGCAATACCTTTATGACCTTTTTTAATGATAAAATTCTAACCATTAGAAATAAAATCAACAATCTCCTGCCCTCAATTGGCACTAATACCCTCCCAATAACAGAAATCTCAGAAATGGCTGAGAATCCTAACCATTATTTAGACAGCTTCTCTCTGATCACTTGTGATCAGTTTACCAAAATAATCTCAGGTTCTAAACCAACAACCTGTATCTTAGATCCCATTCCTACAAAATTACTTAAAGAAATTCTGCCCCTAATTGATAGTTCGTTACTTAACACAATCAATCTGTCATTATCATCAGGTTATGTACCACAGTCTTTTAAAATAGCAGTAATCAAACCCCTTCTCAAAAAACCCACCCTAGACCCAGAGGTTTTAGCCAATTACAGACCAATATCTAATCTCCCCTTCATGTCTAAAATCTTAGAAAAAGTGGTAGCCAATCAGCTGTGTGAGTTTCTCCAGGAAAATAATATATATGAAGACTTTCAGTCGGGGTTTAGAGCCAATCACAGCACAGAAACAGCCTTGGCAAAAGTCACTAAAGACCTTTTAAAAGCCTCAGATCAGGGACTTGTGTCTGTCCTCGTTCTGTTAGATCTCAGTGCAGCATTCGACACAATTGACCATCAAATTTTATTACAAAGACTCAAACAGTTAATTAAAATTAATGGAACTGCCCTTAATTGGTTTAAATCTTATTTTTCTGATCGCTCCCAATTCGTGCAAATTAATGATGAGACATCTGTGCGCACCAAAGTTAACCATGGTGTTCCACAGGGCTCTGTGCTCGGCCCAATTTTATTCTCATTATGGTAAATGGATTTGCTTTTCGCTTTTCTAGTCTTGATGACCACTCAAAGCGCTTTACATTACAGTTTCACATTCACACACACACATTCATACAGTGCATCTATCCCAGCACTTTGTTATTCTAAGGGGGGGCCATTCGGGGTTCAGCATCTTGCCCAAGGACACTTCGGCATGCAGATGGTTCAGACTGGGAATCGAACCGCCGACCTTCAAGTTGGAGGACGACCACTCTACCCCTCAGCCACAGCCGCCTCATTATATATGCTTCCACTAGGAAACATTATCAGGACACACTCGGTAAATTTCCACTGCTATGCGGATGACACCCAGTTATACTTGTCAATAAAACCTGAACAAAGTAATCAATTAACTAAACTTCGAGCATGTCTCAAGGACATAAAAACCTGGATGACCCGCAATTTTCTCTTATTAAACTCAGACAAAACAGAGGTTATAATACTTGGCCCCAAACACCTTAGAGATAAATTATCTAATGATATAGCTGCGCTAGACGACATTGCCCTTGCTTCCAACGAAACAGTCAGGAACTTGGGAGTGATCTTCGATCCTGATTTATCTTTTAATAGTCACTTAAAACAAATTTCTCGGACTGCCTTTTTCCACTTGCGTAATATCTCAAAAATCAGGCATGTCCTTTCGCAAAAAGATGCAGAAAAACTAGTCCACGCCTTCGTTACATCGAGACTGGACTATTGTAACTCATTATTATCAGGCTCCAGCAGTAAATCGTTAAAGACTCTACAGCTTGTCCAAAATGCCGCAGCACGTGTCCTGACAAGAACAAAGAAAAGAGAGCACATTTCTCCAGTATTAGCTTCGCTACACTGGCTTCCAGTTAAATCTAGAATAGAATTTAAAATTCTCCTCCTCACCTTCAAGGCCCTTAATAATATAGCGCCTTTTTACCTTAAAGAGCTGTTAGTACCTTATAAACCCGCTAGAGCACTCCGCTCCCAGAATTCAGGCTTACTTGTCGTCCCTAAAGTCTCTAAAAGTAGAGTAGGAGCCAGAGCTTTTAGCCATCAAGCCCCTCACTTGTGGAATAATCTACCAATTTCAGTTCGGGAGGCAGACACTATCTGTTTGTTTAAGAGTAGGCTCAAAACCTTTCTTTTTGATAAAGCTTATAGTTAGAGTTAATTAGTGAGGCAGAACGTAACTTGCTCTATTTAATGACATATGACACACGGAGCTTCTTTTTCCAGCTTCTCCTTCCTCTTCTCCATCCCTAACCCCCCCCCTTCCCCGGGGTCCCTTTGCTTTAACACCCGCAGATCCAGGGCCTCTGTGGCCGCAACATGGATTGCTGTTTGTGGATCGCGCATCGGGGGTCGCAGTGGTGGACCCAGTGTGGCGGATTCTGTGTCGTGTGGGCTGATCGTGGTGCTGGTGGCGGACCCTGTGTCGCGTTGGCACTGGGTAAAGGAGGTGTACCAGGGCCACGGCGATGGCTCGTGGTGGATCCTGGTGGGCGGCGGTGGACGGTGACTGAGGACTGGAGTGGCCTCTGGTCTGGATGCTGGATCGTGGTTCTGCTGGTTGCTGACCATGGACTATGATTGCAGCGGGACTGCATCAATGCCGCTAAAGACTTTAATGATGAATGTTTTCTACACGTGGCATCTATTGCACTTCTGTCCGTCCTGGGAGGGGGATCCCTCACATGTGGCTCTCTCTGAGGTTTCTACTTATTTTTACCCTGTTAAAAGGGTTTTTAGTAGTTTTTCCTCACTCTTGCTGAGGGTTAAGGACAGAGGATGCCACACCCTGTTAAAGCCCTATGAGATGAATGTAATTTGTGAATATGGGCTATACAAATAAAATTTGATTGATTGATTGATTGATTAATGTGATGCTGTTCTCACTGGCAGCTGTGGCTCAGGAGGTAGAGAGTGTCGGTGGTTAGTTACGCAGCTCATTCAAACTGCATTGCTAAGTGTCTTAGGGCACGATACTGAACAACACCATGTATCGAAGGACAAAAATCACTGTGTATAAAAGCGCTGAATGAATGTGTGTGAAGAGGTGAATGCAAGCTGTACTATAGAGCACTATGGGTGGTCATTGTGCTGCTGTTGTCACTGATATTCTTACTATGGTGCTATTCTCTTTCTTCTCAACTGTACTAGGGTAAGGTATCATTTGGGTTTTTTGTTATAGCATCAGCAGCTGCCAGGTGGCTCCCCCAATTCGGCTATTGCTCAGAAATTTTTCAGCATGTCTCAGTATAGGAATCCTTCCCCCAAAGCCACACTTTTGAGCTTTAAGAACAATTTTGTAACTTTAGAACTCTCATCGTTTTCCATCTTCTGTCATTTCCAAAAGCTTTTAACGATGAGAAAAATTGCAAGAGAAGATTAAAAAGAAGCTACAGACTTCATGTATTTATTAGTATAAATATTGTATACATTTAATGGGCAGAGAGTTCCATATTTTGGGGAGTATAATAGAGAAAGTCAAGTCACCTAGCCAGATTCATTCTGTGGATCTCAGTGGTGGATAGGGTACATACCAGGTGAATAAATCAAAGGGCTATTCGGGACCTTGGCCATTTGAGGCCTTAATGAACCGAGCTGCAGCTGGAGTAGGTGAAGGGAGCCCTAGCTGATCCCCGATTTTTTCAACATCGTCGGGTAAACTACAGTAATGATCGGCAATCGTGCAGCCCTAGTCTATCCTCACTGGAGGACTTGGTTGCACCTCTGGATAACAAAGACTGTCATCATGAGTGCAGGGATGACATTTCTACATGATCCATTAATCCTTAAATTCACAAGAACATTGCATCTGTCCCTTTTCTTTGCAAACACTATTTCAAATGAAATAATTTAAAAATGATTTCGTAAATTCACTAGATCCAGATTTTTAATTGGATTTGCACCAAATTGCACACACTCATAAAAATCTGACCCCTAATAACACCAAGATCCTTGAATTATTCTCAGAGAAATCAACGTAAAAGCAAAAAATGCCCCATCTCGCTATGATAAAGAAAGTGAAAAGAAATGCCTGGATCCAGTCCTTCAGCTGTATCTGCACCAAATTCAATAGGTTCTTTCCTGACCTGTACCGCATCCTTCTACCAAATTTTTTTGTAATCCTTAGAGCAGTTTTTGTATAATCTACCACTACTAAAAGTTAAACAAACAAACAAGCAAAAACACAACCTCCTTGGTTTTGCTTCAGTTGGGGCTGCATGATATGTGAAATGGGGAAACTACAGTTAAGGTGCACTAAGTGTCAAAGCAATTACAGGAAATAATTGCCAACTTGTAGCAAACTGCAACAAAACTAAAGATTTTAACTGTGACAATGTGATGTGATTGGGCTGTCTGTGGATTCAACTTTATTCAGTCTGAACTGGCTGATCACCGGTCAACACCAACACCTTGATGAGATGGGCCACAACGTTGAATAATTGCATACAAGTAGGCTATATGGGAAAAAATCTTATCACAAAATCGTATTTTTCATATCAATCGCTATCAATATAAATCAAATAACCAGAAAATATTTGTTAAATGGTAAATGGATTTGCATTTATATAGCGCTTTTCTAGTCTTGATGACCACTCAAAGCGCTTTACATTACAGTTTCACATTCACCCATTCACACACACATTCATACAGTGCATCTATCCCAGCACTTTGTTATTCTAAGGGGGGGCCATTCGGGGTTCAGCATCTTGCCCAAGGACACTTCGGCATGCAGATGGTTCAGACTGGGAATCGAACCGCCGACCTTCAGGTTGGAGGACGACCACTCTAACCCTCAGCCACAGCCGCCCCTGTTAGGGTTAGCATTTTTTTTTATGCACAAAACAGATTTCACTTGCTCTTACAATCATCCTGTGCCACTGCACTTTACTTCACACAAACCACTACAGTGCAAAGGAGGGTTTATATAATGGTCATACTCAGCTTTTTTAAATGTAAATTATAGATTTTTTTGCCTTTTTATATTTCTTTATTCTCTTGTCTATCAGCACAACTGCACTGAGGTGCATTACTCCACAGGTCAACTAGTGTATCTGCTCCTCTGATGTTTTCTAATCATCACACTTAGAACTGATCTCTACAAGAACCTGCTGAATTCACATTTATATTCCAAAGAAACACAAAGTAAACGTCAGTCCTGTATGTGTCCTATAACTTATTATCGGTGCAGGTCAGAGGGGAATCAGGAGGAAACAGACTCTGACAGGAGACTCCGACACAGGACGAACGGACCTCTGAGAGTTTGTCCTGAGGCAGAGCTGGTTATAATTATTAAATGTTGGAAAACCCACTAAAACTATGAAGATAGCGGATAAACATGATTGTGTTGAGTCACTGCATCGATGCAGAGTCGCCCACCTCTTTGCAAGAGACCAAACATTATTAACGTTGCTGTTCCTCCGTTATGTGCTTTGTGCATAACCCAACCTGATGTGGTGTTGGGTTATGGCTTGTAACGCTATTCCAGCCACATGATTGGTTTGGCGGGGCGCTATTCTGATCATCATTGCGCAAGATTCTAGAATCCATTACAAAAGTATGGTTTAAACTTTTTTTTGAGTTTAAAAGCATAATGTTATCATATTGCCTGACAAACGTCTTTTTAAATTACAATTATGCAGTCTGAAGAAGACTGTAGTTTCGTTTGTTGATGTTTTTATTGCTGAAAGTTTCCCTGTCCTTTGTCTTAAATGAGCAAAAACTAGATTTCTCTTTCCATTTGTGTCAACAGTACTCTTATATGCGGCAAAGTTTTTGTGAACAGAGAATTTGTGTCATTCATAATCCGATTAATTGTTTCAATAATCGATGACTGATCGACTATCAGAATAGTTGTTAGTTGCAGCCCTACCAGCCATACATACAAATAAAATAAATAAAAAAATAATAATAACAATTCCGCCCACTCTGCACTAGTCGCCGCTGCAGTCAGACGGCAGCTGCTATTCACACAACCAAACAACATGGATAATTCAGATGAACTTGAGGACCTTCTGGATGGGAAGATCGTGTTCCAAAAAAACCAAGATCGAACATTCAATAAAACCAAGGTTATATGCACATTCTGCGGTAAGATGTTATTGTAGCAATACTCGCCTAAAGTACCACCGCATCGCGATCCTCTCCTTTATGACTCATGCTTTACGCATTTCAAGACGGTCTCGGTCACGTCACTTTTTCGCTGAACCCTAACCCACACGGTATTGGTCGGACCAATTTGGCAACAAACCAGGTGAATCCAGGTTGTCTGTTTAAGAAGAAGATCAGCTGCTGGAGATCGCCAATGACGGCGGCCTTAAAAGTATGTTTGAGAAAACAACTCTGCCGGTGTCCTGGATTAAAGTCACGGCAGAATACCCTGAGATCGCCAAAACAGCACTAAAAACTATGTTGCCATTTCCGACATCATATCTGTTTTTATTTAACGAATTAATTTTTTATTTTAAATAACCAAAAAAAACCTCTCCAAATTTCGTTTAAATAAAAAAAAATCTACCGCTGTCACCAGGGGCCGTACCAGAGGGACTCCGTAGTCAGGCTCCGTAGACACACCTTAACGGCCGGTCCGTGAAAATATTGTCTGACATCCAACCGGTCCGCAGCGCGAAAAAGGTTGGGGACCACTGCATTAGATTGTGCCATGGTGTAGGGAATGGTGGTTTGACAAAAAATATAAACATTTTCAACCATCCTATAAAAAGAATGGCTGATTTAAAAAGAAAAGAAAAAAGTTTTATTCAACCATACAATGGCTAAGAAGCCCGAATTCTGTTTAGGATGAAGATTATATTAATGTTCCATATGGAATAGCAAAGAGAACTGCTAAAGAACTGCTGAGTTGCAGGACCATTGTTTTGTTTATTTATGAATATAAAAGGAAACCTGTTAAATGTATATATTCTTCTTTTGTCATAAATCTTTTTGTTTTCACAAAGATATACAGAGAAAATCGGTAATGTGATTAATCATGATTAATCCATAGAAACCTGTGATTAATTCGATTAAAAATTGTGATCATTTCACAGCCCTAAAAATAAAACATCGAAGTATCATCTGTTCCATTGTTCACACAATTTTTTTTCAGTAAAAAATCTGGATATCAATTATAATAGAGAATCATGAAATCCCCTTAATCCATTAGTGATATTAAAAGTTTTGTTAAGTGAAAAAGGCTAAAGTCTGCATCAGAGAGATCCATCCCTCACACAAAACTCTGCTGAAGAAGTCTGAAATAACTTGTTTGCATTCCTAGCTTTTTTTCTGCTACGCATCGAAGTCACTGAGTAACACGTAACATGTAACATGGATGCCTACCGGCTAGTGTTGTCACGATACCAAAATTATGACTTCGATACTATACCTGCCAAAATATCACGATACCCGATACTTTCGATACGATACCACAAATACGATACTATACCACAAATACAATACGATACCACAAATACGATATGATACTGGTTTATCTGATAGTAATAAATAAAAACATCTGTAAGGTTCCCTTTTTTACCAGCTTGTTCATGCCCAGCTTTTTGGACACTTAACAAATGGCATTCATATTAGTATTAGCCTACAGGCCCACATAAGTGAAATTATAGGTTATTTTGCATGTATAGCGTTTTCTTAATTTTTTTCTTAATTCTTAATTGAGTTTAATTTTGACAATGAACGGGCTACGTTTCTTGCAGCCAAATTGAAAGCTAGATCAACGTCTTAAACGAGAATACATGCAATAGGGCAAGAACACATTCAAGTGACTGGGGTGTAATGTTTCGAAGTGCGCAAAAACACACACGCGTAACGTGAGGGAACGTCACGTTAATTTGTCAAATCAGCATCGTATCAGGCCAGCATGATAAAACCAGGAGCCGTGACAAATTAACGTGACGTTCCATCACGTTACCGTTCAACATATGAACACTGTACAGGGAGCCGCTGCAGAGGGGCTGAAGAGCCGCGGGCTGCGGCCCCTGGCTCCGGAGAAAAAGTGACTTTTTTTACTGCTCCGCCATTAAAGAGATGCGGACGTCAAAGCATTAGTCGCGTCTCCCGGTCACGCGCCCCACTTGTTACGTCTCCGCCCGGTCGCGCCGGATAATTTCCAGATTTCACTCCGCGCATCTTTCTTTTCAATAAGCCGAGGACGGTCGGTAAGAGACATGTCTCCCCTGAGATCACTCGCTGTGAGTGAGGGCCGCCTGCATGTGTGAAAGCTGGCAGCCCCGCCCCTCGCAGTCTGCATGCAGAGTGACAGGGAGCAGAACAGCGAGTGCGCTCTTAATACTGCTATTTCAATGAAGTACCGGTACTAAAAATATGCAAAACCGTATCGTTTTTAACGTAAGGGTACCGCGGTACCTTTCTAGTACCGGTACACCGTGCAACACTACTACCGGCAAGTTTAGCTGAGAAATCAGAGCAGACTGGGCTATTTGTGAGCGTTACAGATACAGGATGAAAAGAGGCGCTGCAGCAGTGAGTGATTAGCCATATAATGTCTAAATAAATAACAATAATATCTATTTAAAATATAACAGCATGTAAACCTGTTCTAGCAGAGCTGTGAATAAAAATGAACCAGTACACGGAAAACATTAGGGCACTTTAAATATGTACAAACTAGGGCTGCTCTATTATGGAAAAAATTATTTTGGACAATATTGAAATCACGATTATTCAAACAGTTATTAATATGTGCCCTTCTGATAAAAAATGTTTGCGTTTCAACTCGATTATAGTAGTTTGGAGATCGTTTGACCCAATAATCAAAATCCCGATTAATCGAGAAGCCCTAAACCAACTAGGGATGCACCGATCCGCTTTTTTCACCTCCGATACCGATATCTGAGGCTTAGTATCGGCCGATCCCGATCCGATACCGATATAGAAAAACAGTGCGTAATTATTGTAACAAACTGTAAGTTTCATTGGGGGGGAAAAGACTGGGATCATGAGATTTGACTTAAACATTTCTTTCCTATTTTTTTATAAACAAATAAACAGATATAAATGTACTGAATTCCTTATTTATTTAATAATTGTGCACCAGTAAAACAATCTTAATCATAAAAATATAGTACGACAGGTTCAGTCAGTGCAATTATGGATTCAAAATACAGTGTCAAACAAAATAAATAATAAAAGAGCTGAAATTGAGAAAACAATAGCTTCACTAGCTTGGTTGGTAGACCAGCCCTTCATATAGTTTAGTGCAAATGGGAATTAAACATCCATTACAAAAGCATCTGAACAAAACAATAGCTTCTTGGCTAGCATAGCTGGAGGTGCATTCAAATACGAGACGATAACGTAAGTGCAGGCCGTTTAGACTCGATAGTAATATCGTTAACAGCGTTGTTCGATCAGTTACTCCCGTAGAGCTGATTCACCCACTCATGCATGTTGGCAGTGGTTTTATGAATGAAGCTGGTGCTAAATCCTAGCGCAGCGGTTCAGGCTGCCTGTCAGTGTCAGCTAGCGCCCCGGCTACTTCTCCAGCTAGCGCCGCTGAGGCATGACCTTCAGAGCAGCGGCTTAGGGAAGCCTCTGCCGGGCTTGTTAGCACAGTGATGTGTTGATGTGCGCTGCACGATGACGTGATGATGTGCGCCCATCATCACGTCATCCTGCGGCGCAAACCTATCTCGGGATCTCGCAAAAGTTTTGTTTGGGGAAGCCTCTGCCGGGCTTGTTGGCTGAGGTAATGTGTAATAGCTCCAGATAGCCGATCCTTTCGCTCGCTCCGTTTTGTAAACACTGTAGGCTCCGCACGGAGTGTTGTTTGCTCATCACGTCACTCACAGCGCACAGCATAGAATTACACTGAATAGATCAGCCGATATGGATCGGCCCATTGTCACTGATCCCCGATCTAGAAATTTCTTCAATATCGGAACCGATCCCGATACAAATATCGGATCGGTGCATCCCTAAAACCAACCTTGTTTCCTAGAACTGGTGTCCAACTCATTTGTGAAACGAGATATGTTTTGAGTGATACACGCTGCCAAACATAATAAGGAGATGTTGTTAATTAATGTATCAAGCAGGTGATTGCGTTTGCCACCACAACCTGGGAACACAAATTAGTACTCCATAAATGTATTCCTCTGGAGAAAGGTTAGGTCTTAACACAAGAAGCTGAAGACAAACTTTGTCCAAATAAAATTATGGCTGTGCTGAATCTGAAACAAATGGTATCCCTGCTTGATTATGGCAAAAATCATTATCACGATTATTTTGATCAATATTTTTATCCTTATTAATTAAAATGATACTCATTGACTTTGGAAACATCACGCATTTATTAAGTTGTAAAGAAAAATAAATCATTTTGGCGCTTATGTTAACAAATTAGTGTGTGTATGTGTGTGTGTGTGTGTACATATATAAGGCTCTACGAGACTATAACACAAGTACATCACCAAGTTATTATTCTGTTTAGAATAGAGCAAGTTAACCCATGTCTGGGTTAGGTTGCCGAAAACCCACAGCAGCCCACCCGCAATTGTCAGAGGAAGTAGAAAAACACAACCATGTGTACAACCTATCACATAGCAATCTTTTGGTTGACTGGAACACGGCCGCAAAGACAACCCTATATCTGGATGAGAAGTACTTGATAAATCATACGAGATTCTTCTATTTATCTTAAGTTGTAAACTGATCTTGCTTTTAACATAGTAGTCACGTCTTCTATCGATGTGAGACACAACGCTTTGGTGATGTCAGTTGTGAAATCATGAAATGTCCCGCTGGGCACTGAACTAGTTTTTTTTAACCAACAACCTCATTAAGTAATTTTCTTTATTTGGTTATTATCTTGACCTCTAATTTGAGCCAGCTTACCATTGTAGGTCAATACAAAGATGAAATATTCGGTACACAAACACACAAGTACAGCGGAGGGGATAGAGTGGTCTTCCTCTAACCAGAAAGTCGGGCAGTTCAATCACAGTATTGCTTTAGTGTCCCTGGGCAAGATACTGAACCCTGTATTGCCCATCATGGAAAAAAAGTGCTGCCGGTTGATGGCAATAAACTGTACTGTAAAGCACTTGGAGTGTCATCAGGGCCAGAAAAGCGCTATATTAAATACAGACCATTTACCAATAACCCAAACACTATCACCGAACCGCAGCCAATACATGAGCATGCTCTCGGTTAAGCCTATGCTTTCTACATCTGCAAATGCAAGGGTACAATTGCGTGTGGAAAGTGGGAGGAGGTCCATCCCCACCCTTACCGCTACATTTCAACTTTAAAAGAATACAAAGAAAACGGAAAACAAAGCAGCAGCTCCTCTTGCATGGATGTCCACAATTTAATTTGATTCGTGGTTAGAATTAATGGAAGCTGATTTGCTGTACATTTATGGAAGACGTCCTCCCAGCAGAGTATAATACAAGCAGCTGAACATGGGTGTAACTGAGGCATTTAACTGAGTGACCACAGGTACTTCTGATCTATGTGGTTTTCCATTGTAAAAGATGAATAGATACACTTTGTCAAAAAGATTCAATAGATACATTTTTCTGAAAAACAATCACAAATAGGCCACTGCTTGTCCAGAAAGTGGTTCCATGAAAGTCATTATCACCAGAATGGACCTCGGTCCATCTGAAATACGTGATCATAAGACCAAACGCTTTCTCATCAGCCATCAATTATTACTGTGAATGATGATTGTGCTTTCTGACCATACCAGAGGGATGGGGGGAACTAAGGCTGTGATGTGTCAGATAAGACAGTATTTGTGTAATGCTCCAGATGCCACGGGGCAGACCTGCAGTAGTGATTTACATGAGGCCCAACAACCCCTGCAACACAAATTTAACAGCCATCAATTATTAAGTCAGTCTTATGAGCTGGCTTGCTGCTAGAGAGAAACAGCCATTGTCTATATTCCAAATGTGGCCCACACCCACACTTTAACGTAAAGAGACATAATTTGAAAAATACCCTTTACATCTTATGCTTTGTGAAACTACAGTGCATGGGTTAGGTAAAGCTAGACTGTGTTCTCTCTGTGGTAACCCAAAACTCTATTCATATTACAGATGTTCTAATTGTGTTCTTGGGAAAATTTTACATTTAAGTTATACAACATGGGAGCATTGTTCAGCATCATTTAAAAGATGATACAATAAACTGAGCTATTGTCAATCCATTTGGTTGGACTTTTAATCTTGGGTTGTGTAAAAAGATACATTAAATCATTGGCTATAACAACCGCGGATTGTCCACAGAGCGAGGTCATAGAACCTGGAGGATCTGTATGAGAATGTGGTGAGAGGTCTTCACTCGTTAGGACACTCAGTGAGAAACCAGGAGGTCTACAGTGAACCTACGAAGGCTACATGAGGTGGTGTTCACGGGATGGTGCCTCACTCCTCTATTTCCAGTGCCTCCTCTCAAGGGAGGTGCCTCCATCCATCATGTGAGGGAGGATGAGAATATAACCGGGCGAGTCGAGCATCGACGGCCGCGGATGATGGCTTCAGCCTCGCTGCTAGCATCCCGCTATAGGAGCAGGTTAGCTGCATTCCAGCAAAGAGACGGAGATTTAGACCGACAGGTGCAACAGCAGCATCCTCATCCTCCTCCTCCTTCTCCTCCTCCTCCAGCCGAGCAGCCTCCTTCTACCGCTTCTGCCACCTTCACTAATGTCAGCAGAAAAACGCCCAAGACGACAACACCAAGCCCACAGCGAGCGGCAGACAGCGAGCCTCGACTCTTATATGTGTTCTTCATCGTGAAGAGGGTTGAAACGAGAGAGCAGGCATAAGCGCAGAGCAGCTAGCTAACAGCCGCTCCAGCGCGGAGAGCAGCCGGAGCGCGGTTAGCCTGTTCGCTGAGCTGGCAGCCTCCCTCCCTCCCTACGGTCCGAGGTGACACAGCAACGGGCAGGAGGAGCAGAGCAGCCCGCGTGTCGGTACACTCACCTCTCCGCCATGTTCCCGACGCTCCTCACAGACTGGTCACGGTAAATCCCACTGCGTCTCCCATGTTGCCCACATTACCGTCGCCGCAGTCAACGAGTCACCCACTGCCAGTCCAGTGTGAAGCCCTCATCAATTACACCAACCACTTCCGGTTCTTACCTTAACAATAAAAGCTTGTCGTTGCCTGTGCAACTGATGCTCATCAAATATCAGAGGACATTACATAATTAATCATGATAATTGCAATATTATAATTATTAAATACATTATATATTACATTTATAGCATTTATCCCACATCAAATTCCAAAATCGTTTTATTCCTCTACAGATTATATGGCACAGTGTATTTAATGGAACCACAACATGAACTTGTATACCTGTGTCAGTGAATGTGAAACATATAGCATAAGACATAAAAGGCAACCTTTGCTGAATAAGATTTATATTATGTTTGATCAGTTTTCTCACTATAGCAATGCAGTTGTATTGGACCGTACACACACATCAGAAGGTAAAGGGCCGGTCAGCAGAGGTAACCCCCACATTCCCTCGTAAAATGAGACATTATGGCAACCGCATGTTCACAGCTAGAGTTTTATTCTGAAGTTAATATTTGGGAGCTTCTGGTGTTGATGTTGCTGATTCTATTTGACTTGATGTACAAAAGAACGAGTGCCAATCGTTTCAGGTGGAGATGCTCTGATGTAGACTGAAAACGACATTACATATGAGATTGCGTGTAAGAAGCCACACACAAACACACACACACACACACACACACACACACACACACACACACACACACACACACACACACACACACACACACACACACACACACACACACACTCACACACAGACATACAATTTGTATTCCCGTGATTTTTCTGGGGGGTGTCACCAGCCAATCCCAGTATGATCCGGGCACAGTCTTCGATGGCTTTCACCCAGGGCTTCCACAGAAACACAGACACTCCCTCTGACAGCCTACCTGAGAACTGTGAGGAGATGTTCATGTGAAATCTCCATGGTGAGGAGCAGGAAAAACCTCAGTGAATCCCAGCTATTAGTAACCACAGCTGTGAAAGAGCAGGAACATGACAGGTTCTTCTCTTTTCAATCTGAATTTAACACAGACCCTTTTCCGCTGAGCCTTTAACTTTGAACTGAACATGCTACATGCAAGCAAGTGTTAGTCTCATTCTTAGGTTTTATAAATGATTCATAATTCCAGATTGTGCTCTGTTGCTTTGAAATCTGACCTGGAAGCTCAGCCCATACATCTGTCTAAATCTGCAGTGCACTTATTGTTTTCTGTCATTACTTGCTCACATGTTCTGTATTGAGTTGAATTTTTCACAACTCTACATATTTGGCACAACAGCAGTCAGTCATCAAATCAAATCAAATCAAAGTTTATTGTCACATGCACCAATGACAGCGTCATCGGAGCAGTGAAATTCTTATGACATGACAGGCAAACATCTAACATTAAATGAAGCAGCAGTTTACAGGGTGAAGGAATGGGGAATATTAAATAAGATAAGCATATGTGAAGTAATTGTATTTGTATGATTCGGGAGCAGAATGTACATGGTGGCTGTTCAGAGGATAAAAAAAAACAACAACATGCAATCTAACATGACATATAACATCACATCGTAACATATAACGTGGTTAAATGAAGCAGTAGTTTACAGGGTGAATGGAATATTAAATTAAATAATATGAATATGAATATATGTATACATATAACATAGTCAAGTCAAAGTCAAATGAAGCAGTAGTTTACAGGGTGAAGGAGTGGGTAATATTAAATTAAATAATATGAATATAGGTATTACATAGGCAGATCAAAGTCCAAATGAAGCAGCAGTTTACAGGGTGAAGAAGTGGGGAATATTAAATAAAATGAATATATGTGGAGTAAGTGTATTTGTATGAGTGTGGGAGCAGAATGTACATGGTGACTGTTCAGGGGGTCAGTGTTGATTGTTCAGAAGCCTAATGGCCTGGGGGTAAAAGCTGTTTGTGAGTCTGGTAGTCCGTGCTCTGATGCTCCGGTAACGTCTGCCAGACGGCAGCAGTGTGAGAAGTCCACAGCCTGGGTGGCTGTGGTCCTTGATGAGATGGCAGCCGATGATGCGCTCCGCTGTCTTTACCACCCTCTGCAGGGCCTTGCTATCAGCAGCGGAGCAGCTACCAAACCAGGCAGTAGTGCAGCTTGAGAGGATGCTCTCAATGGTGCACCTGTAAAAGTTTGTTAGTGTTTTTGCAGCCATGCCAAACTTCTTGAGTCTCCTCAGGAAGTATAAAGCTTTTGTGCAGTTTTGACCACAGAGTCCGCTTGTTTGGACCAGGTCAGGTCACCCGTGATGAACACACCGAGGAACTTGAATTCGGAGAGTCTCACCACAACAGCTCCATCGATGTGTAACGGGCCGTCACCCCCCCTCTGCAGCTTCCTGAAGTCCACGATCATCTCCTTGGTCTTGCGAACGTTGAGAGACAGGTTGTTCTCTTGGCACCATGTTTCCAAGCCCCTGACCTCATCTCTGTAGGCGGTCTCGTCGTTGTTGGAGATGAGACCCAGGATGGTGGTGTCGTCTGCAAACTTAAGGATGATGTTTGAACCGTGTGTTGCCACACAGTCCTGTGTGTACAGGGAGTACAGGAGGGGACTGAGCTAGCAGCCCTGAGGGGCCCCGGTGCTCAGGGTCAGTGAGGAGGAGGTGTGGTTACCGATTCTCACCACCTGGGGTCTGCTCGTCAGGAAGTCCAAGATCCAGATACACAGGGGGGTTTTAAGACCCAGGCTCCTGAGCTTGGGGACGAGCTTGGCAGGCACAATTGTGTTGAACGCGGAGCTGTAGTCCACGAACAGCATCCTCACATATGTGTTGGCCTTTTCCAGGTGGGAGAGGGTGGTGTGTGTTGTCAGAGGGTGGTGTGTGTTGTCAGGACATGGACTAAACTGTCTCCCACATCTCACTGCTTGGACACAATATGCATTCAGTGGTCACAGCTTTCAGGTTTCATCAACTGCTTCCTCAATCATAGACAGTAAACCTGTCTATGTGTATTTAAACTCCATTTTACACACTAATGTAAGACAATATACTAAGTTTCATAATCTAAAATCAGTTACACAAAATAACAGGAGGAGACAGACATGTGATGCATCTAAAATACAACTGCGCGTAAAGCGCTTTGAGTGGTCATCAAGACTAGAAAAGCGCTATATAAATACAAATCAATTTACCATTTATCCATTCCATATATATATATATATATTTATATATGAGTGTGTGTGTCTGTGTTAGTGTGTGTGTGTGTGTGTGTGTGTGTGTGTGTATGTGTGTGTGTGTGTGTTTGTGTGTGTGAGTGTGTGTGTGTGTGTGTGTGTGTGTTTGTGTGTGTTTGTGTGTGTAATGAATGAACTCAATGTCCTGAGAATGGTTGTTTTCATTTGGAAAAGTGAAATTTAAACATTGCCACCTATAGTGGTCTGTAATATATTTTGGTCAAAATACCACAAGGATCATTTAAAACAGCACCATTTTACCCTGTCTAAAACAGCCCTCCTCAGATTGACCTGTTTTGAGTGCCCCACCACCCTCTCACCCCACTTCCACCCCTCCTCCCTCCTTCACGAGATACAAGCGCCCAGATTTTTAGCTATCCATTACCTCTGTAGAAATATGGCTACTGGAGACGAAGATACAATCTTGCAACCATATCGTCTTGAACCAGAGTCAGGTGGGCCGAAGCCTGGCAGCGAGAGCCCCAGCGCCCTAGCAGTGGGAGCTGGAGCTGGCGCAGCAGCAGCATCCTTCCACACTGTTGAGTCAATGTTTTGAGGTGTCCCGTGGGTCTTCTGTCAATAGCAAGTTCCTGTACCTTTTGTGTTTACTAATGTGAAGTTAAATGTTTTTTTTACATTGCGATTTTTTGCATTCATCCCTAAAACAATACAAATAACAGAAATGGAATGTCAGGAGCCTGTAGACTTTTATAGCCCTGGAGGTTACTAATGATCATGTTACTGTGAATGATTAAATAAAAAAACAAAAAACGTCTACCCATTGCAAATATGATGATCAATATTGCTGTTGCAGGTTGATTCCTCCACTATGTAGGCCTAATCTTACAAGTTTCCAAGAAGGAAAATTAGAAATTAAAATTAGCTGATCATATTAACAGACTATGAGGAATTAAGAAACATGGGGGACCTCTGCTGGTCACTTTGGACCATCTCAACACTATTTGGGGAGGAGGACACAGACGCTTTCAATATATATATTTAATTAGGTAATTAATATTTTAACAATTGACTAATGAATAGGAAATTTTACAAAACAATAGAAACTGCTCACAGTGAAACAACATAGAATAGATTTTAAAAGCTAAAAAATAAAGAAAACGTCAATGAAAAGAGAAAGAAAACATTTAATAATATTAACAGACTGATGAAAAGGAATACAATTCACAACAGGGTTCACGTTGTTGATGCAAAATGAAGACTGAGAAGAAACAAATGTAAAGACTTCCGTAAGGAATGATGTGATCTCTTTAATCTGTGCCTGCTCAACACTCTTGCTGTAGAGTTCTGAATCAGCTGTAAATTATCAATGATATTTTAAGGTAGACCAGATATTAGGGCATCACAGTAGTCCAGCCTGCTTAAAGTTGCTGTGTGTAGAATTTAGTGACATAAAGTGGTGAAGTTGCATGATGCAGCTGTACACTCCTCACCTCATCCTCCCCTTCCAAATATGAAAGAGAACCTGTGGTAACCTTCAGTTGTCATAAATTGTCATAAATAAACATTTTGTGGAATCCATGCCACAAATGACCAAGGATGTTTTCAGTGCAAATGGACGCTGCGCTTAGTACTAGGGTGGTGTTAATTGCACTTCAGACCAATCTCTCCTGTTTAGCTGCCCCCCAGCCTCTCCACACCATTCCGTTCCATTAAATCTATTGTCTGTCCTTCGAAATTCTGGACAGGAGTCTTTAAGGCCTGACCAAAGAGAATGATATGCCACTGTGTCTTGGTGAAATCCGCCCTGTGACCCATAATTATTGGTGGCATTAGAAGCACTCGAGAAAATTGGCATTCACAAGGACTTTCAGGATCAATCTCTTTGACTTTAGAGAGGCTTGTCAAGTGAACCAAGTGAAGGCTGGAATGACCATATTGCCTCTTGCATACAAGGCTCCAGATGTGGTCTTGGGCCTCCACCTGTCAGAAGCTGTGGAGATGTGTGAGGAAGGCTGTATAATGGCATTGACTTCTTCCCTCACAGCTGTAAATACGATGAAAGTTCTGATGTACTGGCTGGGCGAGTTTTGAACTTGCCCTGATAACCGCTGGAAAATACAGCTGAGGGTATTTTACCTCAAATCAGGATTTAGGGTGAGGACTAAGGAGGCCAGAATCTTAATGGTGGGCAGAGAACTTCTCCAAAAGAAGCCTGTAACAACTGTTTCAGAACTATGGCTCACCTGGTAGAAGAGATGGAAACCAACTCACATGTGTTGTATTGATGAATCAAATGATTCAAAGAGTTTCCGACATTAGAAATGTAATATTTGTTTCCTCAGGCATTAACAGTTCGAACAAAGAAAGTGAACTGCTTAGAACATTCCACTTGTGGTAACGATGAAGATGGTGAAGAGGTCGCCACCTCGGAATACGATGCAGATGTTGAGGATTCCAGATTTGAAGATTCCAACCATAAACTGAGAATTTGATAGATAGATGGATACTTTATTAATCCTGTGGGAAATTCAGATTCAAAGCCAAGGGAGCTGTCTTTAAATGTTGATGAAGATTTCACAGTTTTTTAAACAGTGGTGCTCCAGCTGACATCAGACCAGTATGTGTGAAAAACAATTGAAAAGTCCAGTGTGTCTATTTATTTATTTCTATATTTATGTGAACGTGATCTATTGGCAGACATTTAATATAATATAATCCTAGTGATGTTTTCACGAGCGTGTTTCATCTAAATTATACAAATTGTTGTTATATTTACCCTAGAATCTGTCCTTTATATTGAAATATAATTCAATATTTACATCACGGGGGATCCTCCTCTCGTTTTTATGACAACTGAAGGTTACCACAGGTTCCCTTTCATGTTTGGAAGGGGAGGATGAGATTGGAGATAAGGGATTGGTTTTCATCTCTAAACCTCCAAAGAACTAACAGCCACAATATAATAAATTCCCAGCCCTGTGCCCGAGTCCTCCAACATGTATCTAAACTAAATTCAAATTAAAACATTCAAATTGGAACATCTTCATCTTCTTTGATAATTGTTGTTTGAAATAAGTTCTGCTGTCTTACAAGCTGTAATTTAACGGCTTCATTGCAATAGCTATCCATTGGATGCAGTGATCATTAAGATGCAAGATTAGTTAATTCCTTTAATTCATTAGCCATTTGTATGTAAAATGAGTTGCCCAATCACTCAAAATAGCTCATATTCATGAGTAACAATTGGTCTCATAGTCTTTAACAAGGTTCAACATCCTCTGCCCTTAATCTTCAACAAGAGTAAGGAAAAACCAACAAAAAATCGGGTGAAAAACATACAAACCTCTGGGAGAGCCACATATGAGGGATCCTTCTCCCAGGACAGACAGAAGGCAGCAGATGCTGCGTGTAACTGAAGACATCAACAAGTTTACATTATTTACAACATTGATAAGAAGAAACAGTTTTTAACATAATGGAAGGTATGTCAAGTATTTATGTATAAGAAAAGGTCTTAAAGAGATGAGTGCATGTGTGGTGCATACCAAGAGATCCGTACTACTGTGGGGGGGATTTTGCTGCTATATTTTGTGTCCACCTGTCTCCTCAGAGAGAGGAACCAATGCA
Source organism: Pseudopleuronectes americanus (assembly GCA_038501795.1). Classification (NCBI taxonomy): domain Eukaryota; kingdom Metazoa; phylum Chordata; class Actinopteri; order Pleuronectiformes; family Pleuronectidae; genus Pseudopleuronectes; species Pseudopleuronectes americanus. Next base: position 885,431 of record CM076724.1, read on the forward strand.
AATCAATACAAACTTGTTCTGACTGAGCACTTTTAGCTTATGATGGAAAATGTCTATCCTGGGGTCTCATCCAGGACCAAAATGCCAACATCCATAGGGCCTGAGGGGTCTGTGAATGGTTTGATGATGTGAATCATATGGGTGGCCTTAAATCTCTCAGCATCTCAACCTAGGTGAACACTGACATGGACTGACATGATGAGAGCTCTCTCCCCCAGCATCATCAAGACATCAAGGGAGGAATTACGTACTATTAGGCTGATGTTCATCTCTCCAATACAGTTCATGAGAATACTGCAATTAGCAATGTCCTTGAAATGAATCCAATATCATGTATCACCTGCCACTCATATATTCACAAATGTGAACAAAAGAGATACAACAAATCACTGTGTTAGAGCATGTGGTCATCTGTAACTGGTTAGTCATTAGGTCTTTTTAACTATCAAGCCAATGAGTCAACAAATTAGTCTGACCTCAGGTGCACTGTCGACAGTGAATCTCTCTTTTTTGTTGAACAATGTTACATTTTTTAGTGTTCTCTAAATCATTCAACTAATCCTAATTTAAAATAACTACTGAAAAACATTGTAGGAAATAACATTTCAGAAAACATCTGGGGGCTTTTTAGTAATGTTCTTTTGTGGAACATTCTCACACACACACACACACACACACACACACACACACACACACACACACACACACACACACACACACACACACCACACACACACACACACACACACACACACACACACACACACACACACACACACACACACACACACACACACACACACACACACACACACACACACACACACACACACACACACACACACACACCACACACACACACACACACACACACACACACACACACACACACACACACACACACACACACACACACACACACACACACACACACACACACACACACACACACACACACACACACACACACACACACACACACACACACACACACACACACACACACACACACACACATCTGCAGCCAGGAGAGAGGTTCTTCACTCATTTAGTGTGGACACTAATGATTAGTGACTGACTTGTTATTGTTTCATGCAGGACACAGCAACAGCTGTGAGGTGTGTGGGTTTTGTGGGGCTGTTGAATTGCGCTTTGCTATAATGACACATGTAGACAAAAATAGAGACACCTCTCAGTGGTAGTGAGGATAAAGAGCCATTGTATTTCACTGCATTAGGTTTGTGTAGGTGTGCCTTATAAATTGGAAAGTGTGTGTAACAACAGTCCTTTTAAATTTGTGGTTTGTCAAAGGGGCTCACGAGATAATATGGCTTTGCAGTTTTACATACATGTTCAAACAGACTGAGAGGGAGAGGGATCGAACTGCCAACCTGCTCGTTAAATCAGAATCAGAATCAGAATCAGAATCCTTTAATAGTCCCACAGTGGGGAAATTTGAGGGTTTACAACAGCAGTGCAGGTACAATGCAACAAGAGCAAGAGAAAATGCAAAAACAACATAATAATAAGAAACAAAAACAACAATGAACAAAAAAAAGTAAATAGTAAATAAATTATAAGTTAATAAATTATAAGTAGTAGAACAACTAAATAATACAATTAAATAATTATTTTAAACGTGGACGACCCGCTCATCCACGTTTAAAGGGACTCTTACCTTTGTTGCATTTTTACACTTTTTGTGGATAAGGTTAAATTGGTATTAATAAGGTAATGACACTCTAAAATGCAAGACAGACCCACCAGGAGTTAAAACAAACAATTATTTCACTCTCGTAATATTTAGTGAAAACTTCAACCAATAAAATTCTTCGGACCGAAGGACCTTATTGGCCGACAGACCTGTCTGTTTGCTGCATGGACATGCAGGTTTTTTTCGTCTGCTTCTTGTGGCGCATTCGGGCCCGCGTCATCAAGGCGCGTCCTCAACTAGAGGGTTTGTTTTGATTCTACGGCAGACAGTAGCGAGTAGCGACCGTAGCGAATGACGATGGCAGACCAAAGTGGTCCACGGCGTACTGAAACAGCCGCTCCCAGGGGGGAAAACAAAAGTTTAGCAGAAACAAAACACCGCGGATGGGAACGAGGGGGTGGGGCATTGGAGGAAGGCGGGATGATTCGAATGTGCTGTAATTCTCAAATGCAACAAAGGTAAGAGTCCCTTTAACGAATATACGTCTGCTCTCCAATATATGCCCCGCCCACCTTTCTCCGATCTCCGCCCGACTCTACCCGAGTCGTTTCCGAAAAGTAACTCGTGGTCCCATTTCATTGGCGAGACGCTAGTCCAATGAGCGGCGGCCATCTGTGCAGGGCTGTCAGCAGCAGAAGTTGTCGGGTGACGGTTCCTCGTGCCTTTATCAGCTGAGTTCTCCTCCGGTCTGCACTCTTCACCTCTCCGTTACCGGAAAGCAGCGGACATGAAGCTTCCCGGGGCTCTTCTCACACTCTTAGCATCTGTTGCTGTGACCATTGACGCCACCATCTACTTCAAGGAGCAGTTTGAGGATGGAGGTGGAGTAGAGACAGTTCTTGTTCTATTGCTCTGAATGAGTAGTGTTGTGAAAGCTGCTTCCAACGGTCTTTTCATTTGGTGGTTTCTCTTTTAAAAATGTGGCCCTGGAACTATATTTGACAAGATAACCTCAATGTATTATCATCCTGCTGTATGTCGAAGTAAGGCCATGTCGTGTCTGTTTGTGAGGGATGACGTTAGCTTAAAAATAAGAGAAGAACCGCAAAAAGCAGTAAAATGAAAATCCAGTTGATGTTTTAAATGACATGTTTTGTGATATTTTATAAAGCATTAATTTACGTCCTCGTATGTTCGTCCAGAACTATTTTCACTTTTCCTGAAAGCCGTATTAAAACCTTATGTGAAATCCTTCATGTCTGCAGGTATGTATACACTGCTCAAAAAAATTAAAGGAACACTTTGAAAACACATCAGATCTCATTGTGAAAAAAAGTATGTTGGATATTTATACTGATATGGACAGTTTAATGTCTTAGGAACAAAAGGATGCCACATCTTTGATGGAAATAGAAGTTTTCATCCTACAGAGGGCTCAATTTTATAGACACCCCGAAAATCATAGTGAAAAAGTGATGTGGCAGGCTTGTTCTTTTTTGCCAAAATTCAATTTCTGCAACTCAAAATGCTTCTCAATATCTTGTGTGGCCCCCACGTGCTTGTATGCATGCTTGACAACGTCGCGGCATGCTCCTAATGAGACAACGGATGGTGTCTTGTGGGATGTCCTCCCAGATCTGTCTAAGGGCATCAGTGAGCTCCTGTAAAGTCTGAGGAGCCACCTGGCGGCGTCTGATGGACCGAAACATAATGTCCCAGAGGTGTTCGGGTTCGGGTTTAGGTCAGGTGTTCGTGAGGGCCATTCGATTGCATCAATTTCTTCATCCTCCAGGTACTGCCTGCATATACCCTTGCCACATGAGGCAGGGCATTATCGTGCATCAGGAGGAACACAGGACCTACTGCACCAGTGTAGGGTCTGACCATGGGTTCAAGGATTTCATCCCGATACCTAATGGCAGTAAGACTGCCGTTCTCTAGCCTGTAGAGGTCTGTGCGTCCCTCCATGGATATGCCTCCCCAGACCATCACTGACCCACCACCAAACCGGTCATGCTGAACGATGTTGCAGGCAGCATAGCGTTCTCCTTGGCTTCTCCAGACCCTTTCATGTCTATCACAGGTGCTCAGAGTGAACCTGCTCTCATCTGTGAAAAGCACAGTGACTCTAGCTAAAGCCAACACTAATGGAAAACCAGTCGAAGTGATCAAGAGGGAGAAACTTGAAATGGCCTCCACATGCAAAACCACTCCTATTTTGGGGGTCGTCTCATTGTTGCCCCTCTAGTGCATCTGTTGTTAATTCCATCAACACCAATGCAGCTGAAACTGATTAACAACCCCCCCTGCTACTTAACTGACCAGATAATTATCAAAAAGTGCAATTGAATTCATGCCATACCCTGATAAAAAAGTGTTCCTTTAATTTTTTTGAGCAGTGTATAAATAGGAAACCTCGACGACGCTCTTCACTCAGTCAGAATAAAAATGCACAACACAGTTCTATTAACTACCAATAGGTGATACCTGGGTCCTTCCATCTGGAGACTAGAGACTGTTAGTAAATGGGAGACTCCTAAATAGCCAAAACCCTGCTGATCTGCTCCACAGCTTAAATGTAGATATGGACTGTGTTCTGGTGAAGCTGTGTGAACAACTGGTGAGTAACCAGTTTGAATGCTGTGTTCCAGATGGATGGATGAGCCGGTGGCTCCAGTCGAAGCACAACTCTGACTATGGCCAATGGAAGCTGACAGCTGGAAAGTTCTATGGGGATGCTGAGGCTGATAAAGGTAATTCTCATACATTGTCTGTCATAGTCAGTTGGTACAAATGGATTTGTCTGACATTGCTGCTTTTGCATATGTTAGTTACTTTTTATGTTGATAGTCTTATGAAGGTGAAGGAGGTCTGCATCTACAGTATGACGTGCTCTAAGCAGGCACTATAAGGAACTAAAGGACCTGGGTTCTCATTTATAACCGTTACGTACGCACAAAACTGGGCCTGAAACGTGCGTACACTACTCCTCACAAAAATTTTGGGATTTATAAAAACAAACTTGACAGGAAAATATGCGCATTTCCAGGCAAACTCTGAATCATACCCAATTCTGTTCAATTCTATAGATTAGGGACATCAGAGCTCTGAATTTAATAATCCTGCAGTTTTGGGTTTTTTGAGTAGATTTTATTTCAGGCTTCGGTCTCTCTATCGTCTTCACTCTCACTCACTGTATTATCCACAGCAGCAGCAGAGTATCGGTGTATTTTCTTTATTATCGACATCACGGCTGTCACATAAAATCGCTCTTCAACTCACTAAAAACACTTCAATGTCAGAGTCAGAAAGTTTCACTTCCTCTTCTCATCACTTGATGCCGACTCTGTCATGACTCATTGTGGTAAACCCATTGGTCAGCAGCATAATTTAATATTCATGAGGTGCTTTGCATTGCCCATAAATGGTTGAATTTGGGCGTGTAGAGGGCGAAGTATGAGGTGCAGTGGTTATAAATGAGACCAGTGGTCTGTAGAGTATGTGGAATATGTTTGCAGGACTGGAGTAACCTGCCAGTAGGGCCTCTATTAACACCCCCGACTCTTAAAGTTTTGTTAACAGTTCTCTGTGCTGGGATACTCCCTTGCTCTAGGTGAACATTTTATTGAACACAAACCTATTTCAAAGGATTTAATATATAAAAGAAGCTGCATTGTGTGACAAACATTCTTTTTCTGAAACACATTCTCAAGATACCACACCGACCCTATGATGTCAGATGGTACTGTACTGTGGTTTTGTGTATTCCTAGATTTCATTTTCAATGAAAGTATTATAAACCAGCGCTTTAGGCCCCTGGATACCTGGGGCCTTGGAGCAACTGCTTGACTCAGTTAAAGAAAGAGTCATAAAATAAGAATACAAAATATTTGAGAAGAAACTGTTGCATGGTTGGCTACAAAAGCCCTGACAGGTTTGCTCCTATTTAGGTATTCAGACCAGCCAGGACGCCCACTTTTATGCCACGTCGGCCCGCTTTGAGCCCTTTAGCAATGAGGGAAAGCCCCTGGTTGTACAGTTCACTGTCAAGCATGAGCAGAAGATTGACTGTGGAGGTGGCTACGTCAAGATCTTCCCCTCTGATGTCGACCAGAGTGATATCCACGGAGACTCACAATATTACATCATGTTTGGTGAGTTTATTCTGTCATGTGTGTTTTGCAAAAACACTGAGGCCTGAGCATGGAACATAACTTTTGGACAGATGTATGATGTAATTTCTACATTCAGCTGTTTTAAAAAACAATCTTTAGTTTTGCTTAATCTGTAATGTTTAACGATAGAAATTAAATATATCTCAATGTCTCCAGGGCCTGACATCTGTGGATACAGCACAAAGAAGGTGCATGTTATCGTGAACTACAAGGGCCAGAACCACCTCATCAAGAAAGACATCAAATGCAAGGTGGCCTAAGCAGACAGCATATTGAATAATATGTAAATAAATTCATACTTTTTCTTGCTCAACCTAAATTCCCTTCTTCCACTCCCGAAGGATGACGAACTGACCAACCTGTACACGTTGATACTGAACCCAGACCAGACGTACGAGGTGAAGATCAACAATGAAAAGGTGGAATCTGGTTCGCTGGAGGATGACTGGGACATGCTGCCCACGAAGAAGGTCAAGGACCCTGAGGCCACGAAACCCAGTGACTGGGATGACAGGGCCAAGATTGATGATCCCAGTGAAACCAAGCCTGAGGTAGGAAATTATCAACATTAAGTCTTAAGCATCCCAATTTATCTCCTGCCCTGCCCACCTCACCCATTCCAAAAACATGTCCATGAAAGGCTAGAATTGTTGTCACTCTATGTTACATGTAGGTTTTCCCATCTTATTGAATAGCTGACAATTTGAATAGGTCACATTCCTATTTTATCGTATGCGCAGTGTTATTAAATGAATATTTAACGATTTAAGTGGTAACTCCGAAGCTGCCTTTTTTTCCAGGACTGGGACATGCCAGAAACCATCCCTGACCCTGATGCCACGAAGCCTGACGACTGGGACGAGGACATGGACGGAGAGTGGGAACCCCCCATGATCACCAACCCAGAGTATAAGGTATAGCTTGTACTGCTAAGCACATGGGCCAGAGCTGTGATCAATCACCATATCAAATCCCTTTATTGGTGTTTGTGTAGAATTGAATGTATGTTTTGGTAGTGGGTTACTATTCTGAAGGCATTATGTCTCTCATGGAACTGCTGGGATGACCAGCAGTTCTAACCCCTGTTGTGTTGTCTCTGCAGGGAGAGTGGAAACCCAAACAGATTGACAACCCTGACTACAAGGGAGCCTGGGTTCACCCTGAGATCGACAACCCAGAGTACACTAGTGATGCCACAATGTACAAGTTTGACAACATTGGAGTACTAGGCCTGGATCTGTGGCAGGTAACAATCTACTCTGACACTGACAGAGTCTCAGTATATTTACAGAGTAAATGAATGTTATGTGGATCATGATTCCAGATCGTTCCCCTCACTTTAACCCTGATGTCCTGACTGTGCGCGTCACGTTACGTCTGGTGTTTTGCAGCAGGTTTAAACATGTGTCATATAAACTCTGAAGTGAATCAAACAAGCACAAAGTAAACATCAGTCCTGTGTGTGTGTCCTTGTAACTTGTAATCATTCCTGGTGTTTATTGTTAATGTGTAAGGTGATTTTGCACATGCACCTATTTTCTGCGGAGAGTAAGAACATTTCTGCGCAAGTATTAGTGAATGAGGCCCAATGATACCAGAGTTGAAGGAAGACGAGGGGGATTCATTGAATATATGATTACTGTGTTTGTCTTTGTTCAGGTAAAATCTGGTTCCATCTTTGACAACTTCCTAATCTGTGACGATGTCAAAGAAGCTGAGGAGTTTGGGAAGGAAACCTGGGGAGTTACAAAGGTAGGACTGTATTTAGATTGAGTAAACACTGTACTGTATATTTTAGACCAAATAAAACAATGTTTCATCTAATTTTAACTATTTAGCTGTGTTTATCTTAAATTGAAAAAAAAATCTCTCACTAATGCAAAGAACCAGTGTTTTGATTCACAGCAACATTACCCCTTGCCTTGTTTAACCTTTTTGAAAATGGGAAGCCAGCAAGGGATCACATCATTGCACTTTTTGTTCAGTTTTGTTTGAGAGTGTGATGTGTAGAGGCAAGGCTATTTTTCTTTAGAAATTTCAAACGTGTCTGAGGAAAATGTTGATATTTCAGTAAGGTTCATATTTGCGTCCATGTTGCTTAGCGGATGTGTTGTCCTTACTTTACCATCTCAAATCCAAGCACATTATGTATAAAACTATAAACGTCGTAACCACAAGCTCATTAGTTCAATTTGAAAATAGCAAATTAGTGATCATCATCAACGACAACTTAACCACCATCCTCCTGTTCAAAACGTATAATAACTTGTCTTCTTTTCACACCAGGAACCAGAGAAGAAGATGAAGGATGAGCAGGAGGACATGGATAGGAAATTGAGGGAAGAGGAAGAGAAGAGCAAGAAGGTTGATGAGGGTGATGAGGAGGAGGAGGACGATGAGGAAGAAGGCGAGGAAGAGGGCGAGAACGACCAGGAGACGGATGACGACGCTGGGACAGAAGACGACGTTGACGTGAAAAAGAAGACCGAGTTGTAGAAAAGCCTGTGGACTGCTGTGTGCTTCTCTCTGCGGGTTCAAACCAGAGAAAATGAGTGAAAGCCACTAATGGACTCTTGCCTTTCATACAGCAGCCTTTTATTCAAGAGTAGGGGCAGGGAGGGGTGACAGATTTATTTTTTATTGATCCTTGTTCTACTTTTTTTTGTCTTCAGACTATAGAAGGGAGGAGGGTTTACATGTTGTTTTTTCTTCCGTTTTGGTTGAGAATTTTCTAATCTAATGCAATTTTCCGAATGTGACCGATCCCATAATGTGTGGGTGTCGAGCAGTAACTCAGAGCAAATTCCTTATTATAACTGCTTTTGCTGGGATGTCCAGTAAAATCCAGGATCTGTGATATCTGGTCCATGCACCTTTCTCTCCTGTGTGATGTAGTACTACTCGTTTTTCGAATTGCTCCCCTTCATAATTTATTAAATCATAATATGAATCCACTGAAAATGTCCTAACCTCCAACTCTGTGTGTGTGAGTATGTGAGAGTGAGACTGCATAAAACAAACTGTGATTTTTTTTTACAATCTTTATTTTGTCATTGTTCTGGATGAGTGGCTGTTCTGTGTGTGCACTGTTTGTTGCTTTCTTGAGTTTCAGTCAATAAATTGAGGCTTCTATCAAAAACCTGACACCTGTTTTTAATGACAGTGTTGATATAGGGAATGTGTGGATGGTCCGGGCAATACATTTCTTGGGATAATTTTCACAATATAAGTTTCATCAGGGGCAATATAACAAACGTTCAAACATATTGAAATAATATACGTGCAAGTACAGTGAATGGTTTAAAGGTTCAGTGAGAGAGTTAAGGGAAATGCCTCATAGTGATGTAGTGATGTCAGAATCACAATTATTTTATTCGCCATGTATATTTGCACATACAGGAAATTGCCGTGGTGTGGTTGGTGCACTGTACATAAAACAACAATATAAAAACAACAATATATACAGTAAGATAGTTGTGTATTATCATCTAAATTGAATGAATTGTTGTTTTCTTTACCCTTTATATTGAAATACTTTGTATTACATCAGTACCACCATGTTTTTTTACAGTTGTCCAAACTGGACAAACTTTTTATGACAACTGAAGGCTACTACAGGTTCTCTTTCATGTTTGGGAGGGTGAGGTGAGAGTATTCAGCTGCAACATGCATCTTCACTTTATTCTACACACAACCTTTTTGAACACATAGCATGATAGATCTATATCAGGTTTGTAAAATGATTTGCTTAATAAGTGTTTAATTATCTGCTCATTAAGGAGTTTAAAACCATGATTCCCTCAGGAGCAAAAAAGTCTTTAAACTAAAAATAAATAATGGAACATTTGTTGTGATAATTATTGATATCGTCTGAAATTAACATTTTTATCTTGTTATTAATGGTAACCATATCGCCCAGCCATATGTCCAGTATTCTTTGAAGAAGATAATTTGGATCAGGTGATAGAATGGGCGCCTAAAAAACAAACGATGTATGTTTAGTACCAATGTGATAGCAGAGTTTCTTTGTGTATAACCACGTCACTATTTTTAAAAGGACAAAAGTTCCATTACCACTGTAGCAGACTTCAATAACTTGAAAAGCATTGAACTAAAGCCATCTACATCACTGTTTTGGATGATGTACCAACACATTTGGCTGTTTTTTGGTATTTGCAGTGCGTTTCTGTATTTGTATGTGATGTGACTTTTTGAGTATGTGTCATCAATTTGGTGTTGTTTTCCTAATTTGCAGTGCGCTGAGCTCTCCCGGCCACCATAGCTTGAGAAATTACTGATCTAAATTGAAGTCTGAGATGCATTAGATGTCAACTTTCATTCACGACATTCAAACGTGATGCTTCACGCATTTTGTCCAATTCTCAAAATGTATTCAAAATTTACGTCAAAGTCTCACATCAGGCTTGCGTTTTTTATTCTGATTGTTGAAGCTGTATCAGATTTAGAACTGCTACAGGGGGAAAAAACTGAAGATGAGCATTGAGAGGACATAATACTGTAGCACTGTTGACTGTAGAATATTTTCCGACAGCACATGAATGCGGCAGAGTGTTATGCCTTACCTCCAGCCATAGATGGCGCTCGTGGCCAGCGCGCTCCCTCAGCCGCACTGACACCAGACAGCTGAGTCACAGAGTGTTCAGGAGACTCTCTCTCATCACAGCAGGTAAACAGGGAGCGAAGGAGCTGCGGATCCCGAGGACTTGACCTGACAGCAGCGAACTGTGGCCCCAGCCGCTTTGGAACCATGCTGACGATAACACTGAAGACCCTCCAGCAGCAGACGTTCAAGATAGAGATAGAGGCAGAAGTGACGGTGAGTCCAAGTTAACGGTCTGAAGTAAACAGGCCGGGAGCTTCTACTCACACGGTGGCGTTCAGTGATGTTCAGTTTAACCATGGCCGGGGAACCGGCTGCTCAGCTCTGTGTGAAGCAGGAGGACGATATGTGCCTGTTTGAAACATTGTCGTCACCTCATTATAAACAGACATGTCGGATCTTTCACTGACATGAGTTCATGTGAGGTGATGTAGCCAGTGTCACACCGAGACTCAGCTGGTCTCCCTTCAAAGTAAAGGCGCAGCGTCTTTTAGTGAATTCAAGCATGTCACTCTTCGTGTGAGAGTAACACTATAGGATCATATGTTATTGAGTTTAATGATACAAAATATTTCTGTTTATTATGCTGTCTGTATTCCATCCACAGTTTACTACTTAATTTATACTGCATATGAGAGGTATGTTAGGGATTTATTTTGAAAACAAGTACCGGAAACCTCTTTATGTTTAACTTGATGTTTGACTTGTTCAACGTCTCACCATGAATGACGGTGCAATAATTTCAACCTTTTTACATTAGCTCTTTATAGACAATAATAGTTAATAATCATACAGTCAGAAATATATTTATATTTGGCTTATATTACTTACAATTTTTCCATATCGTATTGTGAGTAATATATATACAGACAAACAAACAACGGAAGTATAAACCTAACCTCCCTGGCGAAGGTAAAACCATGTTCATATAAATGTTCATGCATTTAAGTGGAAAAGTGTAACACCTAAACAGTTTTTGTAACAGTCTCATTGATTAATTAATTAATTAAATAATATATTAATCAGGGACAATGCACATTGATCAACATCAATATTTCAATCATGTAAATATACCAGGGTTAGCTGTAAAAGCAGATTTGAACCTGTAGTCCCTGAGCAATATCGGCATACATATTATCTGAGAAACATTAAGTTATCAAGGGAAATTAATCAACCTGGGAGCATTACTAATATATACAGATTTGCTTACATTTTTAATAATATTTCTATTTAATTTTAAAAGTGTAGTAATTCGTACAATTACTGATAACTATAGGGAATCTATTCCAGATTTTTGAGGCTCTCACTGAAAACACAGAATTGCCAAATGTACTGTGTCTGAATGGTACATAACAGTCTCCTCTGATTGCTGGCCTTGTTAACCCCCAGTCCTTATTCTTAGTTGTAAAGAATTTTAAAGATCAGGCATAAATCTCTATATTGTTGGAAGCTGTGTACACTGAATTAATTAAACTTGACAATAATTTTACAATGATGGTCACTATTAGGCTTTTTATCCAGGACTTTCAGTGTTTGTTTATAAAGTGATTCAACTGGTCTTAAGGTAATAACTCCAGTTTGAGACCAGCAGGTCATACAATAATTAAAATGAAAAAGTATCATCCCATGCATGTGTAATTTGGCTGCCTTTAGCGTATATACAGTCTCATAATCCTTAAATGAGATAATCCAAAATTCACAGTTTTTACTACTTTATTCACATGTTTTTTAAATGTTTAAAGAGAATCCCAAATCATGCCAAGGTATTTAAAATTATCCACAACAGTTATTTGTTTATGTCAATGTTTTATCTGCTGATGTTTTTAAGGTGAAAACTCTGAAGGCGAAAATAGAGGAGAACAGAGGGAAAGATGCATTTCCTGCTGCAGGACAGAAACTCATCTATGCAGGTGGGTGAGACAGATGATGACTTGTACAGAGTCAGACAGGAAAAATGCATTGAAATATCATATTCAATCAAACAGCAGTGAGATGACTCGTCATCCTGACTAGGTTGTTATTATTAGTCCAAGGTTTGTTTTTAAGTGACAAGCAGGAGTAGATTCTATCTGTTGTTAATGTGCTCTGACTGTGTTTTACTCTGAATTCAAAGCAGCGCTTAAACTGCACCATATATCCCGTAACATATGTATTGAAATAGTCTACCCCTCAAAAATGCTTCAGAAGGCCCAGTACTAAAAGTTGCTCTTTTGTGTAACTATGACAAGTCTTGTTTTGATTCTGTACAGATTAATATTCATGAATGTTGTGTCATGAATCGTTTTTCATTCACTGTTTATGCCTGAATGTTACAGGCAAAATCTTGAATGATGACATCCCGTTGAAAGAGTACAAAATCGATGAGAAAAACTTTGTGGTGGTCATGGTTACCAAGGTCAGTGTCTCTTTTCAGATGGTTTATTAGAAATTCAAGTCAAACTCGGCTGCTTTGAGTTTTTCCTTTTTAGAGAAATACTGTCATTGGGTTAGTCATTTTAAGTAACTTTTTTTAAGTCAGGAGATTTCTCATTTGCTGCGCCTCTCGGCGTGCGTTTATTTACAAACTTTCTATGGCTAAAGAGAACTTCCGGGTGTCATCAAAACATCTGCTTTTAACCCCTGGTTACCGTTTCTGTTCTTTCCCCTCTCTCCTCTCTCCCCTCTTTTCCATCCACCTCTCCTATTTTCCCCATGTTTTTCTCTGTTCACCCCAACCGGTCGAGGCAGATGGACGGCCACATTGAGTTTTTTCTCTCCACAGTTGCCTTATTGCTTGTTTTTTATTGGACCTGTTGGGTTTCTCTATGATTTTAAGGTCTCAACCCTAACATGCACAGTGCCTTGAGATAATGTATGTTATGATTTTGGCCTATACAAATAAAATTGAACTGATATGGAAATTACTAATTGATTATAAACATAATAGGCTGTTGTGTAGCTTCCTGTTCGGTCATTATATCCCCACTACCCACTACTACCCCACTAATGATAAATTCTCAAATGTCTTTTCAGCCTAAACCAAACCTTCCTTCACAAAAAGTTCCTCAAACAGCTGCAGCCTCAGCGCCGCCCTCATCCTCAGCACCGGCCTCTGGTCCTGAACAAGCACCTTCCTCAACGACACACACAGTGTCTGCTCCCACACCTGCCACGCAGTCAGAGCCTCCTCCTGAATCCCCATCTTCATCCCCAGTCCCAGAAAAAACTGAATTGCCTCCTGCTGAAGCATCAGCATCTCTCCACTCAAATGTAACCCCAGACTTAGCTCCTGACTTGGCTCCAGCTGTCACTCCAGCCTCTGCTCCGGCTTCAGCCTCTGAAACTGATCAAACAGCCTTGGCCACTGCAGACCCAGCCACTCCTGCTACGCAGCTAGAAGACAATCCAAGGGAAAACCCTGAGAATCAACCATCCATCACGGCACCAATGCGCTCTTCGGCTTCCAGGTGTGAGGAACCATTTTTCTTTTAGTGTGGATATGGACATGATAATTTCTCATTTTCCTTCAAATAAATGGAGGAACATCTCATTGAATGACCTCTTCTTAGCAATTATTAACATGCAGTTACAACACAACTGGGCCTAAATTTTGTCCATACCTTTTGTCTTTTTGTCTTGTTTCTCTGTTAAAACTGATTGTTACTGTAACAGTTTGTGCTCTGGAATAACAATCCATTCTTTTTTTCTTTGTTCTTTAATCTCAGCCTTGTTGATGAACTGGGACACCTTGAAGAAGCAGCATCAATACTGGGTAATAGTAATTTACTTATCTAAAATGCAATAACACTGTTATGCTGGTTAGATTCATTTTCTTTCATTTGGTATTTACAAGTGCTTGGTTGATAGTTTCCCATTGTTCTCAGAGACATAACATCCCAATGTTTCTATCTCTACCTTTTTCCTCTCTTTTTTCACTTGTTTGCTTTGTACAAATGAAAACTGGACAGTTTGAACACAGCTAGTAATTACTCATATTTACATGATAATAGATGTTATTGCAATAGCCTAACAATGACAATAAAGTTAAAAAAAAAGGAAGTAGTTGTTGATGTTTTGATCATTCACATTCAATGTATAGATATACAATATTATGTAAAATTTTTAAAGGGCTCATTTGTTATTGATCAGAAAAACAATAATTTGGAGGATTTGCCATTGAACTTTTGAACTGAAGGTTTTCATTTAAAAACTGCTGGTGCTGAGCTTCACACAGCATTTCCAGTCTAGCCTCATCCAGCCGTTGTTTTCAGAACACATTAATGCCTATGTTTGAATATTCCAGTGACATAAATGATAGGGATTTCATGTATATTTACAATGGTTTTTAAATTATATTACTAATAAATTTAACATTTATCAAGAAATAACATCGAAAAAACATTACATTTAAAGGTGGAAGAAAAAAACTTACTGTCAGGGTGATTTCCAGAATTATCTTGACTATAACATTTATGCCTCAACACAGACTTATTATTATATTAATATTTACCAGCTCATGAGTGCACAGCAGACACACAGAACCTTACAATAAAAAACAGTATTTAATGACATCAGTGAAACATGTATCTAATCAGGGTTTGAATTTATGATAATGTAGAATAAAAGATGGTTGAAAATATCCACTTCAAACAAATACAGTTTGTAAACTATACTGATAGATCATAGATGGAATACTCCACATGTCCCTTGTGAGTTAGAGCCTGCAGTGTTTCATCAGTTTAAACCTCTCCCCGCCCACAACAGTGGTTCAATGACATCAACAACCATGTGGCAAAAGCAGTTTTAGTCAAGCAGTGGCAAAGAAATGCAAATGAAACAAACTCTTGTTGAAATGGAAGAGTCTGTGGGAAACTTTCATGCAACAAAGTAATAGCAGTCAGGGAGTCAGTTGTCAGTAAGTTGTCAGTTTTCTTCAGGATCAAATATCCCAGGTGTCTGTCTCACTGCTTTCATGGTACAAATCAGATATAGGCTAAAAACGGGGTGTAGGTGCATTTTACAGAACTACTGTTATTAGCCAGTCACATCTAAGACATGTATGTCTATTCCTCCTCACTTCATGCAGCATCCTTCTTCTGTTGTTTTTTCCATAGTGACAGGTCCGGCCTATGAGAACCTGGTGTCGGAGATCATGTCTATGGGTTATGAGCGGGAGCAGGTAGTTATTGCACTCAGAGCCAGTTACAACAACCCAGACAGAGCAGTGGAGTACCTACTGATGGTAAGAATTTAACCAGCTCTCCTCCTTGCCATGCCTGCCCCCCCATTTTATCGGTTGTATAATAAATGGTTATGTACTGTAGGGTATT
Organism: Pseudopleuronectes americanus; assembly: GCA_038501795.1. Taxonomy (NCBI): domain Eukaryota; kingdom Metazoa; phylum Chordata; class Actinopteri; order Pleuronectiformes; family Pleuronectidae; genus Pseudopleuronectes; species Pseudopleuronectes americanus. The sequence goes on from CM076724.1 coordinate 901,190, forward strand.
CCAGCAGAGGCCAGTGATCTGCAACCTGAAGAGCCAGTTAGACACAGTGCTTCATCAAACCCCCCCAAACCTTGCCACAGAGGCACCGCAGCAACCCCCAGCAACCTCTAACAGTAAGAGCACATGTATATTAAGCTGCTTTCAGACATGCACTGAACATCTTAGATCATCTGGAGTCTCTCCGGAGAAGGTGCATGTATGAATGCAAATCTAGGGGGGAGTGAAGCTTCTAACACGCGACAGATGCAAAAAATGAAAAAAACATTCCCATACATGTGAAAGAGACCAACAAAGATATGAAGAGAGTTTGAAAACATGTCTACTGAAGTGTGTGTGTATGTGTGTGTGGGGGTGTTTGGTGGTACATGGACATTATAGTTCTCTACATTATGACAGAAAACAGAAAGTGGAATTTCCACGGACTGTTGAGCAGAGGGTTCAGAGGATCAGATGGTTCCAATAAGTGATCCAGTTTTGGTCCCTGACAGGATGATACAGCTTATTTCTCATTTAGTAGGAAAGTTACAACATGAACTGACAATGGTACTAAGCTCGGTTTTATGGGGAAATAGGCACGTCACCTTTAAAGAATGTATGCTGTTCCCATTGTTTCCCAGTCTCCACAAGGGAGGTCCACAGTTGGACCCATCAGGGATGATGATGCAAATAATGAGTAGGACTGCACTATGGATTTTAGCATTAATTTGATTTATGAGTTTGCAATCACTGAACTATCCATAATCAAGGTTTCCCATCTGGTAAATTTGTCTTTAAACTGTTTCCCACAAAAGGTTTTCTGTCACAAATCAACAGTAAGCAGCTCATGCTCTCCCCAGCAGGGCCAGTGTCTAGCGGTCAGCCTCCCCCTGCTGGTGGAGGTTCTGTCCCCACAGCAAACCCTCTGGAGTTCCTAAGGAATCAACCACAGTTCCAGCAGATGAGACAGATCATCCAGCAGAACCCAGCCCTCTTGCCGGCCCTGCTGCAGCAGCTTGGCAGAGACAACCCACAGTTGCTGCAGGTACCAAACCAGCACTACTTTCTACCATGATCCACGTTTGTCTGTTGTTTGTTGCAAAGGTGTTTTATTAATGCTGATCAAGGGAAAGTTTCAACATTTAAAGATTGTAAGGACTTGTTTTACTTAAGCTATTTTCTAAGGAACTACTGCAATTACTTGAACAGGAAAAAATATGTGTGTATAGTACTGTAAATCTGTGTTTAATAAAAAAGAGCTGGGTACACTTTAACATAATAATATTTGAGAAATGGTGGTTCTGCTTTGAAGAATCATTGTTTTTACCTTTTTTTGTATTCTGTTTGAATTGGTGACTGTTCTGTAACCGTAATCATCTGTTCTTTGAGATATTCAATAAGGGCTGGGACGAGCACGAGCACAACCATATATTCACGTGGCACTATTGCACTTCTGTCCGTCCTGGGAGAGGGATCCCTCACATGTGGCTCTCTCTGAGGTTTCTACTTATTTTTACCCTGTTAAAAGGGTTTTTAGTAGTTTTTCCTCACTCTTGCTGAGGGTTAAGGACAGAGGATGCCACACCTTGTTAAAGCCCTATGAGATGAATTTTAATTTGTGAATTTGGGCTATACAAATAAAATTTGATTGATGATTGATTGATATATATATGTATATGTATATATACATGTATATGTATATATATATATATATATATATATAGCACGTCCTGACTGAATGCATCACTTGCAGCAAATCACACAGCACCAGGAGCGTTTTGTACAGATGCTGAATGAGCCTCGAGGCGGAGACACGGGAGGCGAGGGCGCCGAGGCCCAAGGGTCTCCCCAGACAAACTACATCCAGGTCACCCCACAGGAGAAGGAAGCCATTGAGAGGGTCAGTTAACCACTCACACTGACCTTAACCTGCATCCAGATGTCTTGTTATCTACATCATTTCGCAAAATTGCTATTATAAAAATTTGGTAAAAAGTTACTTACAATAATGGTTGGTTGAACCTACGATAGTGTCATGAACCGGCTCAAATTCAAGACAAAACTGAGGGAGACCAAACAGGTAATTTATTTATCTAATAAAAAAAAGGCTAAGTCAGAAGTCAAATACAAAATCTGTTGGCTGGGGAAAAATCTCCACAAAAGCCACTAGCAGAGTGGGAGGGGGTCATCACAATATATTTTTTATGGTTTTAGGGAATGCCTTATGTCAACAAACATCTATGTGTGTGTTGTGTTACAGTTAAAAGCTCTGGGCTTTCCTGAAGGCTTAGTCATCCAGGCGTACTTCGCATGTGAGAAGAATGAGAATCTGGCTGCTAACTTTCTGCTCCAGCAAACGTGGGACGATGAGTAAGCAGACAACACCTGACACATCACCGTTGGATAGAGGGTTTTGGGAGTGGGAGAAAGTGCGAAGCAAAATCCACTGGGGACGGACAGGGACGTGGGGAGGAAGACAACCTTTCTTTTCACGCCATTCTGACTGTGGTCTGATGAAGATGGTGACGATAACGACAACGATATGCTGTTCAAAGTTCGCTCTGCTGCCTGCTCTCCATACTGCTGTGTGGTCATCAAAGGAGCTCCCACCGAGCTGTACCTCACTGCTGCTACATTATTACTGCTGCCGCTTGAGCTGAGAGGAGACATGTCAACAGTATGCATCACCTTCACAGGCTTTTACTGTATGGAGAGTGTTTCTACTGCAGTCAGCTCACACAACATGTGTTAGACTACTATACACACGCAGTAGACATACTGCACAGTGTGTTAATAGTGAATGTATACATGTTAAAAACGAATGCGTATTCAGAAACTTTCCATGTTGGATTTACGTGGAAATGTGATGCAAACTGTTGACTTCACTGTTTTGAGAGCTAGCACTGCTTTATATTAAAGTTTAGGCCTGGTCTAGTCATTTCTTCAGCTTCTTTTGTCCATTGGAAAGAAAAATATTTTAAATCATCTAAAACCAAACAAGTCCAAACAGCACCGATGTGCTCTCCAGGTGTGCTCCTGTGGTTCCATATTTGCTGGTAGAGCATTTGAAGCTGCCTGTTTATGCTTGCAAAATAATTAAGAAATAATACATATCAATTTGGATTTCAAGTAAAAATGTAGCCAATCATAAATTTTTATAAATGTATCATCACTGAAGAAAGAAAAGGTTATATTTCCATATTTTGATAATTTTGACATAATTTCCCATTTTTCCTGAATTTTGTAATATTTTATGTTGTTATTTTAGTTGTTCCAAACTTATGTAGGGATATGGCTTTTTTTGGCAGAAATGGGCTGCCAAAAAATCTAGACATTCAAAGGGAGGTTCAAATGTATCTGCTGTAAGTGAGTATTTAACACCATAAAAAGAATAAGCAGTACGATCACATTAAATAATGCTGCCTTGTTTTTAAGATTGTGTGTGCTGTAGTGATGTGTTGTGTGAGTGAAGTGGATCACTTTGCTTGATTTAGTGTTGTATTCTGTTTGACTTTGGAGGACTTGTGGGTTCTGCTGTCTGAACATGGAGGAATTTGAAGGTTGTTGATGAAGTGCCACTCTACTTTGCAAGCTAAATATTTGTCATGTTTTTATTTTTGAAAGAAAGGTTGTTTTCAGTATTTCTTAGCTGGAATGAAGAGGCATAGTCCACGTCCTATTTTCAGCCAATCTAGTTCTTTTGTGCTTGTTTCACATTTTCTATGCATTTTAAAGCTGTAAGACTTTGAGCCAATGCTCCTACATGCCTTACTGGTAGACTTGGACATTACCATACAGTGTTTCAGATATTTCAAAGATCGGTGTTGTAGGATTTCTGACACAAAACTTTGAATTATTGAATCATTGCCTCAAAAGTAGTCTAAAAGGAAGCTGAATAAGTGCTAGAAGCCAAAACCAACACACAAAAAAAGATATATTTTCAGCAGTCAGCATGTGCTTTGCTGTTTCTCCTGTTACTTTACTATATTTTGTTTAAATGGAACTGACTGCAGCTTGAAGTAAACTGTGGGGGGAAGGCAGTTGAATGTGGTATATGCTGCTCTAGCTTGTGAGGAGTTCTTGGTTGCATGAGGTGATGAAACCACCAGTATCGTGTTGCTCTGATCTCAGTTTATCTGTTGTTTTCTTTCTTTTTTGGTTTATGAAAATAAAAATAAAAAATGTATTTACAGCCGTAAATACTCTTGGGGAGGTTTTGCTGAATATTTGGGGGGGGGGAATAAACTTGTTCCACCATTGTGTAAAATAAATTGCTTTTACAAAGCAGTGATGTTTTATCATGAATGATTTGGTTGCAACAATCACATATGTCACTTTTAAAAAGATTTTCGTAAACAATTGGTCAAGTATCATGCCTCCAAAATCTAATGTGAGCACCCTAACCCTAACCCAAAGGTTAAACTCGCTTTTAAATGTATGTATATAAAATATCTGGATGTGTAACTCTACAGAGTGACATAAGCTGTTGTGTGGTTTCAGCAAATCTTCACAAATGAAAACTCAAGCTCTTCAAACTACTATATTTGCACCTACCCCCTGCAGTTGCATCTCTTCCATGTACAAATATACGGGTATCAGCTTCTTCATGACAGCATGGGGCCACATGTGTTGAAGCAGCTGGTCCTTCAGTCGGGTAGCATGAACATCAGGACTGTTGATGCCAAGCTGCTCGAGCCTCTGCCTGTAGAGCACACATGTCGGCAAATCGGAAGACTGATGGAGCTGAACTCTCACTTGCAGATTTTTTCTCAATGATGTATGTTACCAATTCAGAGAAGGCAATTGGATATGCTTCCCTCTTTCCTACCTCAGAGTTTTCTGCTTCCCTCAGCTCTTCAGCACGCAGGTGAGCTCGTTCTTGGTTGTAGAGACCAGCCAAGAATGCACTGTGGTACTTAAGTTCCTGCGCCACCACATCTCCAGCACTCAGTTTGGCAAGCAGCTTTCCATCATTGAGAGTCTTTGCACACTTGTTGACTCTCTTGTTCAGTTTCATGGTCATAGCTTGACTGAAATCATCCAGATCTCCCTCCTCCTCACATATGAAACATTATATCCGTTTGGGGTTGGACATTCTCTGTGGTATTTTACTGCAGCTGCTGCTGCTGTTCTCATCCGTCGCAGGAGACGTTTCCTTTTCTGCCCTTTGTATCCTAGTGTTGCTGAACAGAAGCCTGCAACTAGCATGGTACTGTGCTTGATTTCTCCTCACGGTTGCCTCTATCCCACTGCCGTCATCAAGCCTTCGTGGCTCCATCTTGATCGGCAGAGCATTCACTGCAGAGGCCGTATCCATCCTCTACCCTTCTGGCAGGATTTACATGTGGAGATGTCCTCTGTTTGACAGAGGCAACACTTGGTTCAGTTGGTCTGTCATGATGCAGTCACACATTTGGTGTTTGAAGCCATTCTGATGACCAGGGACGAGGGTTTATCCTTTTACCAACATGTATCATGGGAACTTTCCTGTATGGGATACAACACGGTTCATGCATGTCTGCCCTACAACAAGCCCGATCGTTCATCCAATGTCATTTAAGTCCCGTGCGATCTGTACACCATCCAGATAACTTTGAAACCCCATTATCCTTGGCTCGGCTCTGCCGTGCTGGAACCTCCTGGTGCAGTTGCTTAACAGGTCCGTAGGGTAGGTTAACAACATTTGGGACCGCAAGTATGAGATGCACTTCTCCTTAGCTGACATTGAACCCCATGCTGAGTTTCACAGCAGTAATTGTCACCAGTGTGCCATGGTAGTGCCGACAATCACTCCTTTAGAAAGATGGCTACATGGATCAATCAGGTCTGGTTTGTTGCATTCATGCACTTTGCGTCTGGAGCATGGCATACTCCCTCAAACACAGAGCTGTGCCGTGCCGTGCACTAGCAACTTCTTGGAGCCATAGATGAGAGTTAGGTAAGTAGTGAGGACCAGTGCCATGAGTCCATCCGGAGGATGTGGCTCACTGATGAAACAAAGGTACTACCTCTACTACTACACCCTACACCCTATGCACTAATTATAAATACCGTTCTATACATTTGGAAATTACCATCATGCACATAGTAAAAAATATAAAAAATCTCATCAGGCAGGCGAAAATGCAGAAAAATAATGACTCTGTCATTATCATCAGGTTATGTACCACAGTCTTTTAAAAAAGCAGTAATCAAACCCTTTCTCAAAAAAACCACTATAGACCCAGAGGTTTTAGCCAATTACAGACCAATATCTAATCTCCCCTTCATGTCTAAAATCTTAGAAAAAGTGGTAGCCAATCAGCTGTGTGAGTTTCTCCAGGAAAATAATATATATGAAGACTTTCAGTCTGGGTTTAGAGCAAATCACAGTACAGAGACAGCCTTGGCAAAAGTCACTAATGACCTTTTAATAGCCTCAGAGCAGGGACTTGTGTCTGTCCTCGTTCTGTTAGATCTCAGTGCAGCATTCAACAAAATTGACCATCAAATTTTATTAAAAAGATTCAAACAGTTAATTAACATTAATGGAACCGCCCCTAACTGGTTTAAATCGTATTTCTCTGATCGCTCCCAATTCGTGCAAATTAATGATGAGACATCTGTGCGCACCAAAGTTAACCATGGTGTTCCACAGGGCTCTGTGCTCGGCCCAATTTTATTCTCAATATATATGCTTCCACTAGGAAACATTATCAGGACACACTCTGTAAATTTCCACTGCTATGCGGATGACACCCAGTTATACTTGTCAATAAAACCTGAACAAAGTAATCAATTAACTAAATCATGTCCTTGAGTTTTCTATGTCTCAAGGACATAAAAACCTGGATGACCCGCAATTTTCTCTTATTAAACTCAGACAAAACAGAGGTTATAATACTTGGCCCCAAACACCTTAGAGATACATTATCTAATGATATAGCTGCGCTAGACGACATTGCCCTTGCTTCCAACGAAACAGTCAGGAACTTGGGAGTGATCTTCGATCCTGATATATCTTTTAATAGTCACTTAAAACAAATTTCTCGGACTGCCTTTTTCCACTTGCGTAATATCTCAAAAATCAGGCATGTCCTTTCGCAAAAAGATGCAGAAAAACTAGTCCACGCCTTTGTTACATCGAGACTGGACTATTGTAACTCATTATTATCAGGCTCCAGCAGTAAGTCGTTAAAGACTCTACAGCTTGTCCAAAATGCCGCAGCACGTGTCCTGACAAGAACAAAGAAAAGAGAGCACATTTCTCCAGTATTAGCTTCGCTACACTGGCTTCCAGTTAAATCTAGAATAGAATTTAAAATTCTCCTCCTCACCTTCAAGGCCCTTAATAATATAGCGCCTTTTTACCTTAAAGAGCTGTTAGTACCTTATAAACCCGCTAGAGCACTCCGCTCCCAGAATTCAGGCTTACTTGTCGTCCCTAAAGTCTCTAAAAGTAGAGTAGGAGCCAGAGCTTTTAGCCATCAAGCCCCTCACTTGTGGAATAATCTACCAATTTCAGTTCGGGAGGCAGACACCATCTGTTTGTTTAAGAGTAGGCTCAAAACCTTTCTTTTTGATAAAGCTTATAGTTAGAGTTAATTAGTGAGGCAGAACGTAACTTGCTCTATTTAATGACACATGACACACGGAGCTTCTTTTTCCAGCTTCTCCTTCCTCTTCTCCATCCCTATCCCCCCTTCCCCGGAATCCTTTTGCTTTATCACCCGTAGATCCTGGGCCTCTGTGGCCGCACCATTGATTGCGGTTTGTGGATCGCGCATCGGGGGTCGCAGTGGTGGATCCAGTATGGCGGATTCTGTGTCATGTGGGCTGATCGTGGTGCTGGTGGCGGTGATGTTTACCCTCATCAAATGCTGCTAAAAACTTTAATCTGGATGATGTTTTCCTACACGTGACATCTATTGCACTTCTGTCCGTCCTGGGAGAGGGATCCCTCACATGTGGCTCTCTCTGAGGTTTCTACGTATTTTTACCCTGTTAAAAGGGTTTTTAGTAGTTTTTCCTTACTCTTGCTGAGGGTTAAGGACAGAGGATGTCACACCATGTTAAAGCCCTATGAGACGAATTGTGATTTGTGAATATGGGCTATCCAAATAAAATTTGATTAATTGATTGATTGATCTAAATAGCCCAAAAGTGTGAAGTTATTCACTTGTGTTTTTTGAAAGTAGAAAATTTAGAATCAGCATGCAGGAAAACATATAAATCGATACCAAGATCATTGTATCCATCAAGTTCCTGCATTTCTATGAGCGAAACCATTTTCAGCAGACGTATTTGGCGTCCGTCTTGAAAAATGGGCCCCATCTTGGATTTTTGAATGGCACGTCAGGCAGATTTGGTGCTTGTATCACATTTTGCACAATTTCAGTGAACAATTGCTGTTATCTGCCCTACTAACAGGATACTCAAGGCTGTAATCAGTTTCCAAGCACAAGTTTTAGTGCATTCATATAGAGAGCGTCAAAATAATTTAAAATGTCATTAACATTATTTATCTAAATATGGTTACATAGTGAATACATTAAGCCATTTTCACAGATTTTCCTCTTAATTTCCTCAGTCATGTGCAGTAAAGGGACAAGATATTTGATCTGAGCGGATACACCATGAAGATAAATATATATCAAATGAGAGACTATAACTAAATTGTGGTTGGGTTTTGGCCATTTTTTGCTGCTCCAACTATCTATACCGCCTTAGCATGGAGGCACAAGTAGACGCGTGACAAAAATCCAAGGATTCAACATGCTTTCACTCATCACTTTACTGCGGTCCCGATTGTCACTGGGTATTTTGCACACTGACATCAGACTACATGACACTATATCAGACCGCATGCACGACATCACACTTCAACACAACAGTAGATACATGATTACATTACACAAGTCTATTGTATCTAACGATTCAGATACATACGAGTTTTGGCAGGAGTGTTGTATGTCACTGTGTCCGCCAGGGGGCGCCTCGAAGGGTTGAGGGAGGGTGGGTGCGTTCCCGCAGCAACAGGGAAGATGGCAGCTCTCACATCTCTCACCCAGGTAACGATGCAGCAGTTTACAGATTCCACACTTGAGCGGAGCTAAGATAGCAGTACGTGCCGTTCATGACTCTGTGTTTTAAATGTAACCCTGAACCGGAGCCGGGGCCGTGAGGTGAGATAGAGAGAAGCTCAGTCAGCTGAAGCAGGCCCGGTGCTGCAGCCTTACCGTTACATAGCGGCTCTGTTAGCCGCTGCTAGCCGTCGCTGCTCCAGTCAACCGTGTGTCTACTTATCTGTGGCATGACATATATTTAACTTGCTGTTTTTCGTTTTAGATGTAACTAGCGCAATGGATACTATATAAAGTTAGGGACATGCTGGTCACTGCACGTTCATGTGACTAACTCCTACTCAGTGGTAAGCTAGCAAAGCTTAGCTAGCTTAGCCTGGATGCCGAGGAGAGAGTGAGGATGGGTCTGGATGGCTGGAGGCCACAGAGCAGACTCTTTGCACGAAGCTGTGAATGATGCTCGTCCCAGTCACAAATAATGAGCACTCACAGCAGCCACATGTCTAAAACATGCAACGGCCCAGTGATATTGTTATGCAGTTATTTTGAGATATGCTTTTTACTGAGAGTGAATAGCGAAAAGCCAAATATCAATCAGTATCATGTTTATTACCAAGTAGGTTTTCTAATGCAAGGATACGGCCAAATAATGCATATAGAAATGAATGAATGAATGAATATTGGAATGAATGAATTAAAGGGTGAAAAAGCTAACGAATCAGCAAGTGCTGTGAGTATAAGAAGCACAAGTGCAGGACACATAGGTAAAAGCTGTACTGTTTAAATGAAAGAGACGTAGAGCAGCAGAGTTTGTGCACAAGTAAATATGCAAAGGTTCCAAGTAATAATGTAAGATAACTTACAATGCATGAGGTTAACATGTAGTGTTGACAATGCTGTTTTCCTTCCATCACAGTTGTCAAGCGGGAACCCTGTATATGAGAACTTTTACAGACAGGTAAGAGGATCAGCCGAAGTGCATTACTGCTCAATCATAATGCTGTTTTGCTGTATGCAAAACAAGAACGACATCTGATGAGTGTGTGAGAGAGGAAATAAAAGATGTAAATATGTGACGCTCCCTGTGTTTGCTCCAAGGTGGATCCAGGGAATACAGGGAGAGTAGGACCAACAGAAGCTGCCTTGTTCCTTAAGAAGTCCGGACTGCCTGACATTACACTGGGAAAGGTAGGTACTGTCAGATGTTACACTGCTTGTTTTCTGTGGAATTCCAGGGGTTGGAGAGGTATGTTTTTTTCATCCACCAGTTGGGTGCAGCATGTGGACCTTCATTATTCTTGGTGCTATTGTTGATTGTCAGTTGACTGAAGGTCTGTGGTTGTGTGAGTCTGTCTGCTGACAGTATTGTTTAAAACTGTCGAGAGAAAATAAAGTTGTGCTGTAAAAGGTTCAGTGTGTCTGAATGCTGTCCTGATATCTTTGCAGCCCCCATATGCATGGGACAAACAGTATTTAAGATAACGCTGTGTCAGTGTTTTTTTCAGCTGTTGATGCAATGACTGTTATCTACAAGGTGTCACTCGGAGTGACAAATCCAGAGAATTGTCACTGTCTCTGCAGCTGTAAAGAGCAGTTTGGCATCTATGAGTTCATTGTTTGGATTTTATGGCCCCTATAAATGCTACAGTAGCTCCACTGTACGGTACTTAAGTGCACCAAGCTGAAGAGCTAGATAATGAGCTGGATAACATCAATTTGGCAAAATAAACCAATTATTGCAGCTTTAAACTTTCTGTTTAGTAAGGGAAGTTAATGTTATAAGTTTTCTTAAAGGATATTGAGCCGGACACTGATTGATGTTATTATGATCATTTTGGTTAGTGCGCAACAGCCCTAAATAATATCCACACTCATTGAGCAGTATAATATTTGCCTTGTAGTTGGTATATTCAGCTTAAGGTGAATGTGTGGATGGATGTAGTAAGTTTGGGTGAGTTTTTTCATACTGCCTTTCTGGGGTTTTGTTTTATGGACCTAAATTACTCCATGTAGGAACAATAATAGAAGTAAAGAGAACACAAGCGAGGAGCGCACATCACATAAAAAAAGGAGTATCACACAAAACACAAGTATATTCAATTAAAATCAGACCTAACTGGTTTTACATACTCAGTCCATTTGGTCCAGGTCTTATAAAACATTTCTTTCTCGACCTTGAGGGAAAAAGAGATCTTTTCCATAACATAAATCTCATACACAATTTCAATCCATTCATCGATGGTGGGAGGGTCCACTTTTAACCATTTCCTAGTGACACATTTCTTACTAGCTGCCAACAGTAGTTTTTTGTCTTTTATGTTCCATGTTTCAAACAATATATTGCCCAAAAACAAAGTATCACATTTTAATGGGATGTTCACATTAAATACATTGTTAATATGTTTATGGATCTCTTCCCAGTAAGACCTCATTGCTTGGCAGTCCCAGAAAATATGGAAGTGGTTGGCTCCAAGAGATCCACAGAGCCTCCAACAGACATCTCTGCTGCCTTGGTGTCGTTTTTGTATGGGTGTGATAAAAAATCGTGTTATATTTTTCCAGCAGAACTCCCGCCATGTATTTGACCCGGTCGAGAGCCATTGTAGTTGACATATTTTCTCCCAGCTCTCCTGTGAGATCTTTACCCCTATTTCCTTTTCCCATTTCCTCTTTATGTATTCTGTATTCTCTTGTTTGGATAATTGTATGGTGTTATATAATTTGGAGATAATCATATTGCATGTTCTAGATTTAGTCAATGCAAAAACTACCTCCATGAACCCTGGCTCATCTTTTCCTAACGCCTCTTTAATATTTTTGTTAAAGTAATGTCTCACTTGCAGGTACCTAAAAAAATCATCTTTCCCCAGACCGTGATCCTTCTGTAGGGTTTCAAAACTCTGAAATACCCCCTTGTGAACAAATGAATAATAGGAAGTTAAACCTTTTGTGATCTATGTCTTAAATCTGCTGTCGATTTTATTCAGTGTAAAGTCTGAGTCATAGGCACACCATCTCATAATTTTAGATGTGTTTTTTAACCTACAAATTTTGGCTATTTCCTGCCAGGACTTCAGGAAGCTGCCTGTTATAGAGTCTTCTAGGATCTCCTGTTCTCCTTGTAGTTTGTTATCATTTGGTAGAGCTGTTATTGGGATACCCTTTACCATCGTTCCTTCTATTTCTTTCCATGCTGCAGTGTATGATGGTGAACACAGGCAGACTAGCGGCCTTAATTGGGCTGCATAGTAGTATTCCTGTAAGCAGGGAAGGCCCATCCCACCCTTTTCTTTTCTTAATTGCAGCGTTTTGAATTTAATTCTGGGCTTTTTCCCTTGCCACAGATACCTCGCTATGAATCTGTCCCATTCTAAGAATTGCTTAGATGGTATTCTAACTGGTAGACATTGAAAAAGATACAGCATCCGTGGGAGAATATTCATCCTGATAGATTCTATCCGGGAGCTTAAAAGGGAATAACGTTCCATCTTTGTATATCAGTTTTTATCTTTGAATTTAACGGGTCGTAGTTGATGTTATATAACCTTGTGAAGTCCCTAGGTAATGAGACACCCAAATATTTAATGGACTCAGCCTCCCAATTCCAGTTGTACATGGTCTTAATTGAAACTGGAGGGTCATAATTAAATGTTTATACTTGAGTTTTATTAATATTAATTTTGTAACCTGAAATTGAAGCAAATTCCTCTAGTAATTTCATAAATTTTGGGAGTGTCTGAGTAGGTACTTATCAATAAATCGTCTGCAAATAGGGCCAGTTTTTGCTCGCCGGATGCCATCGTTACCCCCTTTATATCAGTCCTCTGCCTAATTAGCTGACTTATGGGTTCTACAAACAAGGCGAAGAGGAGCGGCGACGCACAACACCCCTGTCTCGTTCCTCTTTCCAGAATGAACGAGTTGGATAGATCTCCATTGATTTTGAGTCTAGCAACTGGTCTGCTATATTAGTGCTGCTAACTTAGTATCAATGTCTCCAGTCTTTGTTGTGTGACTTGTCTCATAATGTGTAGTGTTTTCCTGATGTTATCTTGGGGCTGTCTTTTTCTGACAAAGCCAGTCTGGTCCTCATGTATTAATACTGGTAGTATCAATTCTATTCGTTTACATAATATGGAGGTGAATAGTTTATAGTCATTGTTTAAAAGACTTACAGGACGGTAATTCCCACATTCCAATTTGTCTTTCCCCTCTTTAGGTATGGTTGAAATCACCACCTCCCTCCATGAGGGGGGGATGCTTTTGTTTTCCAAAACCCAGTTGAATGTTTTTAATAGTGTTGGAATTAGTTGATCTTGCATTGTTTTGTACCATTCTGTGGGCAAACCATCTGTCCCTGGAGACTTCCCCGCTTTCATCCTCCTGATTGCCAATTGAATTTCTTCTTTTGTTATTTTAGATGTTAATTTTCCATTTTGTTCATCAGTGATCTTTGGAAGGTTTACCTTGGACAAGAAGGCATCGATTTGGTTGTCGTTGCTTGTCTGTGGTTGGGAATATAATTTTATAGTATTCTCAGAAGCATTGTTGTATTTTCTCCTGACTAGTTTCTATTACATTCGTTACAGAGTTTCTTATTTTATATATAGTTCTGTCTGCTTGTTGTTTTCTTAACCTATATGATAAAAGTTTCAGTGATTTCCCACCTGTCTCATAGTATTGTTGCTTTGTAAAAAGGAGCTTTTTTTGAATTTCCTGAGTATTTATTTCATCTATTTCTTTTTTTAATTTTATAATCTTACATTTGTTGTCATCTTTGAGAGACTTTGCATGTTCTTTCTGTAGACTTTTCAAGTCCTCTTCAAAGTTTTTTAGTTTTTGCTCCCTAATTTTCTTCTCATATGAGGAGATGGCTATTATTTTGCCCCTCAACAGTGCTTTTAAGGCATCCCCGAGAATGGGTGGGGTCACTTCCTCATTATCATTATTTTCCAAATATAATTCAATTTCACTTTTCAGTTTATCTTTAATAATTGAGTTGTTCAGAATACTTGAGTTCAGTCTCCAAAGAGTAGATTTCTTATTATTATTCAGATAGATTGACATATAGATGGGACTGTGATCTGAAATAGTACTGGGTCCTATTTCACAGTTATCCACCCTAAAAAAATCTCCTTTAAGCATAAAAAGTAGTCGTTGCGCGAGTATACGTTGTGAGCGTGCGAGTAATGTGAGTAGTCTCGGCTCGTCGGGTTTATCTCTCTCCACACGTCAACAATCCCCACTTCACGCATCCAAATATTTAATCTTCTGCTAATGTTTTTTTGCGTCGGATTTCCCGTTTGAAGAGTCAATTTTCGGGTTTAATCGGATGTTAAAATCTCCGCCACCTATTAAAATCCCTTGACTTTTTGTCGTCATTAAATCAACCATATGTTTATAGAAGGACCAGACACTGCCCGGCGGAACATACACCTTAAGAAGACTCACAACACCTTCTACTCTTCCTATAACCACAACAAATCTGCCTTCCTTATCCTTATGTTCTGATATGTGTTCATAGTTTACCGCATTGGATATCAGGCTCGGAGCTTCTCCTTGTATCTCGGCTCCCGTTCAGCTGTGCCCTTCCTTGCCCGGTCCTTAACTCTCTTCCAGGTCAGCCGCTGCACCTGCTCCATGAGTGTCGCCGGAGTTGTGGTGGTTGTCTTGGTGTAGCTTCTTCTCAGCAGGTCCTCTGATGCCTCCTCCATGGTATCGTAGGTTTTGATCCCGTCCTCGTGTCTCACGCGCAGCCTGGCAGGGAAGAGGGTCTGGAACTGGACTTTATTTTCCTTCAGCACTTTGCGTATCTCTGTGTATTCTCTTCATTTCTTGAGTATTAGAGGTGGGTAGTCGTGGTCCAGGTTTATGTGGTTTTCTTGCCAGGCAAACCCCTTCTTCTGCCATGCTTTGCGGAGTAATGTGTCTTTTGTTTTAAAGCTTAGACACTTGATTATAATCATGCTGGCCTCATTTGAAAGAAACTGACAGGGGGATGTCTGTGTTGACTAGACATAGTCGTGCTAATGGGTGGACTTCAATCTGGTCTTGTTGTGGAAGACAGTGGAGGCAATAACAATCCTTTACATAACATACTTTGTTTACATTTTTTTCTTATTGAAGTTGGCTTGGCAATACATTTTATAAGTCCAACATTTTAGGTGAAGAAATTAATATATTTTCGATGCAGGTGGGTCTACCCTGATACAGTAAAGGCTAAAAATGCAGCATACAAGTCTAAACTGAAAGATTGTCAAATCAATGTGCAGAGCACTGACTACTGTTATAGACTGACTGTTGTAGTCATGAATTGGAATTGAATTGTGCGGTACATAGGGATTGCCACCCCTAATGCAAATTAATGTATATTTATTTTCCACCGGACATTTTGACTGTTCATAATTTCCTGAAATTAGATCTGATACTACTAACCCTTTTACGACCATGGTGCATGCATGTTCACCTCCCTAACTAAGGATTTATCAGTTTTGCAGTATGGACAATACTAAGAGTCCTGGTGCTTCCAATCGTCACAACAATTGAGACCTCTGTACTCCAGGGAGCACTCACAGCTTTAGAAATGTTTTACTAATCCAAATCGCATCTAAACTGAGTCTTCTGAAATTTCCTTCAAGTACAAACATAATTCTGTATAATCTTATACTTTACTTACTTTATATTCTAAAACTTTGCAAGAAAAAGTGTGATATTTTGATAAACAATTTTCATCCATTCATCAATTATATATATATATGGTCGCTGGGGACCCTGCTCACCAGCTCACATGAGGCAGGAGCCAACCTGTACAATGATATAATGATAGTTTTCACAAGGACATAAAGATTGAAGTTAACACTTTGTTTTTGTTTCTGTTTTTTCTAGATTTGGGATTTGGCAGATCCTGATGGAAAAGGCTATCTGGACAAACAGGTGGGTTTGCACAGAAATATAAAGTTCACTAATAAAATTGTTGCTAATCTGATCGACAGTAAAACCAATGACATCCAATGACATAGTGAAACCAAATTACTGTCAGTGAATGTAATAAAACTACCGTGGTTGTGATAAGGGCCCCAAATATGTTGAGGTCCAAAAGTAACTTCAGAGAATATTTGTAATTTCAAAAAAAAGTATATCTATCTATATATATATATATATAGTTTTTTTCATTTTTGAATAATTATAATAGGTATGTATGATGTGTGAGGACAGCTGAATTTCTTTGAAGTGAGTTATCTCAGTTGTAGACTGTAAACAGTGCTTTGATAGGTACCACTGTTGTGTCTCTTTCAGGGGTTTTACGTCGCCCTGCGGCTGGTGGCATGTGCTCAGAGTGGACAGGAAGTCTGTCTGTCCAGCCTCAGCCCTACTATCCCTCCTCCCAAGTTTGTGAGTGTGATTTCCCCCATAATAGCTCATGTCTGCTTTTTTTGTTTTTAAAAGAAGCAAATGTGTTTTCAGGTTATTGACATTTCCATGGAGTTATTAACAAACCTGAACACATTTTTAGATTAGGTTATATTCTTTCTACTCGTAATTTGTTATAAATTAACAGTTTCTGTCTTTTTCATGTCATTATGTTCTTTAGCCTGGTATCAGAAGTTCACTACGATCAGCATGAGAGAATATTATGTGTCTTTTAATCCTGGATATGGCTTGTGTGACAGTGCTATTACAGCCATCTCTTTTTGTCTGATTTCAGAAGGACACCAGTAGTCCGTCCATGAGCAGCACAGCGTCTGCCTCCTCTGACTTACATTGGGCTGTCAGGGTGTGTTCAGACACACACACGTAGACACACAGGCAAAAAAATAAGGAAGAAATCCACGTGTCATTTAAACATGTACAGTATAGATGTACACACAGTACGGAGTTTGACGACAAGGTTTTTGTAATGAGACATACAGCTTTAAAGGTTCAGTGTTTACAAATTAGTGACATCTAGTGGTGAAGTTGCATGTTGCAGCTGAACAACGCTCACCTCACCCTCCCCTTCCAAACATGAAAGAGAACCTATGGTAGCCTTCAGCTGTCATAAATGCTCGAAAGGTGTTTAGTTTGTTTTGTTTGGGGCACTGTAAAAAAACATGGTGCTCTCCGTAGAGAGGACCTGCTCCAGATGTAAATATAAAGTATCATTAATACAAGGGGCCCATTCTAGGGTAAAGAAAACAACAATGAATGAGTGAAAACATCACTAGGATTATTTTATATTCAATTACTGCCTATTGATCCCTGTTACCTAAATATAAAACACTGGACCTTTGAGTCTCCCAGACATATCATGGTATTTTTAAGCACTTATAACTTTATTATTACACAGTAAAACGTCTGTCACTACATCAGCTACATCATTTTAACTCAAATTTCTGCCTGAAAAATCTATTGTTATTTTGTGACCCTCTTATTGCAGTGTGTTCAATCCTTTAGTTTGTGAATGAGCATGAACCCTGCCATACCATCACATATCATATACACATCAGGTTGTTTATACTTAACCAGTGTGTGTATTTCTTTTGTAGCCAGAGGAGAAGAGTAAATTTGATGGAATCTTTGAAAGTTTGGCTCCAGTGAATGGCCTGCTGTCAGGAGAGAAAGTCAAACCAGTACTCATCAACTCCAAGCTACCTCTGGATGTCCTTGGGAAGGTATTTAATCCATTTCTTACAATAGATCTTGCATGGGGCTTGCTTTATATTGAGCAACGAATCGTTAGAAAACATTGGATAAATAGTAATGATAATGAATATGTAATATTTGAGTTCATCTTAGGTGCCGTTGAATGGCCTCATTGATCCATACCGTGCTTATTTCCTGCGGTTAGGTTTGGGACCTGAGTGACATAGATAAAGATGGCCATCTGGACAAAGATGAGTTTGCAGTGGTGAGTGTTATCATCGTCGTCATTGTGAATGTATGTGTTTTGGGTCTCTACAGCCTGAACAAAATTAATTCAACTGTATAAATAATGGGTTGGAACCTCTATGCGCTCAGAATAAAATAACAACCAATCCTCCTATTGCATGGATTATTCAATGTGTTAAGTGAAGATACTAATATTGCAGAAATTATTGTATCTTATTAAACATATTGTGTTTGTCTGTACTTGTGAATCAAATGAAGATCAGGTCACATTGTATTGTTCATGTAGATAAATAAGTCATTCCATAGATTTCTTATTCCTTGCCACTGTAGGCTGTGGCATTTAAACAATACTCAAGTGATCCTGAGAGATCTAATATTTGATAAGCAAATATTCAACCCACCACTGCAAGACCACCATGAGCTTCAGCCTTTGCAATAAACTGTACAGGTTTTCTGCAGGGTCTTAAAAAGTCAAAAAAAGTCTCAAATTTAATAATCTTAATTCTAGGACCTCAAACGTTTTCTAAATATGTTAAAATATACTCAGTTTTAAATGTGTTTTGGAAAGTCTTTTTTATATTTATGCAGTGTTGGCCCTAGAAGTAATTCAATCTATGGCTGTAACGGGGGTGCACATGTGCATACTCAAAGGTCATGCTTTCCACAACAAATTCCAAGAAACAGGTTCACAGACAGAACTGCATAACTGCCACAACTGCAGCTGAAACTATGAGGTGGAAAAATTTGAATATGGTGCAACACAATCTAGATAAATAGTGGAAAACACTGGTTGGCTTTCATTTAAATTTGATTTTATTTGTAATGTCTACTTGTGGTGTAGTTTCTGAATTGTACAAATATAAGCAAAATAAAACTACAAACACAACCAACATGGATTTTTATTAGTGATTGTCAACAAACACCCCGTATCAGTATGTATCAGTAAACTCTGCTACTGACGGAAAGACTCTGGATACCTTCTGTCTCTGCCTGTATTTTGAGAGATAACTTGTGAGTGGTGAGGCTGCCTACTGCAGCTCCAGAGCCCTGTCTTTATCTGACAGAGGCAGGACTGCCGTTGTCCTCTGCTGAAGCAGCCCATCCACTTTAAGGTTGGATGTGTGGATCAAATTTCAGTTTCCTCAACCATTTGTGCTTTCTGTTGCTGCCACATGATTATCTTTTTAGATACGTGCATTAACATGTGCAAGTCACTCTATTTTCTTATCTGAAACTGATACAGTATCATTCACAAGTAGCCACGTCACATAGATTCAGTTACACCTCATGGAGATTGGTTTGTTAAACCTCATTCAGTGAACATGCAATCCATACAGCCATAAGTGTAAAAACAATGAAATACTTGAATGAAATTGAGGAAAAAATCTGCAGTAATTTGTAGAGCTGTGAAAAATAACGCGTTAACGCGTTATGATTAAATTACAGGATTAATTCGTTAATTTTTTTAACGTATTTAACGCATGCGCAGAAGGATCTTCCAATTTACCCACATTTCCGCCCACTCTGCACTAGTCACCGCTCTAATGCAGTCACTCAGACGGCAGCTGCTATTCAAACAAACAAACATCACCTTCTGGATGGGAAGATCATGCTCCAAAAAAACAAAGATGGAACATTCAATAAAACCAAGGTGATATGCACACTCTGCGGGAAGACGTTATTGTTTCACCGGAGCAAAGCCGCTTAAAGTTCCACCTCAACACGGAGCATGAGTTGGTCCGCGAGGGGCGTTCAAGGGGAATCCGCCAAACCAGCTTCACTCACAGGACACATTGTGCAAAAGAAGCGGTCAACTTTACCGTCAGAGAATGTGAAGAAGTTAGTTTGCCTCACCAACTGGCTGAAGGAAGACTAGCTAAGAGGGCCTTTAGGGGCATTACATTGTGCCATGGTGTGGTGAATGGTTGTTTGACAAAAAATAGAAAAATGTTCAACCATACTATAAAAACAATGGCTAAGAAGCCTAAATAATTTCTGTTTGATTTAAAAAGTTTTATTAACCCATACAATGGCTAAGAAGCCCAAATTCTGTTTAGGATGAATGTTCCATATGGAATAGCAAAGAGAACTGCAAAAGAACTGCTGAGTTGCAGCACCATTGATTTGTTTATTTATGAATAAAAAAAGAAAACATGTTAAATGTATATATCTGTGTTGTCATAAATCTTTTTTGTTCTCACAAAATATACAGAGAAAATTGGTAATGTGATTAATCCTGATTAATCCATAGAAACCTGTAATTAATTTGATTAAAATTTTTAATCATTTCACAGCCCTAGTAATTTGTAATCGTGCTATGGATTAATATTGGTTGTAGATAGCTTGTTATTTTTGATACTTTATGTGACCGGGCCCAAGTAATTAGTTTTATAAAAAAACTAACCATAACTCCAAACTCCCCAGGCTATGCACCTTGTGTACCGTGCCCTGGAGAAGGAGCCTGTTCCTGCACTCCTCCCTTCTTCTCTCATCCCTCTATCTAAGAGGAAGAAGAGTCTGGGCTCAGTTGCCAGTTCTGTTCCTGGACTACCTGCCAGCCCTCCACCACTAAAAGATTCACTACGCTCCACACCCTCCCACGGCAGCATGAACTCACTCAACAGCACCGGCAGCCTGTCACCCAAGCACACACTCAAGTCTGGACAGGTAATGCCACACTGATATAAACACACACAGTAGATAACTCAAATCAGTAAACAAGATAAATCATGCTGGAGAAAAATTATTGTTAAACTTTAAATGCATCAAGGGAAGGAAATCAAAATAATAATTAGAGAAATATATGAACAGCAGACATGAGAAAACATTTTTAGTAAGGGAATCAACAAAGAGCGATGTTGGTTGTGTTATAATTATTATATTTCAGACTTCACATGGGCTGAATATACCAGAGTGTTCTGTATGTTATAGGAAACAATGAACCAACATACAAACAAAACAAATATTGGATTGGCATCAGTGACATCAAAGTTCACAGAAAAAAAATGCCACTTTGTCCCCAGATCTTCTAAATTGGGGTCCACCAGTTGTTAATGTGTTGTATGTTGTAAATGTGCTGTAAAACAATTTCTTGAATGGAGTGGGGCTCCATAGGAAGCGTGATCACCTAAAAAACTAAGAACCACGATGACTGGTAACAGTGAAGAGCTCTTTATAAGGCCAATCTGGATAGATTCTATGTGATCACAGCAATTTTTGAAACAGGCATCCCTCTCTCTGTCTAAGCATTTGGTGAACTGGGTGGTGCCATTGTCAGACCGTGGTCGCTATGACGATATCTTCCTGAAGACTGATGCTGACTTGGATGGTTTTGTCAGTGGACTGGAAGTAAAGGACATCTTCATGCATTCTGGACTTTCTCAGAATGTCCTTGCCCATATATGGTAAAGTTATATGCTTGAAAGTAAATTTCTGCCTTATTTTCCTTCTTGGATGAATTCATATTACTATTATTATATTGGTTCCTCTTTCCAATCAGTCGGGTTTATAAATAGGTAATGTCTTGATATATTTGCTTTGATTTTAAACAGGTCCAAGGTCAAATTTAACACCACATCATAGTTTATGATAAATCTCCTATCTATCAGCTTATCAAGTGCTTAAAAGAAACATGTTAGCAAACCTGTGGTTCCAAATCAGCCAAAGGTAATTGTGAACAAGGACTAATAGGTTTCATTCATACACCGTATATTAATTAAAATAAATGCAAGCCACAGTTGCTTTGACTTATGCTTTGCAACATATTTCGGCGCACGTGTATGCATGTTTATTTACCTTTGCAAATATGGAAAGCGTGAATGATTTCTGGATTTTCTTTCGTTTTGTATTGGTCTTGTTTATCTCTACAGCGTGTTCAGTCTGCTCATTCAAAGTAGGTTTTCCAAGTTTGTCTGTTGACATTCTGCTCTTTCCTCCAGGGCTTTGGCAGACACAAGGCAGATGGGCAAGCTGACCAGGGAACAGTTTGCTCTTGCTATGCATTTCATCCAGCAGAAAGTCAGCAAGGGCATAGACCCTCCACAGACCCTGACTGCGGAAATGATACCTCCTTCTGAGAGAGGCACCCCTGTACCAGTACGTCTCTCATGCACGCACGCACGCACTTGCTACATGGTTCTGGCAGCACATAACATTGGCCTACAGTTACGCAGCAATACCTAAAACTAGTGTGTCAATGTTTTAAGTGTTAAATTATTGTAGTTGGGCTAGTATATTATGTTATTTTGTCATGTATATTTGTCATCTAAATAAACTATACTTTAAACCATTAACAAAACAATTATCTAGATTTTACCGTTAACATTTAATCTTCACATAATGCATGTCATGGAAAATCCGATACGATTTACAACTCACTATCTTGTAAGAATTGTCTGACATTGGAAGATGCTATTTTTATTATCACTGACAGTAACTGAGTCATTTCTGTCTATGGCTGCAGAGTATGTCAGGATACATGACCCCAGTGGGATCAGAGATGGCTACGCTCTCTGATATGAGAAGGGTGAGTCAATACTTGTTCTTAACTCCTCCTCATCCTTCTCCTTCTCTTTGGGTATTGGAACATAAATGAATGCAGATTTGTCTGCTACACATCCTGTTTCTTGAGCTTTACCAATTTCCCGATGAGTCAGATCTGCTTAATATGGTGGAGGATAAGTTCAAGATGTTACCCAAGTAGTCCTGAAAATTACCCCTTTTCTGTCTTAACTCTTTTGCTACTGATGTTTCTACCTCTCTGCTCTTCCTCCTCTCTCAGGCTATAATGTTCAAGTTGTGGGTAGGTAACATGGACCTACAGTTTATAAGCCTAAATGCTTTCAGTGGCGGCTGGACAGGCTGATTACTGGAAAGCATTTGCAAAATGTTCTTTCTCCATCCCAACAAATTGCAGTGACAGTGTCTGACTATGTCCACTGTCAACTGATCAAGGGAAGATTCAAGATCACATTAAGCTGGCAATTATTTCAATAGCCAAAGCCAGACAGATCATGACAATCCTGTGTTGTTCCAGTAAATGCAGGGAGACACCAGCTTTAGCTTTGTTTTCAATATGTGTATCTACGCTATTGGACATGTCTAAGTCATGAACAAAAATTCTAGTAGGGGAAAATACTGAAGATCTGTTGACCCTCAAGAAAACATTTTGAGTGTTCTCAAAGGGGGATTCATAAGACTGCAAATCCTGAATCTTTCCTCTCCATGGCAGTGGTGGCGACACTCCCCGACATGTTGGTGATTGGCCCAGCCCCCACCTCTGATTCAACCTTTGTGGTGCTCTTCTTATTGACCACTGGTTTTTCTCCCATCCTGTCTTTACCTATTTCTCCTTCCTTTTGCCTTGTCTGCCATGGCTCAGTTGGTGCCAATTCATCATCCAACTGACTTCAACAAATATGGTTTACTTTGCCAACCTGCTATCTTTTTTTTGTCTTGCTCTCCTCCTACTCTGTCTGCTCACCTCTTGCTCTACAGGACAGCTCCAGCTCAGTGGGATCAGGGGAGTTCACGGGCATCAAGGAGTTGGATGACATCAGCCAGGAAATAACCCAGTTGCAGAGGTAACAAATGACAAAAGTATAACATGTTGACACATGGTCAAATTTGTATTGGTGTTTCACTTGTGAAGACATCTTCTAACGGGGGGCATCGTAAGTGGACATTTAGGTTACATCCACATTACTTTGTTCTAGATTAAAAAGGTATCACTTTTCTATTTTTACCTCTACCCAAGAATTATTTATGCACTAAAAAGGAGAATCCTCGAAATGCTGCCGGGCCTGTTCAAGTTTGAATACTTGGTTTGAAACTGAGACTTTCGTATACAAAGACAAAGTTACCTGAAAATATTTCCTGATTCATTTTTAACAGTCATGACTTGACCATCACCAGAGAAAATACAATACATTGCTATCACCTAATGTCAGTAATAAGTCCATTGACTTATTTTTAACATTGCTGTTCCGTTCCTGGTTACTTTTTTCTGTAACTAAGCTAGCAACTTCAAATAAGTGCCCCGTATAACCGGCATGCAGATGACAATAATGCTCATGTGAGAAGCTTTTTCAGGTGTGTTAATAGGTGGGTACATCATTATTTCTGATACAAAGCTCAAACACATGGATGAAGATTGCTTTTGTTTGAAAATTAAAATACATTAGTGTGGATGTAGCTTTATTGGTGCCATAGTGGTTGAAGAGTAATTGTGTAAATTAAATTAAATTGACTATGCTGGTTCTTACATTTTTAACGGAAAAGAAAGTTTCCCATGTTTGTTACATCTGCAAACGATTTAAAGCCATTAATATATATTAATTAAAAGCCCAGTGTAGTTTGTTTTACTTACTTTAAAATGTTATTCATTGAAATCTCACCTTGATCCATCCCGCTACTCACACTGACAGAGTGTCTAAATTCTCATGCCACTAGGCAGTGTCCCACACTTGATGTGCTTACATCCTAATACTTGCTTAAGAGCTGTCTTACAGTACAGCAGTCACTATTATGCACCTGCTAGCTGGTTGTAAGACCAACAATACAAATCATGAGTGGATTTCCATTCCATGACTTGGAACATGGAATTATTTTGGCATACGCTGCTTCAGATGCACACTAAAAATCTATCCTTTATGAGACTGATAAAGATATTTAGTGTTTGAAATTGTCAAAATTATTCATCATATAGGTGTTTGAGCGTCCATTTGAAAAAAACATTACTCCCTTAATAATTCAAAAAGAGATAAATGATGATTTGTTGTTTCACATACATTTTGTTTGGCTTTGAAGCACAGTAGCCCTGCTGGGACAACTTTATTGAAATGCTTAATATTTGATTTAAAATATAATTTGAGCTAAATATAATGCTACATGGTTGCTCCTACTTACTTTTTATGGAGATCAACCAATCAATTCTAAAAAGCATCAGAGTCTGATTATGCCAAGTACTAGGTCCGGTATTTAGGCTCAGTGTTAGTTCTGAATGGGTTTAGTGGGATATCCCACATAAAGACATGCTGACATGCAGAGATAAGCGGCATGAAACCCACAGTCACCTTGGCTCTGTTTATACTTTATAAACATCCATCCATCCATCAATCCATCCATCCATCCATCCTCTTCCTTTGATGCGTGTATTTTATCAAATTTTTGTTTGTTCAACACTTACTCTCCATGCTGCGTCAGCACACTTGCCTTTACCCAGTGGAATACTCTAAGGTAAAAACACAAGCTACTGAATATCCATGGACTGGCATACTGTCATATCTGCTGTGAGATCCACTGTGAGCAGTGGCTCTGAATGTAGTGGTTATCAGTAGGGTTCACACACTCCCTAATTTATTCATTTTTATCACTATAATGTTTGAGGTCAGGTTGTAAAGTTTGTTAAAAGACAGGTGCACAGATTTAAAGTTTGTCTTAAAGTCAGCTGCCCAAATGAACATTAAAAAGGCTTTGCCTTTCTAAAACACAAAGGGATAAATTAGTACTAAACCTTTTAATTTGTATAAAGTAGACAGCTTGAGACTCACATTAACCTAAGCTACATGTTGGAATATATGGTTACATCCATACTACTATTTTTATTTTTGTTTGAAAACGCATCAACTGTGTCCGTCCCTAGTACTCCAGAGTTTAAGAGTGGTTTGGAAAGTTTGGAAATGCTGCTTGCCCCGTTTTGTTTTGAAATCTCTGAGGCTGCATTATAGTTGTGGATTCGATAGAATTCCAGTCCAGTATTTTGTTACTTTGACATAAAGACTTTAATGATGAATGTTTTTACACGTGGCATCTATTGCACTTCTGTCCGTCCTGGGAGAGGGATCCCTCACATGTGGCTCTCTCTGAGGTTTCTACTTATTTTTACCCTGTTAAAAGGGTTTTTAGTAGTTTTTCCTCACTCTTGTTGAGGGTTAAGGACAGATGATGCCACACCCTGTTAAAGCCCTATGAGATGAATGTAATTTGTGAATATGGGCTATACAAATAAAATTTGATTGATTGATATTGAATAGCAGTTGTCTGATTTCTTGTCACTCATCATTATTTTGCTTATGTGTGGACAGGGAGAAGTACAACCTTGAGCAGGACATCAGGGAGACAGAGGAGGCCATCAGATATAAGAGTGCAGAGGTGCAGGTGAGAGCAACTTGTTTAATGGTCATTCTGCTATTGTGGACTGACCATGTACATGTACTGTAGCTTGGTTTAATGTGTATTGCTTTAATATTAAATAAATCAATCCCCTTTCTCTTTTTTCAGTTACTATTTGATAAATTCTGTTATTTTAAACATAGTTGTTTGTTTCGTTGAAGGTACCGTCATAAGAGTGACATGACATTGTCATAAGAGTGACATGACACAGTCATAAAAATGTCATAAACATTATGTCAATGTCATTAAACGTTTATGACTGTTGTCATTAAGTGTCATTCGATTTGGTAATGACAAGTTGACATTATTTTGGTTGTCTTCATTATGACAACTTGACATTAATCAAGGTGACATAACCAGAATTTGTCTTTGTCATGACAACTTGACATTAAATTTGTTTGCGATGTCCTTATTATGACAACGTGACATTATTCAAAGTGACATTACTAGAAAATGTCTCTGTCACGACAACCTGACATTAACGAAATATGCATCTATTTTTGTGTTTATGGCAAGTTGACAATGATTATTATAATTAGCTGTGCAAGGTTAAAGACCAATTCTAGCACTTGGTCATTGATGTTTGACAGAATACCAAAAACTGACTGTCATGACATCATTATGACAATGTAATGACAAAATTCTTTGACCTAAAGTAAAGTGGTAGCATTTTGATCTGTCATTAACATATCATGAAGGATAAACTGACTGTCATGACATCATTATGACAATGTAATGAAGAAATTCTTTGACCTAAAGTAAAGTGGTAGCATTTTGATCTGTCATTAACATATCATGAAGGATAAACTGACTGTTATGACATCATTATGACAATGTTTTTATTATCATTATCATTAACATTGACAATTTTATTTTCTCAAACATATGTTAATGTCAGATCAAGTTGTCATGACAAAGACATTTTCTAGTAATGTCACTTTGAATAATGTCACGTTGTCATAATAAGGACATCGCAAACAAATTTAATGTCAAGTTGTCATGACAAAGACAAATTCTGGTTACGTCACCTTGATTAATGTCAAGTTGTCATAATGAAGACAACCAAAATAATGTCAACTTGTCATTACCAAATCGAATGACACTAATGACAACAGTCATAAACGTTTAATGACATTGACATAATGTTTATGACATTTTTATGACTGTGTCATGTCACTCTTATGACAATGTCATGTCACTCTTATGACGGTACCTTCAAGTAAAGTGTTACCCTATGGGTCTACACGGGATCAGTTTTTGTAGTGTGTTTCTAGTACACTTCAGCTTGGCTTGATCTGCCCATTTTTTTTATAAAGTGAACCCTCATCCTTGCCTGGCACTAGAAGACTGTTTTAATCCTTTTCCACCAGGAGATGCAGAATGACCTGGACCGAGAGACAGCCAGCCTGCAAGAGCTTGATGCTCAGAAACAAGACGCCCAAGAACGCCTGGAGGAGATGGACCAGCAGAAACATAAATTAGAAGACATGCTGAACGAAGTCCGAATTAAGTGCCAGGAAGAGTCTCAGATGGTGAGGATGTAAACAAAGCAATGGCTTTGCTACATTAGCCATAAATAATACAATTTCATTCATGAAATGGATAATATATTATTGTTAGTGTTGGTGATTTTTGAATTAGGTTTTCAAAAGATTCTCTGTTCAGTTAAGTACCAGAATTATCAAAAGGCCCCTGAGATGGTGCAGAAGGGAGGAAATCCAAATATCTGCATCCAATGATTTCAATGATTGGTTAACAGTTAACTCCCCATCTTAAATCTTCATTGCTTGATTCCCTGCTGCATCCAGATCTCCTCGCTCCAGAGTCAGATCCACTCCCAGGAATCAGACTTGCAGAGCCAGGAGGAAGAACTGAGCCGGGCAAAGGCCGACTTAGGCCGATTGCAACAGGAGGAGATACAGCTGGAGCAGAGCCTGGCTGCTGGTAAGATCCAGCTGGAGACCATCATCAAGTCCCTTAAGGCCACGCAGGATGAGATCAACCAGGTAGGACACAAAGCCTGTGTGTGTGCATGGAGCTCTGTTATCTGTCAACAGGGGGCGCCATTTCATTATATAATTTAGTTTGTTTTTACCTCTAAAATCAGTATTCGGTCCTGTTGGATGCTTGAGGATATGTGTGTTGGTGTGTTTGTGTTCTCCTTTTTGTAATGTCATTAGGACCAACGTCTGATCCTGTCCCAAAAACATCATATGTCTAAATCCATGACCTATCTTGTATTAAATTCTACTGAAAATTGTCATACTCAATAGGCCTCAGAGGTGGCTGTAAAAAGTTGGGGATGTCTTTCCTAACAGAACAGCTGCTCTGCTCAGCTTGGATTAATGTGAATTGTCATTGTTTCATTAAAGTTAATAATTTCTTATTAATGTGTGTGTCTTTCATGCAGGCTCGCAGTAAATTGTCACAGATCCAGGACAGCCAACAGGAGGTGTCTAAAAGCATCGAGCAGTACAACAGCAGCTTGAATGGAACCCATGGAGGCAGTATGACTAACCTGGCAGACATGAGTGAGGGCTTCAGTGACAGAGAAAATGGAGGATTCCCAGCCATGGTGAGAGCAGCACAGGTCAGGATCTCTATTGAACTCTGCTTCTTCATTCCCAGCGTGAATCATAACACGAGAATTCTTACCCTTATTTAGACATTTCTCACAAACAGGCTTATTGCCTGTGAATTACATATCATAAACAGTGCAAACAGTTGACAGATGGAAAATATGAGCAGACATTATCTTGTCATATGTTTATGTTTGGACCTGGTCTTGTTACCTCTGTATACCCTCCTCAGTATTTTAGTCTAGAAATACAGTATGTTCCGATTTCTGTTTCTATTGCTCATAATTGTTCATACTCTCCTCGTCCTCCTCATAACCCTGACCTATTATCATCAAGAAAACAGCTTACCAACAAATCCTTAGCTGTATTTTCTGTTACTTGAACAGTCTTGCTAAAGCACTGGTTCTTATTTCTCTCCCTGATCTAACGTTCCCTGCAGATTTGTCTTTAAGAATTCCCGTCTGCTGCTCTGCTATATTTCACAGTTTAGCTCTGCTCCAATTCACTTTACTCATAACAACATAATTACCTTGGCTCAGTCCCTCTCACACCTGGCAAGCTGCTTTCATTCTTATTCAAGATTTCCACTCGAAACAAATCTTGCAAAGATCTAGCCGTAATTCTGTAATTAATTTTTAGGCTTCTTTTGGTTCTAAGGTGTCAATTTAATAACAAAATGCACATTTGCGCTTTTATTAAGTTGAAGTAAACGGAAAACAGCATAGTTGGCAATAGTTTTGAAATGACTTGGGGATATGTGTGCGTATGCATGTGCGTGTGTGTGCGCGCGCCTGTGTGTGGCTGTGTGTGCTTGTTTTTTATAGTTAATAGGGCCAATCTTAGTTCAATCCCATCATTGCGAAGACATTGTGATAACATTTTGGCTAGTCCTCACAAATTCAAAGGGATGTTTCAGTGTTAAGACTTGTGTGTGTGCATCCCATGTAGTAAGGACAGGGATTTTTTGATTAAAAAAAAACTTTAATGGTGGCACATGGACATCAATCAATACTCTTTACTGCTTATCCTTTGAGGTTCATGGTGGGGCTGGAGTCCATTCCCATCTGACATTGGAAGGTGGGGTACTCCATGGACAGGTCGGAGATAAATCCTAACATACAGAGATCAACAACCATTCATGCTCACGTTTACGCTTACGGTCAATTGAGAGTTTTCAATTAACTTAATCCCAATCAGCATGTCTTTGGAAAGTGGGTGGATGCCAGAGTACCCAGATAAAACCCCCCCAGACTTAGGGAAATGTCTGTGTGCAAACTCCACACACAAAGACCCCAGCTGAACCAAAATTCAAACCAAGAACAACTTTCTGTGAGTAGAAGTGAGAAATTGCAAAGGAAATAGAAATAGAGTAAGACGCTGGTCAGAGGTAGAGATGGGATTGATAAAACTGATCTTTTCTAGAATTCTAATGTCAATGCAGCCCAAAATTCGATGTCAATATATTGTCAAAAGACAGATTGTGTTTTTAGTTATGTCAAATACAACAAGTTATAATATACGTACACCTGATGTAATGAAGGCGTTCATCAAAGAAATGTTGTGACTAGACTTCTTCTTCTTTCTCTGTTTGTTTTACTTGTTTTGCTACTTACCACAGGAGGATCCTTTCAAAGTGAAGCCATCCGTGTTCAACAACCAGCCTCAGGAGCTTCCCACTGACCCCTTCCACTCTGAAGACCCCTTTATAACAGACCCATTTAAAGGTTATCACCCCTCTCACCCTCTACACATTGTTCCCATCTAGTAATCAGTGCTTGTCTGTCTGTATTCCTCAAGGTATTTATTTCTCATTTGCCACCACAATCCTCCATCATCCATTTACTCTGCCTCTCCATTTTCCGCATCACATATTTTTATTCTATTTACTTCTCCCCTCGTGTTGTCTCTTAGCTGACTGTGTTTACTGTTTGTCTATTTAAGTCTCCTTAATTCCAGACTGCATATATTGTTTTCAGCTGGAGCAGCTGTCTGACTATCTTATGACTTCCACCTCACAATCCTCTTTTTTTCCTTTTCCTCCACTCTCTCTGCTTGATTCCTTTTCAATAGGTGACCCTTTCCAAAATGACCCTTTTGCAAAGCAGCCACCAACGTCCACAGGTATTTACTTGGGTTAAAGAAGCTCAAAAAGTTACACCTATTTACATTTAAGTAACCAGACCCTTATTCAGTATTGTGGAAACCTTTTGGCAATATTTACAAAGTTAAGTCTTGGATATGTCCCTACAGGTTTTTTCCACATCTGGAATTAGTATTTCTGCTAATTTCCTCCCAACCTCTGTAAACTGCCATCTTTAGGTCTCCTCCCAGATTGTGTTAACACAGGGGTGTCCAAACTTTTTATCCCGAGGGCCACATAGAGAAAAAAATTTGAGGGTCTGGGCCACTCACGCCGCCACGCCCACCTGCCCTGGAGCGAACTGTTGACAGTGCGCCTCAATTGCGTCGCTTAGGGCAGGGGGGCGTGGCGGCATTCTGAGGGACAGCTGGCAGGTCAGGGGTGAGTTAGGCGCCACCTAGTGTCTAAACTGGGAAGTACAATACAGTGGGCCATAGTCCATTACATTACAATTAATTTAGCTTACGCTTTTATCCAAAGCAATTTACAATCAGTGCATTCAAGGGTAGGGGAGAGCGCTGTAATGTGAGACATCGGGTAATGTGAGACACCCCCTGTATCTAGGCAACGGAACACATTTGTGGTCATGTGATCATTATGTTTCGAGCCCCTCCCATTCCACCCTTGCCATGAAGGAGAAGTTGGTGCTGGTGCTGTGGTCGGGTTTTTTTCACGAAAATGTAAAGTACATTTTCTTCTTGATTCAGGTAGAAAAACTTATGTCATAGATGTTGGTGAACTTCCAACATATAAAACCATGTGATTGATACTAGCTGAAGATTAGCTCGAATTGCTAAGAGATGTTGTTTTTTCTAAAATGTTGGCTGTGGGGTAAAGTGAGACAAATGCTGTGGGGTAAAGTGAGACATGTAGCACAAGTTAAGTTTAGTCTTAAACATAATTTAGTGTAATATTAAATTACATATGTTTTATTTTTAATGCAATAAACATTGTAGAAAAGCCATCATGCTAAGAAACTACACCAGGAAGACAACCTGGGGCCAAACACCCCTCGCAGAGATGGAGAGTGAAGCCGCTGAGATCATGCAAGGAAAGAAGTCCTTAAGAAAAGCTGGAAGGGATAGAAATATTGAAAAGACAACACTCAAAAGATTCATAAAGAAAAAAGAGAAAGGGGAAGTAAAATCAGTAGCATGGGATGCAGTAGCTGAGGCAAAGAGAATATACACAGATGAGATGGAGGAGGAGCTTGCCAAACACTTGACACAACTAGCTGACCACCAGTTCCATGGCCTCGCTCCAGTTAAGTGTCCTGAACTGGCATTTGAATACGCAGAGAAAAACAATATCCCTGTCCCGGCCAATTGGACAGAGAAACAATGTGCAGGTAAGCTAGGGTGTGCAAGAGATCACATGAATCATAATAATCATAAATGTGCTTAATTGACCTATTACAACATGTGTCGTTATGGTAGTTTTAAAGTGGAAAAAGTAAGTGGATCACTTTACCCCCTTGGTTTTTCTGGTCTTTCTCACTTTACCCCTAAGCTGGGGTAAAGTGAGACACAAGACCACTTTTTTAAAAACAATCATATTTTCACTGCCCTTTGATCCATTGACCTGAATACATTCTGATCATTTCCATTGCTAGGAAACATCCTGAATTTATGGGAAATGTGTAAATTTTACTGATATATCATTTTAGCTCGCCTAGAAGGGAGCAAATGTAAAAAATGTCTCACATTACCCCGCTCTCCCCTACCCGAGGGTACAAACCCAGAACAACAAGAATCAAGAAAGTACAATTTCTTCCAAAATAGAGCAAAACTACAAAGTGCTATACGTTTTTTTGAGGCGGGCCAATTTAAAATGGATGGCGGGCTGCAGATGGCCCGCGGGCCGTAGTTTAGACACCCCTGTCTTAGCAGTTTGCTTCAAGTCGTTGTACTCAATGGTGAACCGAAAATCTGTTGTGGTGTTAGGTCCAAACGGTTCTTCTATTTTTTCCTCATTAGATTGGATTATCTTTTTCCTATGGCTCTCAGAGTTCTTAAAATGATGTGTGACAAAATTCAAGTGGGCCGCCTCAATCTTTACACTAAATGGCTTCTGCCAAATTCCACTGTCATAAAGGACTGGTTGATGGAGTGCAATTGAGATGCGTTCTGTTGGTTTCTTGCTCACCTTTCTAAACATGTTTCTTCGTACCTGGTTTACTCAGTACGTCCTTTTGGCAAAACACTGGTCAGTATTCCCCCACTTCATATACACATTTATGTGCTTTTAACCTTAAAGGGAACATTTTAATTCACTCATTATCTACTTCCATTTATGCCAGTTGAGGGGTTGGTGAGGAGTTTGAAGCACTTTTGCAGGCTCAAGGGTAAACAGTGTTGCATCCAATCCAATTGATATTGGAACTGGTGAGGCCTTCTTCAAACATAAAACAGGGGGAAAAAACATTAATGGCTCCATACTGTTACTGTGGTGTCATCCAAGTGTCTGTAAGCCCTGACTTTAAAAATATCCTGTGAAATGTTTTCCCTTCTCCTGAATGAATACATTTAATAGGAGTTCTCTCAACCACTGCACATTTGTGATTGTTAAGGGAATGGAATTAATTCATACAGATAATAACAAAATATGTTTTATTTTATAGCTTATTGTATGATGGTGCTTTTTCTAAACTTAAAGTAGTTCAACAAATGAAAACTACCTAAATCTGCTACCCTGACAAAATATTCAAGGAAAATGGTATCTCAACCCTAGTAATGGTCATGCTCATATCTAAGATTGGCCTATGCTTGTGGTGACAGGCTTGTCCTCTGTTGAAGTCATGTAAAACAGTAGTGTGTGTAACTGTGACTTGTGTAACACTTCCCTCTTCAGTGATGGTTTGTAGTTTCACTTCTCTGGTGAGTAGATCAGAGATAGAATCATTTTGCACTGCAGTGAACGTCACACCCAAATCCACTGATCAAACTAACTTCTCCGGCTCAGTAAACAACTTGTACTACTAGGTCCATACTTCCATACTTACACTGGGGTTTATTCATTCAAGTTTTTTTTGTTTGGTCATTTCGTGTAGAGATGTATTTTTTGAATAGTTTTTCACACCCAGAAACTATTAACATTAACCGACGATTAAAATGTTCTATTTAGAATTGTCTGTGTGTCTGTTATTAAAAATAACATTACAAATATTTTTATAATAAGAAATGGTTAATTTTTACCTGTGTATGCAGCAGCATAAACAACACAACATGATGATTCATGGATCATCACACACTTGCAGCGCTACTGTGAACAGAGTAAAACAGACCTACACAGTATTTCCTATGCTTAACTAGACTGGCCTGCCATCGTCTAATTTGACTCAAACGTTTCTTCTGCAGATCCATTTGGAGGGGACCCGTTCAAAGAGACAGATCCATTCAAAGCTTCATCAGAAGATTTCTTCAAGAAGACCACAAAGATCGACCCCTTCTCTACAACAGACCCCTTCAATAAAAGTGCCACATTACCTTCAAAGGTACTTGTCAATCAAAATGTGAGTAAATTAAGATTTTATATGAATTGTTATAAACAAATTACCATCAAGGCATAATAAATGTGTATTGGTCTAACTTGAATTTGTTCTTTTGTTTCCTGAAGCAAGCCAGTCACTTCACAAGCAATGACCCATTCTCATCAAGTAACCCAAAGCCCAGAGGAGCAGGTAGGATTTAATTTGTTTTTCTCCTACATGTACAATATTTGTGAACAATATGTAGTCCTATTTATTCAAAACTGAAAGAAATCTTTAAGTCTGTGCTCTCGAATATCATTGCATATAAAACAGCCACGTTCAACCATGTATACTATTGCCTACAGTGGCCTTATACAACCACAGGTATGAAAAGGATAGTAAATCAAAGAAACAAGACAAACAGGTAGACACATTTTTAACACTATTTAGAGGTTGAAGTCAGTTTTGCTCAATATTTCACTCCTTTTCTGGCAGCGATAGTTTTTACACACACAGACGAGAAATGAATGAGTGACATAGTGTCAACTACTGTTGGACTCCTCTAGTCTAAAAGAAAAGTGATGAGATACTTCTCCTGGCCATGTCTAACTTATGCTTGAGATGTTTTTGCTTGTATCTATTCACATCCTGTTTGATCTTAGGTATATTCTCCCCTTACAATCCAATGAAAGGAAAGAAACTTATTAGGAATCTACCAGATTTAGGAGAACCTTTGATAGACGAATCCCACTAAAATACACATAAAATAAAAATAAAAATACTTAAACATTTTCAAAGCACATTAACACCTGGAACTCTCCATGTAAATCGTCATGGCCTTGACCGGTAGAGCCTGCTGAACAACTTCCGAACAGCTTTATTATAAGATGTATGCAATATATTTGCTTCTACGCGTATATCAGTGTGGTATTTTTCATTTTATATTTCCTATTTGCTGTAGATCTAAGTTGGCAGACAAACAAGTTGAGTGTTTTGAATCAAACTAAACATTTAAAGTATGCTTGTTATTACGGCCAGTCTTTATAAATATGCTTTTGAATAAAAAGTCATTGTGACTGTCATTTTCAGACCTATTTGGCGCATTGGACCCGTTTGGCAGCAGTTCATTCAGCAGCAGCAGTAACAGCTCAGCTGGATTTGCAGACTTCAGCCACATGTCGAAGACCAGAGACCCTTTTGAAGGCAGAGCCAGTTGGCTGCCAGACTACCAGAAGGTACCAGAGGCCAAACCTTTACTGAACACATAGTCAGCATGACTACAGGGGTTTTACAGAAAAGTCTGAACTTTAAAAAGGCATAAATTGTGAAAGGACTACATTAATGAAAATTTATTAATTATTCAATAGCTGTATGAATGGAATTAATTATCATTATTATTATTGTGGCGCTCTCCTCACCTTATTTAAACACATATAAAAGTTTAAACTCAAACTGTATAACATATATTATATCACTGCTCCTCTAAATCTTTCTTGCCAGTCAGTGTTCGTGGAAGACCCGTTCAACAGGAAGAGTGACACACCAGCTTTGCCACCAAAGAAAAGTGTTCCCCCAAGACCCAAACCGCCCTAGTGGTGAGTGTCACACGACAAGTCTTTTGGGAGTGAAGAAAAGACTATAAGATGGTTCATCCTATGGCTGACTTCAGTTAGAGCAGCTTTATCAGAACCCTATTGAAGTTTGAGTCATTAAATGCTAACAAATAATTGTATTTGTTGGTATAATGAGATTTTATTTCGCTTAGAGAGTCAGGTGTTGCACTGCACCAACTATTGAGCTTAGACATTGCCCAAAAGTACTCTGAAGCCAGTCAAACAGAGGTTAGCCGTAGAAGGTAATGGGACTTTGACTTTCTGTATCAGAAACCAACATGCATTGTTGTCCTTTGAGGGTGAGGTAGACAACTGCTCTGCCCCCCTCAGTCACAGCCACAACTTACATCCTTACAAACTTCCTACAATAATTCTGCATCCTTTTAGCCAGGCTGCAACACTTGTGTATCAGTTTACACACTTGTGTATATTTATATATATATATAAAGATAAATATTAATTTCTGCATTGTTCTTGTCCATATTCAGTATATCTTTCCAATATTTCCTGTGTAGGTTGGAAAAAGTATGTGAACCCCTAGACTGACTTCAGCAAAGGTTTTTGCAGTCAGTATTTGGCAAACCTGGAGTCCAATCAATAAAATAAGGATATGAAGGTGTGAGTTTGAGCTACTTTGAGTGCTAAAAATTTTGCTAAAAAGCACAATAACGCCCAACAATGCTACTGATACAACATTTTGTGGACTGATGAAATTAAAGTTTGAATTGTTTGGAAAGAAAACACAGCACTATGTATGTCATACAAAGGGCACTGATTACCTACATGAAAACATCATCCCAACCAGGGTTGTAGAGGTCAAAAACATTGTGCTCTGAGGTTGTCATATAATCCTCGGTAAACAATGGTGTTGAATTTGACTAAAACTTTTATGCCATCATTTAGGGAAAACATTTTTAATCAAGGCATCTTGCAGGGTGGCTGGGGGGTGCAGCAGGACAGAAGAAAGAAGTGAATTTGTGTGGTCCTAAGTTGGGTCCCAAAAATAAATAATTACTATATCCTAGAAAAGCGCTATATATATACAAAACCATTTACCATTTAAAATATATAAAGAAATTGTTAGATTTAAGACACGCTTGCAGAATCAGTAGTTGTTGATGGGTACTAAAGAGAAGTATATTACAGCTGTGATGCTGATCTTTTCAATTGGTCAGCAGCTGTTAGTCAGGGACGTCTTGACTGTTCACTCCTGTGACTCACTTCACATTTTAACATTGTTCACAGACTACTGCTCTTATGTCTGTGTGAATGCACATGGGAAGGTGATGTTTGAATAGCGATGATTTGTGGTTTGCAGACACACCCTTACTTGCTTCCTCTCTTTTTTTTGTGTGTGTTTATGTAGATGTGTGTGTGTGTTTATCTCTGTGCATGAGTGCTTGCGTGCATATGTGTTTTTGCGTGTTTATGAGGATCAGTGGTTCAGAGAAGGTCAGGCTGCAGGCTATGTGCAGTGGCAAAGGACAGCACTGTTACTAACTGTCTAATTGTCTTCAAGTTTGTATATTAAATCTAGTGTCTTATTGTTTTCTATTTTACTCTTCTACACACACACACACACACACACACATGTCACTGACTCATCACCTAAAGAGTTGTGATAGGGACAAGGCTGCAGCCACCAGTAAATGCCTTAAATAATTGAGGACATTTAGCTGTACTGTTTTCTGTAGATTACTGCGCAATCTGTCCTCTTGTAGACATTAAAATTAGTTACCAGTGGATTATTTTAAAACAGGGTGGAGCTCATGATTGTGGTTTCTGTGCGTGCGTGCGTGCGTGCTTGTGTGTGTGCGCCTCACTGAGAAAGAAAAAAATGCCAGGCATGCAGTTTTGCTCAGCGTTGAGTCTGAACTATTCACACCGATCGACTGGGTGTACTGTGTAATAAGACTATATATGTAGTATGACAACGGTTTGACTGGTCTTGTGGTATAACACCTTGATAAGCAATGCGATGCACTCTTAAAGTTCCCACGATCCTTTTCTAGGCCCAGCTTCAACCCCCTGCTAAGGACACTGTCAGCACTACAATTACGGCTGATTTACATTTTTGCTTATGTGCAGAACCCCTGTGGTTCAGTACCAATACGTCTCATAAATTAAGATTACATTTTATATATATTTAACATGAGCAACACACATATGGCACACAGGATGGTTGGTATAGTTCAGGGGTTCTCAAACTTTTGCAAGCCGGGCCCCCAACCGACAGTTGTTAATGTGGGCAGAAGCCCAACCATCTCAACTCTTGTTCAGTGGGTCAAAGTAGTATCACTTTTGGCTTTGGTCCTTTGGATGTTTGTTTTTTTTGTGTGAGCATGTGTGGAGGTGAAACTTGTGTGGCTTTCAGAAGCTGGGAGATAACTTTGAGGTGACAGGGGAGGTGAAGCAGGGCGTGGGCAGAATTATGAGAAGCACAGAATTTGGTGCTCGCTCAAATTTGATCATGTGTTATCAACCTACAACCTCACTAAGTTCACTAAGGTGAGAGTTACTGGTGGGAGTTAAAGTTTTTCTCAGCTATCAGTGAACAGAAACACTTAGTCTGTTTACATCCTTCTTTGTAGATATTTAAATCTTCACACCTGTGATATTTGTTTTTTTTGTCTTTGCTTCTCTTAGCAAAAATTCATCATTACATGTCCTCATGTCCTGACATCTCCTGATCTTTGTAAAAATGCCTTTTACTATCCTAAGTTTTTGCTTTCCAGTCATCCTTCAAATGTTTGTCACATGACAAGGTCACATCATTGCTATGAGAAGGTTGTTTGTTCAAGAAAGCTTTCATTGGGTGAAACAAAGAGAGAGCCTTGTTGATGATTTGAAAAGTGTCTTCTCTGTGATGACATTTACATTTGTCTTTTATGTCTTCAGGTAAGAGCACACCAGTGAGCATGTCTGGCACAGCCGACCTTTCCAAACCGGGTGACCCCTTCCAGCCGTTCGGCAGCGACATCATTGATCCATTTCAGAGTAAAAAGGGCTTGGGAGACCCGTTCAGTGGCAAAGACCCTTTTGCTCCATCCTCATCAAGTAAAGCCCCTAAAGACTCTTCCTCTGGTTTTGCAGACTTCAGTTCTGTAAGTTGAGATTGGTGATATTGTTTCACTATCAGTGTTTAGACAAGGCCACACAGCTCACCACAGACACCAGAATGTTCTCTAGATTTAAGTCATAGTGATTCTCTGCTAAAGACTGATGAGGGCTGATGAGCAAAGGATGTAGCAGAGGTAGTGTAACTGTATGTATCTCAGTCGAAACACAAGATGTTGCACTAACATGTTTTTGTGATTAACAGATGATTAGTATATTTTAGTCTTGCTTTTTCTTGGGCGATGAGAACAATGGTTCCATCCACTTAATTGATTCAGAGTTCTTTTTAATACCAAGTTTGAAGGTAAAGGCCATTAGATAAAGATAATTATTCAGATCAAGGTGGCAACTAACAATAATTTGGATTATGGATTAAAATTAAGAATATATATAGTAGTCTATAAAATGTAACCCAGACCTCATGAAGGTATTTTTAGATACATTAGCCTATTTTGAGTGAGTGGTCAAGTATCCAGGCACTCGTATTGAATTAGGGATTAAAACTGATATAGAATCAAAACACTCAGAGGTCGTTTTAGTTTTAAAACACTGTTTTCAAATGAAGGCGTAATAGTACGATAAAGCATTTATTTGTGCACCAAAGAAAATGTTTTGTATGAAAGTTATGTGAGTAACCTGTTCTTACTTATTGAATCAGATGGCCTACTCTATATCCAGAAAAGTTCTCTGTGAATTAATAGAGTTAACTTCGTTGATCAATAGTTCTAGCTTGTAAATATCTTATTGTTCCTTTTAATATCATCTTGTTTATAGATTAAACAATGTATCAGCTAGGCTAGCTGTTTCCCCTTCTTCAAGTCTTAATGCTAAGCTAAGCTATCCATGTCCTGCAGAAACCCTGCCCCTCACTGTTGCAAGAACAATGGCAGCTCATATATGAAAGGCAGCCAAAACAAGCGGAGGGATCTGGTTTGATAATGAGAGGTGAACTGGACTGATAATATTTGAACCCACTAGGGAAACTGCTGTTTGGTATCAAAGTGGTGCAGTTTGCAGAGCTGCATTGTGACCGTCATCATCTTCCTCTAGTGCAGGAAAGGGTGTTAGCCCATTTTGTGGTTGTTGTTTGTTTTGACAGGAAGAATATCTCTGCTTTGTCAGGGTTTCCGTGGACTTTCACAGGGGCTGAGGGCCAATATCAGAAGTGTGCTTGAATAATGCTCAATGTAGAGACTTATTATCAGTTGCTTTGGGTAAAAGCATAAGCTAAATGATATGTACGTGTAAGTGTACAGAATAGTGAATGACTCAATGAAAGCCATAGGCAGATAACTACATAAACTCATAATATGTCTGTAGTTTTAATTAATAGTAAATGGTAAAATGGATGGATTTGTATTTATATAGTGTTTTTCTAGTCTTGATGACCACTCAAAGCGCTTTACAGTACAGTTTCACATTCACCCATTCACACACACACATTCATACAGTGCATCTATTAGCAGCACTTTTTTATTCTATGGGGGCCATTCAGGGTTCAGCATCTTGCCCAAGGACACTTCGGCATGCAGATGGTTCAGACTGGGAATCGAACCGCCGACCTTCAGGTTGGAGGACGACCACTCTATCCCTCAGCCACAGCCGCCCTTATAGTGTGACTTTGTCTTCATGTCACTGTGTATTAGTTATAGTATTGTCAGTGAGATCAAAACCTTTTTATCCAAATAATCACTGTTTACTAATCAGGGAATTATCTTTGATTGTGTTGAGCTACGAGTCAGATATAACATATGAGACACAGCAATATCACTTCTCAACTCACAGCTCTGGAGTCTGCCATCCCTGCATTACCTTGCTCTGTGCGTGTGTGTGTGTGTGCATGCTGGTAGCAATTGTTGGCTGTTTGTTTTTGTAATGCAAGTCTATTTATTATCATTTGAATGTAATGTTTGTCACCACTCTCATCCTTCCGCTTGTCCTTATTTTTTAACCGGATACCTCTACTTCACCATCTGTTTCTAATGGTAGCTCAGATACTAACTGACTGCCGCACTGCCTTTAAATGAAACAATTATTCTCTCATCTCATCTCATTTTCGTCCGCTTATCCGGGGTCGGGTCGCGGGGGGAGCAGCTCAAGCAGGGGGCCCCAGACTTCCCTTTCCCGGGCCACATTGACCAACTCTGACGGGGGGATCCCGAGGCGTTCCCAGGCCAGTGTTGAGATATAATCTCTCCACCTAGTCCTGGGTCTTCCCCGAGGTCTCCTCCCCACTGGACGTGCCTGAAACACCTCCCAAGGAAGGCGCCCAGTGGGCATCCTTACCAGATGCCCGAACCACCTCAGCTGACTCCTTTCTAAGTAAAGGAGCAGCGGCTCTAATCCGAGTTCCTCACGGATGGCTGAGCTTCTCACCCTATCCCTAAGGGAGACGCCAGCCACCCTTCTGAGAAAACTCATCTCGGCCGCTTGTACCCGCGATCTCGTCCTTTCGGTCATCACCCAGCCCTCATGACCATAGGTGAGGATAGGAACGAAGATCGACCGGTAGATCGAGAGCTTTGCCTTGCGGCTCAGCTCTCTTTTCGTTACAACGGTGCGGTAAAGCGAACGCAATACCGCCCCCGCTGCTCCGATTCTCCGGCCAATCTCACGCTCCATAGTACCCTCACTCGCGAACAAGACCCCGAGGTACTTGAACTCCTTCACTTGGGCTAAGGACTCATTTCCTACCCGGAGTAAGCAATCCATCGGTTTCCTGCTAAGAGTCATGGCCTCAGATTTAGCGGTGCTGATCCTCATCCCAGCCGCTTCACACTCGGCCGCCAGCCGATCCAGTGAGCGCTGAAGGTCACAGGCCGATGATCCAATGAGGACCACATCATCTGCAAAAAGCAGTGACGAGATCCTCAGACCACCGAACTGCAACCCCTCCCCACCACGACTACGCCTCGATATCCCTGTCCATGTATATCACAAACAGGATTGGTGACAAGGCGCAGCCCTGGCGGAGACCAGCACCCACTGAGAAAGAAACTGACTGGCTGCCGAGGACGCGAACACAGCTCTCGCTTTGGGAGTACAGGGATTGGATGGCCCTGAGGATAGACCCCCTTACCCCATACTCCCGCAGCACCTCCCACAGTTTCTCCCGGGGGACCCGGTCATACGCCTTCTCCAGATCCACAAAACACATGTAGACCGGATGGGCATACTCCCAGGCCCCCTCCAGGATCCTTGCGAGAGTGAAGAGCTGGTCCGTAGTTCCACGTCCGGGGCGAAAACCGCATTGTTCCTCTTCAATCTGAGGTTCGACGATCGGCCGAACCCTCCTTTCCAGCACCTTGGAGTAGACTTTACCAGGGAGGCTGAGAAGTGTGATACCCCGGTAATTGGAACACACTCTCTGGTCCCCCTTTTTGAACAGGGGAACCACCACCCCGGTTTGCCACTCCTTTGGCACTGTACCCGACTCCCACGCGATGTTGAATAGGCGTGTCAACCATGACAGCCCCTCAACACCCAGAGCCTTTAGCATTTCTGGCTGGATCTCATCAATCCCTGGGGCTTTGCCACTGCGGAGATGTTTGACTACCTCAGTGACCTCCACCAGGGAAATTGACGACGAAACACCATCAACCTCGAGCTCTGCCTCCAACATAGAGGGCGTGTTATTCGGATTCAGGAGTTCCTCAAAGTGTTCCTTCCAACGTCCGACGACCTCCTCAGTTGAGGTCAACAGAGTCCCATCCTTACTGTACACAGCTTGGATGGTTCCCCGTTTCCCCCTCCTGAGGTGCCGGATAGTCTTCCAGAAACACTTTGGTGCCGACCGAAAGTCCTTCTCCATGGCCTCTCCGAACTTCTCCCACACCCGCTGCTTAGCCTCCGACACGGCAGCAGCTGCAGCCCTTCGGGCCTGTCGGTACCCTGCAACCGAGTCAGGAGTCCTCCAGGATATCATATCCCGGAAGGCCTCCTTCTTCAATCGGACGGCTTCCCTGACCACCGGTGTCCACCACGGTGTCCGAGGGTTACCGCCCCTTGAGGAGCCTAAGACCCTGAGGCCACAGCTAGCCACCGCAGCTTCAGCAATGGAGGCTTTGAACATCGCCCACTCCGGCTCAATGCCCCCAACCTCCACAGGAATGCCAGAAAAGCTCCGCCGGAGGTGTGAGTTGAAGATACCTAGGACGGGGGCCTCCTCCAGACGTTCCCAGTTCACCCGCACTACTCGTTTGGGCTTACCAGGTCTATCCGGAAATTTCCCCCATTCCCTGATCCAACTCACAACCAGATGGTGGTCGGTTGACAGTTCCGCCCCTCTCTTTACCCGAGTGTCCAAAACATGCGGCCTCAGATCAGATGACACGATCACAAAATCGATCATTGATCTTCGGCCTAGGGTACTCTGGTACCAGGTACACTTATGAGCACCCTTATGTTCGAACATGGTGTTTGTTATGGATAATCCATGACTAGCACAGAAGTCCAATAACAACCGACCGCTCGGGTTTAGATCAGGGAGGCCGTTCCTCCCCACCACGCCTCTCCAGGTGTCTCCATCGTTGCCCACGTGGGCGTTGAAGTCACCCAGCAGAACTACGGAGTCCCCTACTGGAGCCCCATACAGGACTCCATTCAGGGTCTCCAAGAAGGCCGAGTACTCTGAGCTGCCGTTTGGTGCATACGCACAAACAACAGTCAGAGTTTTCCCCCCTACAACCCTTAGGCGCAGGGAGGCGACCCTCTCGTCTACCGGGGTAAACTCCAACACCGCGGCACTCAGCCGGGGATTTATGAGTATCCCCACACCCGCCCGGCGCCTCACGCCCTTGGCAACTCCGGAGAAGAATAAAGTCCAACCCTTATCCAGGAGTACGGTACCAGAGCTGAGACTGTGCGTGGAGGTAAGCCCCACCAGATCTAACTGATAGCGCTCCACCTCCCTCACAAGCTCCGGTTCCTTTCCCCACAGCGAGGTGACGTTCCACGTCCCCAGAGCCAGCTTCTGCCGCCCGGGTCTGGTCCGTCGAGACCCCTGACCTTCGCTGCCACCCATGTGGCTGCGCACCCGACCCCAACGGGTCTTCCCACAGGTGGTGGGCCCATGAGATGAAAAGAGGGGGGGTGCCACGTAGTTTGTTCGGGCTGTGCCCGACCGGGCTCCGTGGCAAACCCGGCCACCAGGCGCTCGCCATCGAGCCCTCCGTCTGGGCCTGGCTCCAGACGGGGGCCCCGGGCTTCCTCCGGGCCGGGTCACATCTCCTCTTTTTCCGATATTCATTGGGGTTTTTTTGAACCATTCTTAGTCTGGCCCCTCACCTGAGACCACTCTGCCATGAGAGACCCTACCAGGAGCACAAGGCTCCAGACAACACAGCCCTCAGGTTCACAGGGACACGCAAACCTCTCCACCACGATAAGGTGACGGTTCCAGGAGAGGCAATTATTAAACAATTATTCATCAAAGTTAATTGGAAATCCCTTTCATTTAGTTTATTTAGAATCTAAATAAAATATTTGTATACTATTGGCTATTGGAAAACAGGCCTGTAAAGTATTTAGTATTCCTGTTATGGCTCACAGTTTGCCCAGCTTTTACTATTAAATAATACTGTTATTAAATAATTCTCTTATTTGGTCTTCTCAGCTGTTCTACCCATGCTCCTGAAAGTAAAGGAGCTTTCAGACAGTAAGCGGTTTACACTACCACTTCCACTGTTTTCAAACTAAACACAGTGGCAGATGTGCTGCT
Source organism: Pseudopleuronectes americanus (assembly GCA_038501795.1). NCBI lineage: Eukaryota > Metazoa > Chordata > Actinopteri > Pleuronectiformes > Pleuronectidae > Pseudopleuronectes > Pseudopleuronectes americanus. The sequence goes on from CM076724.1 coordinate 945,905, forward strand.
GAGGTCATGGCAGTGGCAAGGCAGCTGCTGCCCTTTCTTGTGCTGCTGCTGAGTTCAAGATGAAATTTTTCACCTTGGCAACCACAGAAAGTACATTGAGGGAAATGATGCAGGATTACACAGGTTAACTGTAAGTCATCAGGATAAAACTACTCATCCTAAACAGAATTGGTAAATGAAAAAAACATAATCAGCTTCAAAATCTGTATATTCAGTTATAGTATAATTTAGTAACAGTTACCAAAACTTGCTGTATTGGTTCAGTGTTAATCACTTCCCCATATTTGAGGCTTCAGCGGCTGTTAGATCAATCAATCAATCAATCAAATTTTATTGTATAGCCCATATTCACAAATTACATTCATCTCATAGGGCTTTAACAGGGTGTGGCATCCTCTGTCCTTAACCCTCAGCAAGAGTGAGGAAAAACTACTAAAAACCCTTTTAACAGGGTAAAAATAAGTAGAAACCTCAGAGAGAGCCACATGTGAGGGATCCCTCTCCCAGGACGGACAGAAGTGCAATAGATGCCACGTGTAAAAACATTCATCATTAAAGTCTTTAGCGGCATTGATGCAGTCCCGCTGCAATCACAGTCCATGGTCAGCAACCAGCAGGACCACGATCCAGCATCCAGACCAGAGGCCACTCCAGTCCTCAGTCACCGTCCACCGCCGCCCACCAGGACCCACCACGAGCCATCGCCGCGGCCCTGGTCCACCTCCTTTACCCAGTGCCAACGCGACACAGGGTCCGCCACCAGCACCACGATCAGCCCACACGACACAGAATCCGCCACACTGGGTCCACCACTGCGACCCCCGATGCGCGATCCACAAACAGCAATCCATGGTGCGGCCACAGAGGCCCTGGATCTGCGGGTGTTAAAGCAAAGGGACCCCGGGGAAGGGGGGGGTTAGGGATGGAGAAGAGGAAGGAGAAGCTGGAAAAAGAAGCTCCGTGTGTCATATGTCATTAAATAGAGCAAGTTACGTTCTGCCTCACTAATTAACTCTAACTATAAGCTTTATCAAAAAGAAAGGTTTTGAGCCTACTCTTAAACAAACAGATGGTGTCTGCCTCCCGAACTGAAATTGGTAGATTATTCCACAAGTGAGGGGCTTGATGGCTAAAAGCTCTGGCTCCTACTCTACTTTTAGAGACTTTAGGGACGACAAGTAGGCCTGAATTCTGGGAGCGGAGTGCTCTAGAGGGTTTATAAGGTACTAACAGCTCTTTAAGGTAAAAAGGCGCTATATTATTAAGGGCCTTGAAGGTGAGGAGGAGAATTTTAAATTCTATTCTAGATTTAACTGGAAGCCAGTGTAGCGAAGCTAATACTGGAGAAATGTGCTCTCTTTTCTTTGTTCTTGTCAGGACACGTGCTGCGGCATTTTGGACAAGCTGTAGAGTCTTTAACGACTTACTGCTGGAGCCTGATAATAATGAGTTACAATAGTCCAGTCTCGATGTAACGAAGGCGTGGACTAGTTTTTTCTGCATCTTTTTGCGAAAGGACATGCCTGATTTTTGAAATATTACGCAAGTGGAAAAAGGCAGTCCGAGAAATTTGTTTTAAGTGACTATTAAAAGATAAATCAGGATCGAAGATCACTCCCAAGTTCCTGACTGTTTCGTTGGAAGCAAGGGCAATGTCGTCTAGCGCAGCTATATCATTAGATAATTTATCTCTAAGGTGTTTGGGGCCAAGTATTATATCCTCTGTTTTGTCTGAGTTTAATAAGAGAAAATTGCGGGTCATCCAGGTTTTTATGTCCTTGAGACATGCTCGAAGTTTAGTTAATTGATTACTTTGTTCAGGTTTTATTGACAAGTATAACTGGGTGTCATCCGCATAGCAGTGGAAATTTACCGAGTGTGTCCTGATAATGTTTCCTAGTGGAAGCATATATAATGAGAATAAAATTGGCCCAATCTCTTGTTACAATTATTCTTGGGATTCTTTGAAGACGCATTGGAAAAAATTTACACTGTTATCTTTTCAGATGTGTGATGATGGAAAGTGGAAAGCAGCAGTCTGTGTTGTCCCTGATTCTGAGGGTTAGGGTTTATAAGTGTGACAATGCAGCGGTAACCACTCACTGTCTGAAAGCAGAAAACCTCCTCAGTCCAGTCCTTTCTATAAACAAACAAATAGCCATTTTAAACTCATGGTCATCCGTGTGAATACAATTGAATGTGTTTTCTGAGTAAAGTGCATTCCTTAGTATTGTTAAAAAAATAAAATCCACCTTTGAAAGAGCTTAAAATTGCTCTTTAAAATGCTTAAATTAGAATTGGACACAATCATTATGAATTGCAGCTTTTATTGCCCTGTAGGCTTTATTCTTTATCATTTGTAAAATTTAGTTCCAGTTTTAGGAAAAATTTGGGCTAATCAGCTGTCATCCTGACATAGAGTATTACATAGAATTTCTCATTTGTGTGTGATCTCTCCTATCATGGATAGATGCACTTGCCCATCAGTCAGTGTGTAGAATGTAGAGCTGCTCTTTCCCTGTAGTTTGTCTCAACTTGAAGGGATCACCCACTGTTTCATCTGTCCATCTCAGTCACCTGCGGCCCTTATCAGGTGTATACTTCAACATAGATTGTGTAATCATTTGCTCTCGATAAGGTGTAATCATTTGATGTCGATAAAAAGTCCTCATAAGTAGCTACAGACGGTGAAACTCTGCAGGCATCCCTGTGTGTTGTGTGTGTGTGATTGTGTGTATGTGCTGTGATGACTGGTAAACTATCATTGATCCACTTAGTTAAGGGATTTGTGGTTTATAATCTCTCTGTTCTGTAATCCTTCTCTCTGACAGGACCTGAAAAAGTTAAGGTAAGATATTTGACTCAATGAAATAAACATTGAATGACAGTTTGGTAACACTGTCCACATGGTATGACTTAAAAGGTATTTCAGCTGAATGTTGACGTTTTTGTTAGTTTTTACACATAGATCCTTATAAAATCCAACACCTGATATTATTATTTTCCTCCTCACCACTGTGCGCCATCATTTTAGCTGTTCTGGTAAATAAAAAAAAGGAGGAGTGCTCCACCCTATCTAGACGGGTGACATTCAATTAGCATAAAGCCAGAATGGACACACGTGTAACAAGGGCCTCTATATTCTCTCTCTCTCTCTCTCTCTCTCTCTCTCTCTCTCTCTCGCTCTCTCTCTCTCTCTCTCTCTCTCTCTCTCTCTCTCTCTCTCTCTCTCTCTCTCTCTCTCTCTCTCTCTCTCTCTCTCTCTCTCTCTCTCTCTCTAGTTTGGGAATGAGGCTCAGCAGTTGGAGTGGGCTAAGAGAGAGAGTGAGCGAGCAGAGCGTGAGCGGCTGAAGAGGCTCAGACAGCAGGAGCAGGAGGACCTGGAGCTTGCCATCGCCCTGAGCAAGGCCGAGATGTCCAATGCATGACTCCCCACACATAGACAGACAGTGCGTAGACAGGCTAACAAACAGACAACATGACTGACATCTACATGACTGACACCTCCAACCCCACTATTTACCTTCTCAAATACTCTATGACTCAATAAATGAGGAGCAGAAAGACCTTCTGGGCAAGTATTTCCACTGTCCCTAAGTAGAAGACAACTAAACTGTGGACACGAGAATCATCACTGCAAAACACCCTGCTGACATGAAGAGACAGAATGCTGAAGGAGAGACGGAGGAACAGGTACTGCGTATAAGCACTATGGTGGCCGGACACTGTTGGATCCACTCACTGGCCTGAGCAGATAAGAAAAGCATACCCAACACATCACATTGGCAGTTTGCATTTGGGCATTCGTGGTTTTTCTTCTCCACCTTCTCTCACAGTGGTGGAAAATATGGCAAACAGGCTCACAATACTGCTGCAGCAGTGAAGAAAAATCACAGCATAATTCTTACTGCCATGGTTCAGAGGATTTCTTTCCGGATTAGTATGTGTGACATGGACATATCACTGATTCTCACTTAGTATTCAGTGTTGGGTTGTTTTGCTGGTATGACTGACGTGTTGCAAAAGTATATGTGAATATAGAGGCATATGGAGAAGACTGAATCTGGATTTCACTCCTCAGGATTAAGGATTTTCACCTCAGTTCAGTTTGCTCTCCCTGTTTTTCCCCTCAGGAAACACTCACTGATGCAGACTCAGATGAGTTTTATTAGTTGCCTTTTGTTCACTCCAGTACATGCTAAAGCAGGCAAATTGCAATCGAAAATCATCTTCTCATCTGTCTCTGGGTACAATGAAGCACATTTCTCAGAATATTGAGTTTCCTTTTATTTTGATCCCACACCAGGGGTCATTAGTGTCTGAGAATCTGGCCCCTGGTCCACACCCTGTGCTTCTTTCTTCCAGGTCACACTTAGTCATTGATAACATTATTAACCAACAATAGAGGGATATGTTCACATTTCAAGCTGGTGACATTATTGGAGCAAAAAACTGATACATTCATTATACAGATTCAATCTAATGTCCCTGGTACCTGGAAAGTTGAAGTAACAGTTCTAATGATTGACAGTGAGAAATTGTACAGATATATTTTCTTTGTCCATGAGTGTGAGATAGTTTTGTTGAGAGTTTTATGAGATGACCTTGGAAACACTCTCCAAAGTGTATATAGACCAACCAAGCTAACTATGCCTCTACTCTAATCCTGCTGTGACATACACCACATTCAACAAAGGCAACATGAGGGAATTGATTTGACCTTGTTTTATAGAGAGCGAGGGATTTTACCACAGGTTTTATTTGGTATTATTCTGTTGACATGTTTTTGTTTTAAAAGAACATCACACTTCATGTTTTGTGACATAGTTTTCTGTTGAGTTGAAGTCACTCTAGAGCTATTAAGAGTGTTTGTAAAAGTCTTTAAGTTGCTGACATCAGGTGTCATTAGGCTGGAAACTGGAAATATGTGAAAAGGTTTGTGACGTATCATAGCTTAGTGTTCTAACATAGACTGAACCACTCACCTTCTTTTGCTGTGAGCTACTTGAAGCAAAAACTGATGTCTGAGTGAGACACTGACTTTCTATTTCACTCAGAGCCGCTGTGTTGTAGTTTCATGTCATGTTTTATATATGTGTCTGTATTCTGTGTGTCCATGATCAATCACACTCTTACTGTTTTGCCATGTTCATGACCTGCAGTCAGGTCCTGCTCAGAGCCCACATGTTCTACCCATCGTCACTTAAAGGGATGTGTTTTTTAGTTAGACTTGGTTGTCATGGGAAGAAAAGTCTTTAATTACTTTATGGATACAACTGCAGCAGGAGCTGCAGTTGTATCAATATATCTCCTGATAGAATCTGAACATTTCAGTCATTCAGTCGTTCCTAGAAGTTGCAAGAAGAATTCTGAAAATACAGTCCTCTTAACATCTTGGATTTTTTTTTGAAGTGCATATAAATTAGGAGATTGTTTTCTTCAGTACAATCTCATACAGTGTCCAGACACTATAGAGATGTTTTCACTAATGTGTTTCATCTAAATTGTACGAATTGTGGTTTTCTTTACCCACGAATGAGTTCTTTATGTCTGAATCTTTTATATTTGCCAGGATAAAAGCCTGTGTCATGATTAGATTTTTATTGTTTGATTTAACCCAAACCTCAGTTAATCCAGTTTTTCATATTGACCTGTCTAATTTGCATGTGTTTTTATGATGTTTGGCCATTATAAGAGTAGTTTATATTTTCAGAATTTTTCCCATAACGAATTTTTGAACATGTTTTAAAGAAATGTCTATGTTCCTTACGATTGGATGTGATGCCTAATATGATGGTCCTGGGTCAGGGCTTGCTATTTGTGAAATGGCAAAAAGCGGAATCTTTGTTAGAACCAAGATAGAATGTAAACTCAGTCCTTTGTATTGGGGTACAGCAACCTGTGACGAAGGCTTTGCACTGACTGGTACAATTTATATCTGCTTCTCCGATCACCACATTGATACCAGGACTGATATACTGAACACATTGTCTGTAACAATGTGTCTGCTGGAAACGCATAATGTAAATTCACCCACATTGGAGTTGAATGCTGGTCAAGTTGAAGTTGATGTGCAGCCACTGGTTCTGCCACAGTGGGAACTGCTTCTCCCTGCCATTTTCTTTGTCATGTTTACATATCATTAATATTTACTTTGCTGTAGCTGTTACAAACTGTCTTCCTGTAGAGCGAAGCGTGACCCTAGTATTAAATAAGCCTCTCCATCTAAGCTGTGTACAGCTAACACCTCTGTTGGCCTTCCATCTACTGCTGAGTCATAAGGCATGCACTAGCTTTTCAAATGCTTGCCATGCTCCTACCACACGGCTGTGGAAAGGTCACTGTATATATCTCACAGAAAGCAAATTGTTTTTTATGACTCACCTCCTGCTTTATTCTTTTGTCCCTACTTAAGACCTAAATGTTAAAAATGTAATTAGTCTTACATTTCATGATGTGCTGATAGTTTCCAGCTATTTTTTTAGTTAACTGAATGGCCATCAGCTTTTTCACAACAATGTAACAGACAACTTGTGCAGCAAAAATAACAAGACTGTATTTGAGTGACCATTTAAATATCTTCATATGACACATCAAGCGGATCATTCCGCCGCTGCCACAGGAAAGCTAACCCTTGATGATACATGTAATCACCAATCTATCATTTTCAATAGATTTGTGTGTGTCTTTAAGTGTGTCCCACAGGGTGCACTAGGAGAAGGTTTGGGCAACCTGATATTATTTCTGTCATTTAAATAGATCTGCTCCATAATGACATTCGGTGGTCCTAATTGTTTTTAAGATATAAACCGCAGCTTTGATGAAGCATAGAAAGTGACAGTGTCCTGTTGCCTTCAGTAGCTCTCAGAATCGGGACAACTTGCTGTGTTTTTCTGGAGCTTGTGTGAAGGTTGATGGCTCGGGCTCAGTTGTGTAAGATCCCTCAGAAGAAACCAGGAACTATTTGATCAAAGAGTAATCTAAGACCCTGATCATATATCTGATGAAAACTTTTTTACTTGAAAGTTACTGCCAGTTCTCAGATCCAAACAGTCCTCATACTTGATACTGAGCCATAGTGTGATCTCTGACCCCCCTCTGTCATTCATGTGTTTCTGTCCTTGTCCCTCTGACCTCAGCCTGTCTGCTTTTTAGACTGGAGAGCTCCATAGCTGTACCCTGATCCATACTGTGTTTTTCATCCTACTCCTCCATTGTGCAATAGATGATGTTTATTTTGGTTGTGTTGTGCATCCTGCGAAAGCAGTCTGATGATTTTATATGTAGCATATGTTTTTAATGTGTTTATTTATGTACCTTCCAGCCCCCCAACTTGCTGATTTCATCCTACTAAAGCAGCGCAATCTAAAAACCTTTCATTACAGAATGTAATAGTAACGAATGCAACACTCAGTATTTTAAAATGAGCAACAAAATTATTTTTTAAAACAATCCATATTTATATAGAGACAGCTGGAACATCACTATTTACAACTGAATTCCTTAGTTATAGTCAGTTTTATTTCTTTTTTTAAGAAGTGGATATTTCATATAGAGGTAAAGAATTTTGTCTTTACTGACATGCTGATGAATAACAGTGAGCTGCCTACCTTTTTTTATTTTGTTTCATTCACTTCAATATTACTTGTCTGAGGCTAGTGTTTGCCCCCCTCTCCCTCACACAAAGGTACAATAATGTGAGCTGTCTTTATTAAGATGGATACAGTGTGTAAACAGTCTGTATAGTATCATGTCTATTATATTTGTCCCATAAAAAGTGAAGAAGAAGAAGAAGAAGAAGAAGAAAAAGTAAACTTGACAAGGAACCATTTGGGAGGTTGCCTACAGTTACACTTATTGCTGAGAGAATTATTTTTGAACAGTGATCCTCTCTGCATGGTCTGTACTGTTTACTAGAATAAACGTTTCAGTTTAATGAGAATGGACTTGTGCATGTTCTGTTACAGGAGCCGGGTCAGTAAACTAACAGAACTCAACTCTAAAAATGGGTGTAATTTTGAGCTGAATACTCTAGTGTTTTAAAATTGCACGTCCATATGTGCAGAAATCAGATTTAAGTAAAGAACATAATAATAAATTATTGAAACTCAAAAACAGCTATGTATACGAATGCATGTTCCCTCTGTGAAAATCCACTTCTGCTTCTTGTGTGTATGTTTTCGAAGAGTTAATTGACTCAGGGGAAGCCAAGCCAATGTTGCAGAATCAGGACATCTCAAAATTAGTATTCTGATCTTTTTTGAGTGGAATTATTCACCTCGTAGTCTGACTAACTGTCAGTCCTGTGACTCCCTCCACACAGCCACAATGTGCAGTGAATTACACTAAGCTACATTTCAAGGATACATATGTGCAGTGTGAAATGAATGCTGTGCAAACACTGCAGCCATTTCTGGTCATATTAGTTGAAACCCAAGCAATCTGCTATGTTAGCAAATGCTAACTGTCTCCGTATGGAATAACAGGAAATTCCTGCTAGGTTTGTGTTTACCCAGTGGTAATGGAGAGGAGGAAATGAAAAGCCTATTGGCTTTTAACTGGGAATGTGGGTCAGAGAGAACTGGAGGGTAAACATGGGTTTGCCCTCACTGGTTCAGTATCTCCTCCGTCTCTCCTCTGACCAGCGTGCTTTCACTTTGGGCCTCGTCAGCACATGCCACACTTCCCTGCTCAACTATTCTCATCTTGGAAACACACATTACTGTGTGGAGGAGGAAACTGTGGGATTAACCTCTCTGCCTGAGGACCACGCATATTCACACACATGGATGAAAATAATGCCCGCTGCAGAGCAATTTCTGGCTCAGTCTGTGTTTGTGATGCCTGTCAGTATCAGCCACCAGCATTCCAAAGAGTGGACCATTCCTGAAAAAGCAGCAGGGAAGGATCCAGGGCCCTCAAGTGCCACTGAGTCCTGGAAGGACTACTTAACCGTGTCCTCCCAGCAGTATGAGGGAATTTGAGGGAGTTGGACAGGCTGACCAGGAGTTAACACTCAGTAATCACACACTAAGTCCACATAATGATTTTTAGCCTGATCTGAATTAAAACAAATTTGTAAATTAGCCTTGTGCTTTACTCTATGCTAGAGTAAATTGACTCCTGACCTCGGTTTGTATAAAATCCTGGATACAAGGAACCAGGAATTAATCAACTATCATCAATTAGAGGCTCGGAGGAAGATCTCATTGACATTACAGACATTTAACCCGGGTGGCTGCAGCTGAGGAGTGTGTCGGTCGTTCGATCCCAGTCTTCCCTTTTCTTTGGTGTCTTTGGGCAAGAAAGTGATTCCCAAATTGTCTGACTGCTGTGCTGATGTCATATAGAAGAGTGCAGCACATAGATGCACTGTAAGAATAAAAGGTTGAATGGCAAAAACCATTCAACCTTTGATTTGTCAACAAGACAAAAGCGCTATTCTTCTGCTGAAACGGACCTGAAACACTCACAATTCTGTTTTACCATCCCTGTGGGGACACTGCCACAATGCAAATACATAATGCATTCCTTAGCCCCTCAGCCTAAACACCTTAAACATCAATAAATGTTCTAACCTTAATTACTAACTGTAATCATAAAATTTGTAATACTTAGAAAGCAGTCTATAGAAATGTGCACAAAATATGAGGTTCCATTGGGACACTCAGCTCCATTCAGTCCCACAGACAAACATCTTCTGTCAGTCAGTCAGAGGTGGTCAGGTGTCTTTTGGAAGCTACATTTAAAGCAATGTTTACAAGGTTTTCAGAGAAACTGTTTATCAGTCACAGTACCAGTAGAACTATAGCTCTCTCCAAACCAAGTGCAAAAGGACTCTTCCGGTCTTTTCTTAGTTTTCAGTCTGGTACTGACAGAAAAGAAATGCTTGAGTTTCACACTTGAAGCTGGAACATGCCTCTGTCTGCACTAAGGCAAATGGAGATTTTTTTTGCGTTTTCTGGTTTGAGGCACTGGGCTGGACAATGTGTAAATGTGTGGAGGAGTGTGCATCAAGTCATTCCACAGAGATGTTTGCAATGCCATTGCTACTGAAAGCTACAGACCACACTTCAGTTGATAGAGAAGGTGGCCTCGTGTGAGAAAACAAAAATATTAAAATAACATTTTATTCAACAGCTAAACTTAAAATAAGACTGATCAATAGAAAGACAAGGATAAATATCTTGTAACTCTGGGAAAGCCAGCCATATATCCCCCCTCCTTAACCACCATTGTTTGACTCTGTTCCCTCCATCTCATTTCACTCCTTTACCCGATACTTCCTCCCTAAGCTTGGATAAAATGGATCCATAGGTGAAAACAAATTTTGAGAACGTCTGGTAATGTGTTCTCTCATGATTCAAGGACTGGATTTCTTCATGAGTGTCCTGCTGTCCCCAGTAGATGGCATCCTCTTTCCATACATAGAATTCCCACTTTTCTTCAGGCAGTGCTAGGCACCTGAGACTCTGGGAATCTATCCAGATAAGTACTTTTTTTTCAGTTGATAAAGTTCTCTGCTTCAAGGAATTTCACCAGAAAATGTTTGTACGTTTGAAGAGTGTTTACTTTTGTAGAAATAATCGGCAGTAGTGACTCTGTGAGCACTGATCACAGTTTCAATTCAATTTTATTTGTATAAAATAAAATAAAATAAAAGTTTATCTTATGGCACTTTGCATAGTAAGATCCAGACCTTACAAAATTAAGAGAAACCCAGAAGTTCCTAGAACTAATATAAAAATGGTCACTGGAGCCTCCAGTAACTAAATATGAAATACGACATCTCCATATTCAATTAGCCACAGAGAGATCAGGTTGAAAGAACAGTCTGAAAAAGATTCAGTGTTTTGATTTAAGCTTCGACCACTGACAGGAACAGTATCACAATCACAACACACACACACCTTTATTTATGAGTGAGCTGTGCTGGAGATGGAGAGGAATATGCTGCGGTGGGGAATTCTTCTGAGATAAACCCGCGTCATTTCCTGTTTACTTGCTGCTAGTGTTGGTCGCTCTCTGTATTAGCTCCTCCGCTAAACTCTGTAACACTACGGCTAAAATCACCGGTCTGTAGTTAAACACCCACACATAACAACCCATACCCTCCACTGCTCTCTCTTGCTCCGAGTGTCTTATGTTTACTTACTCCTCTGCCTCACTTAACAGTAGTGGTACTTGTAATAAATGTAGTGTGTTGGTAGCGATGGAGGCGAGGCTTTGTGACTTAGAAGCTCGGCTCCGCAGCTTAGAAACTCCGTTAGCTGTAGTTAGCCGGCTTCCGCTAGCGTCGGAGCCACCTAGCATAGCACATAGCTTAGGACGTAGCTTAGCTTCAACTAGCAGTCCCCTGACTAGTCCCGTGCAGCAGGGAGCCCAGGGCAGCTGGGTGACGGTCCGGAGGGGGCATAGTGCTAGTCTTAAAAAGCCCATGATTAAAGAGCCACCAGCTCACGTTTCAAATAGATTCTCTCCACTCAGCGAGGCACCCGCTGATAAACAAACTCTGATTATTGGCGACTCGGTTCTGAGAAACGTCAGGGTAGCGACACCAGCGACCATAGTTAACTGTATCCCAGGGGCCAGAGCCGGCGACATCGCATCTAAACTTAAGTTAATGGCTAAAACTAAACGTAAATACAATAGAATTGTAATTCACGTCGGCAGCAATGACTCCCGGCTTCGTATGTCGGAGATCACTAAAGTGAATGTTGAGTCGTTGTGTGCTTTTGCTAAAACGATGTCAGACAAAGTAGTTTTCTCTGGCCCGCTCCCTAATACAACAGGTGATGACATGTTTAGCCGCATGTTGTCTTTTAACCGCTGGCTGTCGACGTGGTGTCCTGTAAACGGTGTGGGCTTTGTAGATAATTGGCTAACTTTTTTGAGAAAACCTGGTCTTGTTATGAGAGACGGCGTTCATCCCACTTGGGATGGAGCAGCTCTCTTATCTAGGAATATTACAAAGTCTATAACATGACAACCCATAGTTGGGACCAGGAAGCAGAGCTGCAGTGCTAAACACTTCTCTGCGCTCCCTCTGGATCAGTCACACAACCCCATAGAGATTGTGTCTGTCCACCGTCCGATTAAATTATTGAAATTAAACAATAACAGAGCGAGAACTCCACACAAAAATCTAATAAAAATTAAAACAACCTCTGCAACAACACAGGGAACTAAGACTTTTAAATGTGGTCTTTTAAACATTAGATCACTATCAACTAAGGCTCTTTTAGTTAATGAACTAGTCTCTGACTACAACCTAGATGTATTGTCCCTCACTGAGACGTGGCTGCATCCTGATGAATTTGTCAGTCTAAATGAATCTACTCCCCCCAGTCATATAAATGCACAGGTTCCCAGAGAATTTGGGCGAGGAGGTGGAGTTGCTGCTATTTTTAACTCCAGTCTATCAATTAATCCTAAAACCTAAACTTAACCTAAGCTACAAATCATTTGAATGTCTGGTTCTTAGTCTTCCACGCCAATCCAGGAAACACCAACAGCCAATCATATTTGCTGTAGTTTACCATCCTCCCAGGGCTTATACTGAATTTTTAACGGAATTCCCTGAGTTTTTATCAAACTTAGTCCTAAAGAGCGATAAAATTATTATTGTTGGTGACTTTAATATCCATGTTGACAATAAGAAAGATTACCGTAGCGTAGCATTTAATTCAATACTAGACTCAATTGGTTTCAGTCAGTGTGTGCACCAACCGACTCATTGTTGTAACCACACACTTGACCTTATATTATCGTACGGTGTCGGAATTGAACATTTAACAGTCCTCCCGCACAATCCAGTTCTATCAGACCATAATTTAATAACCTTCCATTTTTCAATAAATGAATATATGCCACCAATAAAAAACTCATTTTCTAGATGTCTACCTGATAGTGCTGTAGCTAAATTTAAGGAAATAATTCCAATTACATTTAAACCCGTATTATCCGTAGATATAAAGAACAAATTCTTTAAAAACCCGAGCTCCATTGAGATCGACCACCTCGTCGATAGCTCTGCAGACTCATTACGATTAACATTAGATTCAATAGCGCCTCTAAAAAAGAAAAATGTCAAACATGGTAAATTAGCTCCGTGGTATAATTCCCAGACAAATGAGTTAAAACAATTATCAAGAAAACTAGAAAGGAAGTGGCGCTCCAGCAACCATGTTGAAAACCTCATAGACTGGAAGAATAGTGTTAAAGAATATAAAAAGGCTCTCCACAAAACAAGAGCAGCCTACTATTCAAAACTAATAGAAGAGAATAAAAACAACCCCAGGTTTCTCTTCAGCACTGTAGCCAGGCTGACAGAGAGTCACACCTCCACCGAACCCAGTATTCCTCGATCCCTAAATAGCAATACCTTTATGACCTTTTTTAATGATAAAATTCTAACCATTAGAAATAAAATCAACAATCTCCTGCCCTCAATTGGCACTAATACCCTCCCAATAACAGAAATCTCAGAAATGGCTGAGAATCCTAACCATTATTTAGACAGCTTCTCTCTGATCACTTGTGATCAGTTTACCAAAATAATCTCAGGTTCTAAACCAACAACCTGTATCTTAGATCCCATTCCTACAAAATTACTTAAAGAAATTCTGCCCCTAATTGATAGTTCGTTACTTAACACAATCAATCTGTCATTATCATCAGGTTATGTACCACAGTCTTTTAAAATAGCAGTAATCAAACCCCTTCTCAAAAAAACCCACCCTAGACCCAGAGGTTTTAGCCAATTACAGACCAATATCTAATCTCCCCTTCATGTCTAAAATCTTAGAAAAAGTGGTAGCCAATCAGCTGTGTGAGTTTCTCCAGGAAAATAATATATATGAAGACTTTCAGTCGGGGTTTAGAGCCAATCACAGCACAGAAACAGCCTTGGCAAAAGTCACTAATGACCTTTTAATAGCCTCAGATCAGGGACTTGTGTCTGTCCTCGTTCTGTTAGATCTCAGTGCAGCATTCGACACAATTGACCATCAAATTTTATTACAAAGACTCAAACAGTTAATTAAAATTAATGGAACTGCCCTTAATTGGTTTAAATCTTATTTTTCTGATCGCTCCCAATTCGTGCAAATTAATGATGAGACATCTGTGCGCACCAAAGTTAACCATGGTGTTCCACAGGGCTCTGTGCTCGGCCCAATTTTATTCTCATTATATATGCTTCCACTAGGAAACATTATCAGGACACACTCGGTAAATTTCCACTGCTATGCGGATGACACCCAGTTATACTTGTCAATAAAACCTGAACAAAGTAATCAATTAACTAAACTTCGAGCATGTCTCAAGGACATAAAAACCTGGATGACCCGCAATTTTCTCTTATTAAACTCAGACAAAACAGAGGTTATAATACTTGGCCCCAAACACCTTAGAGATAAATTATCTAATGATATAGCTGCGCTAGACGACATTGCCCTTGCTTCCAACGAAACAGTCAGGAACTTGGGAGTGATCTTCGATCCTGATTTATCTTTTAATAGTCACTTAAAACAAATTTCTCGGACTGCCTTTTTCCACTTGCGTAATATTTCAAAAATCAGGCATGTCCTTTCGCAAAAAGATGCAGAAAAACTAGTCCACGCCTTCGTTACATCGAGACTGGACTATTGTAACTCATTATTATCAGGCTCCAGCAGTAAGTCGTTAAAGACTCTACAGCTTGTCCAAAATGCCGCAGCACGTGTCCTGACAAGAACAAAGAAAAGAGAGCACATTTCTCCAGTATTAGCTTCGCTACACTGGCTTCCAGTTAAATCTAGAATAGAATTTAAAATTCTCCTCCTCACCTTCAAGGCCCTTAATAATATAGCGCCTTTTTACCTTAAAGAGCTGTTAGTACCTTATAAACCCTCTAGAGCACTCCGCTCCCAGAATTCAGGCTGACTTGTCGTCCCTAAAGTCTCTAAAAGTAGAGTAGGAGCCAGAGCTTTTAGCCATCAAGCCCCTCACTTGTGGAATAATCTACCAATTTCAGTTCGGGAGGCAGACACCATCTGTTTGTTTAAGAGTAGGCTCAAAACCTTTCTTTTTGATAAAGCTTATAGTTAGAGTTAATTAGTGAGGCAGAACGTAACTTGCTCTATTTAATGACATATGACACACGGAGCTTCTTTTTCCAGCTTCTCCTTCCTCTTCTCCATCCCTAACCTTCCCCGGGGTCCCTTTGCTTTAACACCCGCAGATCCAGGGCCTCTGTGGCCGCACCATGGATTGCTGTTTGTGGATCGCGCATCGGGGGTCGCAGTGGTGGACCCAGTGTGGCGGATTCTGTGTCGTGTGGGCTGATCGTGGTGCTGGTGGCGGACCCTGTGTCGCGTTGGCACTGGGTACAGGAGGTGGACCAGGGCCACGGCGATGGCTCGTGGTGGGTCCTGGTGGGCGGTGGTGGACGGTGACTGAGGACTGGAGTGGCCTCTGGTCTGGATGCTGGATCGTGGTCCTGCTGGTTGCTGACCATGGACTGTGATTGCAGCGGGACTGCATCAATGCCGCTAAAGACTTTAATGATGAATGTTTTTACACGTGGCATCTATTGCACTTCTGTCCGTCCTGGGAGAGGGATCCCTCACATGTGGCTCTCTCTGAGGTTTCTACTTATTTTTACCTGTTAAAATGGTTTTTAGTAGTTTTTCCTCACTCTTGCTGAGGGTTAAGGACAGAGGATGCCACACCCTGTTAAAGCCCTATGAGATGAATGTAATTTGTGAATATGGGCTATACAAATAAAATTTGATTGATTGATTGATTGATTGATTGTTGCACAAGAGCTTGCAAGCATGTTTACAGCTTCTTGCTGAGTGAAAACATCAGCCTTGTATGTGAGGTGGGAGGGAGACTCAGTAAAAACATCACTGCTCACACAATATAAGGAAGCATGCTTCACTGTATGGGTGTTTGTGTGTGTGTGTGTGTGTGTGTGTGTGTGTGTGTGTGTGTGTGTGTGTGTGTGTGTGTGTGTGTGTGTGTGTGTGTGTGTGTGTGTGTTGTGTGTGTGTGTGTGTGTGTGTGTGTGTGTGTGTGTTGTGTGTGTGTGTGTGTGTGTGTGTGTGTGTGTGTGTGTGTGTGTGTGTGTGTGTGTGTGTGTGTGTGTGTGTGTGTGTGTGTGTGTGTGTGTGTGTGTGTGTGTGTGTGTGTGTGTGTGTGTGTGTGTGTTTGAAAAACAGTTTGTGTGCATTCAGGGGACCAAATAATACTGTTTTTGAATCTCCTTAAGCTGAAGTGACATTGAGGTGAGAGACGGGTGATGTAGATTTTGAACTGCAAATAAATTCTGGCTACATTCACAACTATTAGCACCACTACAGAAATTCCTCTTGACCACCGCTGTAAGTGAATGCCGACACAGTCTCAGACGACACATTTATTTAAGGTTTTATCTATGTAGGGAGATGCAGTGAGAGAATATGTGTAAAAGCATCACATTTACTGTGTGTAACAGATTGTTCAAGGACTTAGCTGGAATTTTCACACACTTTGGGATCTGTGCTGGAATTTAAAGTAAAGCCTGTAGAGACAACAAGAGGTCACGCCACCAGCGCAGCATGCACAGAAGTGTTTAGGAGGCTTCATATCCAACATGTAAACCATCTGCCCTCCCACCGCCCTCAGGTCAGATATTCCCACGCTTTGCAGCAGCAGCCACCTTCCTGTACGCGGCAGAAAAAGTGAAATGAAAATGAATTTTTTTTTCAGTAGATGCACTAATAAAAGCAGGTGGGGCTGTGGTGTTAGGAGGGTTCCTTTTCTCTCAGGGCCGGCACACGACCATCATGCGTGAAAAAATAGTGACTGAGAAATTAAGAGGTAGTGAAGAGTTTCAAACAGTCACTCGGTTTATCAGGCCCTACAAATAATCCACTTGGTAGATTTGTTTGGTGCCCCAGGTTCTATGTTTTTTCCCTTTGGGCTGAAGTGGTTGCATGTGGAATAATAGGTTGTTGATCTGTGTGCCAAACTTAATCTCAGGACAAAACTGCAGGATACAAAGGCCTCTTCGCATAATATGCTAATTACGTATTTTCCCGACCATTCACCCCTTAATCGTCCTGAAAACCCTGGTCCTTCAGGTAGATTTTTCTCTTCTCTCACTCATGAACTTTCCTTCATCCTTGCAGCTCTTTTTCAGTTTATTTGAGACAGGGTTTCTCCCCATCACTCCCTCTCATTGTGGTTCGCCCCTGTGCCCTTGACGCAGACTCCATGTAAATCGAGCCTTTGTAATTATGTCAGTGTAATGTTTGTATTTATAGGCAGCTGCCACAGCGCCCTGGCAGCCACTCTGCCCCAGCTGGGAAGCATCAGTCTGATGCTGCCGGATCTAACCAGCTTCTGAAAAGGCCTCACCTGCCCCTCGACCTCCAAACAATGATATTCATGTCTATGAGAGAACCATTCTATATGTCTTTTCAGACTTTGTTCACTATGTTCTCACTATGTTTTATCCCACATGCATGTAAGAATGATTAGGATTACATTTAAACTGAAGAATCACTTTTGCTTGACCTGGACACAACCTGTGAATAAATGGCACCTGACAAGATGTTGAAAGAAGGCACTGATTTTTTGATTGCAACATTTTGGGGGCACTCACAACACCCTTGTTATAGCAGGTCAACCAGTCTTATCTGCCACTGTCAGATTCTCACTTTTAAAACAAAGATTTGATTTGTAAATTATTATTTTGCTGTGGTTAATTGTCCCGCCTCACCTCTAGACCTCTGGGTTGACACTGTGTCAAGTGGTTACAGGCTCAAACCATCAACCTGTGTATGTGCTTGTATTCACGTCAAGCACATCTTATATAGTTGCCAACCTTCCCCCCAGCTCTCAGTCAAACTCAAGAGTCATTCATCATGTTGTTCATTTAGTTTAATATGTACATTAAAATAAACTATTTACATTATGTAAAAAATTATATGTACAAGGTACATTTCAGTACATTTCTTCAAGATACAAACAAACAAGTCTTATTGCCAATAAGACTATTGACTGCGTAGCCCTTTGTCAATCAGCTGGTGTTGAGATGGCATGCACTTGTTACTGTAAGACCCTGACTTCAAATGCTAGAGGACAACAGACAGACTCACAGACTTGACATTCAATTCAAACCTTCAAGAACAGAATGAAAGGCAGTTTTAGAACAAAACATTGTCTCAAAGCTTATTTCTTGTGCAGTTTACACTTACAATATAACACACAGAATAAAACTTTGATTGTCTTTTAGCCAGTGAAGAATATGGCACTCGTAAGATGTTTAATAATGTGTTATAGAAGGCATCAATGGTGAAAATACAGAAAAAATCATAGTTCTTCAAAGGAATTACTGCTTCCAGTTGCTTCAGATGCATGTGCCTGACATGTTGAGTGGAATGTTCCTTTAGTCGGTTGTCTATATAAACAACAATCCATATAAAAACGTAGTACCAGCTACATTGTCAAAAATAAGTCTGAACAGAATTGGTCTGTCACTGTCATATCTGGCAATTGCTACTCATTGTGTGTGTGTGTGTATTGTCTCCCTCAACAAGTACTTTTAAATAAAAGGTTTTTTTTACAAATATCATTTGAAGGCATATGGTCTGGAAGCTCATTTTGCCACAACTAAAAATCACCATAATATTCCTATAAATACACCTGTAGGCATTACAGTGTGGTCAACAGGTTAGTGGCTCCTTTATACTGTATGGCTGTTTCTCCTGCCATGGTACCACTACAGCTCAACTCCTATAGGAACTTGTTTCTATATATTTGCATAGCTTCGTTCTAAAGCTCATCGTAGGATTATGATAGTCCTTTTGTCAGGTCGCAGCCTTTAAGTCCTGCTCATCTCTGTCCCACAGGACTGTCGTTACATGTGCCTCTTCATGTGCAGGGCCAGGTGGTCGCTCCGGGAAAAGGCCCGTTCGCACAGGTGACACTGGAAGGGTCGGTGCCCAGTGTGCTTGCGGAAGTGACGTGTGAGCTCGTCTGAACGCGCAAACTTCCAGCCGCATCCCTCCCAACTGCAGTGGTATGGTTTCTCCCCTGTAAACACAGACACACGACAGTGAATGAGCATGTAGTTTGGATGCATGCATGATAAAAGGGGTATGAAATAATGGCGGGCGCGTCACATTCACTGTGCACATTTTACCTGTGTGCGTCCTGAGATGCGCCTTCAGGTGGGAGCTCTTGGTGTAGGTTTTCGAACAGCCGGTAAAAGTGCAGGTATGCGTTGCGGTCCGTTTCCTCGGCCAGGAGCGGCGTCCCCCTCTTTGGCTTGGTGTCCATCATTTCCAGCGGGGAGGACGGAGGGGTGAGAAGGAGCCGCTGACCGGCCGCCGCTGGCTGCTGCTGCTGCTGCTGCATACTCATCGCTGCGTCTTCTGCGAACATACCCGCGAACTGGTGGTGGTGGTGTGCCCCCGCGAATGGGAGCTGCATCCCGTGGCTCTGGTGAGGGAATCCTCCGGGCGCGCTGCGGTGGTGGGAGTGGAAGCTTTGCGGGAAGGTCAGCGAGGTGGAGCCGCACACCTGAGACTGGTGGCACTCGGAGCTCATCAGGTCGTCCGGGCTGAGCGGCGGCGTCATGCTGCCTACCGCGGCCTGCGGGGAGTTGGCCAGTCGCGGCTGATGCTCGTAAGACATCATGCAGGACACGTTGCCCTCGTGCTTGATTTTGGTGCAGGTTTGGGGCACTAGACCCATGACAGGTCCGTATGTGTCCATGGAGGCGGGCTCCACCTTAATGCTAAGGTGGTCGGGGAATAAATCCTGAGTGGTCTGGAAAGGCGTTGAGCTGATCAGGAATCTGCCCTGGACACTAAGACTGTTCCCGGGAAGGAAGCTCGCATCCACGTCGGAGCGAAGGAGCTCCGCCATCAGACTGTTGTAAGGTGGAGGAGGGCAGTTCATGTCAGGGACAGAGGTATAGCTGGTCTGGGCCATCCCGGTGTGCTGCTGCTGCTGCTGGTACGACCCGGTCTCCTGGAGCCGATAGGAATCAGAGCCAGCTGTGTTTGCGAGAATGAATTCGAGATCCAAGAACTTATCCAGGTCCTCTTCGTCTTTTCTGCCCAGGCAGCTGCTGTCCAAGTCAACGCTACTCATATTGGCCTTCCACCTCTGGAGCGAGGATAAGAGGACAGAATTAGTTTCAGAATCTATCACGATCTTTTCACAGAATCATGTACCTCAATAAAAAAGGAAACAAACAGGGTAACACGAAAAGGGCTTAAGACATGTTTATTAAAGTCTGAATAAGTTTCGAAGTAGCAGTAAAAAGTGAGAGTGAGTAAAAGCTCACTGTCTGTGTATAGAAGAAATGTCAATATAAAAAGAGCGCAACTTACATCTTCCCAGCTTTTCTCCTTTTGGCTGGCGAATGTAGAGATTGATGGTAAAATGGTCCCACTTAAGGCCATATCCATGCCTTGTTAAAAATAAAAAGTCACCTTAAATGTAGAGAAAAGACTTTCTCCCTGTTTAGATGAAATGACCAGCGTCCGCTGAGTCTCCAGAAAAAGCTTCAGATTGCGTCCCCTTCTCCTGTCGTCTGATGAACTGCTGCTCCTGACTCACGTGGAGCTGTGCGCCTGGAAGGAGCTGCTTTCCTTATAAATATTGTTCTCTGCGCGCAGCACACCAATGCGAGTCTGGTGGAAGGAAGCGCGTCCAGGATGAGGACGCTGCGCACCGGCCAGTCCCCCTAAATTTAGCCTTGGTATAAAAGTACGAGTTTCCCCGCGAGTCTGAGGCAAAGAGATGGTGAGGGAGTCAGAGCAGGACTGCTGTGGAATGCTGCTTCTGCTCTGCTGCGGCCAGCTACTTAACCTCGGAGAAGAGGAAACCCGCCCCTCTGTCAAAACCTGTCCAACAAGTGGCAGAGAGAGAGAGAGAGAGAGAGAGAGAGAGAGAGAGAGAGAGAGAGAGACGACAGCCCCAATAAAAGACATAATAAGCACATTAACACATTGTTGATAAAAGCAGCAACGAGGCTTTACACAAAGAGGAAGAGAGATTCTGCGGGTGCCATGCGTATTACGCATCTGGTTAAGGTGCGCTTTTACGCACACACATAACACGGCATTCTTTCCACTAACTATCGTGTTCTTAAACTGTGATACTTTGCAATGACGTATGTGTAAGCAGTGGCTGTCACTGCTAAATACAATGCATCTCATGAAATGTGAAACCTCTCTCCAGTGCTTGGATCAGAATCCGAGGCTTCTCCAATGCTTCCTCCACGGTTGTCTGGTCCCGAGCGCAGGGTTTCTGTTCTGCTGCGGCCTTCAGCCACCAGGCGCCACTACGGCTTCTCTCCTACTTCACAACACCCCTACATGCGCTGTGTTCACGCTGGTGTTGAGAGCGAGGTCTAACCATCGTTCATCAGTGTGTTAAATGCCAGCTTCAAGGGTGCCGTGTGGCTCTGGCTCCTTGTTCCAATCTGATTATTATTGACGGACACTCCATTGCTGGTAGGAAACATAGGGGCGATCAGACTGTCAAAACACATGCTCAGTGAAAATGGCAGTACTTAGATTGTGTGATGCTTTTAGTGATTTGATGAATAAAAATGAATTCAGACATTAAGTTTCACAAGGCCCTAAATATTTCATTTGTAAATGTACTTCAGTGACGCATATTCCCAAATTAATCGGCATATAACCAACCATCTGATGCACAATAAATGTGGGACACAGGGTTGTCAATTTGACCATGTCAGGATCCAGCCCTGCCTGCTTCTCTGCTCAGAGTGTGGGAATCTGGGAGGGACACTATGCCAAATCTTACAGAACCCAGAACCTCCCCATCATACGATGTTCGTGACTCAACAATCATTATTGTAGAGCGGCTGTGGCTGAGGGGTAGAGTGGTCGTCCTCCAACCTGAAGGTCGGCGGTTCGGTCCCCAGTCTGACCCATCTGCATGCCGAAGTGTCCTTGGGCAAGATGCTGAACCCCGAATGGCCCCCCATAGAATAACAAAGTGCTGCAATTAGATGCACTGTATGAATGTGTGTGTGAATGGGTGAATGTAAAACTGTAATGTAAAGCACTTTGAGTGGTCATCATCAGACTAGAAAAGCGCCATACGAAACAATTTACCATTTATTCCACTCAATGTTGCACGGAAACATACGTACGGTTAAAAGATCTTTTACCTCAGCTGACTTGCAGTTCTCCCACTTTTTTTACTTTTTCTCTTACTTCAAAATAAAATGTAAATGTTGATACATAGCACCTTTCTTCAGTGTGTGAGCAGCTTCAATGAAGCCTTCAATGTCTCATGAGGAAAAGAGACAGATGTATTTCTACTGCGCTACCTGTCTGTCCTTGTTGAAACCTCTCCTTCGTCAACAAGACAGTTGTACAACCAGTTTGCAGCATACATGTAAAGAGCAGGGGTGTGTCTTATAACATACTGTACTTTTCAGATGACAAAAGTTAATTAGAGGCAGCTTGGCCTTTGATAGTTATCCAATTTTTTTTGGAGGCCTGGCATGCGTTGGTGATTTGGTGACATTCCATTGTTGGTTGTTAGAGTAGATGTGCAGCAGGCATCAACCAAAGAGTTAAGTTTCTTTGCAGAAATAAAAAATAGACTGCTTTGAATATCACCCCATCATTACCAGTATAAAGCAATGAAGAAAAAAGATGTGATCTTCTTTATTGATCAGTTCACACACACAACACTCCCTACATAAAAAACATGTATGTTAGATCCACAGAAGTGTAGTTATTCATCAAAAATTCCAATCTCCCCCTTAATATAAAAAAGTGACCTGAATTTCTCACCCGGTATCAAATGTTACAGTTCTTGTTGTTTATAAATTGTTATGGTTCATGATGAGGTAGTCTTGGTAAATGACTCCACAGGTACTAGTTTATATCGCCAGCGACAGACAGATTAACAGACAGTAGGCTCACTAAATCATGTGTTCAATGGCTCAGTGTGGTTACAAAATACAATGATATTTCCAGTAGTGTCCTGACAGAAGATGATTCAGAGATCAGTCTGTGATCCACTCACACATTCAGCTGTCCTGACTGCATCAAGCGGCTAAACAGCCAGACATTTTAGCAACATTTATCAGTGGTCTGACATTCCTCCAGGCTTCTCAGACTGGAGAAACCACTGTCATATGTTCTCACAACTCCCCAGTACTTAAATTTGATGTCTTTATACATGCTCATGTGGCGTCAAAAGTACTTTTACCTGTGACTACTACAACAAAGTTCAGTTTACCTGTGACACAGGCTAAATGTTTATCTTTGGATTATTGTTTTTCGCCAACGAGAAGCACATTGAATAATAACTACAATGTAAATTGCCACAGCCTAGCACTGTTCCTGAAAGCATCACGTAAGCTATGGGCTCCCTGTCTGTTCCCTTGCTGCTTTTCCACTTCAAATTTCAACATACAAAAAAAATCAGATGTGTACAGTTTGTAGATCGTAAGCAAGTTGTGTTATTTTTCAAAGCATTGGTCAATGATTTAAAACTGAAGTTTATTTAGGGAGGTTTGAGGGATTTGTGCTCCTTTCACATACGCTAGTTTTTGGGACCTGGCAATGCAAAGTTGTCATGACAGGCAATCAGGATGCGTATTGGACCCATGCAAATTGAAAAAATATTGGAATTTTTTCTCTTTACTTTAAGCTACGAATATATCAAGTGATACTAGAATTACATGACTAAAATGTCATGCTGCCAATAAAAAGCCTAAAATATTGCAGCTGTGCACAAAATTTGAGGCACATTTAAACACTAAGATTTTTTGCACTTACATAACAGCCAGCAGTCTATTATTCTCCCTGATCCTAATGCCATGTATTAAGGCAAAACATCATCTAGAGGATTTGAATCTGTAACCATAAATACAAATGAACATCCGTTTGTCGGTCTTTACTTGCCAGCAGGGACAGAACTGGAGCTTGGGCAGGTGATAGATGCTGACTGATTCTTATTCTTCTCTTCAGATCTTCACTGACAGAACATGCCATTAGTTTATATCAGTCACTGCCACAGCCAGTGCTGCAATCCCTTTGATAATGATAAAATGCTTCAGCAGTTGTTCACCAGATGCAAAGAAACAGCTCGCTAACTCTGGCACCCTGTACTCAGCAGAATGTAGTCGTCTTCCTCTATTTCCTTCTCCATGTTTCATGTCATCACAAATAACTCATCCACTTTCATCTCCAGCTTGCTCTTCCTGTCTTCTCCTTTTCCAAACACACCATGAATCAATGGATCAATCAGTAATCACCCAAGTGGGCTAGGAGTCACCTGTGTTCATTTTGATGGTGCTGTGGCTATAACTGAATACATAGTGAACACAGACTCGCAGCAGGAGTGCACTGTTTATTCAGTCAACCCCAGTTACTTTTTCACATGGCCTGAAGGCAACTTTATCTTTTGATTGAGATCTGTGGACCTGCACTGTTTGCTGTATGAGCTGATTCAGACAGCAGTTAAAGCTTAAATTAAATCAACATACTTGATTTTACATGGAAATGTGTGCATCCATTTGAATTTGAGAGGCTGAGTCTGTGTGTTCTGGCTTTTCACACTATGATGAATAAATATATTCCCATGTGGACGGGAATCCTGGCTGGCTGTCTGGATGTTTCTCTATGCGAGTGAGCCTCAGGGGTCCTACCATGTGAACGCCTGGGTCTGTGTCATCAGCATAGACTGAGAGAGATTGACATCATGGCACAACAAGGCTGCGAAAACAAGGTTGCCAGCACATGACCTTTACAGACATGTGTGCCTAAAGATTTCCAAAATCATTCTTTGACATTTGGGAAAATACAGAGGTTTATATTGAGTAATGGTGTAGAAGGGTCACTGAGGTTTGGTGTCTCATTTCCAGTGGGGAACACTGAGGAGAAGGATTGGCTAAAGCACTTTAGTCTTGTGACTGAGTGTCCACACTCAGGGATCAATAACACAATATATATAAATTACAAAATAAGCAGTAAACACATGTTTTTAAATGCAGCATGTCTGTTTGTTTACATTTATAAGGTTTACAATGTTTATTGAGATTAATACTTGTCTCACCTGTTCTGCGATTTCATGTAACGTTTCCATGTCCAAAAATACATTACCCAGGGGACTATGAAGTAACAGTGTTTTTGTAGTGAGGCCTACACGGTCAGAAAATCCATAAAGGAAAAACTATAACAGTTTCTTTTTTTGAGGATGAATATGAGGGAAATCAATGGAAAGCACTACCAAAAACAAGTATTGATTCATGAGCATTTAACAACAACCTACAAATAGTTTACAGTCTAAATTGTTTAAAGTAATGGGTGTGCGCTCTCTTATCTGCAAGTTAAGTATTGAAACGTAACATTTTCAAGATTCTTGCTTTTCACAATATGTGCACATGCCATCATGTTTTAGGTTAGGTAGAGAAAGAAACTATTTCCTGCACAATCAACCACATCTGTTCATAAACCATCACCTGCAGAAACATCCAACATGAACATAATTCCTGGGATAGAAAAGCTGCAGGTGCAGCAAGATTGACACATTATCCTTATAAGTCATATATAAATTCTGATTTTGGTAATTGAAAATCAAAGGTGAACACTGCCTTCCAAAATGTAGTTATACCTCACGGTGGGCTCCTTATTCAAGCATGGCGAAGAGAAACAAATAACCCCTGTTTTGGAAGACTGGTCACCGTCATTAGGGAGATCATTGGCAATTTCTGACAAAGACGTTCTAAAGTGTGTATAAGTAGGAGGAAGGTAGGCTTTCTAAAATTGAATCCTGCTCTTTAGGCCACAACCTTATTGATCATCACTTTAACAACAACACATATTTTCACAATTGTATATTTTTTGAAAAATCTTCCTTGGTGTTCTCCCAATTCCGGTGCAGATGTATTGTGTTGTCTGAAAACGTTCTTACAAGTGCTGTCGGTTTAAACCTGAGGGCACAGGTGCTGAAGAACCAATGAAAAAACTCCAATTATTGTGTTATTATTTTCAATGTTTTACATTACTTTGATCATATAAGCAACATTGGTCTAATTAAAGTGAAACCTTGCTTCCAACAAGATCATTAAACTAAGTGTTAAAGCTCCTCTTTCTGCCACGAGGAAGAGGAGGGCTGCTTATCACATGTTTCCAAATCGGACAAACTCACTTTACTGCTAAGCTAAGTGGAAGTGTGAGAGTTTGTTCTTCTCTATCCAACTCTACCTCAACTGCTTCTCGTGTGAACAATTGAAACCTTTCAGTCACTCGCTGGTTTCCATGTGAATATTTGCCTCTTCTCTCTGGTTTATTTTATTGTATGGACTATGTGTTTGGGTTTTGCAGTCTTAGTCTCAACCAGAAAAAAAAGGTTGGTGAACGTATTGTATGCATGTGGCAAATCAGAGCAAACAGTTAGTATAAAGCAGTTTCTCTACAAAAGTTCTTCCATGAAGTCATCTTGTTAAAAGCAGCACTGCTCCCTATAAACACAGAAATTCAGGAGTACACGCAATACTACACCACGTTTATATCAGTGAGCAATCAATTCAGTCTGGCTTACTGAGTGATAAAGACAAGTATCAGTTGTCAGAGGATTATCAGGGTGATGTGTTTCAGCTAAGCACCTGGATTTATTATTGAAAACACACAGATATTTCTCCCTCTTTTAGAGTTATGGCACTCTGAGTGGCTCTCCTCAAAACACATTGTTTATCTCTTAAACTTCTTGGAAACACCTGCTTTGACTTCTCCACTTTCCTCAGCACGGCAGGAAAGCAGTGCTGCTCTGTGTGTGTGTGTGTGTGTGTGTGTGTGTGTGTGTGTTGTGTGTGTATGAGAGAGAGAGAGACAGAGAAAGGAGACAAGCTTCTGGCTGAGGCAGAGCAGTGCCGGAGCAGTGAGTGAGACTGTGAGACAGAGAGTGGGCTCCTGCTTCAGCTTATATAGGCGGGTATTTTTAAACCCACACCCCCTTCCTTATTCCCTATTACTGCACTTCCTCTCCCACTTGCTCAGGAAGCCCACTTGGCTGAGTTTCCTGCCGGTACGCCGTGCCGACTCGGAGGGAACCGATAGCACTGAGAGGGCCAAGCTGGGGGAGAGAGACACAGAAACAGAGAGGCAGGGAGAGAGCAAGAAAGAGGGGGAAACTGGCACTTGTTCAGGGTCTGACATGCGAAGACCTGGGCCTCGTCTAGCCCTTGTTAAAGTCACCCTCTGGAATACCTAGAGAGAGAGAGAGATGAGCGGGATGTGAAGCATACACATGAAACAATGAGCTGCTGCTTTGATTAAAAGACTGTGGAGTAATCTGCTCTAATGAATTTGGTTTAATCTTTTCATAGCTGTTATGCCTTAAACGTAATAAATCACAGTGTCGTTTTTCATCTCTAAAAAAAAACCCATATTTTTATTCCTCATATTATTGTCCATTAATTATTAAAGACACATCAGTGACTCACATTATCAGATCAGGTGGCATGTTTACACATGTACTGTAGTTCATTTTCATGTTCACGTTTCTATTTTCCACAATTTCCTCTTACAGTGACTGTAGCTGTTTGAGGAAATAACTGCATAACTTTGTTACCAAATAAAACATTTATTAAATTGTAGGACCCAGTGGGCCTGGGGTTAAGCACATCACCTTACCATCCCCTTTTATGGCCACAAGTCAGACTTCTCAACCCAGAAGCTTCAGCAATTTTGAACCAATGTAAAGTGCACCCGGAGCAAACAGCCAAGTCATTTCTGTAATGTATGTTCACTATTGCATCCCATTTCATCCGTTATTACATGTGGTCAGCAGAGGGTCTGAATGATAGAATTTGTTATTGTTTGCTTTATAGCAACCTATGTATCTGATAGTGTGTAATGACATTGTTATCAAGAGTGTTGGTATATAGTCACTTCTGCTCCATGGCACCCTTTGATGAGTCATTAGTGAAGAGAATAACATCTTATGCGAGCCTAATGTCTAGTGATGTATGAGAGCACACCAGTGTACAGTTGAAACAGGAATGACGGAGAAAACAGAAAAACCCTGCTAGGAAAAGGAGGAGGAGGATGCCATGCATAGTTGTGGCCTGAGTCTGAATAAGTTGAAATTAAGTTACAGTGGAGAGCTTGAGTTTATAGGGAATCTGGAATGTAAAGTAGTTTAGGTAGAAGCATAAAGATTCATAATTTTAACAAAAGTAGTGTTCAGAAGAAAAATGATTAATACTTGTACACAGCACATAGTTATGAAAATGCTTTGGGTGCTGAAAAAACATCAGTCAGCTGCACCAGGATTCCCAGGGTATCTCAATATTCATGCAAATCATGCAAACAGAAATATGCTCTTGTATAGAGAGTTTAGTACATGTTAGTGTTAATGGTCAATGTAGAGGGAAAGCCAAGAGGAGCAACAAAGAATTTTACTTGGGAAAATCCTGTCAGGATGTGCTTTCCTGAATTTATCTTGAGTTGCAGAAGGTTCAGTTGAGGTAGAAGAATGTAATTGGTTGCATAGATATAAACACTCTTCTTTTGCGCAGCAATTTTTTTATTACAAAAGACATTTTATATCTTTAAATATACATATATATACAGATGCAATAGCTCAATTTACACAGATATTACTTCCCCATCCTAATCAACCCGCACTGATTGTTAAAACACAGAAATTGACAAATAAAACACATCACACTCAAACAAACAACTTTTGTCCACCGTAGTGTGGAAGTTTTTTATGGACCAAGTTAACCAGTATGTTGTTGATTTTAAATCGATCTCGTCACACCAGATCAACTATTAATTTAAGTTTAATTCACAACACAAAAAACAGCTGCTGGGGTCAGATTTGTCCAAAACAAGGGGTTCTTTCCTGTACTGTAAGTTTTTTAGGCCCAAACACATTCATCCCATACTTCTTCATCATTAACACTCATGGTCCTGTTCCAACTGCTCCATAGGTGCTTCAAGATGGTGTCCATTACAGTTCTGCAAAATTTTTTTACTAATAGACGTGTTTTTGTCTTCCACAATGCTTCTCTACTTTCTCTACTTTCATTAGCCATGCTCTGTTTGACAATCTCCTGTTTCGTTCTGTGGCTGATCAATGGGCTGACTCTGCGACAAACTTGATCACGAACAGACTTGTCAAGTTATTCTGGGTAGATCAACCCGTTTGATCTGTTTGTGGCTATAGAAATTAGTTTTTAACAAGTCCATCATTATGTAATTTCTTTTGTTTTTTCAGGTCTTTTAGTTGGTTTCATTTAAAATTAAAAAATCTTCTACTTCCATGAAGTCTTGAAGCCAACATTCATCCCAGCCTCCTCTTCATCGGAAATGTATGATAGCCAGAGAACAGTGGTTAGCTGAGGAAATGTTGTGGCTCGCAGTTGGTTTAGACTGTGTTATTATGGTTTTTCATCATGGCCCTGGAGACCAGCATTCACGTCCTCTCAGACCTGCAATAATGTCTACCTCTTCATTCAGCATAATTGTTCTCCCGATCTGTAAATGTTATCTCTAAATATGAATGCACATAAAAAAAGTGTATCCTCCATTATCACAATTTTTCCCCAACCTTAGCTATAGCATAATTGTCATGCACAGATACTGTAGAAGGCAAGCTTTCAGGCATTCGAGTAGTACCATGAACTTGGGGGTTTTATGGGATGAGTTAAACCTTTTACTCACTCTGAATGTTGTGGAATTTCTGGGTAATTAATACAAAGACAAAGAGCGTAGCATTTTAAAACTTGTTTCTCACATTCATGAGATGATTTCAGCCCACTGAGATGTTTTTTTCACTACAAGGTTACGATGTGAAAAAATATAACAAAATACCCGAACTTCACACTTCACACTATCATCAGCTTGAAATCCTATGCTGGATCTGTTTTAAGTCTTCTTGAAGAAGACTCAAAACAGTAGAACACACTCCTGAGGACATGGATGAATATGTGTGGCGTCAAAATGTTTCATATGTCATATGTTTCATGGCAGAGAACATGAAACAAGCAGTAGCTCATACAAACACTTCACCTGTCACGAAAACCCATTATTACTCACACTCTGTTGCTTCTGGAAGTTTGGTGTAATTTTTGGAAGATATCACACAACACATCTTGTAGCAATTGGTGGCTATTTTAAAGAGGAGTTTTATAATATTTTACATTTACAAGAGAGGTTTTATGAGAGCTGTAAAGTTAAGCAAAGTGCTCGAGGCAGTTAGGAGCTGTGAGGTCACTGTTACCCAGTTAGGGAATAATTGGTTTGTGTGTGTGTCTGTGTGTGTGTGTGTGCATATGCCGAGGAGTTATTGACCGTCAGTATTATAGTAGTTTAAACAATTCATATCTGTAAATTTGATTGTATGTTGTCTATGTGTGTGTGTGTGTGTGTGTGTGTGTGTGTGTGTGTGTGTGTGTGTGTGTGTGTGTGTGTGTGTGGTGTGTGTGTGTGTGTGTGTGTGTATGTGTGTGTATGTGTGCTAAAGTTAGGCTAAAACCTGGTCAACTAGTTGATAAGTAGACTTAAATTCACTGTATGGTCACCATTGGGTTTCAGAGCGAAATCAGTGACATGCGTGCAGAGGCAGGCGCCAGAGAATGCCCCAAAACGACAGAGCTTATGAGGAGATCAACATGAACAGTTGTTTTTGTGCCTACAATTACAAAAAAAGGGTGGAAAATGTTTACTATTCCAAGAAGGAAACTCATTCCAAATATCAGGCCAGAACTCTGGATTGTATGAAGTCTGTTTTCACATAAAAATTGCAGGAATAAAGACTGGTTTTAAGGACAGACAGCTCACGGGTACTGACTAATAATGACTAATTTGTATTTGATATGACAGCTGATGAGAGCTTACCTTACAGGCAGTATAATGCACATTTTGTGGGTGTATTTGTATGAGCCTGTGAGGATACATGTATGTATTAGAAAAAAGATTAGTGGGTAACACTTCGCCTGTAATATAACACACACACATACATATCCAACACAGACAAACAAGCCAGCAGAATGTTTTCATTAGGGAGGTAAAAGGTGAAGAGTAACACCTTTCTGGCTTCATGAAAACAGACCTCATTTTCAATCTTTGACTTACTTCCTATCTTCTCTTCTTTAGTTGCCTGTCAATAACTAGATACAACCACACTGTGTGGGAAACTTGCTCTAGGAAATACACAATCGTAACCACACTCTCAATAACCACACATCACAGTTCTCTAGCATCGAGAGGCCCTTTCATGTTTTATTTACCCATATACTGCAGATTTCCCATACATGTTTGGAAGGGTAGAGTGAGGCGATGGGGTTTCTTTTCGTTGCATTGTGTAACCTCACCACTAAATCCTAGACACTGAACCTTTAATGTGGTCGACCAGTCACGTGGAGTGGATAAGGGACAGTGTATAGATTTGGGGATTGATCCTGGGTTTTGAGGACATGTTCCAATCCCACGTCCTACCAACCATTAGTTTCTTTCAACTACGACCACTATCTATTCTAACCCAACCTTTATCTAATATATCTAATAATTTAGTTTCTCTAAACCTGATTAAAAGCGTAACCATAGGCAATGCTCATGTTAATTTGCACTGGTCATTTGTGTGGTCTTGGAAAGCACTTGTATCGATCAAATAGTATGATTATATAAAATACAATTAAAGCATATTGAAATTTAATGTATGTAGCAAAGGCTGAAATATACAATACATTGCTCATGACTATCTCTATTAAAGTCTTTGTCCAGAGCCACTTAGTCCGCCTTTAATTGGATGAGGTAGATCTGGGGAGTGAGAGATCAACAAGGCAGAGCACAGTGTCAAGAGGTTGTTAGAAGAGGAAACTATAAGGTTGAGCTGACATTTTCTGGAGCTGAACCACAGTTGGAAGTCTTTGGATAAACTCTTAACATCCCAGACAATCTCTCTCGTTTTTTATTTCCTTCTCTTTTTGAAGATGCCAAAGCCACAGGATTGCTGTTGGGATGGCATGCCAGAAACCCAGTCTCCCTTTTTATTGAGGTACAGGAATTGCAGAGTGAAAGCATCAATGTTGGGCTAACTTTTTCAGCAAAGAGAGGAAGATGGTTTACAGAAAATAAAGTAAAAGAGGACGAGCGAGAGAGAGTGAGAGATGGGAAATCAGAGACAGAAGTACAAGCTATGAGACAGTCACAGATCAAGACAGACAAAGATTTTCATGTGCAACTCTTGACCACAAACTCAGTCTCTCTCCTTAAACTGTGCCAGCTGTCCAAATAGTCTGTCCTGGCTGCTGAACAAGTTCTCCACTGTACTCCTACTTTGTACTCCCTGTTGTACCAACACTGCCCTTACTGCTCTCCAACATTTTCAGGCCCAGAATACCAAGGCTCCCCAACCACAAATTACTGTAGCATTCCTGAGCTGGATTCTTCAGCCCAAGCCTTTGGAGGGTCATTCATGCCATCACTTATGACATTAAAATCGTACATATCTTTCTTTAAGAGAGTTTTTCTGCAGACAGTTTTAGTGGAACCAAGGCAATCTCACAGAATCACCTTTCCACCCCATGTCACACACTTATTGATTACAAGTTTAAACGAGCTGAACCGTGGCCGGTGACCTTCAGTTCACTTCAAGATTAGACCTGGATTTCTAACTGCATATTTTTTAATTAGTAAAGGTTGAAAGTGGATTCTTAGAGTAAAAGTGTCATGTCTTAATTAAGTTATGTTTTTTTGTTTTTACTGGGGCTGTCAAAATTAACGCGTTAAAGCGGGATAATTCATTTTTGGGATTAACGCATGCATTTTTTTAACACATTAACGCATGCGCAGAATGACCCGCTCCATGTACCCATGACCGCCCCACTCACTCGCTCAGAGCGACACACGCAGTGAGACCAGAGCTCGTTCACATTAAGCAGCCAGTCAGTGACTTTGTAGAAGAACAGTGAAACACAGAGTTTCTCTGGTCTCAGCTGCTCAGTGATCACCTGCGCCATGATCAGAGAAGAAGCTGCAGTTGGTTTGTAACAAGCTGGAGTTTCTGTTTGCTCCTCGACTCTGCTCTCACTGTAACTAATAAATACTCATCATTAGTTATCAGGACCTGATCAGTACATGAAGTAACTTAGTCTTTGTTTGATTCGATCCAGAGTTTATAAGACTGCATTCAAACATCATGACAATGACATGTCAACATGATGTGCTTCAGGGCCGGCTTGGCAATGTTGGCGCCCTAGGCGAGATTATAGAATGGCGCCCACCTATACGCACGCAAATTGTCACGCATCCCCAATAACTTTTGGATTGTAAGCAGATGCACACACAGTCTAACATGCCCGCGGAGCTTCCCGGAGCTTCCCGGCACTACGCTGCCGGTGTGAACAGCCCAATTATTGGACATGGGTTAAATCATGTTAAATGATTTAAATCATGTTAAATGATTTAAACACTGATTCCTGATTTTAAATCAGGACTCAGTGTTCACCATCGATTCATAACAAAACACATAACCATATGTTTGTCACCTAAATCATCCCGATAAAAAGCTATGAACTTGAACGAGTTCATTTTCATCTGCATGAACTGAACTTGGTTCAGATTCAGATTTCACATTCACATTTAATTGTGTAAAGATTTGTTTTTTGTTTGATTTAATAAAAGGTTAGGGTAAAAAAAATCTAAATAACATCATCCTATGTTTGACGAGGAGCAATTGAGCATTGTATTAAATTTTTTTTTGTTGAAGTTTTTCCTTACTCTTATTGAGAATCAAGGGCAGAGGATGTCATACCTTGTTTAAGCCCTATGAGACAAATTGTGATTCATGCATATGGGCTATACAAATAAAATTGGATTGATTGATTGATTGATTGATTTAACTATGGTGTGGTATGTTTTAGTTTGATTTATTTTACTTTTCGATATTAATAAATCTATCATTTGGACTTGTCATCAATAAAAAAACAAATGTTAAATGTATATATCCACGTTCTGTCATGTATCTTTTTATTCCAACAAGAATATACATAGAAAATGGGGATTTTTCTGGCATTAAAAAATGGGGATTAAATGTGAATAATCGAAGTTAATTGTTTGACAGACCTGGTTTTAACACATTTTCAGTTAATTTCGATTTGATTTTGTTGTCATTGTCTGTTGTCCCCGCAAATTGTATTCCCTGCCCTCAGTGTGTCTTCTAAGGCCGTGTATAGAAGTCTTGTGCTTTCCTTTCAGCTCATCTAATCATCTCCCCTAATAATTTACCAACAACTCCTAGAATTACATCTGTGTGGTACGGACAACCTCTATTCTCTGTATTCTTTGGATACCTTTGCCTGATCGTGTTTGATCTGAAAAGTTAGTAATTTATAGGTTTAAAGTGTCAACATGGCCATCTGACTGACCTGCACTTCAACACTTTCATTCCTGCATTTGAGGCTATTGTAACACACATTTTCTAGCAAAAGGTTGAAGGAGGTTGTCGATTGTATCATGTGTTGATACACCTGTATCTTTTATAAATTTTACCTTTTCAGAATATTGTAGTTGTGTCTTTGGAATCATCTTTATTGCCACAGTGCTAAATCATCTCAATTTCGAGCCACTGTGCAAACTCCAGGTGTATGAACTCCAATCTAAATTGTATTGCTGCAAACGAGGGATTCACATACTTTTTCTCAACCTTCTAATGTTTTAATGATGTATTCAGAATAAACAAGAAAAACTCAATGATGTGTGTACTATTAGTTCAGATAAATTATGTTCTGTTCCAGATTACATGAAGAAATGTAATGGTTGGTCTTTACAAACTTTTTCTGTATGAGTGTGTTGAGAAAAGGGTTTCCTCAAAGGAAACTTCAGAATGATTGGTGCTGTAACCTTTAACTAACTTGGATCGTTGGTGTGTCCTTTTTTCCTGTGTAAAACTATTTTAAAGGCCACACACACACTTGCACACGCTCACAAGGTGTGTTCTTTCCATAACTTTTTAAAGTCATCACTGTGCACGCACACACACACACACACACACACACACACACACACACACTTCTGTTTAATATATGTTCATATGTCAAAAACTGCATGTCTCTAAAGTGTGGCTCAAGAGGTAGAGTGGGTCGCGTCCACATCTCAGATGGTCACCCCATATTATCCCTACAAGTATGTCAGCGAAATGTATTTGGTAAAATAAACAAAGTTGTGTATTTTACTCCTGTTGTAGGCTACATTCAGGCAAGGAGCTCATATAAAAAGAAGCAAAAACATATTATTTTTAACCGACCAGCATTTGTTGCAAAATGTAATGTGACAGTTACAGGTGGTAATTTCAGTGAAAGCCTTTTGTTTCCAGTGCTTGTTTGAAACCTGTGTTTTTCACTTTGACTGGTGGTGAGGTTGTGGTCGGGTTCACTCTAAGCTGCTGGCTTCACAATGTATTCACACTTCATTGCTATGAGTTTCATTAGTTAGAAAGGAGGAGGACCTTCTCTGTATATCTGTCAATGTGTGCATTCAGGTGTTACGGTGCAAATTTCTGCACACATTTTCAGAGGTTGTGTGTACGTATGTGGTAGGCAGACCACATGCAGGTTTAATTAGCATCGCTGCAACAGGATGTGTGGTCTGCAAACCTCAGAAGAGGTTTTATCACTTGGCTTAGTTAATTCTGGCTGACACCTATGCTCTACAAGCACATAAAGTATAAAAAAGTAAAAATGTGATACTTTAGGACAGTGTAATCTGCAGACGTACACATGGTTGACACAATACTAGATACAGAGCAAATTAATCTTATATACAAGCACCTAGCAAATCAACAGTAAAAACACAAAGCTGTGTCTACATGACTTCAGAAGACATTGTATTGACTTACATCCATTTCCTTGACACTTACTCTAACTGTAACTCAAACAGTAACCTAACCAAATCTAACCCTATCTTAACTTAACCAACTTTAACCAAACCTTAAAACACCTCAAAATGTAATTTGTTGTATATCGTTGACTTGCTCTGTGCCGTCATCAGGAAGGCAAGAAGACAATTTAGCTACCAACAACTGCATATATGCACAAGGGCATATACAATACACATTATACCTCACCCTCAAGTTCACGCTCACCCAAAGATACTCTGACACAATACAGTAATTGTATGTTTTTGGTTTTGAGCTGTGGAACGTTTAGGCTGGCTGAAGGGTATAATACTGGGTAGCAGGGCACTGTTGCATGGTAAGTCACCAGACGCTGGAAAATACCAGTTGGTCCGTCTCTGTTTGTCTAACTTGGGACAAAAAGGAAAGCATAGATGGCTGTGATGCTTGTGTGTTTTGGAGGCACCACATGATTGTGTCTTTGTGGCATGAGGTGGTTGTATGTCTGTGTTTGTTTAATCTGCAGCGAAATAAGAAATGGAAGGTATGGGAATGTTGTGGTGTTTGGTGCCTCTGTGTCTTGGCGGCTCGATGTAGCAGTCTGTCTGTATACACACTGAGATGTGTGTTTGTGGCCTCAGGTGTTCTTATTCTGGGATCTGGCATTGTAGGGCTCAGGATGGCAAGATATCTGGAAAACTACTGGTTGAGCAGACCGAAGCTCGACATGAACTCAATTTACATTCAAAGATACATAGATCAATTTAAACTTATTTTATAGTGCTGTAAAAATGGCCACAGCACAATTTGAAACTATAGAGTAATACATTGTACTCTTTTAGAAACTTTATCTTAGCTTTTCATAGAAACCCTTAAAAATAAAAAGACCTGAGGCTAGTGATGGAATTCTGAAAGTTTGTTCAAATATCACCATACGGATATCTGTACAAATTTGTGTCTTATGTTTCTCTTGTTTCTGAAAGAATCAACTGGTAAAGTCATTCTACAGTTATAACGGCTGTCAATTCAATCACAGTTCATACATGCGATCTAATGCCACAGCTGCTGGTAATTTGACATCTTTACTGCATGAATTCAAAGACATAGCTATTCATGTAAAAACAAGAGTATTATTATGAACACTGGCAGCCTATACACTGTTATTATTACCTGGCAGAAACTTGGATAAAATGCATAGTGGCACAAGAGTGGTGGCTTTATAGCACAAAATAATAAATGGCACAGTTCTTTTCAAATGAGTTCAAATATAGTTTTAGGTAAAATGAAATGTTGAAAATGTCTTTTAAAACATTATTAAGACCAATGCAGAGATTTGACTCTTGCAGCATATATCTCTATCTAAGAGCTAATTGAAATGTCCAGCTTTTTTATTTATGTACGTGATTCTTCTGAAATTTAAAAACTTTACAAGGTTGGTCTGTTATAATAGACAGTTATATTAACTATATTAACTCATTAGTGCCAAACCTGCCTGTTTGGAATGGGTTGTTAGCTTGGCCTATGGTAATGCGCTGAAGCTATATATCGGTGTAGGCTATTTCAGTTCTCTAGAAAGCAACCCACAGTTCATATCTGAAAACGGCTACAGGCGTTAGTTTGTTTTACTATTTAGGAGGATTACTTTGAAACGACTGGGCGATTACTTGGTGGAAGGATGTGCTATGGGTCAAGGAAGAATTTATTCAGTTTTGGTGCTAATCAGGTTTAGGGGTGACCCCAGGTTTTCTTTAACTTCCCAAATTTTCCTTGATTTCTCAAAGAATAATTAATGGTTCTTGATTTATTTTAAATCAGCATGTTAAGGGGAATGATATTTATTAGAATGTCCCTAATTTGATGCAGATAAAATAAAAATAGGGATCTAGTGATTTTTAACTTGGCTTCATAAGGGTGGGTCTTGGCGAAGGTATGCACTCTGACTCTTGTTGTGTTTTAAATGGTTTTTCTATCATTTCTTTATGTGTTTGATCATTTTAAATGTATTTACATGCAATTGTATCCAACCAGTTTTTTTGCTGCCCTATATTTCATCTTAGGCCGGAGATATACTTTCTGTTTAAACACGCATTTGCGTAGACAACCGGTTGCGTCGTAAACGTAGTTGTTCACCTACTTGCCGATGTACTACGCATGTTACCGGAGGATACCATTAGAGGGCTCACCGTAGAAATAAGACCGTATAAAAATTCTGAATTTTCATGAAGTAAACAAAAAACGAGACAGTAACTAGAAGAGGTTACTGTAATGTTCATTCTGAGATCACAGCAGAAAAAGACACACTGGCACCATCGTAGATCTGCTGTAAGGTCCTCAAATCAAGAACGACGTGACAAGGGTGAGTTTGTATCTCTCGTTCTGCCAATGTGAGAAATTGATGATGAAAAACACAACCAGTGTTTTTGAGTGTTCGCCAAGACGATTGATGATTTTCTCTGCCGGATTAGCCCTCTACACCGCAATACTACCGCTGCACTGCCCCTACTGGTCAAGTGCATATTGCATCTGGCATATGCGTAGCGTTAATTTCTGAACACGCGCACAACCAACTCTTCAAATGGAGCCATCATGCGCACACGTAAGCGTAATAAACAGCAAGAATATTTCCTGCTTTAGTTTCATCTTTTCATCATTACTTTTATTATTATTATTTTTTAGAATATTTGTTTTTCTGTTTTCTAATCAAAATAGTATGCAATCTAAGGAGCAATCTAAGAAGATTATGAACAAGGAGAGGATTTATTAAATGAAATAAATATGTTTGAGTGGCGTACAACAAACTGCTTTTCAAAGTCAGCACTCATCAGACAGACATTAAGAAACTGAACTAGCTGGTCATGTCACGTTGCACGCAAAGTGCTCAGGCTCCAGGAGCAGTCTGTTTAAAGTGGTGGGTGTTCCTCACACCACTGCATTAGGCTGCCCCTCTCCTTTCATGAGGCCTGTAGACGACCTGTTTTATTGGTGGGGGGTAATTACTTACACACACAGGATCTCTAGTGTTGACACATACACACCAAAGACCATCATGTATGTACACACACAAGCACACAGACTGCCTTGATAGTGCTTGTAATTAGGTGGTGTTCTCTACGGGTGGGGGGGTGTCCCTCTGAACTACAGAGGATGAAAGACTGGGTCTTATATTAACCCACTCATCACCAGCTCTGTTTGATGCTTTAGCACAAACATCAAACAATGGTCAGGACACTCTTTTATTTGGCTACCATTACCATCATCATTACTATTGGTTTCTTCTTTCTCCTGTCTGCTGTGTGTAAATGCAACTCTGTGTGGATGCAAGGGGAGCGTGTGTTACTTCACCTGTAGGTGTGATGTCCCTAAGCCACTCAAACAAAAGGTATTCATATGTGATTCAAATCACAGGTCAGGGTACTTACTCCTACTGCTGGGACACTGACGCAATATTCGAACTCCACAGCCACGTAGATAATCAGATGTTCACGAGTTCAGTGAAGCAGACAGAGCTATCTGATTCATCTGCTCCTAACAAAAACTATACACCTTTCAGAGCTAGTGCAACAGTGCAATTTTTACTTGTGTGGCATATTACTACTTATTTCAAGACTTTCTAACTAATGACAAAAGAGAGAAACTGAGAGACACACATTCAGTCTCTCTTATTTCCTGGAGGCATTAAACAATAATTTAACTATAACTACTATTTGCCTATCCTTAACTAAAGTATGTAATGATTTGTGATGGGCATTTGCTCTACATCCACATGAGAAATGACTCATTTAAGGTTTATAGCATCACAAGTCATGAGTTCTGACTAACTAATGTCCCACAGTTGGCTTTGACTTTTCTAAAATGACTTGAGTTGTAACCTGGACAATAACAATAAACTGCTAATGCCTCAGCTGGAAGATAGAAAAACAACTCATTCGACAACGAGCAACTCTTCTGTATGCTCAAGCAAGAATTATCAGATCATAATTCTGACCAGATCGCACTCGAGGAGACCTTTTTTTTTAGCTTGAGAAACCTACACATTGTGGGCTGTCTTTGGTTGTGCACCATCCCACACACCTATAATGCAGTGTTGCTTATCTGGGCTGGTGTCATGCGAAAAGAGAAGCTGAATTGTGGTGCACTTTCTTTGCTTGAGGTAGAAGTTGTGAAAAGTTCAACTTTACAATGAATTCATAGAGGCCTTTTCCAGGAATAATGGACAAAAAACTAAAAGAGGAGGGGCAGAACTGAATCGACTCCAGAGAAAATGTTTAAACCACATCAAGCTGATACAACATGTGTGAAAATATGTAGCAGCTACATCAGCAGGAGCAGCCGCAGCACTGTGAATGTGTGAGAATGAGACCCAGAGTCAGACTTGTAGCTAGAAGGTCCATGATAAGACACTGCCTCTTATTTAGTTCTTTAACCCCAAATTCATCAGGTCCACCAACAGTGTGTGTCATAACAACAAAGGAGGTTTTAAAATAACACAATTATGTGTTATTTATTGAAGACAGGCAAATAATAAAGCAAAACTGAGTTGGTGTAATTAAGTCACTGACAATGACTGACACAACTCTGTGAAGAAGGAAACCTCTTCAACCACCCATTTTTGTTTCATTCTATTCAACAAATATTTAAACTAAGTAGTGTAACAATAGCTGAAACAATTGCTTAAATCAATCATTATTCAATAAAATTTTGATTGTATAGCTCATATTCACAAATCACAATTTGTCTCATTTTGCTTAACAAACTATACGAGATGGGACATTTTATGTCCATTACTGCACTAAAACATAAGTAGAAATCAGGTATATTCAAGTATCTTCATGATCCTGTGGCAGAGCCTTTTGAGCACCATTAGAAACAAAGGAGTGATAATCATTTCGAAGGAGAGTTTATTTTAAATAAATTATATTTTGTCTCTACACTGGTGATTATATAAAGGAACATGTCCCCTCACAGCTTGAGCGACAGGAACTCACCATTCTGCTAACATTCTGTCTCTGGATCTAACACACTGTACTACTGCATGTTTGAAACGTGCCATAATAATTGAGTGGTAATGCCCCAAAATGGTAAATTGAATGAGCTCAAACAAAGCATATGGAATATTCGCGTTTCAAATTTCATACATTTACTACATAACATTTTCCAATTTGGGGAGGAAATGTTATCACTCTTTGGATCATGTTCAGAGTTTTTTTTTATTTTGATACTTTTAAAGTTGATAGATTAATCTTATCTCTCATCAAGATCTAAGCTGCTGTGAAGAATGTCCCTAATACCTACATGGAATGGTGAATTGATTTAGCAATTAACCAGAATTTACATCTAAATTCAGGATTCACAGACTCAAGAGAATTAATGTATGAGTACCAAATATTCTTAAGCATCTTTGATAGTCAACTTCGGCTCACTTGGAAATTAGGATTGTTTGAATGCACACTAATATTTAACTATTAGATCTCACTACATTCAGATTTCATCTTGTAAACAGAATACTCTGTTTGGATATTCAAACATTTTAGCAATTTAGCAGTTTCCAGAAGACATGTGGGATGTATCAACATTATTCAGGTATTAGGAGCATGTTTTACATATATACAAAATAAAGTCTCTAGAAAAAGGGCCACATTTCTGGACAGAAGAAGAAACACTTTGACTGAAGGCCTTGGATATAATAAGGTTCTTTGATAGGCACTAAAAATTGCAACACCGAACATTACAGTGACTAACTTTGTTTGTCAGGCCAAAAAAAGTCTGCTACTGGATATAATAGATACTATAAAATACTGAAGTTAGGAAGGGCATAGGCTGGGGTGTATATTGTGAAGCTGCTCTACATCAAATGTAGTATGCATAAATACACAACTGGAGTATTAGGGCAATATTCATTTCAATAGATCAATAGGAATTTTTCCTTTTCCCAATAGAGCAAAAGCTGTAATAATTCTTGCATCTAAATTTGTTGACAGAAAAGTCAAGCTTTCAATGATCAGTTTTGCAGATAGGAGAGCAGGTACACATAATGTGCTGGGCCGATGGAAAATGTGACCATCAACATAATGTGCTGCATATAAACTAAAAACCTATCCATTTGATAACACCTTTGCACAATATTGTAGTTAATG
This sequence comes from Pseudopleuronectes americanus, assembly GCA_038501795.1. Taxonomy (NCBI): domain Eukaryota; kingdom Metazoa; phylum Chordata; class Actinopteri; order Pleuronectiformes; family Pleuronectidae; genus Pseudopleuronectes; species Pseudopleuronectes americanus. The sequence continues at coordinate 987,919 of CM076724.1, forward strand.
GTAATTTGCCTAATCAGGTGATTAGTTAAAAATCTGATCAAAAAATTATATTAAATTGGACTCATCTTAGCCAATCATCATCTGATGAACTGGCTGCCATGTGAACACTGTACATTCTTCTGGAGACACGTCAGTTAGACACAGTCCTCACTTCAACACATGAGCCAAGTGCTACAGTAAGACCTTAACAGCTCCACCCACTGCACATCATCAAGTGGAACACTGATTTGTCTCAAGATGACTTGACACTGCACTGATTCAAACCATAAAACGGTTGAAAGTGGTTTAATATAGATATTTTCAGAGGAAGAACACACCCCCTGTCATTTATGAGGGCCTGCTCTCAACTGACTCTGAGGATTTTCTACATTTTCAAAACCGTTTTGCAACTGACAAGGCCTGACGTGGATAAACTTTTTACGTGTATTTCTACAGCTCACCTCAACTCATAACTGGAATATACAATTTATTTATTTATCTTCTCAACAAACGTAAACCAAACAGCAATGAGATGAACTGTTATGTGCAACTGGTGTTTTTGTTCAAATTTTGAGAGTGGAATAACAAGTATCGGAGGTGTTTTCCTCTGCACAGAATGAATGAAACCACATCCTCTGTGCTGCGCTTTACTCAGTTGTGCAGGCTTACAAGTGGAGCATGAATGTGTTTGGCGTGTGATCTGTTTTTCTTGATGTATTGTGTTATTGTGCCAACCTCTCAGCAGTCGAAAACAGAAAAGTTCAGGCTGTATCTTTGTCAGTTGACGCACCATGTCTCACTTCATCATGTGGGAGGTACAGTAAGCTGCTATAACCAAGCTACACTTCACTGCAGCTACAGAGCACAATGTAATTTTATATTATCGTAATATATTGTTTATCACTGAGCCCAGTTATCACATCACCTTAATAAATAATCTGTTGTTAAGTGACAGTTCAAATTTGTATCTTCAATATTCAATCTATTCTGACAATTTAACCTACACTATAAAATTACGTAACAGGTTTATAGCAGCATGAAAACATCGTGATTTTTTAAAACTGCATAAGGCAGTATAGTTTTTCCTCAATTACCTACAACCATATGCAACCTCTGAAGACTGTCTCCAAATGTATTACTGAAAAGAGGAGTAGTAGTTAACTGCTCTACTTGTGTTAAATGTACAGTAGAAAGCACCTTTTTCAGCACAGGACCTGAAGTTTGCTTACAAAGTTACTCACTTTATAAATCCTATGTGACTGACAGTATCACAAGAGCCTTCTGTTGTTTGTCAACCACAACGTTGTCTGCTAGCCATCACCATTTTTCTGTCCGCACCAGGAAGTCCCACAGTATCTTAGTTAAGTTATTATCAACCAACTGTTCATTTTGACTTTGGGACTTTGATCTTGGCCCATACTCGGTGCACTATGTCCCTGTACACTATACCAGCCATTTGGTTGTTGTGTTCCATGTACACCGTACCTGCCAGCATCTTACATCCTGCTATTATCTGCAGGACTGTCTGAGGGGCATCTGTATTCTATTGATCAGTGCTTCCATGTTGTTCAGACCAGGCTTTTCTAGCCACTGGTGGCTAAATATCAGCCTATTTTTATTCCCCCGATGTTACATGCTGAGTAAGGGCATGTCCTGCCATGATCTTGCTCTTCCTCTTCCTCCTGATCACCATTGGATGTCTGCTGTGCTGAACATCTGCTAAGTTGCCTTCTCTTAGTCCAATACCTCTCTTTGATACAATGCAAAAACACTTGTCTAGTTCGAAGGACATTCCAATGTCGGTACTGTGGATCCTGGTGGTGAGGATCAGTGAGTCGATGTCTCCCTCATTCCTGACATACAGCTTGATTTCTTCCATGTAGAGTAGGTGGCTGATGGTTGCTTCAAATTGGAACTAGTATAGCCACTCTTTGGGGTGATGACCACGCATCTCATTGGTAGTTGGCCGTTTTCTAAAGTCCTATTGAGTGCTTGTTGAAGGCTCTGCTTAATGTTGTACAGCTCTAAACATTCCAATATCCATGTGTGCATTGAGTCAAAGGCTTTCTTGTAGTCAATTCACTCAGTGTCTGTCTGATCTGATAGTCTCGGGTGACTGCTCTATCACCGCTTATCTCATGCCTGACTGGAGCTTCCATGTTGTGCAGAGGGCAAGTCTATGGCTGACATTCTAAGAAATATGTTATCAAAACGTCTTGTTTCATACTTCGTCCCCCGTATGATATAATTCGGGATCACACTCGTCACTCGGCCCCACCCAGCTGATACAAGTCCAGCCTCTGAAACCCACCACCCCCCCCTCATAACGTAGACGTTACTCCGTATTGAAACTCCGTTGTGAAACTCCAAACTGTAATTCGGGATGTTACTGCTACATTGGCCGACTGTCCCGCTAAAACTTGAACAAACATGAGGACGGTGTAACCTATCGTTTACAAACATCCTGTTGTAAGCAAGTGTAAATATGTGGCTGGTTTTATATAGCTGCAAACATAACAACGTGACTTTCAGCTGTGTTTACCAGAGAGATCGTCATCCAGGTTTTTATGTCATGTCTCAAGGACATAAAAACCTGGATGACCCGCAATTTTCTCTTATTAAACTCAGACAAAACAGAGGTTATAATACTTGGCCCCAAACACCTTAGAGATAAATTATCTAATGATATAGCTGCGCTAGACGACATTGCCCTTGCTTCCAACGAAACAGTCAGGAACTTGGGAGTGATCTTCGATCCTGATTTATCCTTTAATAGTCACCTAAAACAAATTTCTAGGACTGCCTTTTTCCACTTGAGTAATATCTCAAAAATCAGACATGTCCTTTTGCAAAAAGATGCAGAAAAACTAGTCCACGCCTTCGTTACATCGAGACTGGACTATTGTAATTCATTATTATCAGGCTCCAGCAGTAAGTCGTTAAAGACTCTACAGCTTGTCCAAAATGCTGCAGCACTGACGTGAAACAAAGAAAAGAGAGCACATTTCTCCAGTATTAGCTTCGCTACACTGGCTTCCAGTTAAATCTAGAATAGAATTTAAAATTCTCCTCCTCACCTTCAAGGCCCTTAATAATATAGCGCCTTTTTACCTTAAAGAGCTGTTAGTACCTTATAAACCCACTAGAGCACTCCGCTCCCAGAATTCAGGCTTACTTGTCGTCCCTAAAGTCTCTAAAAGTAGAGTAGGAGCCAGAGCTTTTATAGCCTGGATGCCAGACGAACTTAGCCCCGCCCACAACATTTGAGGTCGGGAAGTTCGGTCTGGAGTGGCTCCGTTGGGGAGAAATTATGCCAGGATCCAAAAAGTCCGGGCCAATCAGATTGTCAGGGCGGGCTTTATACGATGATGGACAGGTGATCAACGGTAACGTAATCAACCACGTCATCAAAGTGCGCTTGGATTGAATGCCTGCCGCTGGAGAGCTGAGATGTGTAGATGCTGCATTTGAGTCTGTTTTGGGAGACATCGACAGCGCATTAATTTTGAAAGAGGAACAGAGAACGCGGAGGATACGCCAAAGCGCCGTGCCGCGCTGCGCTAATCCCTATCGCGCCGGTGCTTGGCTGTTAACACCGGACGCTGAACCGCCGGGCCACGCTAATAATATCACCCGTTGATCCAGTAGTATTCAAGCATATACTTACTTGTTGCTCCAACATTAAGCAACAGTGTCCCAACATTTGTCTTTCTTAGTGTTGTCTTTATACAACATGTTCCGAGGATCATACAACTCACTGCACTTCTCCACTTCAATTATTAATTTAATGTCATCCATGTTGAAGAACTTCTCCGCTGTTTGCTCCGTTAAATGTCGGGTGTGGAGGGTAAATTACGTATTCTCCACTCAAGCCTATGTGGAGAATACGTAGGCCCCCCTCTCTCTTTTTATCTTTATCACTGCTTGTGTGGCTGTAGTGGATGGGCAGAGGGGGACATTTAATAATGTCATTGGTAAAATTCAAACTCCAGGACAACAGAAGGGGACTTCAAAGTATGGGATGCATATTTGATATTTATATCATATAAAATATATCATCAATATCGTTTAAAATCATTTTTCAGTGTGTTTCCTGTCGAGATGGTAAATGGTAAATGGTAAATGGATTTGCATTTATATAGCGCTTTTCTAGTCTTGATGACCACTCAAAGCGCTTTACATTACAGTTTCACATTCACCCATTCACACACACATTCACACAGTGCGGAGGTACAGACTGGTACTGGGAGAGAGAGAGAGAGAGAGAGAGAGAGAGAGAGAGAGAGAGAGGGGTTATATTGTTTCAAGCATGCTATTTGGGGTAAAAAGAACAGAATCACCTTCTCTGTAAATATACTTTTAGTTAAGATTATATTGTAAAACAGTTCCTGAGGTCAAGAGTGGGATTTCGTGCTGAAGATCCATGAAATGGAATTATTTGAACCTAGAGTAAATTCGGCCCATGCCCTATCTCCTAATGGAACGGAGAATTGGCAATTTAAAGGTTTTCTGCAGATTAACCAAAAAATACAAAACACCCAAAGACTCACACACATGTATTTGTTTCTCTATGAGTGCCGCCATGTTTTAGCAAAAACTGCTACAGTGTGTGTGGGAGCTTGTACCTGCCTCTCAGAGATCACAAGATCATAAGACTTTGATTTGGTTGAAGTGGGCTGAAGCATGCTTACTGCTGCTGAGGAAAAAAAACAGGCAGCCAGAGAGCTGACATGCTGTCCCCATGAAGTTATGACCTTAAGATGAGACAAAGTCGTAACCACTTTCAGACTGTTTAGTGGCTTGTTCTCTCTTGCTCTCGTTCACTGTGTATGTGTGTTAGTGTGTGTGTGTGTGTGTGTGTGTGCACGCGCTGCATGTCCAAACATACTATGACACCCACTTGACTGTATAGCCACAGGTGTTTCTTATCCGTTAGACACACACACTTTCTGTGTGCATCTGCTGTATATGAGACTGCTGTGTATATAAACATGCAAGCTCAAAGCTCATGGCCACATGAAATCCTGAAACATGTTTAGATGTTAGAGGAAAAGCATCTGGATAAGCCAAAACTAAAGATCTTAAACCAATAGCACAAAATGCAAAGAGCAGAGAAGAAAGAGAGTGCATGAGAGACAATGCATGATGTAAAGACAGGACATTGAGAGTGCATGTATGAGTATAATTGGTCAAGTTAATCAATGTCCCAGTTACATGTTTTGCAGGATGCATGAACATTAAGGTTTGATTTGTTTGACATGTTGGATCATAAGCGCCAAAAAAGGTCTGCAAGGATTCTTCACCATCTGCACATGTCCATTAGGGTTGGATATGGTAAATGGTAAATGGATTTGTATTTATATAGCGATTTTCTAGTCTTGATGACCACTCAAAGCGCTTTACATTACAGTTTCACATTCACCCATTCACACACACATTCATACAGTGCATCTATCCCAGCACTTTGTTATTCTAAGGGGGGGCCATTCGGGGTTCAGCATCTTGCCCAAGGACACTTCGGCCACTCTACCCCTCAGCAACAGCCGCCCCTATGTGTAATAGCACAACTCAAAAACTCAGGCAAAAGTTCAAACTATCCCACCTTTGTTAAGGGCTCAGCAGGCAGAACACAGAAGGGCAAAGAGCAGGTAAATTTGGGGTTTAGGCAATTAATGGTAACATGCAGGCAGATAAACCAGGCAACATGGCAACATCTGTGGTGGTCAGAAACAGGCAGGCAATATCAGGTGTGAAGGCTGGAAGGCTATGACAAGCAAACCACAATAGACAATGTGGCAGGGAGTGAGTGGAAACATGGTAGGTAGATATGAAGAGATCACAAGGGAATATAGGTGAGTAGTTGTGTGGGAAAGCGTCAGGTAGCTGAAAGATGGTAGAGCCATGATTACTGTAGGCCAGGAGGCTAATGATACAATCCACGACAGCTTGTCACAGTCAGCCATGGTTTATGTTTATGTTTGCCGTCATGCATGTGGAAGGCTTGGAAGACACAAATTGGATATTTAAACAGCGGAAGGTCTGACCTCTAACTTGAATGCGGTGCAGCATAAGTAATATGTCAGGTAAAGAATGAATGAAATCATGAATGAACAGTGACATACTGCACATATTGTATGAGCTGAATATGGAGATTTCTCTTCTGTAAACAGGTTTAACCTATGCAGTCACCCTGTATAGTAAACATGCACCTTCCACTATCTAGCAACCATGTGCTTCCTCTGGTGCGCATGTACAGTAGATATCTGCTCACTTCCTTCTATTTTTATTTGACAGTTTCCCTCAGTTTAGCATTACACACACTTAGCTTCACGCTAGATCCAACTCACACTGTGTTCAAGTAGAGTCATGTGACTTGAATTTTGACATTTCCCAAGTGTAAGCTTGAAAACCACGCACCATAATGTATCTCCTATATATCTATTTTCAGTTGGTTGGTAAGGAGTTTCAAGGACAGTTAGTTTACTAACTAAATTAGTTGTAGGTCCAGTACAAACTGACAGAACCCTTTTCCAGGCATGTGCAGAGCCTGAAAAAGGGAGAAAGGTAGCCAGCAATGCAGAGAAGTAAAAAGGAGTGGAGGAAGAAACATATGGGATATGGGGATTTCTCCATTGCTACAGTAAGAGTGTTAGTGGCACCAGTAGGGTTGAGGACATCTGCTTTGTGTTAGAGAGAGCACTGGGCCTCTCACATGATGAAACCCAGCCCGGTGATCAGCATAACAGTAAGATACTGCTATTGGTCTAGCCTGCTCCCCCACTAGTCAATCAGGAGCCAGCTGATCCTGAGGAGACGTTACACTAGCCATTGCAATCCATCCTCGTCCAACCCTCCTGACTTTGGTCCCTCTCTCCTGACGTCATGCTGCATTCATTAAACTAAAGCTGTGACACATCTTAACGCACACCTTTTGCAATATCTGATTCTTTCTGGTATTTTTCCTTTCTGTAACACAGACTTTAAAAAGTCCCAGCACTGTTAGTTTATAGTTGTTTCTAGAGAGGCGGTGGTCTAGTGGCAGAAAGTTGGACTATGGGCAGAGAAGGTCTGTGGTTCGTCTCTGGTTCGACTCCACGGAGTAAAAACAAAAGACGAACCTGAATTGATCTGCCCAAAAATCCAAGAGGATTCTCCCTACCCTGTCTAGTGCCCCTGAGCAAGGCACCTTACTCCCCCAACATCTGCTCCCCGGGCGCCGTACATGGTCGCTCACTGCTCTGTGTGTCCTGCACCAGATGGGTCAAAAGCAGAAGTTAAATTTCCCTTCCTGCACGAGTGTGTCTGTGCATTTGTTTGGGATAAATAAATGTATCTTAATCTTAATCTTAATCTCATTAAAATGTAATCTCGTAGTTTTCTTCTGGTCATTTAAGTGTGTTTGTCACATTAAATGCCAGTGTCATAAACAATCACTAAAGCAACTATTTTACCAAGAGTTCCAGAGGGACAGTACTTTCTATTATAAATCCTTGAACCGTGTCTACATTCCCTCATTGGACTTGAATGTAACATTAGCTGGACAACAGCTGTGTGGGTTTCCCCCTCTATTGCCTTGACAACCAGAATCCCTCACAATAACACACTGGTTAACATTTCTTTCTTCCTTGTTTTCCCTCTGCTGGAGCTTGCCTCATTTTTTAAAAACTTTTTATACTCACTCTCACTCTGTTCCCCTGTTCATGTAGTTTTATATATCATTCTTTCTGCACTTCAAGTAAGATTAATTGGATAGACAGAAGATTACAGAAAAGAAATTAAAGCCTCTCTTCCTTGATGTCTCCATATTTGAGAATGTCTGTTTAGCTTCCCGCACATAATGGTGGCTGGTTGAGTTGGCATGTAGAAAATTGAACAAAATAATCTGATATAATCAAGTTTGAGGAATGGAACAACACATTTTCATGATGCCACATCACAGAGGTAGGCGATTAAGAATTTTTGTTAGAGTGCCTCCAAAGGGACCCTTTCACAACATTGTCCTTTAAAAAAAATAACTCACAAATAAAATGTGTGTTCTAGTGCGTGCTTACCAAGACTGAAGACAGTTATAAAGACACTTTCACAGCCAATTTAATCATCATAAATTACAGATGCACAAATATAAAATAATACAAAAACTCCCTGCTGATGATTTCACTCAATTCGTGTGAATTTGAATTTACATCTTCAGGAATGTAGACATCAGTAACAAATCTCTGGAAAGAGGGCTAGGTCGGAATCTCAATATCTAATACACAATATGTACTTCACATGCACCCAACCATCATTAATGCAAACACAAAGTCCGCCTCCCCCGTCACACTGGTATCCTTTGTTCTGTCATTGCAGAACACAGTCCGCCCATCAAGTGCAACAGCTCAAACTGGGATACAGTGACAGAGCCAGGTCTCTGCAAAGACGTGGGCATTACAGGCTCCAATCTCCTGTCCTGAATGAGCCTTAGTCCCAGCCAATCTATTCCATTTTCCTGTGACCGGACAGGACTAGTTTAGATTGGGGAGTGGAACAGCCTTCGGGGCCAAGCTTAGCTCTGATTCTGTCTCTCTTCCCTCTCTTACTGGCTTGGAGAGGGGTAGGGCCAAGTGGTAGGGTTTAGGGGTCAATTGGGACAGGGAATAATATATGCTGCTTGCCACTTATGAGCAGTTTCAAACAGTGAATTAATCATATATAGATATACTGGTGATACCTGGTATCAGGACCAGTGACTGTTTAGATTCAGTGTCACCACAAATCATGTTTACATAAAGGTAGATGTCTATCCACAGCTACCTTTGAATTAGCTATAGCATGCAAATAACCACAAGAAAATCTTAAAACCTCTAAAGAGGACATGTGATTTGAATTGTTAATGCCCCACCTGCTGTAAACTGCACTAGGCATCCGAGTCTTGTCATTATCTTGGGTTTTCTTGTCTCTGTTACATTTTCCTCTCTTTCCTCCTTTCCCACACGTTGTGATGCTTGGCTCTGTCCATCGCTTGCTCTCATCATGTGCTGTGTTACATCATTTGTGCGTTCAGTCTGACGCTCTCACTGAGGTCAGTGCAATCACAATTTTATCATCGCTCGCACACACAGCTGGACCTTAGCTCATTCTCTCTAGTGGACAACACTGGGTCACTCCCTCTGTGTGTGTGTGTGTGTGTGTGTGTATGTGTGTGTGTGTGTGTGTGTGTGTGTGTGTGTGTGTGTGTTTGTGTGTGTGTGTGTGTTATACTCCATCTGTGGTCAGAGCAGTGGGATTTAGTGCAGATAAATATGTATTTCCTCTCAGTAACAACTCCTTGCTCAAGTTCTAAGAAGGCAGCTATTGACCAAACCTCGGCACTACAGTCTAAGGCAGGCTGTCCATCTTTTCACAGCCTTTTCTATAATTTCACCAAAGAATGCTTGAATTTGACAGTGTTCATGGAAAACCAAAGCAGGCAAAGTTTAACATTTGATTCATGCTGCATGTGTTCTCAATAAAATGAAAACTCTTGTAAACATATCAGAGTGTAAAGCTAACACTCAGGCAAATGGCCATTAAATGGAATGCTGTCAGATTCACATCCACTAGTTTACTGGAGCTGAACAGTTTACTGACAACATTTCCCAGGTCAATTACAAGCTTTTCACTTTCAAACACACACACACACACACACACACAAACATATATATATATACATATTACACATGACAAAGTAGCTTCATTTCACCAGGCGGACGAATAAAGATCAGTGTGTGTGTTTTATGTATTGTATGTTTCTGCAGCCCCATGTGCATCCTACCACAACGGTAGGCCACGCCTGCCACAGGGCTCTGACAAGCCTTGTGCCCTTGCATCGAAATCACCCTGCGGTCTAGAATTGGGGACATGAACCTGACCTCTGCAGATAGGTACTATTCAAGTTTGCATATAAAGAAGCAATGTGATGTGATGAATATGAGCAGATGCAGTAGTCGCTAAAATGGTAGAATTCACATTCCCACAAATCTATTCTAAATAGACATGTAAAGAAATGTACTCCAAATCATGCAAAATAAAAATCTGAAATTTCAGTTTATTCCCTGAAACACAGTCTCCAATTCTCACTCTAACTTTAAATAATTAAAAGAATATTACTTGTAGTTTTTGTTATGTGCATAAATGGTTCATATCTCATGTTGATTGAGGACACTACAGGCAAAGCAGAGCAGAATCTGAATTACAGGAAATGAATGCACATTTTCATGTTTACTGAGGATGTGAGTGCATGTGGTAAGATGTTGCTTTTTAAAATTGATTAATATCTGAATTATCTGCTACAACTATAGGGATGATAACATAATCTTTTTGGTTTTCGGATCCAAGCTCTGCTAAATTGATGAGTCCAGTTGTATCCAGATCCAGAATCCAGCTGAAATATGCCACTATCCTACACAGAGAAGTCACAAAAAAAGACGTAATGAATTATCTCCTTTCTTTTATACCTGTACACAAAACTAACATATAGGCTACATGCTGGGTTGGGGAGCCCCCACCTGTCGTACAGTGGTCTTAGAGGGGACAGTATTTCCCTGGATATTACTCACTACATATCATTTAAAGCATACTGGCTATTTTATGTTTTATAGAGGTCAAGTTTATTTTAAGCCAGTTAAGCCAATCTCAATCTCTGAAAAGAGAAATCCTGTCCACTTATGTTGTGGAGGCATTGTAATCACTTTCTGGATTATTTTTAAACAACATTTTGTTTGGACCAAATGAGGTGTTACATTTCTTAATGAGTCACACTTATGTTAGGTAAAGACTGTAAATAAACACGCTGTGTCTGAAGTCACTGAACTTTTACTGTATTAAAGCTAACCTGGTGCTGTAAGACCCTAAACACAATCCTAAACTACTGGTTGTTTTTTGCCTCTGCCAACCAAGTCTCAGTAAATGTGGTACCAATATCCTTTCTTTCTGGGTTAGGGCTTAAATAATGAGCCATAGACATTTTCTATATGAAATTGGGTCTCTTCATCATTTTATCCTGTTAGAAGTTTGTCTGATAATTTGTCAAATCAACACGTTAACTCTTGACTTTGACTCCCATAGCTTTTATCCTTGAATCCAAATAAATTGTTGTGCCAAATCTATGAAATTAAGACATTCCCATACTTGAGATATTGCTTTAAAGAGAATTGGACTTAGTGAGATACTTAACGCCTCTGGACATGACTAGCACAGAGGCCTAAACAGTGGAATATGATGAAGTCCCTGTAAGTAGATATATTGCAAGATTGGTGTCTGCTAACACTTAAACATATGTTCACTATCAACATTTCTGCGACGAATATTTAACATTTTCTCTTTATACATTAAAAGCTAATGTTTAATTTGGTCACTGTTATGTTTTCTACAAAGCATTTTTGTGGTTTTGTTGTGTATAAACACAGTTTGTTGCAGACAGGGTTGCTAAAGAACCAAAATACCGACGACTTTATTGACTCCAATAATGGAGAGAAAAAAGAGAATGGAAAGGCTTCTGATTAAGTTAGCAAAAAGACTGTAATCATTTAAATGCTGTGTTATTTTGGCAACTGATTATATTTTTAAGCTTTTTTTGTCAAATTGTAATCTCTCTAGAAAAATTTTAGTCAAGTTTTGTTAATTTCTTAAGTTTTGTATTAAGTAATATTAGGCTACAGATGTTACCTTTGTTTTGTTTTGTTGCTATGGTTACAGGTGTTGTTCTCATCTATGGTGCCTCCCTACAACTGCACTGTGCACCTTATCAGTTGCACTCCCCCTCCCTTTCTCGGCATCTGCAGACTCCACAGCAAAGTGGCCAACACAGGAAACATGAGAAACTCAGCTCCTGACGTCTTCTGTGAGAGCACTGACTGTGGCAAAGTCTGGAAGTTTGCATAAGTGCTCATTCGTCATAACTGTTTCATATCGATAGATAGATAGATAGATTACTTTATTCATCCTCGAAGGGAAAGTAAGTCGTCATAGCAGCAGGTATATTTGAATACAATAAAATACAATACAGTAGAATAAAATAAAAATATGTGTATCATAATAGGATGTTCAGCAACACTGAAATAAGTGTACGACAGGACTGTAATAGCATTCTTGGCACTTATACACTTTAACAGTATGAATTGTATACATGACATCTGGTACAACTGTTAGAGCTGCAGTGCTTTTGTAATTTAGGACTAAAGCTTTGATGAAATAATAACATAAAAAGTGCTACGCAGTTATTAATGATAACAGTCAAGGTTATGTATTGGATTTCAATTTCAAAACTTCATGTTGGCCTTTAGCTATTAATTGACTATTGCTAAGAAACAACCAATGTGAGACAGAAACATGTAAGCATGTAAAGAAGTAAGTTAAGGGGGGCGTAAGCAGTCATGGAAAAACTTTCAGCCAATCCCAACACAGCCTCAAAAATAAACGTTGCACAAAAATTGTTCTAATGTTCACAAAGTACGTGTTTACAGTGCACATATGATGACTTGTAATTACTAATCAGCAACACATGAGGTGTTTATTCAGACCTCCGTGTTTTGATCATGTGTTTCCACTGACCCAAAGGTGCAGGAATGTAACTGTAACCCAAAATACTCAAGCATGAAAATGGACGCATGTGCTGCCCTTCATAAAATCTGCTTGAAGCAAACAGATGAACCACATCAGGTCCTCAGACATGACCTCTGACCTCTGTCTCTCGCTGTGTCTCTTCATTCTGTTGTATTTCTCTGTAGACTACTTTTTACTTCTCAACACTACAGCGAGCCCACATATCACCATGCCTTTGGCATTTAGAATACAAATGCAAGCCCAAGTATACTGATCAATTCAAAGAAAACAAGGAAGGTGGGCAGACGGGAGTTGAAGCTGGCGTGCTCTCTGCTGTTACAGAACAATCCACCTCAATGTAGTCCTACTTCAGTTCAGAACTCTCTTATCAAAACGAAACTGTTGTGTTGTGATTTTTAGGTCTCGACCTACTATGTAAAGTGCCTTTGGATAATGTATTTTATGATTTGGCGCTATACAAATAAAAATGTATTGAAATGAGTTGTGAAAGAAAACCTCGGTAGATCAGCATTTCCAGAAATACTCAAATACACCAACAATCACGTCTCAGTCAGACATTGGGCGGCTGTGGCTGAGGGGTAGAGCGGTCATCCTCCAACCTGAATGTCGGCAGTTCGATCCCTGGTCTTCCCCATCTGCATGCCGAAGTGTCCTTGGGCAAGATGCTGAACCCTGAACTGTCCCCCCATTGAGCAGTGTATTATATTATATATGATTTTATATGGATGATGGCCAAACCCATAAAAGTAAGAATAACATTCTTATGAACCAGATTAATTCATCCTATGATGTGCTCAACAGCAAATACTTTTAGTAATTTTCAACACTAAAGCTGATATCAACTCACAAGAGCCTTAAAGTGACTGAGTGGTAGAGTGGTCATCCTCCAACCAGAAAGTCAGTTCAGGAGGCAGACACCATCTGTTTGTTTAAGAGTAGGCTCAAAACCTTTCTTTTTGATAAAGCTTATAGTTAGAGTTAATTAGTGAGGCAGAACGTAACTTGCTCTATTTAATGACATATGACACACGGAGCTTCTTTTTCCAGCTTCTCCTTCCTCTTCTCCATCCCTAACCCCTTCCCCGGGGTCCCTTTGCTTTAACACCCGCAGATCCAGGGCCTCTGTGGCCGCACCATGGGATTGCTGTTTGTGGATCGCGCATCGGGGGTCGCAGTGGTGGACCCAGTGTGGCGGATTCTGTGTCGTGTGGGCTGATCGTGGTGCTGGTGGCGGACCCTGTGTCGCGTTGGCACTGGGTAAAGGAGGTGGACCAGGGCCACGGCGATGGCTCGTGGTGGGTCCTGGTGGGCGGCGGTGGACGGTGACTGAGGACTGGAGTGGCCTCTGGTCTGGATGCTGGATCGTGGTTCTGCTGGTTGCTGACCATGGACTGTGATTGCAGCGGGACTGCATCAATGCCGCTAAAGACTTTAATGATGAATGTTTTCTACACGTGGCATCTATTGCACTTCTGTCCGTCCTGGGAGAGGGATCCCTCACATGTGGCTCTCTCTGAGGTTTCTACTTATTTTTACCCTGTTAAAAGGGTTTTTAGTAGTTTTTCCTCACTCTTGCTGAGGGTTAAGGACAGAGGATGCCACACCCTGTTAAAGCCCTATGAGATGAATGTAATTTGTGAATATGGGCTATACAAATAAAATTTGATTGATTGATTGAAAGTCGGCAGTTCGATCCCAGTCTTCCCCATCTGAATGCCCAAATTGCCTCTCATATATATGAATGTGTGTGTGTGAATGTAAAACTGTACTGTCATGAGCTTTGAGTGGTCATCAAGACTAGAAAAGCGCTATATAAATACAGAACCATTTACCATTTACATAATTTTGTCATTCTGATGCTTGATGTGATGAGCTGAGATGCTGGTGGGAACAGCAGTCAAATTATGTCAATTTTAAATGTTATGGGCACATTTTTGGTAAATGGACAGAAGGTGATGGGGGTCATGTGTGCTGAAGGGGAGTGGGTGTCCCAAAGGAACATACAGCTTATGTGACGCAAACACCTTACTTAGACTGTCTGCAATGACACAAGCATCAATAAAGTCATAAGGAGGATGAACCAAATTCCCTCTACCTGTGTCTGTAATCACTAACTAATCACTATATAGTCCCCATATAGTGAGTTTGCCATTTTATAGTGCAGTCCTAATGTTAAAGGAATTTGTTATACCCCACTCATTGTTTCCCAAAATGCATTCTGAATAGTATAACCGATTGCCAATAACCGAGTAATATAGAGTGGAGAGGGCAGCAGGAACAGCATGACCTTTTGTACAAATGTAAATACGCATTTAGCAGAGCAGAGCATCACAGCACAAACTGAGGCAAACAACTTTACTTATACATTTAAAGATATTCCTTTCAAAAAGTTATTTACCTCAAAGTATTAATACTAAGTGTAAAATAAACATTTCAAATGTATGGGGGATTCTTCCACTGACCAACTTCGTTGTTGTTGTACATCGCAATCCAGCTACAATGACGTCACTACTGGCGCAGAGAAAAATCTCAGTCGTGCCTGAAAGCATTGAGCCCCGTATGTATATCATAAGATTGGCTGCAGTTTGGAGGCAAAGTGGTAAAATACGCCTGACAGTGAAAGAGGTATCATGCAAATACAAAGTGGACTCCTATTCAAAGGCAAACATGACTTTGATCAGACAGTGATTTCCTTGTTTAAAAACACACTTTGATTTTGTATACATATAATTTGTATACTAATTTACTATGTGAGATTTTCCACATGGGGCCTGCCTCTCGTCTGATTTCCTTCATTTCCCCTCCTCCCACCTCTTCCTATTTCAACAGGTGCCATATAAATCCTCATGGAACATACCAAAGAGTACCCCCCCCACCCCCCCCCTCACACATTCACACACACACACATTCACACACACACATACACACACACACACACACACAGAGACACACACACACACACACACACACACACACACACACACACACACACACACACACACACACACACACACACACACACACACACTCCATTACCCCACCTCACAAACATAAACACAAGGAGTTAGACACTAAAGCTGTGTCATTACCAGTGCAGACTCACTTTGGCATCCTGCCTGTGATAGTGCTTAGTGGGTGTGAAGAGCAGCTGGCAGGTCTCCATGTGTCATTCTTCAATGTCTTTAAAGTTGTGGACAGAGGGAAGCCTGCCCTGAAAAACAATATAAACAAATATCATGGCACCATGGAAGAAGTAAGTATTGCAAAGATTAAACCATCATTAAACTATAGATATTTAAATATACAGATTGGTCATATAGAAGGCCTGCACAATATATAACGTAAAGATAATGTGGCACACGACGATGCTATCCGGGGTTTCCCCAGCCAGAGTCCAACCTCTCTCACTTTACAACATTTTATTAATTAAACTGCCCCAAACATGAATTCAAAACTCTAAACTGAAAGGGTACAGCAGTTTCTGGCAGCTCAGCTCAGCTCGGTCTCTCTCAGTGTTGACCAAAAATATAAAGGTGAGGCCGCACTGCGGAGATTCACCAGCAGTGGACAGTTGAAGACTGAAAAACGTAGCCTGCTCCGATGAATCTGGACTTCTGCTGAGGCTGTAGATGGTCAGGTCAGGATATGACATCAACAGTATGAATCCATGGACACAAGTCAGCAAAATGTCACTCTTAAATACAAATCACACACACGCGCACACACACACACACACTCACACACACACACACACACATACTAACACACAAACACACACACACACACACACACAAACACACACACAGAGACTCATCATGTTTCATAAAATATGTAACTTCGTAGTAATTGAGTTATCAATCATGTTTATGCCTTTTAACCAGTGCACCTCCCTGTCTGATCCCTGACTGATGACTGACGACCAAGAGACCCTGAGGGGAAAAAGGCCAGGGATGTGCACATGATGACACTCTTTAACAATATAATCCAGTTAATCATGTTTCATACAACAAACCCAGACAATGACACTTGAGTGAGTCTATTTAGCTTTTGTGCTCATTCTCATTTTACAATTCAGGAACAAATAAATATGATTCATACATTAAGAGAATTAATTAGGGATGCACCGATATATCGGCCGAGCATTGGTGGCGGCCGATTTTCGGCTTGTTTACTCATATCGGCTTATCGGTAATAAACTTGACTTTCACGATAACATTTGCCGATGTTAATATTTGTGGTAAAACCGCTGGGCACATGCCGCGGCTGCGGGAGCAGTCACCCTGTCGCCCTCCTCTCCACGCTGCCGGAGGCTCGGTGCGCGGCACGCCTCAAGTTTTTTTGGTCCTCGTTCGTTGCGCCTCACGGCGTCACTTTTAATTGGGTAACTTCGTTTTAGTAGGATACTTTACTTGACAAACCGTGATAAAAACTGCAGCTCTATTGGACATTAACATTTTCAAAATCTTAAAAACTGATTCACTGGAAGGATCAGATCAGAAGGCTTTGGGTGGAGTGTCACTCTCCTCAGACTTCTGCTTTAACAGAGAGTGCTGTCCTCTGAGTGAACCATACTGAGAGCCCAATCAAGACATGAACAGTTCTGGGTATTTACATCTAAAGTTGTTAATGATAAATTAATCGTATATTGCTGCAAAGCACACACACACACACACACACACACACACACACACACACACACACAAACACACACACACACACACACACACACACACACACTGATTTGTAACTGCGGCGAGTTTTGCATTTGTCAGGACCACAGAGGAGGACAGACAGGTCGGTAAGGATTAGTCAGTCAACCAGTTAAAATTCCTGTTGTCCAGGTGGAGCTCTATAAAGCTGCACACCGACACCTGTTAATCTATACAGCTTTCCACTCAGCCTAGGAAACCATTACACACACACACACACACACACACACACACACACACACACACACACACACACACACACACACACACACACACATTCTTGTGTTCAGGACGCTAACGATAATGCATTCCCTAGCCCCTGAACCTTACCCTAACCTAAAAATAAAGCTAAACATAGTTCTTATGCTAACCCTAAAACCAAGTCTTTACCCTCAAACATTCCATTGAAAAAGTAAAAAATGTCCTCACTTCCCAAAATGTCCTCACTCTTTAAAGTCTATGCTTAAAATGGTCCTCCCCCGTTTTTCTCTCCTCACCCAAACCGGTCGAGGCAGATGGCTGCCCAGATTGAGCCTCTACTGGCCAGAGTTTTCTACATGGGAGGTCTCCATAGTCACCATGCTTTCTCGTTGTGGGATCTGTTGGATTTCTCTATAGTTTTGATAGTTTTACAATTATGGCCTAGCAAAAGCTATTTTATTGAAAAACTCAAAAAGTGTAATGATCTAACTCACCTGAGAATCTGCAGTTGACATATCTGTATATCATTGACATCAGAGCTCACCTTAGAAGTTAATTCTTAAAAAAAAATGACAAAATCATGAAAAGATAGAATTTTATATGTTCAGTTACTTGCACTTCAGATTTGATGTCTTCTTTCACTTTGAGATAACTTTGTAGGTCCAATGAAATTTAAACGTAACATCTACTGATGTCAGTTTTATCCAGTGAACAAATATTAAAACCTTTAATCTAAACTTGTTTTGCATTTCCTGATATTGAAACAATTGAAAAGTGGCCATGTGAATGAGAGAAAACTCCTACAGAGGTTTACATTTTCCAAACACCCGATCTTTTTAGACAGACAACATACTTGGTCCAGGCTGTAAAAAACATGGAAAAAGCCCCTCCGCCCATAAGCCATCACTCATCTGTGAAAACAAAAACCCAAACCAAGAGGACAAAGCAAAACACTCAAGGCTCGAAACATACTCCATAAATCAAACACTGTCTAATTACGCAAATTAGCCAAGCCAAGACTGAGCCTCTCTCTTTAAACACTGGCATTGGCATTGGATCGGTTTATATTTGTTTTGGATCAGAGAGACAGCTGCTGAGACCCAACCACCCCCCCTAACTGCTCCTTTCCTTCCCCCTCTGTTGTCCGATCCTCTTTATCACTCCTCTTCTTCCTCCTTATCTATCCCTTCAGGAAAAAGGCTTAATTACTGTCCTGTAATGCAAACAACCACTACCTATATGCGCATGCAAATGCACACATATTCTGATCGTTGTTTTATTGTGGGGACGTAATGAGAGCAGTCTTTAGCTCTGGATTAGAATGTGGTCTTGTTTTTATATCCTACTGAGGACTTCAACCTGAATTCATAACAGCCCTTGAGAATTTATGTCACTGTGCAGACAGGTCTAATGGGTAGAGACAGATTTTTTAGGATTAGGGCAGGATTTAGAGTTTGGTTAGGATTAGGCATTTAGTTGTTACATGTTACATGTCATTTTAGCTGACGCTTTTGTCCAAAGCCACTTACATTTTTAGTACACTCAACATTTATGAGGGGCCATTTAGGGGTTCAGTATCTTGCCAAGGACACTTCGGCACGCAGATGGGGAAGAGTGGGGATTGAACCGGCAACCTCCTTGTTGGAGAACGCCCACTCTACCCCCTAGGCCACACCGGTTCTGGTGAGGGCCTAGGGAATTCATTATGTCACTGAGTGTCTTCCATGGGGATAGTGATACCAGTTTGTGTGTGTGTGTTCTGGGCCAAAATGCCAGGTTCGTTTTGTTGTCCCAGTCCAGCCCAGTGTGCTTTCACCACATCTGCGTCACAGCTCTCTGCTTTACTCTGTTAATCTATCCCTGGTACTCCTGGCATCACCCAGAGGTGCTTTTTCAAACTTAGCATTTGGATAGCAGAGAAGGAGGCTGGCATTTTAACCATGTAATAAAATGACCTCACACGCACACACTTACACAATGCGTATACACAGTCTGACACACATACAGTTGGCACTAGAGTTTCTGGATTTCCCCCTTCTGTAATTGTGTTTGCCTGGGACCTGCAGTGATTTCTGAGCATCTGCAACTGGCAGCAGACGAGTAATCACAGTGGGGTTGGCTGATGAGAGATCTGTATGGAGCAACGCTCCACTGTGACGCCTGCAGCTTTTAACACTCCTGAAACTGAGCCAGGAACGGCTGGATTCCATCCCATCCCATCAGCTCTTACTGTGTTTGTTACATTACATCAAGCCTGCCAATATTCAGGGACCACACACACGTGCACACGTAAAGATACATGCACATCAAAAGTAATGAGAGAGACACATGCACACACTGCACATGTTAGGGAAAAGGAGACGTGGAAAAAATAACTCACATGAGGCTAATATACAATATACATTATAAAGTAATCATAATGGATCAGTGTCACACATTTCTATAGAGCTGTGGGTTCTAGGTAGAAATGGCTAAAAAAGGGTTCCAATCATTTGTACGTGGGTTTCTTTAGGTCCTTTTTGTTTGAAAAAATACACTCAAATACTATACAAATTTGAGTTTTCTTCAGATCCCTTTCTTGTTATGTACTGCCCACAATAGGTCGGTAACATGGCCTTCTCAAGAAAACACAACCATGTCGGAGTACTGCATTCCACTGAAATGCAGAGAGCCAGCTAGCATTTCACCTGACAGTGTGGATCTAAAAACTAAATCAACTCAAAGTACTGTCTTTATACAATCTTTACTAGCCTATATTAATATGGCTAAAGTGCCTTAATTTGTTTACTTCCTGTTTATAGTTGTAAGCAGTGGAATTACACATTTTATTTAACGTTGATAGGACATGTGCTTGAAATTTTATGCGGCCTCTCTGGATTGCTACCATCAATGATTGGAAACTTGATTCTGGAGAAATTTAAAAAACATCTTTCAGTAACAATTTGAGATGTTACGTCCCAGAACTGTTTAGGGCATGTCTCACTCAGATGCTCACTCAGTGTAAAGTGATATGTGACTCTTCACGTGGAGTTAGATTTCGGACCAAGACCGAAACTATAATCCTAGGTCAGATTTGTGTGTCATTATGTGCACATCCCTGGCCTTTTCCCCTCAAGGTCTCCTGGTCTCAATCAGAGCTGTCAGGGATCAGACAGGGAGGTGCACTGGTTAAGATGAATAAACATGATGGATAACACTATAACAATGTAGTGACAGTACATATGCTGCTGTTATGAACCGCAATGAGGAAGGTCAAGAGATTAGGTCTTTAGGAGGTCACTGTGTGTGTGTGTGTGTGTGTGTGTGTGTGTGTAGCAAGCTGAACTCTAACAAACATACTTCAACTGTGCAGTGGTTTCCTCTTCTCACACTAAGATGTGTCATGATAGAGAGCAGTTTCATGAATATTTTCTACACAGCCTTAAAGATTACACTAAAAACAGCATACATGTCGCATAGTTCCTTTATGAGGAAAGGAAAGAGGGAATTTCCAATTAAGATAAGAACGTGATGTATAGATTTGACGGAGATGTCATTGTATTAATATTGTTAAGATCTTAAATAAACCAATGCTATTGTTAGCAGTTACTAGAGTGTCAAAGCTCAAATAAACAAATTACATCTATGCTAATGTAGGTGAATCAATGACATTTGCCATTCATCCAATGAAAATTGAAAAGCTTGGATGCTCAGCACTATTTCAGGTATAAATCATAGGTACACAGCTTCAGGCTACTAGCAGTGGTCTGTATACAACCCTGCCAAGATGCTTAGTTATTAGAGGAGCAGTCAGTTCGGAACCTCACTGCTTTACGCTGAATAAATCAAGCGCATTGTGTATCTTCAAAGAGGGGGTGCGATAAGAAATGATGTGAAAATACGGGATTATCATGAAAAAAAAAGACCAAAATACGCGGAAAGGATATTAAACTAAGATATTACAATTATGATTGTTATTTTTAAATCCTTATTAATGGAGCCGAACAGCCCCGATTAATTCAATTCAATTTTATTATTTTATTTGTATAGCACAAAATCATACAGATTATCTCAAGGCACTATCAAGGTGGAGACGTTATAGAGGATATAGAACGTATAAACAGCTCCTTTAAATTAAACAAACTCACTTTAAGCCGTAAGCAGAGGGAAATATCCATTGTTAATATATTGTACATTTGTTCCTTTATCCAATCACATTTGAACGTAAAATATAATTTCAAAACTATGCTAGACCAAACATGCTTTCGACATGTATGAGTCCCGAGTTAAATAATGACCTGTGCTGCTGCACATAGTGACACAAAGCCCAATAAAACAGAGCAGTGGGAATGGGTTATGTGAGAGGCTTTCATGGCAAAGCATGTTAGATTAGTGACACAAGCCTAGAAACGCAACACTGACATTGTCACAATAACTTTTAGGTTATACGTTCTCGTGCATGTAACATTTAATGTACAAAATGATCAGTGTGAAGAGGGCAAAGGGGAATTTGTGAGTCATTCTACTGGGAACACAGACACACACAGAAAACAGGAATGTGACTCTCAGTCTGACCATCACCAGAGCAGCCTCTCTGCTTTTATACCTGCCCCTAAAATAAGAGCTCTCTGATTGGCTGAAACGCAGTTCTCACTGAGTCACCCCCAACCAATTAGAGAGTAGCACTTCCTGTTCTGCAAAAGATGTTTCCTGTTGATAGTCAAGTGGTGCTGTGCATGTGCCTCCCCAACGTGCACATGTGTACATGTGTGAGCCCAGATCTGTTGACCAGTGGACAGCTTGGGGAAGTGCCGGCAGTGATAGCAGCTTATGTCGTGCTGGTGTGTATGTGGAATCAGTGTTTTGGACAGAAAGTAAACAGCATTGTTAGGCTTGAAGCACGTGGGCTGAAGCCCATCTCACTGCCCTGTAGTCACCCTCCATTTGACTGCATCATACTGAATCTGAAACTTGAGGCTATGAGGTGTCCAACCTACAGACTGCATAGTCCAACCACATGTTTTATCAATAAAAAGCAAGAAATACTTATAGAAAAAAGAAAATATAGGGTGTTAGGTGTAATATAAACAAACTTGCTGACAGACAGTTTTGCTTCTCTCAGAAGCTGATCACACTTAAAAGTCACAGTGCAATGAGAGCATCTCTTATAATGTGTAATATTTTTGCAAGAAAAAAATGTAGATGAGCAATTATTGTGTGAGGCAATCAGGGATTTGATCACTAGGTAGTGGAAAGGACTAAATGACCATGGGTCAACTTTAGAGGTGAATTTCGATGGGAAGAATTCTAAATTGCAGTAAACCACCACTTAACAGTCCAGTGCTAGTGTGCCCTGTTAGTCATGCTATGCTTCATGTTCTTGAACCAGTACATTTTGGAGTGGGATTTAACCCTAGTAGGACAGTTGTAGAGGAATGAAGACCTCGTCACACAGCTTTCTAACTCACAATGATTAGGAAAAGGATAGGGACAAGAAATAAAAGGAAATAAGACCTAATCCTGTCATCTATGATATATTATTATTTACATACTTATATTTAAGCGACTGCGAGTCTTAAAGCTGATGATCAAATCTGATTTATGAGTATTCAACCCAGAGTTAAATATGTGTTTTGTTGATATTTATCTGAAGTCAATATCTTGATGCATAAACACAAATAGCACACCAAGGAAAAAAACGCGACAGATACCGAGAGAGAAAAGGGGACACAGGACCTGCTGTTCAGAATCTGCACAAACCTGACAAAAGATGATGACCACGGCACAATTTGCAGCTTTCCTGACTGGACTGCTACAGATCAGTCTGCCTCCTTATTCAAATAGACAGGGCATCTGTCTTCTATTACAGTCAAAAAATAAAGTAAATGATGAATCAAATTTTCCGTTTGCCTCTGTCTATGTTTGGCAAAATGTTTAACATTTATAATGAGCTATAAGTAGTGTGTGTTTTTTTTATATGTGTAATAACTTTGTTCCTGATCTGAAAAGCAGCCAGTGTATCCGTGTAGAATCGGAAACTTTATGTAACCTTGAGCATGGTGACTGATTGTTCTGGACACACAGCCTTGGGTATAAAAAGGATAGTGTTTCCTCCACAGGTTAATCTGGTTAGTTTTGGTTTCAATTGGGTTAGAACACACGTGTCCTGTACTCATTACTTACATCCGGTTTGTCCCACTTGATATTTATTGGTTCATTGATGGGCGTACATGTGATGTTGATGTGTATTCGGTTGTGCAGGTAGCGCTATCTGTTTGAGGAGAGAAAAATTTACCAATCCATTCCATTGCACACGTGGCATCTATTGCACTTCTGTCCGTCCTGGGAGAGGGATCCCTCACATGTGGCTCTCTCTGAGGTTTCTACGTATTTTTACCCTGTTAAAACGGTTTTTAGTAGTTTTTCCTTACTCTTGCTGAGGGTTAAGGACAGAGGATGTCACACCCTGTTAAAGCCCTATGAAACGAATTGTAATTTGTGAATATGGGCTATACTAATAAAATTTGATTGATTGATTGATTGATTCCATTGCCATTACTCAATTATAATTATGTCATAACAGGTAACACAAACTGGAATTACAGTACTCAAGACTCTCCCCATGTGCTACCATGGCACATTTTATATTTCTTCTAATGTTCTAGAATAGCTGATAAGTCTTCCTTAACTTCCTGTAATTGGTCCAGTAGTCTGAATCATCGAAAAAGTTTCATCACATTCAAACAAACCAAACCATGGATCAGTTCAACCTAGACCTAGAACATCACTTATTCTGAAAGTCTAAATGTCAGGCCCAAACATGGAAGATATGAAGACATTGATTCTCTCTTGGCACTTATTAAACCACTTTCTCTGTGTCTACATGGCTGCAAGGATCTGTGTTCAGCTCCAATTTCGGATTTTTCTTTACCAATTATTGTGTAACAGAACTGTACACTCAATCCATTTTCCATGCCTGTTGACAATATCAGGGTAAATATACTATGCTGGGCATCTGCATACCTGGACCAGAGCCATCATACTGTAAATCAGGAGATTTGCATTTTCTGGTTGTGTCCCAATTTCCATAACTTCTTGGAGTAAATATTTGAATAGCTCATTGTTATGGGATCAGTGGTGTCTCTTTCCTGACCAAATTGCTTAAATGATCACCAAACTATTGCTCGCCTCAACAGAGGTAAAAAACATTCTTTATATATTTACTTAAGATAGCTGAATTATACATAGTGTTAGTGGGTTTTGTGGTAGAGGGACACAGCATATACCGTTTGCTTGTGGCACATACAAACAAAAAATGGAAGGTGGATTAGGAGGTTGTTACTAAACATCAAACTTTCACATCAACAACAGAAAAAGCAAGGGAGTGTATACAGACATAATCAAAGAAGAAACTGAAACAAAATGAGAACATTCGCCAACAGAAATGGGGATAAATGCTGGCTTAACCTTCAAGATGGAAATATCTAAGAGACAAAGGGTTTATGACTGATGCCAATGTTACCAGTTATCTGCTGAACAGGTAGTTTACCATACCATAATAAATGTGTTGTTCAATAGATCACTTTTATATATAATTACTCATAAGTGTCAAAGATGTTTTAAAGTCAATACCGCAAACTCTACACTGCAACAGTAAAACTTATCAGTAAGATGTAAACATAGAGCTCTGGTATAAAACCCACTTTGCATTGTATTGGTCTTGCTGATGTATAAGAATATGATAAAAAACTTATTTTATAAAAACAAACATGCGTAGCTCCAGATTTTTATTCTATTTTCGAGGTGTTCCTGCAGTACAACATATTCATGTACTGTCGATAGATGAATACACTTTAGGTGTAAGGTAAATCTAATCTATCTGATGTGGACCTATGATAAACATAGGTAGGTGATCATATAAAACTATGGTAGACCTGTGTTCGTGATATATTTACACATATATCCCTCAACCAAATAGTTGGTTGATAGAAGCTGACATTCTGTATCTATGATAAATAAAAGGTAGGGGATTGGAGATTCAAACAGCAACCAGCCTGATATGTGAGATAGGTTTCACTCATTCCTGTGGGTGATAAAAAGATGTATAGAGTTTAATCACTTTGCTGTGATTACGACTGTGAGTCATAGTGGTCCAGCAACATGGAAGCGTATCGCACACTTTTCTTATCAGGCCACTAAAGTGTCACGTAATGCACAAATCGGACAAGTTAGTGAGTCAACACAGATTTAAGTTCCTTTGTAATAATTAACTGTGGGTGGGTAAGAACGTGTGTGTGTTTGTGTGTCAGTTCATCTTTGAATGACATCTTTCTGATGTATTATACTGAAAACT
Source organism: Pseudopleuronectes americanus (assembly GCA_038501795.1). Lineage (NCBI taxonomy): Eukaryota > Metazoa > Chordata > Actinopteri > Pleuronectiformes > Pleuronectidae > Pseudopleuronectes > Pseudopleuronectes americanus. The sequence continues at coordinate 1,013,722 of CM076724.1, forward strand.
GCCAGCTGGACAAGGTGAGAAAAAGTCATACACATTTATTTTCAATCTCTGTCCAGGTATAATGTACAAGATGCCACATGGATGAATGGCCCATGATGGGCCAAGGGATATGTATGTTTCCACAATAAAACAATTACTCCTTTCAGTCATAAAATGTGCACCTAAATTATTGGATTACTCTAAAATTCCAGAATAAATGTTTCATGAAGTAATTCATTCATAAACATGTCCTTCTTTACAAACACTGATGGATCTGCCTGGCTCACGCACGCACACACAAACACACACACACATACACACACATACACATACTCATAACGAACTTTTGTTGGCCTCTTGTGGTTTTTACTGCACTTACACTTAACTCTGAACTCCAAACCAAAAAAAAGCTGGAACCTTACTCAGTGGAACATGTACACACACAAACACTCACACACACACACAGGCACGCACACAATCACACACACATGCACACACTCACACAAATATCAAAAGAACAGGAAGTCTTGCGCCATTGTCTTCTCTAGCTCTGAAGGGAGCAGGATGGGAAATAATGACTATATTCTGAGAAAACTTCTATTGATAAAAAAACACACACACACACTGAAAAATTCACAGACATGTAATGTGCATTAGTTGCTATTCTTTAGATATAAAAGTGTAGCAATATCATACAAAACTAACAGAAAATCTAGTATATTTAAATAGAAAATATACTATGAATGTCTTTAATTGATAGGGTCAGGGCGTGAAACTCTCTCTCTTTTTATCTTTATGACTGCTTTGTGTGGCTGTAGTGGATGGGCAGAGGGGGACATTGGGTTGGTAAAAGTGTCCTTCTATTCACTTACTATAAATCAGTCAATCACACTTTTATTTGTTTGTTTAGCCCATATTCACAAATTCCAATTAGTCTCATACTAAGGTGCAGCTTCATCTGTTCTTAACCCAGATTCGAGTTAATATTGTAATTTTAATAATTGTCTGCAACTGACCCTAACCCTAACCCTTAAATTGGAGGGGTGGTTATCAGAGAGCCAGAAATAGTTTATAAAATCAACCATCATCCATCCTGAAAGAAAGCATTACCCTTTCGTAATAACCCAAGCCAACAGGGAAAGAAGCATTTAGTGTGTTAAAATTAATAAACATTGCTTTTAATAATCTTGAAAAAAATCATCTTTTCATTCTCCTTGCTTAACTTGCATCCATGATTGCAATCTATCTTGTCCCCCAGGGTCATTTGCTAAACTCGATGGCATGTTCTAGTGTGGAGACTTTACCTTCTGTATAAACCTGAACAAGGAAGTAAAAGGACTCATCAAACGGCAGAGCTGGAATGCCTTAAAAGCTGGAGACCTCTTGTTGGATCAGAATCATAATGCTGGTTGGTATTACCAACATAATACAGAATATTTACACTGGTTTGCGAGAGAACAAACTATGGGAGAGAAAAAACACACAGTTCGCGACATGTAATGTCTGTTACCGCTTTAGTGACATCTTGGTACAAAAGCAGTTGTCTATGAGGCATGATGTTGTTTCCAGAGATGCCTACAAAATCCTATTCTCCAGATGAAAGAGAACAGGCTTATTTAGTACAGACCTCAATAAAATAGACGGATTCATTATTCACTATTCCCCAATTTTTTTGTATTAGATGCGTATTTTGTTCCTAGTGTCAAAGATAATTGCACTTATATTTGTTTTCTTTTTCATATTGTATCCCTAGTTTTATGACTATAAAATCCTTTAAGTTTTGTGTAATACGAATGTTTTGCTAACAGTAGAGTAACATTGTGAGAATATCTTTTGTGTATATAAACATAGAAGAGACCTGTTGCATGCAGCACTAATAGCCATCCACGGCTTGTGTCCTCAAAGCCTTTTGAATGAGAGATGGACCTAGCACTCTGTTGTTAGCCTTTCCATTTTCTAAATGGTTTCCTATAAAGGTCTGCTGTTTAATGCAAACCATGCTGGTCCCCTCAGCTGTTTCTCTGCGCGATGTTTGTGACTTAGATGCTCTGAAGGCCTTGGTCTAATACAAATGTTGTCTGACTGAAGTGAAGGTAGTTCAACTACACACTGGGAGTCATCCTGTGCAAAACAATAAATTACACAGATTTTTTTAATTAATTAATTAAGGAACAGGTCACAATTTAAATACAGAAATTATATTTGATTAATTATCGATCTTTGTATTGGTATTTATATTGTCCTTTTTTAATGATTCAGTTTCTGAATGCATCACCCGAATGCATATATGTCTGTTAAGGTGCTCAAACGAATTGTACACCCCCCCACCACATTCTTCTTTTTTTTTCTTAATTTTTCATAGTTTTCCATATGACCACTCACATATTTAGTTGCTTGTTATTACTGAAGAAGCGGAGCACATGTAGATGAACGGTTTCAAACTCTTTAGATCTGTTTAAGTGATGACATGAAAGCATGAGTTTACTTTTCTTACACACAAATACAGAATGCACATAATAATGCAATTCACCACACGTGAACTCAGAACTGTGTCTTTCAACCCTGATTACTACTTGAACATGCATAAGAAATTCTTTCTTTTGAGTTAAATTATTTCTCATGTTTTATCTAGCTGTAAGCCTGCTCCTTTCCACCTTGTTTTAAGCCACTACGCCTAAATCATCATTGAGGACTGTGTGCACTACAATACAAGGATAATGGTGCACCGCTTTAGTCCATTATGCGTGCACAAGACACTGTTAAAAGGCACTGAGATACCTAAGAAAGTCCACTCTACTCCAACCGCCAACATGTAATGATGCGATGTGTGGCTGACAGGCTATGCTGAGGGTTTTAACTACAGAGATATCAATCAATCAATCAATCAAATTTTATTTGTATAGCCCATATTCACAAATTACATTCATCTCATAGGGCTTTAACAGGGTGTGGCATCCTCTGTCCTTAACCCTCAGCAAGAGTGAGGAAAAACTACTAAAAACCCTTTTAAAAGGGTAAAAATAAGTAGAAACCTCAGAGAGAGCCACATGTGAGGGATCCCTCTCCCAGGACGGACAGAAGTGCAATAGATGCCACGTGTAAAAACATTCATCATTAAAGTCTTTAGCGGCATTGATGCAGTCCCGCTGCAATCACAATCCATGGTCAGCAACCAGCAGGACCACGATCCACCATCCAGACCAGAGGCCACTCCAGTCCTCAGTCCCCGTCCACCGCCGCCCACAAGGAGCCACCACGAGCCATCGCCGCGGCCCTGGTCCACCTCATGTACCCAGTGCCAACGCGACACAGGGTCCTCCACCAGCACCACGATCAGCCCACACGACACAGAATCCGCCACACTGGGTCCACCACTGCGACCCCCGATGCGCAATCCACAAACAGCAATCCATGTTGCGGCCACAGAGGCCCTGGATCTGCGGGTGTTAAAGCAAAGGGACCCCGGGGAAGGGGTTAGGGATGGAGAAGAGGAAGGAGAAGCTGGAAAAAGAAGCTCCGTGTGTCATGTGTCATTAAATAGAACAAGTTACGTTCTGCCGCACTAATTAACTCTAACTATAAGCTTTATCAAAAAGAAAGGTTTTGAGCCTACTCTTAAACAAACAGATGGTGTCTGCCTCCCGAACTGAAATTGGTAGATTATTCCACAAGAGAGGGGCTTGATGGCTAAAAGCTCTGGCTCCTACTCTACTTTTAGAGAGTTTAGGGACGACAAGTAAGCCTGAATTCTGGGAGCGGAGTGCTCTAGCGGGTTTATAAGGTACTAACAGCTCTTTAAGGTAAAAAGGCGCTATATTATTAAGGGCCTTGAAGGTGAGGAGGAGAATTTTAAATTCTATTCTAGATTTAACTGGAAGCCAGTGTAGCGAAGCTAATACTGGAGAAATGTGCTCTCTTTTCTTTGTTCTTGTCAGGACACGTGCTGCGGCATTTTGGACAAGCTGTAGAGTCTTTAACGACTTACTGCTGGAGCCTGATAATAATGAATTACAATAGTCCAGTCTCGATGTAACGAAGGCGTGGACTAGTTTTTCTGCATCTTTTTGCGAAAGGACATGCCTGATTTTTGAGATATTACGCAAGTGGAAAAAGGCAGTCCGAGAAATTTGTTTTAAGTGACTATTAAAAGATAAATCAGGATCGAAGATCACTCCCAAGTTCCTGACTGTTTTGTTGGAAGCAATGGCAATGTCGTCTAGCGCAGCTATATCGTTAGATAATTTATCTCTAAGGTGTTTGGGGCCAAGTATTATAACCTCTGTTTTGTCTGAGTTTAATAAGAGAAAATTGCGGGTCATCCAGGTTTTTATGTCCTTGAGACATGCTCGAAGTTTAGTTAATTGATTACTTTGTTCAGGTTTTATTGACAAGTATAACTGGGTGTCATCCGCATAGCAGTGGAAATTTACCGAGTGTGTCCTGATAATGTTTCCTAGTGGAAGCATATATAATGAGAATAAAATTGGGCCGAGCACAGAGCCCTGTGGAACACCATGGTTAACTTTGGTGCGCACAGATGTCTCATCATTAATTTGCACGAATTGGGAGCGATCAGAAAAATAAGATTTAAACCAATTAAGGGCAGTTCCATTAATTTTAATTAACTGTTTGAGTCTTTGTAATAAAATTTGATGGTCAATTGTGTTGAATGCTGCACTGAGATCTAACAGAACGAGGACAGACACAAGTCCCTGATCTGAGGCTTTTAAAAGGTCATTAGTGACTTTTGCCAAGGCTGTTTCTGTGCTGTGATTGGCTCTAAACCCCGACTGAAAGTCTTCATATATATTATTTTCCTGGAGAAACTCACACAGCTGATTGGCTACCACTTTTTCTAAGATTTTAGACATGAAGGGGAGATTAGATATTGGTCTGTAATTGGCTAAAACCTCTGGGTCTAGGGTGGGTTTTTTGAGAAGGGGTTTGATTACTGCTATTTTAAAAGACTGTGGTACATAACCTGATGATAATGACAGATTGATTGTGTTAAGTAACGAACTATCAATTAGGGGCAGAATTTCTTTAAGTAATTTTGTAGGAATGGGATCTAAGATACAGGTTGTTGGTTTAGAACCTGAGATTATTTTGGTAAACTGATCACAAGTGATCAGAGAGAAGCTGTCTAAATAATGGTTAGGATTCTCAGCCATTTCTGAGATTTCTGTTATTGGGAGGGTATTAGTGCCAATTGAGGGCAGGAGATTGTTGATTTTATTTCTAATGGTTAGAATTTTATCATTAAAAAAGGTCATAAAGGTATTGCTATTTAGGGATGGAGGAATACTGGGTTCGGTGGAGGTGTGACTCTCTGTCAGCCTGGCTACAGTGCTGAAGAGAAACCTGGGGTTGTTTTTATTCTCTTCTATTAGTTTTGAATAGTAGGCTGCTCTTGCTTTGTGGAGAGCCTTTTTATATTCTTTAACACTATTCTTCCAGTCTATGAGGTTTTCAACATGGTTGCTGGAGCGCCACTTCCTTTCTAGTTTTCTTGATAATTGTTTTAACTCATTTGTCTGGGAATTATACCACGGAGCTAATTTACTATGTTTGACATTTTTCTTTTTTAGAGGCGCTATTGAATCTAATGTTAATCGTAATGAGTCTGCAGAGCTATCGACGAGGTGGTCGATCTCAATGGAGCTCGGGTTTTTAAAGAATTTGTTCTTTATATCTACGGATAATACGGGTTTAAATGTAATTGGAATTATTTCCTTAAATTTAGCTACAGCACTATCAGGTAGACATCTAGAAAATGAGTTTTTTATTGGTGGCATATATTCATTTATTGAAAAATGGAAGGTTATTAAATTATGGTCTGATAAAACTGGATTGTGCGGGAGGACTGTTAAATGTTCAATTCCGACACCGTACGATAATATAAGGTCAAGTGTGTGGTTACAACAATGAGTCGGTTGGTGCACACACTGACTGAAACCAATTGAGTCTAGTATTGAATTAAATGCTACGCTACGGTAATCTTTCTTATTGTCAACATGGATATTAAAGTCACCAACAATAATAATTTTATCGCTCTTTAGGACTAAGTTTGATAAAAACTCAGGGAATTCCGTTAAAAATTCAGTATAAGCCCTGGGAGGATGGTAAACTACAGCAAATATGATTGGCTGTTGGTGTTTCCTGGATTGGCGTGGAAGACTAAGAACCAGACATTCAAATGATTTGTAGCTTAGGTTAAGTTTAGGTTTAGGATTAATTGATAGACTGGAGTTAAAAATAGCAGCAACTCCACCTCCTCGCCCAAATTCTCTGGGAACCTGTGCATTTATATGACTGGGGGGAGTAGATTCATTTAGACTGACAAATTCATCAGGATGCAGCCACGTCTCAGTGAGGGACAATACATCTATGTTGTAGTCAGAGACTAGTTCATTAACTAAAATAGCCTTAGTTGATAGTGATCTAATGTTTAAAAGACCACATTTAAAAGTCTTAGTTCCCTGTGTTGTTGCAGAGGTTGTTTTAATTTTTATTAGATTTTTGTGTGGAGTTCTCGCTCTGTTATTGTTTAATTTAAATAATTTAATCGGACGGTGGACAGACACAATCTCTATGGGGTTGTGTGACTGATCCAGAGGGAGCGCAGAGAAGTGTTTAGCACTGCAGCTCTGCTTCCTGGTCCCAACTATGGGTTGTCATGTTATAGACTTTGTAATATTCCTAGATAAGAGAGCTGCTCCATCCCAAGTGGGATGAACGCCGTCTCTCATAACAAGACCAGGTTTTCTCAAAAAAGTTAGCCAATTATCTACAAAGCCCACACCGTTTACAGGACACCACGTCGACAGCCAGCGGTTAAAAGACAACATGCGGCTAAACATGTCATCACCTGTTGTATTAGGGAGCGGGCCAGAGAAAACTACTTTGTCTGACATCGTTTTAGCAAAAGCACACAACGACTCAACATTCACTTTAGTGATCTCCGACATACGAAGCCAGGAGTCATTGCTGCCGACGTGAATTACAATTCTATTGTATTTACGTTTAGTTTTAGCCATTAACTTAAGTTTAGATGCGATGTCGCCGGCTCTGGCCGGCGACCAGTATCTTCACACTGGTCGCTCAGCGGGAAGATACATTCAGCGACCAAACACACACAGCATGCGGCCTTCAATACAGAAGTTAAAAATGAGCTCAATAACCAATATCTGACCCTCAGCAGATTTACCTGCTGGGTGCCTGAGGAGTAAATTAGCTCCTCTACTAAATCGAGTAAGATTATTAGATTTTCACCAAAGTCTCCGCTTAACCGCTTGAGACATGCTGCAATCCTGCAACATTGCTATGAAAGCTTTCTTTCCTCTATTTTTACTATTATTTTGTTGCAGAAACCCTCCTCAAGACAGAGCTATAAGATCACGTCTTACTTAAAATGGCAAATGGTTTGTATTTATATAGCGCTTTTGTAGTCTTGATGATGACCACTCAATGCACTTTACAGTACAGTTCGCCATTAACCCATTCACACACACATTCATACAGTGCATCAAGCATACTTTAGCCTTAAGGCTCTTGTGAGTTGATATTGGCTTTAGTGCTGAAAATTACCAAAAGTGTTTGCTGTTGAGCACATCATAGGATGATTAATCTGGTTTATAAGAATGTTATTCTTACTTTTATGGGTTTGGCCATCAGCCATATAAAATCATATTCAATATGATACACTGCTCAAAAAAACAAACATTGTATAACTCTGACCCAGTGTACTTTCTCCAGCTGTAAAATAACAGATCTTTTGAAACATAGTAAGTGAAGTAATTCTGTGTACGACCGCCAACTAAAGTGGTTTAGTTACTGTTGCTACAGGCTTTGCTTGTATCTACACTTATCATATGCAAAGTCACATGACCTAGCCTAGCTTGGCACAACAGACCGTTGTGAAACTATACAGTAAAATAACAGCTAACACCTTGACAGCTACTTCAGATAAATAGTTTCCACTTAGCAGTTCATAGTGTGTTTCATTATGTATTTTGGGTTTGACAAATGTCTGGACTGAAATTACAGACATGAGGGAGCTGCAATTTAAATGTTTAAGTTGAAGAGTTGCTTAATCTTACAACACCGCACTATTTGCAAATACGGAAGACTGACTGATGCCTTTGTCTTTTTTTCAGTGTTGAGCAACTCGGCTCAGTCTCTATTGGAACGTGAATTCTGTACACTGACAACACACACCAACTCTGTCAATATTTACCCTGTCAGAGTGAGAACACTTCAATTTCAACAGATTGGCGATAAGGACAGAGAGAGAGAGAGAGAGAGAGAAAGAGAGAGAGAGCTGATGATGGTGAAAACATGTTCTTGTCCTCCTCCTGATATCATAGCATTGGATTTGAGGGATTCAAAATGCGTGAAACCCAGATGACCTATGTCAAGGCACTAACCATGGTCAGCAGTCAATGCAAGGAAAAGCCCCATATCTCAAAGTAGCAGTTAAACAGTGTGAACATACTCCATGATTTACATCCAAAATTCTTCTTAAGAATAACAACGTTAGTACTATGAGTACTGAATGTACCTTTTTTGCAGAGAAAACTAATAATATCAATACAGCTGACAACATATGAGAGCCACTAGAGGTTTACAAAGGATGTTGCAAATACTGTAGGTGCAGGTAAACACTGACTCAGGGAACCGATGTTTACTCTATAACATGTATATGTGTATACAAATATATTTTACAAGATTATGTATGTTTTTTTATGTATATCTGTCTCTCTGTCTGTCTGTATGTAGAACGCATATCTCATGAACCATACATGTATCGGCTTCACTCTTGGTAGGTGTATAGTAAATTGCCTGAGGAAGCTCAGTGCGGATTCTGGTGCGATTTGGACAATGGATACATTTACTTCAAATGGGTGAGTCAACAGGTCTGCCAGATCACCTGGATGATTTGATCCTGTTTCATTTCATCATAACAGTTTATTACGCAGAAAAAGATGAACTGACCTGCAACAGGAGCTTGTCTCCATCTTGGCACCAACAATCATAGAATCACTAAAGGTCAAGGCCTAAAATCGGTCACTCTGACTCAAAGATTGAACTGATTCGAATTTGGTTGCCGGAGGTTGAAGGCTGAGGGAATTTCTTCAAACTTTGATCAGTTGTCACTTAGACTCCAAGATAAAGTGATTACATTTCAGTGGTCAAAGTTCAAAGGTCAAAGTGACCATACAACTCAAGTTTTCTTTTAGGTGGATGTTTTCTTGATGTCTATATACTTTTTAACTATCCCTCTATGTTCCTAGATTTTCAAGAGTGGCGAGGATATTGTCGGTTTTAACAATATAAGTCGCCATTATTGGCCAACCTATAAGCTTCTAAAACATTAGAAATGTTATGAAACTGGAATCATCTAATTCTAATCGCCTTTATTTTGGATGCGCATATTTTCTTTATGCTTTGTTTCTATTTTCAGACACTTTACACTCCCAGGAGCCTACAACATAGCTGTAATGGGCTTGCACACATAAAAATCTAAATCTAGGAACTTCAAACAAACAGATCCTAGATGAGGCCTCAGTGTACGTGACTGTTTGCAGCAGATTCATCATCTATATTCATTTTCACATTACTGCTGTGCAAAGACCTGTTTGTACCTTTGTTTGAACAGGCTTCTCTCTGTACAGTGTGGGTGTATGTGCATGTGTAGGTGTGGTGAAGCAATGGTCCAATGTGTGACATTCCATCTCCAGTGAAGCTCATCATAATGCCCTGGGCACAACTACTTTTTTCTTTGTGCTTAATGATAAACATTAGCATTGACCTTAGGAATGAGGAAATGGATACAAGGAAAGAGGGAAGAAAAAAAATGTACACTGTAAATTGAAGTACTATAAATGTATCAGTTTCAGGATAACTGTTCTGTTCCTGGGTCAGTTCATAGTTTGTTTAGTGTTTAATTTAATGTGAAGTTGAAATGTTGACTGAATAGAGAGAGCCTAACATTCACCTCTATCGTCTGATCCGGCCTCCTGTCAGCCAATATTAACAAAGGTGAGCACAGGTAACCTGACAGACTTGGCAGGTAATTTATTATTTGTTCTGCTCCACTGACACTCCTTACCCTCTATTTACCACTAACCCTTTTCTTTCATTTCATTTTCTTTTCTTTCCTTGCCATACCTGTTATGAAAAGATCTATGATCTTTGCATGTAGTATAGACACAGTAATCTTACTAGTACTTTCTAGTCTGTTTTCTACAAATACAAGGAGTTTCTGAATAAAAAATTGTGGTAGCCCATTTTATTGTATTCGAGGTGTCAGACAATCTTAGCTTAAAAACTCTTGTCTGAGTTGATTCGGGATCTAGGTTTCATTACAACAAATTCTAGATAATGAAGATCTTTAGTATCCTTAGTACTTGTGTCCCTCTGTATTCTTTGGTAAAGCAGGATATCCACGTACTCTAAACTAGAAGGGCTTTTGTTTTCTACTGACTTGGATTTGAGCAGTGTGTTTGTTTGAATGTGGAGACCAAGTCAGTACAGGCTGCAGTGAGGCTTGGTCCTCTCCACTAGCACTGATCAGAATGTCAATCAATCAGTCAATCAATCAATCAATCAGTCAAGCAATCAATCAATCAATCAATCAATTCAATTTGACCTAAAGTGTAAATGACAGAGGATGTAGGGGATTTTAACAACTGCCCCATCAGTATTGATCAGTTGTATGTAGCCACGACAGCAGAGGAATACAAAACTATGGCATATTATTATTATTATTATTATTATTATCACCAAATAAGGCAAATGAGCTGTTGCTAAGGTAACTGGACTTGTGGTCATCCTTATATGTACTTATTATAGCTGGAAACAACCTGATGCAAAGTCGGCTGGTCCTCATTAGGAACAACAAGAAAACCAAACACAATTACTTTTGGTTCTGAATGTAAGTACGCCAGCTGAAAACATGTAATTTACACTATGAATACAATGCAAAGGAAATAACTATTTATAGGATTGATCCTTCTCTTACCTTTACCGTACCACTTTGATTGTCTCTGGTGTTGCAGTCCTGTGCTTTGTACCTAAACGAATTAAACTGAACATAATAACGATTTGATTTGATTGCTGTCATCTTGTGTAAAAGAGCCCTTCATTTGTCTGTCCAGGATCTATAATAGATAGATTTTATTGTTGAAAATCCTCTTGTGATTGTTGCCAGAAGTCAGGAAACGTTGTTTATGGAACGACGAGGTCCACGTCTGAGGGAAATGTGTTTGAAGAAATTTAGGAAATAGAATTGAACAAGAAGTACAAAAAAAAAGAGGCAGGTTCGTCGCAGGGTTTCCTACAGTCCATTGATTTTGAGGGGTAAACTTGGACCCTGCAATGTTTCTGTTGAGTATTTCTGAGCTGTGCTTTTTATGTCTTTCTTAAGAAATGTTTGTAAGAGTGTCAGACATTCATCAGATATTTAAAGAACAAGGGAGGATACAAGCTAAGAGGAGTTTACATCTCCGGGAAAGTTGCACAAATGTCAGTAGTGAGTCATACTTGTTGCACAAATATTGAAGGTGACTATAAGTGTTATGATTAAACTTTGTCTCTACTTGCTGCATCCAATCAGATCATTCCTTAACCACACATTTTATCTCAAGCTAGAGAGATAAATTCAGCACTAAAATGAAAATAAAAGATAAGGATATTTTCTTACCTGTCATAATGTAACCCCATTTGCCCTAACCACTCACCATCCCTTCTTCATAGTTTTATCCATTGCTACTGTCTTTAGAGACCCATGTGCTCCAAGTTGTTGTCATTTTATCACTGGACCTTTATGAACTGATGAATTGCCCTATATTACATATTCAACACAGCTACTGAGTTCATGTGCATTAGATCCATTGCCATGATAAATATGTAGACCCCATCTACTGAAGAGAGTTGTGTGATGTGTTGTTGAAACTTCTGGAAAAGTGCACCTTTATGTCTGGATAGTTCCATCACAATATATTTCATTGGGCAAGTAGGAACTTTGATGTTATCATTAACAGAAACTTGTTTGATATAGAACTCGTCCATGAATGTAACATTCCTGTTCCGTTAATTATGTCCACATACAAACATGAATAGTTTAGTGAATCATCTCAGGGATTGGAGATAAAACAGGCTGCTTTCTGGAATCCTGGAGCTTTATTGCCCCATTCTTTGGCATGAAGCCCATTGAGCTATGGTGCTGTTCTTTTTATAACCTGTGTTTTGTGTTACCTGGACGTCTGAGCACCGTTTTGGTCTCCGTGTCAAGAGGTAATTCATGAATAGAAAAAAGGGAGGAAATTAAACAGTGAGCCAGATGGAGATATCCCACCTGTGTTTCTCTATAGATAAATATTTCTTTCATTTTCCAGATTCCTTTGGAGCATTTGATGTGAACGACCGAGGATCTTCATCTGTCTGGCTTTGTCGGCCCCCGGCCCACCCCACTCCACTCCCTGCAGCACTTTGTTCCACAATGTTTACTCAGTGACTCAGTGTGTGGTACTGGATACATATTTACAAACCACAGTCACAACACTGCAGATGACATTTAGGAGCAGGAAACATAACACAAGCTCATAAAGTCCACATGCACAGGCACGCACACACATTTATGGCAACATGACAAGAAAAAGGTGTTTGTGACTTCAGGATCATCCTAAGATGTTTGTAAAATCCATGTAAAAAGTTGAAGTGTGAGGCAGTTTTCTGTCGGCAAGGTTAAACACATTTTTAAGAAAAAATTATTTCACTTCAGGAATGAAATCATTAGGCGAATAAACCAACAACCAAAATTAAGAATATGTATTGTGCATGTGAGCCAGTGAGCTGAGCCATGCAGAACATCAAGGTCTCAGAACTAGATTATCTCAGTTGTATGCAATTGTTCTTAGTTGCACCTGTATGACAAGTTAAAGATGTTTGAACCAGGGAATCTATTATTTATGTAGCAGAAAACATTTGCATTGTTTCCATTGATACATTTATCAAATAGTGTCCATTTAAAATGAATTCTACAGCACAATTAAAAATATAAAGTGAAGGGGTCATGTGGAATGTCCAGACTGGAACTTTGAGATGTTACTTTGAAATAAAACACAACATTGTAAAATTTACAAAGACAAACTTGAAAAAAAAATTAAAACAAGAAGAGAGGTTAAATTCTAATATGACATGTCATTCGGCAGTCTGGCAGTTTTGTGTAGGAGACAGGTATAATTCAATTATAGAATAATATCAAATAATAGACAAATTTGGATATAGAACAGACAATTTTACTGTTTCCTTTGGAAGTGAATGTGTTGGTTGATGGAAAACTGTGTGCAGCTCAGCTGAGACACTGAGCTCTGACAGTGAACCTTTCATCATTTAAAAAATGCCTATGGAGTTAAACAAAACATTTTACCAACTGAATGATGTTAAGATCCTTTGCACATTTAATACCGTGAACATTCAAATGTGACTTTTCATCACCTATAGAGGTAAATGGGTCAATCTTGGTAATTCTTTTTTTATTATAGTTTTGTGAACAGTGTACCTCATAATAAAAAATAACAATTCTTAATCAAAGAAAAAAAATACAGATAAAAGAAACCTGCACCAGACGACACAGTCTGGACCAACATAGACATTTGAGCGATCCAGTAAATCTTGTCACCCACTCAAACCACCAGCTGGGAAGAATCCAAACCACTTGAAATATCAACTCGCTGATTGCCCAATGTCTCAGTCCCTGCATGGGACTGTACAATTGCAAAACATGCCATTCCTGTTTTACATTACTGTGTGATATTGTATCTGCAAAATACAGACAGATGGGTAATGACAGCAGGAGGAGTAAAAGGAATTGATCGAGAGAGTAATCCACGTTACTTTCTGCTGTCTTATATATAGGTGAAGTCTACAGAGAGAATGAGGAATGAGTACGAAAAAGAGACTGAGCAGTCGAAATAGGATAAAGACAGACAAAGAAGAGAAGCTGAAAGTTAGAGGGAGGTAGAACATAATGAATGACAGAAAGAGAAAGAGAAGCGATAAAAGATAATGAAAGACAGAATGGGCGGGGGCGTGGGGGACTTATATGTATGTCACCGTGGATACACTTTTGGCATCAAGTCTGCTGCAACTCAATGGAAAACACAAGCAGTGACGTTATGTAATGCGTGAGCATGATGTTTCAGACCACAGTCAGACAGCCATGATACAGAACTGAGGAGCCATAGAGACACAGAGTACTGTGTCCATGATAAGAAACAGAGGGAGAAATTACTTTATCTCACACCCTTCATTTGGATACACTAGTATTGACACAGATCATGGTAGATATTGCAAAACAAATGACTTTTTCAAGTCCTCTCTGTGTTCATAGAACTAGCATCATCAGGAAAAAAATTGTTTGGCATCACAAAGCAAGATTAAACACTGTCATGGAGGACATTTTTCTTGTATCTCATGAAGTCATTTCCATGCTGGACAATTCTGTGCCCTATGGTTTACTTCCTCTGCCAACATTCAATGTCAATGCAGGAAGCACAGTTTCTTTGTAGTTTTGCATACTGATTTTTGCAAATAATTCACAGTCCAATGCAGCTTTATTGCAGCTTCTGAATTATGCTGAGGAAAAGCAAGTCTGAATGAATGATAGCTGTGTGGTGTGGTGTGGTGTGGTGTGGTGTGGTGTGTGTGTGTGTGTGTGTGTATGTGTGTATGTGTGTGTGTGTGTGATTGCTTGGTGGGATCATTTACCCTCCTAAGCTTTATTTGCAGAAACCTTAATGACAGGACCACAGGCATGATGATGTATCACTGCCACACATTACATAGTAGGCAAACAAACACACACACAGAGAGAGAGAGACAGAGAGACAGAGAGACAGACAGAGGGTCAGTTTACATGTGCAGTGTGACTGTGGTGTATTTAAGTATTTAAGCGTCATAAACAACAAAGCCCACAGCAGGTCCAATCACTTAGATGAGAGGTAAAATTGCCTAAATGGTGTGTGTGGAGTGTAAAAGACTGCAGATGCAAACAGCGAGTCTGCAGGCTAACGTCAGACACTGGCCTAAACACTGTTTTAGGGGCTGAAATTACAGTCTGGCTGCTGCCCTGTCTACCACCAACACACCAATTTCACAAACCTGCAGTGCTGCGAGCTGAGTAAGAGTTTAGTCATTCATCTCTCACTGTAGCAGAGGACGACATTAAGAGAGGTACCCTTCTTTCTAATGCAGTTGATTTAACATCAGTATGTACTCATCATAATTGAAGGGCAAATGTCAGGTTAATGGAAAACCAAAACATTTGGGAAAGATGCATTTATTCTGAAACAAATTTTTAATAAATGATCGGGAATGTTTCAAGTGAGGTGGTTGCCATTTAGTCTTCCTCTAGTAGTGGGCTTTGTATGCTCTCATAGAATGATAAGAACGGGGTCCAGGTTCTCTCTGTATCAGATTTTTTCTTTCAAGAAAGACATTGTGTCTCCTATCCATCGACTGAATGTGGGAGGTGTTTGTTCCTACCATAGGAGTAGTATCAGACGTCTGGCAAGCAGAGAGGTGAAAGCTATGAAAACGTGGACCTTGCCTTTAAGAGGACGAGTTTCATTTGTAAAGCCAAAAATGGCACAAAATGGGTTTGAAGGGATGACCAAGCCAAACATTGTAGCATAAGCATGAAAGATGTCTCCCCAAAATGTTCTGAGGAGAGGGCAAGACCAGAACATATGTATGTGATCAGCTGGTTGACTTTTACAGCGGGGGCAAGAGGGGTCAACATCAGGGAAAATCTTGGCAAGTTTTGCCCTGGTCCAGTGAACTCTCAGAAGGATTTTAAGTTGAATTAAGCTGTGTCTAGCGCAGGGGGATGATGTGTGTACTAAGTTTAGCGCAGCCTGCCACTGAACCTCTCTCCTTACATCCCCTAGGTCTTCTTCCCAAAGTGTTCTAGTGTCTTGCAGTGATTGGGGGGAGATGTTGCTGATTTGATTGTAAAGGGCTGAAATTAAGCCTTTACGGTGTGGAGACAAAGTGAGAAGAATGTCAGTTGCGTTATCTGCAGAATAATTGGCTTTCTTTCTGAGCGTCAAATGGGAAGACAAGGACAATATCAATCTAATATTATCACTCTTTCAGGCAAGTATAAAATGTAGACGAGCACTTAATGACATACAAGGTAAGAGAGTAATGCAAAGACATTTTAGAATGTTTGAGAACCTTTTTTATTGACTAAAGTGAAACACTATCAATAAAATGTTTAAATTTATATCTCTATGTCTCTATGTAGGTTTTGTGTGTGTGCGTGTGTGTCTGTCATAACCAGTGCACCTGGGCCTTTGTGTGCCTTGACAAAGACTTTTATCAGAAACTAAAGACAAAACCTTCCTACGGTTAATCTCTATAATGTCTACACTCTTATCAACCCCTCCTCAAAGCACAATCATAAGCTAATATCAGCACACTCCCTCCATAGGCTAACAGTAGATAACTCAGCTATCGTTAACACACATTAGATCATTATTATTGGTTTGCTAACGTGCTGTGTGCTCTTAGTTTAGTTTTTTACATATAAAGCTAACACAAAACCTCATGACTAATGATGGACAATAGGAAGGTGTACAGATATAGGTATATTCTATAATGGACTTGCTTTTACCATTTCTTCATTCCCCAGTTTCACCATGTTGCTGAAGATGGTGTATGATAATATCAATATGTAATATCTTATTAATGACGATCCCCTTAGCCTATGAGACTGGTCTACTTATATAGTAGGTAATGATCTGATATAGCGAAAGGTTTGTCAATATGACTTTCACAAGATGTTTCCTATTTAAAACTAATGATGCGTTGCTGCAATGAGCCAAACCTCAGACACATTCTGTGCCTGCGTGGCTGCTCTAATCTGTTAATGTGCACGCTGACATGACATGAAAGAGGTTCAAGTAAGGTAAGTAAGAAAAAAAAACAGCAAAAAACATGAAATGCCTCCATACTGCTCCTGTGGTGTCTTCCAAGTGTCTGTAAGCCGCAACATTCAAATAAGACTCTAAACGAATGTTTCTAAACCTAAACATCGACTATGATTCACGCACAAACGCGGATCTGGAGGAGGATTACCAAGGACATTAAGGCTATTTTATGGGATTTGCCTGCAACGCTGTTTATCCCTTAAACTGTTATTTGGTGAAGTGTGTGTGGACTCAAACTCTTCACCACCCCTCCATCGGCATATGGTGAGTAGATAATGAGTGGATTTTCATTTTCCGGTGAACTATCCCTTTCCAGTGAAATATCCCTACGTGTTGTTTTCTGACCTGAGTCTATGAACAGTCATTCAGAGAATGCACATCAGCACTCAAGCAGCCTTCTACATAACTGGCATAATAAATGTCATTTAATTGTATTTTCTTTTGCTTGTACAGTAAGGAAAGTATTCAGACCCCTTTAAATTGTTCACACTTTGTTTCATTGCAGCCATTTGCTAAAATCAAAAAAGTTTATTTTATTTCTCATTAATGTACACTCGTATTTATGAATACGGGCTATACAAATAAATTCTGATCGATTGATTGATAACAGATTCAGTAAAAGTGTTAAAAAAAAACACGTGACAATCAAGGGATGCTTCATTCTAACATCTCATTGTCACTTTCTGTCTGGCCTGGAAGTGTTCAACACTAAGATAAGACAATATAACATGATTAATGATCCTGTCTTCAAACCCCATCTTGACAGAAAGAAACTGAAATGTAGAAATTTTTGCCAATTTATTAAAAAAGATATATCACATGGTCATAAGTATTCAGACCCTTTGCTCAGTATTGATTAGAAGCACCCTTTTGAGCTATTACAGCCATGAGTCTTCTTAGGAATGATGCAACAAGTTTTTCACACCTAGATTTGGGGATCCTCTGCCATTCTTCCTTGCAGATCCTCTCCAGTTCCGTCAGGTTGGATGGTGAACGTTGGTGGACAGCCATTTTCAGGTCTCTCCAGGGATGCTCAATTGGGTTTAGGTCAGGGCTCTGGTTGGGCCAGTCAAGAATGGTCACAGAGTTGTTCCGAAGCCACTCCTTTGTTATTTTAGCTGTGTGCTTAGGGTAATTGTCTTGTTGGAAGGTGAACCTTCGGCCTAGTCTGAGGTCCAGAGCACTCTGGAAGAGGAGTTCTTCCAGAATATCTCTGTACTTGGCCGCATTCATCTTTCCTTCAATTGCAACCAGTCGTCCTGTCCCTGCAGCTGAAAAACACCCCAATAGCATGATGCTGCCACCACCATGTTTCACTGTTGGGATTGTATATGGCAGGTGATGAGCAGTGCCTGGTTTTCTCGCAACATACCGCTTAGAATTAACGCCAAAAAGTTCAATATTGGTCTCATCAGACCGGAGAATCTTATGTCTCATAGTCTGGGAATCCTTCATGTGTTTTTTGGCAAACTCTATGCAGGCTTTCATATGTCTTGCACTGAGGAGAGCTTCCGTCGGGCCACTCTGCCATAAAGACCCGACTGGTGGAGGGCCGCAGTGATAGTTGACTTTGTGGAACTTTCTCCCATCTCCCTACTGCATCTCTGGAGCTCAGCCACAGTGATCTTTGGGTTCTTCTTTACCTCTCTCACCAAGGCTCTTCTCCCACGATTGCTCAGTTTGGCTGGACGGCCAGGTCTAGGAAGAGTTCTGGTCGTCCCAAACTTATTCCATTTAAGGATTATGGAGGCCACTGTGGTCTTAGGAACCTTCTTCTTTTGTAACCTTGGCCAGATCTATGCCTTGCCACAATTCTGTCTCTGAGCTCCTTGGGCAGTTCCTTCGACCTCATGATTCTCATTTGCTCTGACATGAGCTGTAAGGTCTTATATAGACAGGTGTGTGCCTTTCCTAATCAAGTCCAATCAGTTTAATTAAACACAGCTGGACTCCAATGAATGAGTAGAACCATCTTAAGGAGGATCAGAAGAAATGGACAGCATGTGAGTTAAAAAAAATGATTGTCACAGCAAAGGGTCTGAATACTTATGACCATGTGATATTTTAGTTTTTCTTTTTTAATAAATTTGCAAAAATGTCTACATTTCTGTTTTTTTTTCTATCAGGATGGGGTGCTGAGGGTTCATTAATGAGAAATAAAATTAACTTTTTTGATTTGATCAAATGGCTGCAATGAAACAATACTTTCCGTACCCACTGTATATCCTTGAATCAGACTTTTGTAAAAAGTAAATGATTGATAGAAATCCTCCTATTGATAAAGAGCATTGCAGCCACATGAAAGGATGGTGGATGTGGATCGTTATGGTGGATCATGATCGTGGTGATGGATCGTGATGGTGGATCATGATCGTGGTGGCGGCTGACCATGGACGATGATAGCAACAAAACTGCTTAATATACAATACGCCTACTCACATATTCTAACATTACTGGCAACAACTCCTCCATTTCATTCATCATTGCTACTCCCTTCATTTCTATCAGACATTTCTTTATGTATCATACTTTAAACACTGACACACTTTTCCATTATGCTAAAAAATGTTTTCCAATCAATGTTGTAAATATTGTAATTTTATTGGTGTTTTAATTTTCATGCAGCATCTACTGCACATCTGTTCGTTCTGGGAGAGGGAGCCCTCACATGTGGCTCTCTCTGAGGTCTCTATGATTTTTCCCTTGTTAATACCGGTAATTATCTTTTGGTAGTTTTTCCTTACTCTTGTTGAGGGTTAAGGGCAGAGGATTTCACACCTTGTTTAGCCCTATAACAGACTGTGATTTATGAATACGGGCTATACAAATAAATTCTGATCGATTGATTGACAAAAGATTCAGTAAAAGTGTTTAAAAAAAAACACGTAACAATCAAGGGATGCTTCATTCTAACATCTCATTGTCACCTTCTGTCTGGCCTGGAAGTGTTCAACACTAAGATAAGACAATATAACATGATTCATGATCCTGTCTTCAAATTCATTCTTGTTGGTATCACAGTCCTAAGGAACAGAACAATATTGTCAAAGAAGTCAGACTAATCACACATTACTATCTGTTCAAGCATTAAGTGGCATATCATAACTAATAGCCATTCAAGTAAACAGACAACATTTAGTAACATCAAAGGATGTCATGTCAAGCAGTGACTAGTCCACAGACGAACTGTGAAGGGCCTGACACGCTGCATGTTTGCTGTGTGCTCAGTGAGTTTGATGGCTGCTTTCAGTAGGAGCAGGGTGATTATGGTGATGTATTACCAGGAGCTGTTATGGTTAGTGCTGACAGCTGAGGCCAAACATTTTCACACAGACCTGTCTGAGGGAAGTGGAGACACTGTCAGGTTTGTTTAAACTGTCGCACTCCTTCATAATCTCTCTCTGTCTTTATACCCCCCACTCTGCTCTCTTTCTATTTTAATGTCTGCAATCCTGCTATCTCTCTCTCTCTCTCTCTCTCTCTCTCTCTCTCTCTCTCTCTCTCTCTCTCTCTCTCTCTCTCTCTCTCTCACTCACTCACTCACTCACTCACTCACTCACTCACTCACTCACTCACTCACTCACTCACTCACTCACTCACTCACTCACTCTCTCTCTCTCTCTCTCTTTCTGTGCACGCTGCCTCTACCTAGGTGGGCTGGGGAGACTATTCTTCACCACTGCTCCTCTCTTTTCCTTTTTCTTCCCTTACTCTCTCCTCTCATTTCTTCCTATCTCAGGTGTAGACGCATAATTACTGTATGGGCTCAATTCAGTCTCCAGTTACCCCTAATGTGCTGCCTTTTAACTGTGTCCAATCATGTGTTCGTTTGCACAGTGCTCGTGCATGTGTGTGTTTGTGTGTGTGTGTGTGTGTGTGTGTGTGTGTGTGTGTGTCCCTATTTACAGCGGTGTACTGGACATGTTCAAAGTGATTGTCTTTCTGAAAGGGAAGAAGGAAGCGCAATTACAAAAGTGCATGCCCACACAGACACGCACACACAGACACACAGACACACATACACACACACACACACACACACACACACACACACACACACACACACACACAAACACAACTAGGAAGGACATACTGCTAGAACAAAGGCAGCATATGCCTGAAAACAAAGTTCTATGATCAGTTAGATGCCTCTGATGTTTGACAATTCCAGAAAGTGCCTGTGACCATCAGATACAGGCGAGGGAGACAACACGGAGTCACAGTTAGCCATTTGTCATGCCTTTTGATCTTAACAGATTTTTTATACCAATATCAGGCCAGCACAAAAGTGCAACCCTTGAGTCTATAGTCTCTCCCACTAGAGTTATTGCCATAGTTGGAACAGAACTGTTTTTTTTCCCGGTGTGATCACATGCCAGGTAAAAGATACATTTTGTGTGCTGCCAGAATTTCCCCGATTACTGCACTACTCCCCCGTCACATCCAGTGAGTATCTACAAAACCAAAAAATACATGACACCCTACTGAACAGCGAGGTATGAATATTCCATTAATAAGACATTTCAAATGAATAAGTTCAGTCACAGAATCATTTATTCAAAACAAAATTATTATGAGGAACAGATCTGCAATTATTCTCCATCACCTCAAGATGCTACATTGGAGTTAATGTTAATGTGTATTTGGGTTTCAAAAACTATGCAGACGTGCTGATTAGAGTCATGAGATGTCGGTGAAAGTTCCAAAAAATCATTTCTGTTTTGTTTTTTTATCAAACTGTTGTATCTGAGTTTTAGTGTCAGAAGCTTCCATCCTGTCTCAAACTCAATCTTAACATGAGTGAGTGAGGAAGAGCAATAACTGCTCTTCCTCACTTGCTTCTTCCCTCAATACTCAGCTCATCACTGTTGAGCTCAAAATCTTTGTAGCTGTATTGATTCAGGGCCAGTTCATGAAAGTAAGTCTGCTGATGCATGTTGTTCTTTCAAGTGCTCTCACTGCCAAACACACATCTGTTTATGTGATATGAAAGGAAATGATCCCTCCATTTTGGAATAATGGACATTTCGTTTTAAATATTCGTGTTTTGCACTATAAGCCAAGGCCACACACAGTAAGAGCCAAATCCAAAATAGTTGCTCCAACAATCCATTTTTTCCCCAACAGTTGGTTGCTGTGAATAATAAAATGTTCAAAACAGATATTTTTTAGTTTGATACAAAAGCCATTGTGCAACCAGAGGTTATTCAAGTTAGTACATGTGTATATATATGGTAAATGGTTTTGTATTTATATAGCTCTTTTCTAATCTTCATGACCACTCAAAGCGCTTTACAGTACAGTTTTACATTCACCCATTCACACACACATTCATACAGTGCATGTATTCGCAGCACTTGGTTGTTCTATGGGGGGCAATTCGGGGTTCAGCATCTTGCCCAAGGACACTTCGGCATGCAGAAGGGTCAGACTGGGGATCGAACTGCCCAACGATGTTGGAGGACGATCACTCTACCCCTCAGCCACAGCCGCCCCTATATACTGATATACATTTGAGTATCTCTCTCTCTTTTCTACTCCCTCTTCGCGACCCACATCTCCTCTTCCCCATTTTTTCTGCTTCCCCAACAGGTTGAGGCAGATGGCCGCCCGCACTGAGTCTGGTTCAAGAGGTTTCTCCCAGATAATGAGGGAGTTTTTCTCTCCACACTCGCCGAAGTGGTTGCTCCTTGCCGGAACTGTTGGGTCTCTCTATTTAAATTAAGGTCTTGACCTTATTGTGTTATGATTTGGCTCTTACATTGAACTGAGCTAAATACCTTTCATTATAATTCATGCTTTATTCATAATTCATTCATAATTAATTTTTTGTGTAAAGCCCTTTGTAACCTTGTTTACTTAAGTGCTATACAAATAAACAAATTATATTTTTATAATAATTGTTATTATTATTATGATTATTATGATTATTATTGTTATTATTATTATTATTGTTATTGTTATTGTTATTGTTATTATTATTATTCCACAAGCAGCTCAAATCTCAAAACAGTGTCAATCACTGCACCACCATGACACCCTGGGTTTCAGCCAAATCAGCATTTCTTTGAGGTCTTGATGATGTGTTAGATCTTTCCATTTCTATTGTGCTCACCACTACTAGCTGTTGAGCAGGCACACACACACACACACACACACACACACACACACACTCACGCACTAGTAGTATCAGTCCAATCTTACATTGGCTTACAAAGGGGATTTACTGAAATTCAAAACTTATCAAATATCGGCAGAACTTTACCAGAGACCTCTCCATTGTATTTTGATGGTGTCCAGTAAATATACAAAAGCAGTTGTCTTTACAGTATGGGAGTGTTGGTGAATGACCTGAAAACAAGTGTCAGCAGAGTGCTATTTAATCTCACACAGACACTCCTCTTCAGACAGTCTCTGACATTATGAGACAGACTCAGGAGGCATTTAAGTAAAGGGCTGGCTCTGAGACTCTCTGCTAAAAAAAAATTCTCTCTCTAGACAGGAGGAGGAGGGGGAGTGGTAAGAGAATGAGGGTCTTTCTTTTGCTCTATCTTATCCTTTATCCTTTCCCTACCCCTATCCTGTCTCTCCGCCTTCCTCTCTCCCTCTTTGTATTTGTCTGGGTAAGAGAGTCTATGATTTGTATATGTTTTCCAAGATGTGCGTTTAGAGCACGGGAGTCTGTACCAAGCAGCTAGTTTTACATACCCAGGATATCTTTCCAAGATCCAGCTGAACTTCATTTTATTTCCATTTTTCATTTAGCTGAACTTAACCGAACAATCATCAGGCTAAGCGGTTACACGACGTGGGTTATCGTTAAGTCATCCCAGGTTATCCCTGTCTAGATGTGAGCGCATGCACACAAAGGGGATGTAAATGCCAGAAAAAAACTCAGTATTATGTTGTTTGTGTCTCAATTACACATCCATTATTTACAATTTTACAATTATTCTTTCAGTTGCAATAGGCAGATTTTCATATATCTGTGTATAAATCAGGTAAAAAATGTTTTCTGTTTCTACAGTTCAAATACAAAATGAATTTTTCATATCTGCAGCAAACATCTACCACAGGAAACAGCATTAAAATTAATGTGCATTAGAAAACACAAATTATTGAGTCAAAGAAGGTCAACACCAACTCTGCCACCTGTCCCGTGTGAATATTTCCATATATGCTGTGATGAAAACATCATTACAGTAGTTATCATAGCTACTGCATCTCCTGCAATGTGACTACGGTTGGAATACTCCACATGTCTTAATTTGATTATTGCATATTCTGAGCATGACCTCATTCAGGTGAAGGTAACCAGAAAATACTGTTAACATGGCCGTGTCTTGGTCACACAAATGGCTTACTTGGCTTCGTATTGGAATATCCCAACATTGTCGCTGTCAGTAGAATTGGCAGAAACCAAAGAAAGAAACTTTGTTGAATTAAAATAATGTAATAATGTATTTTAATGTTTAATATATCCCATGATTATAAATGAACATTGCAGTCAGTATAACTTCTTAAGACATTATATATTGTTCTCACCTTCTCATCTCTACAGACTAATTTTGCAGCATAAAGAGTATTACATCACTTGCAGTTTTTGTAGTGAACAGATTTGTTGCAACAACAAAAATGAAAGGAAATTCAGTGAAAATGTTGGCATAAATTGAAGAACATAGGCTACCAGATACGCTTTATAGGACATAATTTAGTGTGAGAAGGGGAAAGAGCAGCAAAGAACCAGGTCAGGATGATTCTGCAACCTTTACAGGAGGACTCAAACTTTGTACATGGAGCAACCTCCCAAACAGGTGAGCTATTGAGCGGATCATTGTTTAATTTTAAATGTCAGGTTACTACAATAAGCAGCAAAAGACATGATCATTCAACAGGTGTCTGTGAAGAGGAAGCAATGCTTTCCCATGGCACATCAAACAGAGGAACACATTCATAAGTCTCACCTCACTGACTGTGGTAAACTTTATTGACATAGCATTGTCTAAAGAAATGTGTTTGAATGTGTGACCTTAAAAAAAAACTCAAATGCGAAAGCGGAACAACTATTTGCACCTGAGGGAGAATCATGTGCTGGAAGAACAAACTGATCCTGTTACGGTGCCATGTCAATTATTTTGTCCTGGGTTAAAAAAGGACAGTACATACAGACAGAAGAGCTGCACCCATCTGCAAAGACAAAAATGTGAGAGATCTGCCAACAAGGTATCATCCAGTGTCAGTATGAAGTACCCATGTAGGTATTACAAAAGGTCAAATTCATAAAACAACAAACATCACTTGTGGTGTGTGTCTGAAAACCTAGTGACGTGATATAATCGTTGTGCATCCTCAAACTGATGTTCCATGAAACACTGCTTAAATACACATATAAATCATAACTTTAAATGTTTAAGTCAAAGCATGTAATCAACAGATGTAATTATGTTTATTATCAATCAATCAAATTTTATTTGTATAGCCCATATTCACAAATTACATTCATCTCATAGGGCTTTAACAGGGTGTAAATGGATTTGGTAAATGGATTTGTATTTATATAGCGCTTTTCTAGTCTTGATGACCACTCAAAGCGCTTTACATTACAGTTTCACATTCACCCATTCACACACACATTCATACAGTGCATCTACCCCAGGACTTTGTTATTCTAAGGGGGGGCCATTCGGGGTTCAGCATCTTGCCCAAGGACACTTCGGCATGCAGATGGTTCGGACTGGGAATCGAACCGCCGACCTTCAGGTTGGAGGACGACCACTCTACCCCTCAGCCACAGCCGCCCGGTGTGACATCCTCTGTCCTTAACCCTCAGCAAGAGTGAGGAAAAACTACTAAAAACCATTTTAACAGGTAAAAATAAGTAGAAACCTCAGAGAGAGCCACATGTGAAGGATCCCTCTCCCAGGACGGACAGAAGTGCAATAGATGCCACGTGTAAAAACATTCATCATTAAAGTCTTTAGCGGCATTGATGCAGTCCCGCTGCAATCACAGTCCATGGTCAGCAACCAGCAGGACCACAATCCACCATCCAGACCAGAGGCCACTCCAGTCCTCAGTCACCGTCCACCACCGCCCACCAGGACCCACCAAGAGCCATCGCCGTGGCCCTGGTCCACCTCCTGTACCCAATGCTAACGCGACACAGGGTCCGCCACCAGCACCACGATCAGCCCACACGACACAGAATCCGCCACACTGGGTCCACCACTGCGACCCCCGATGCGCAATCCACAAACAGCAATCCATGGTGATAAAGCAAAGGGACCCCGGGGAAGGGGGGGGGGTTAGGGATGGAGAAGAGGAAGGAGAAGCTGGAAAAAGAAGCTCCGTGTGTCATATGTCATTAAATAGAGCAAGTTACGTTCTGCCTCACTAATTAACTCTAACTATAAGCTTTATCAAATATCTCTGCGATATTCTGAGTATTGTCAGGTCTGCTTTGTTAACATCCATGGGCGTTGTTGTAATAATCACTTAGAAAATTAATATAAACTATAGGTGGGGAAGTTTCTGATTCTTAGATGACTGGACGACTCTGCATGCAGAAACAGAACATAATCAAGTCATGTTTCAACCGTTTTCCACGGCTTTACACAATAAACACCATCAAGTTATTAGGTAAGTTAAGTTATCAGGACACGTACAGGATTGATGTTTGCTTTGTGTTTGTTTGATTCGCTCTAGAGTTTATGAGAACTATGTTTAGACCTGCTACACAACAATAGACGTAACAAGACACTCACAGACAGGACATCAGGGTTAAAGTGACAGGAAAACTGTGGTCTGCTAAGGGGGAGTTAAGGGTTAAGGACTTGTGTACTGCACCTAAGGCTTTAGCCTTAGGTGCAGTACACAAGTCTTAACTGAATGAATGTTTAATCAGTATGGAGAGCACTGACCACCGTGGTCTCATCCAAGTGTACGCAACCCCTGACATTCAAATTTGGCAAGGCATGATTTACACCATGTTTTTAGCCTAAATGTCATCTTATGCTCTCATATGGTAACTCTTACATAGTGTCCAGATAACCAGTAATTGACAAATTCATCATGACAGAGACGACTAATGTAAACTGAAGACAAAGCCTCTCAGAGATACTTACCTCGTTTCCAACAGTCCAACAGTCTTGCAAAATGGTTAAACTGTGGTATTTATCAGGTGTTCAAAGTCTTCAGTGAAGGAACATGAGACATAATAGAAAATATTTGTATTAAAGAAGACTGATAGATGACCCTTCATGTCAACCTGACAACATATCTTGGCTTTTAGCTGAGTGAGATTGACATACCGTAATACACTTTTATTTAATAAGATGCTTCGTGAAACCTTCCCAGACTTTCTTCTTTCCCAAGTTCTCAGGACATATTTTAACTTTTTTGCTTGATCCCTAGTGGCTGATCACAGCAATACTGGCTTGTGTACTTTCTTATGAACAGTTTCACTTAATTGTATAAAATTATGAAATGTGGCAACACATCTTTTTTTTCAGTTCAGTGTAGTTCACTCTAATCATATACATCCATGCTGACAGTGCTGAGCCTCTGATTGAAAACTGGACCAACAGTGATTTATAAAGCTAATACTGAATTCAAAAGCAGGCAATGCATCATGCAACAAGGATGGATTCGCATAGTGTAATAGCCTATAGCTAGAAATATGATAATGATGATATGCTTCATAAATGTATATGTATATATATTTTAATTAACCTAAGATGAGACTATTGCAATAATCATCTTTGTAAACCATATATGGGCATAGGCCACACACTCCAGAGTTCATGCAGTGGTGGTAGACATGCTCTTTATCCTAAACATTGTCTTTGATTGCAGCGGGACTGCATCAATGCCGCAAAAAACTTTAAACTGGATGATGTTTTCTACACGTGGCATCTATTGCACTTCTGTCCGTCCTGGGAGAGGGATCCCTCACATGTGGCTCTCTCTGAGGTTTCTACGTATTTTTACCCTGTTAAAATGGTTTTTAGTAGTTTTTCCTCACTCTTGCTGAGGGTTAAGGACAGATGATGTCACGCCCTGTTAAAGCCCTATGAGATGAATTGTAATTTGTGAATATGGGCTATACAAATAAAATTTGATTGATTGATTGATTTATCCAGTGTCTGTTTTATTCAAATCAGCTATGGCCAGGTAAGCTGTCAGACTCTATGGTCAGACTTTCCCCTGGTGTTCTTACAGCAACTCCCCTCCTCAGACTGCTAAAGGGCTCACCCACTACTCCCCAACATTCCTCAATAGACATGGAGGAGTAGTATAATGCAGTAGCATGCAGACACACTACCAGCAGCATGGAGCAGACCGATGTGAGAATCCTGCTGCTCTCGCTGCTTCGCCTGGTTCCCATAGCTTGTCAGTGGAAACCCATACAGGGAAAAATATTTGGCTTTGAATCCTGGAAGACAGAGCAGCAGAACCCAACCAACCTCAGACCTGGTCCAAGTCAGGATGGAAGAAAGAGGGAGCAGCCTCGGGGCAAATACCAGGCTGTCTGAACAAGAAGGGGAAAATTCTATCCAAACCTGAAAGGACTCGATGGGCTAGAAGGGAGCCTAATTTCACACATAATTACTTGGGTTTGGCTCAAATATCTGGTTGAAAAAATACTTTTCTATCGTGTTGTAGAATTATTAATTAGCAGACAAAAAAAAATTGCAATTAAATGTTTGATGTGGGCTTTCAAGCACAGGTTTTGAACAAAGTATTTTCAGATTGAAGTCAGATGAGGCTCATAGTTGTAACTTTTATCCGAGGTTGGTTTGTCCAGTCAAGTTTTTTTACATTGGCCAGAAATTACATAGCATTTTAACACAGCCTTACATTTTTAATCTTTTTCAGGTTCGTTTGTTCAGTCAGGCACCTTTGAAAAAATACACATTGAATTTCCAGCAATTTTCAATGTAAAAAGAAACAATCACCTGAGTTATGATTTGCTGTTCAAATGTGAGGTTAGTTGCATGGACAGCCAATGGTTATAGAGGTCTCAGTGACAGATTTGCCAAACAAGAGTCCACAGTCCAGTTGTCTTGATTCACCAGCTAACAACATCACCTGCCAGTCAAATTAAAACCTTCCAGTGCATGCCAACGGATGAGGTCCGACTCGAAATGCGATACACGGGTCATGAAATACTGGTCTTAAGTATTGTGTGGGAGATCTTGGGAAGGGGGGGAAAAGGGAAAAGTAAAAGAAAATGAAAAGCATTTATCCAGGAGGTGGTCTTGCTTTAGCGTGACTTTTCGTTTTTGAGTAATGGTCCAAGGCGCCTAAAGAACACTTAAAGTGCAAGAATAGAGCCACAGAGGAATGTGCACAGTCCTGTTTGAAACTGCAGAGCTGGGCAGAGCTTGGCAGAATTGGGCAGAGCCCTTAAATCATGTAAGTGAACGGGATTTGGAATGTTTTTATACTAAGGGTTTGCAATTCCCACAGAGTCACCAGCTTAGCCTCTACTGCTGCTCAGGAAAACACACATTGGTAGTTTGAATTATATTAATTTCGTTAATTGCCTGTTTATCTTAAGATGCCTCAAATGACTTACATCCAACGGCACTTTCATATTAAACTACAAATATCAAAGTGTAGGATGACTTCACGGTTTACATTATCCGCTGAATGATTGACACAACTACCTATTCCTGAGCATATTGTATATATATATTTGCAGTTTGTATTTCTCCGCATGGAACCACATGAACATGTTGCAGAAATTGTACTTTCTTGATTTTTGCTGTCCTGGGTCTGTATCCTTGGGGTTTTATACACTTATTGTAAGTCGCTTTGGATAAAAGCGTCAGCTAAATGAAATGTAATGTAATGTAATGTAACATTGTTTTGTAAAGACAAAAGTAGCGAGGATCTTTGAAGGCTAACATTATATGTTCTAATCTACCTTACAGGAGATATAGCATGTGAAGGGATTTCTGAGGAAAAGGAAACTAAAAGACTCACAGGCTGATTTCTCACACTAGTGGTTTGAAGAATCACTTATATCTGACAAACGTGTTTGGTGGAGTAAAGACTATATAAGTGATTTAGTTATTTTTAAGATTTCAACAAATAAAAGGGGTATGTGCAGGTTTAGATTTTCAAATCTGGACAATCTAGTTTGTGAATAACAGTTGCAAAAGCCAATTATGAAGTGCAGTGATTAGCCATTGCAAAAACTCAGAAGAAGGAGGTAAGCTTGGACTATTTTGCCTGTATGATCATTCATATATGTCATTTTTGGACAAGGAGTTTTTTTCGCTTAAACATCAGGTGTTGGACATTAAGTGCTAACTTTTTTAATGCTTTGGTCAGCGGTTTACAATCTCACATACCTCCACAGTCCTATCACATGACTTTGCATTACCTGTTAACCAACAAAAGCAGGGTAAGGGTTAGGGTTAGAAATAATATAATAAAAAACATATTTGAAACTGTATTCATCTGAGTTTTAACACCATAGCACCACATGGTCCATCCATCCATTCATCTTGACATTACTCTATACCCAGTGACCCCACACCTGAGCATGGTGTTGACTTGTCTAGACCACAGACTACATTTACAATGTGAAGGAGAGGGAAACAGAGTGAGGGAGGAGAAATGATGAGTGGGAGAAACATGGAAAGACAGAATGATCTGTTGAAAATCTCACAGCAGACATGTTGTCCTCCACCATGGATTCCTGAGAACCCAACCATTGTGGAAAACCTCTAACCAGGCTTCCAACTGGATTCCTGCTCTCAGGGCTGACCACTGGAACTTGACAGGATAACAGACACAGGATTAGATATATAATTTCACAGAAATAAGGGAATAAGGAAGAACTTGATTCATCGAATCATTTTACATGTATATTTATATAATTCACAGTTAGACCAAAATGCAGTTGATGGAAAAGGAATCGGGATTAGCATAATATATATCACAGCTCCTATTGGCACTCTTTGTTGAAATCTATAGTCTTTATTAAAACATGGACCTTCTACGTTCTAAGACTCGATTTTACAGACTGATCTTTCCCCTTATAATGGTAATTATGTATTTATATAGAGATTTGTCATGATGAACACTTAAAGCACTTTACAGTCGAGTTTTTATAAACACATGCACAAGCGGATTTTCTTAACAAAGCAGGAAGAATACTACTTATCTATAGTCCAAGTCAAACTCTGAAATAATTGACAATCTCTGGCAGGGTATAGCACTGTGGAAGATTATCCAGAAGTCTTTTTATGAGGTCTGTTGTGTTGTTTCTTTAATGACTTGGTCAAGTTGACTGAGCCAGTTGTGACCTGAAAAATGTTTTCCCACTTGAGCCATTATCTTTAATGAACCGAAATTACAATGTGGATAGTCTCGCTCAAAAAGGCTCAAATATATTTGTACTGATCAGATAGTACTATAAAAATTGAAATTGAAATCCAAGTAATCCCTCAATAGGATCTTGTTTCCTCTTTGTTACGTGTCTCTTACCACCCAAGTACTCACCACTACATCCTCCTGACAGTTCATTGCAGCTTACCTAAAAAAAGCAGCTTCCATTTTTGATATCTTGAATCTGGCAGTGCTGGGGCACTCTACATCATGTTGTCAAGACAGGATCCAAACTACACAAAAAGCACATTCCACATAAGGAGAGTTTCAGCAAGATTATTGTATGTCATCTATGAGACAACCAAGGTTGAGCAAAGCACAGTAGGCATGCCCAATTTAGGATTTTTAGCAAATATAAATTTCGATGGTACAGAGATCACCCAGAGAGAGAAAACATGTCGTTTGACACATATTCAAATCAAAAAATATAAGAACAGACATCCCTTCTCCCCGTAGGACACTAAACGGAAAGAACACATCAGGCCTCAAGTCATGTGAGAAGCAAGAAGTATTGTTATGAAGTCATTTTTTTATTTTTAAATTATTTAATTTTTATTCAATTTTTGGGTAGTCTTTTTTTCTTTGAGCTATACGCTTAATTGCAAACAGTCTACCAGGATGTGTGGGTATCAAGTCAAAGTAACATGATTTATGTTATACACAAATACAAAAAACTTGATCTTTGATGTAACCTACAGTGACAATTATGATGTTGCATATGTGTTAGCCACACCTCTCCAAGGCTGAAATGTAATCTGTGTTGCGTGTAACAAACCACAACAATAAAATAACAATATTGATCACATTCATGGGAAAAGGCAGTGTACAACATAAATGGAGATGTGTGGCAATGTATATCTAAGCAATCTAGTTGCAATCTCGACCACAATTACAATCATGATCCTCATTCACAATGGTGAAATTGCACTTTGAAACCTGCATGATCCTAAAACTGTTTCACCTTTATTGTCGCTGAATATTGAGGTCACATGGTCATGAACATGATCTGCTCCTATGGTCAAATAAAACTCAATCATGGTTTACGTGGATTTTTTTGAATCATTTAGACGTATTCTTTCCGGTTGGACACGTGAGTGTGTCCCACAGATTGTGGTGATTCTCTGTCCTTTCACACTTGGTATCAGTCAGCAGCAGTTACTTAAAAGCACCACCTGGTAAATGCTGCCTATCTACAACACAGCTGTGTCTCCACCTTCCTCCAGACCTCTGATCAATAACCTTTCACCTTGACCTTGACCTGCCACCCCTGCAGGATCTTTCACCTCCCTGCGTGAAAGCAGATGATCATCTTTTTCCGGCAGACTCAGAAGGCCAGTAGTCCTCCATCCTGTGGGCCTAAGAGTCTGTGTACACACACACACAGCCACACACACACACAAGTATTCGTTCACCCTGAAATTTGTAAACTGCCCATGTCCCAACAGGAACAACCATGGAAAGTAAATACAAGGAATACAGTATGTGATGGGATGACAAGGACTCAAAAGGCAAAGTAAAAGTGAATCAGGAACAGGAAATCGTTATTGGTTGAGTCAAGGGTGAAGGTTTGTTATTTTCTTCATTTATGGATATTTTAATGAGTTTATCCTTGACACAAACTTAGTTTTTTTTAGTTTTTTTTTAAACTTACAAATACAAATAGATGATTAGGTTTTATTTAAAAAAGAAACCTCCCTACATGTGCAGTTTGCTTACATATTAATGGTTAATGGTTTTGTATTTATATAGCACTTTTCTAGTCTTGATGACCACTCAAAGCGCTTTACAGTACAGTTTTACATTCACACACACATTCATACAGTGCATCTATTCGCAGCACTTTGTTATTCTATGGGGGCCATTCAGGGTTCAGCATCATGCCCAAGGACACTTCGGCATGCAGATGGTTCAGACTGGGGATCAAACTGCCGATCTTCAGGTTGGAGGACGCCCACTCTACCCCTCAGCCACAGCTGCCCCTTATTATTATTACTTGTGTACTTGGTTGTATTTTATTATATTAATCAACGTAGTTGATTCAATTTTGTTTATTAGCAGTGTTTAAAACACCGTGACAATTAATCAATCAGTCTTGTTTAAAATGGTCTGTATTTGTATAAGGCTTCTCTAGTCTTGATGACCACTCAAAGTGCTATACAGTACAGTTTGCCATTCACCCATTCACCCATTCACACAGACATTCCTACATTGCATCTATGGGCAGCACTTCCTCTATGAGAAGGGGGGTTCAGTATCTTTCCCAAGGACACTTTCCCATTAAGATGGGAAAGACTGGAAATGAACTGGCGACCTTCTGGTTCGCGGACAATATTCCCCAACACATACAAAACCATCCTGCAACCACTATGCATTCTACAAAACATAGCCAATTTTCAACTCCAACTTCAGGTCCTGGGTGATGAAAGTGCTCAAGAAGCAGAATGACTCCAGGATTTGACTCCACATTTCCTATGAGGTGCCATCCCGGAATCAGTATCTTGACCACGGACACTTTGGCATGCAGATGGAGAAGACTCTTTAACTGCTGAACTTCTGGTTGGAGGACGACTGCTCTACCCCTCAGCCACAGCTGCCCATCTTGAATCATTTCTATATGTGCTGTACTGGAATTACTGTTTAATCCATAGCATTGGCTTTGAACTAAAGGGGGTGTAAGTGACATTTCACCAAAATCAAAAGAGGAAAATGATTTTATCCTTCATTCAAAACACATGTATTTTTCTGCAATAGTCTGCTGTTTTTTTCATTCATATTAGACTTACAACAAGGGCAAATCTGGTGATAGTATGAAGAAGATATCACAAAAATGTGTTAAAACAAAACAACAATCCATTGGGATAAAATATATTTAAAAGTCCTTACATTAAGTCATTGAATGAGTTTAATTTGGCTGAAATACCAAACCCAACCATATGGTAAAATGGAAGATATTACAAATATAAAAAAGTATGATGTCAAATACCATTAATCAATCAATCAATCAAATTTTATTTGTATAGCCCATATTCACAAATTACAATTAGTCTCATAGGGCTTTAACACGGTGTGACATCCTCTGTCCTTAACCCTCAGCAAGAGTAAGGAAAAACTACTAAAAACCCTTTTAACAGGGTAAAAATACGTAGAAACCTCAGAGAGAGCCACATGTGAGGGATCCCTCTCCCAGGACGGACAGAAGTGCAATAGATATCACGTGTAGGAAAACATCATCCAGATTAAAGTTTTTAGCAGCATTGATGAGGGTAAACATCCCGAAGGAAAACCCAACATGACATGCCAAGCAGTCCCGCTGCAATCACAGTCCATGGTCAGCAACCAGCAGGACCACAATCCACCATCCAGACCAGAGGCCACTCCAGTCCTCAGTCACCGTCCACCGCCGCCCACCAGGAGCCACCGCCGCGGTCCTGGTCCACCTCCTGTACCCAATGCCAACGCGACACAGGGTCCGCCACCAGCACCACGATCAGCCCACATGACACAGAATCCGCCATACTGGATCCACCACTGCAACCCCCGATGCGCGATCCACAAACCGCAATCCATGGTGCGGGCACAGAGACCCTGGATCTGCAGGTGATAAAGCAAAGGGATTCTGGGGAAGGGGGATAGGGATGGAGAAGAGGAAGGAGAAGCTGGAAAAAGAAGCTCCGTGTGTCATGTGTCATTAAATAGAACAAGTTACGTTCTGCCGCACTAATTAGCTCTAACTATAAGCTTTATCAAAAAGGAAGGTTTTGAGCCTACTCTTAAACGAACAGATGGTGTCTGCCTCCCGAACTGAAAGTGGTAGATTATTCCACAGCTGAGGGGCTTGATGGCTAAAAGCTCTGGCTCCAACTCTACTTTTAGAGACTTTAGGGATGACAAGTAGGCCTGAATTCTGGGAGTGGAGTGCTCTAGTGGGTTTATAAGGTCTAACAGCTCTTTAAGGTAAAAAGGCACTATATTATTAAGGGCCTTGAAGGTAATGGAATGATTAACAACTGAAAGAGGGTTATAACACTTTAGAAATATGAAATAGGCTACTGAATATTGAGGTTACAACAAAACAATGGCACAGGGTAAGTAAGTCTTTCCTTTCCACAGCAGTGATTCCAGGTGAATATGTGTGTGACTTTTTTTCCATTTCATGAGAACCTAGTCTCCTGTTTTCAAGCATTCCAAAAGATTTGTCAGACAGTCCATATTTGAAGTTAATACCTTTTGAATTTTCTGCCAACAAACTTCTCCCTCCTTCATGTGAGCCCCCTGTTTTACGAGATGTAGAAATTAGACCGTCATCTTTTTGCCGTGCGTTTTACAAAGGGAGGGGATGATCCACAGTACAGAGCTTCACCAAAGTTGAGAAACAGTTGTTGAATTCCAGCAGTTATTATTTCACACACACATACAGGGATTTGGAGGCAGTAACCAAGTCCAGCATTATATCTGAGGTAAATGCACACAAGTTATTGGTATTTACATTGCAAAACTAATAAGTTTTTAAATAAGTTTTTGCCTCATTAAAAGAAAAGCTAACCAATCTAACAAATCAATAATACAACCCATTTATTTATTCAACTGACTTACTCATGTTGTTATCTCCAATTTTTTTATAATTTTCATTTAACATGACTGTTTTGTGTTGTCTTAGTAACAACGTTTATTTCCACGGTTGTCAGGGTTAATCTGCTTCTGTGAATAACTTGCTGCCTGTCTATGTGTCACCAAATTAATGAATATGTCCCCAGTGTATTAATAGTCTTATGTTTTCCTCTTTCTGTTTTGTGTGGTGGCTGCCTGATCTGGTGACGTTTCCTGGATCATGGCTCTCCTTCCTCTATTTTATTTCTCTCTACGTTAAATTGTTTCCATCTCTTTCTGCAAAGATTGTTCCTCCGGCTTTAATATCCACCTATCTCACCAAACCAAAAAGCCTTTGTTCCCTTTGTCAATAAATTACGGCACCACATAGCTCTTTCACTGATGTCTGTATGTTGTCACTTTCCCTTGTGACAAATTTAGCATTTTACTGTGATTAGGCAACATCAAGTGTTTAATTTAACTGTTGATCTGATCTTGACCAACAAAATTGGCAAATTTTTGATACATTTAGCTCTTGTCAGCTCTGTTGTTCAAATAAAATTTATTTGTGAGATAATGTTGACATTTTTGCCTGCTTAGTTGTTAACCAGCTATTTGTCCAGTAGTTCTCAACCAGTGTGCTATTTAGTAAGATCACACAAACTGAACCATCGTTCATAGTAGATCTGGTCATCGAGAGCACCAAAAGAAACCCTGCCACATCAGTGGATCGTCAAAGAATCCATAATGTCGTTACTGTCCATGGCAGGCAGAACCCAACATAACACTGGTGGAGTATGTAAACTCCGACCAGAGAAATATCGGTGCATTACTTTTGAAACAAACTATAACATATGTGCATGTGAACTCCAATAACTAAACAAAGAGCAAAACAGCTGTAGCCATGACACCATATTCCCATATATGAGTATCATACTTGGGAAATACAATGTTATCATAATTTATGTATCTAAATTTCCTTGAGATAATGATTTGGCGCTATACAAATAAAGTTGAGAAAATAGTTCCTTGATAGTTTATATCAGGGGTGTCCAAACTACGGCCCGTGGGCCATCCGCGGCCCGCCATCCATTTTAAATTGGCCACCTCAAAAAAATTACAATTAAAATTGTTTTGGTTTTTTTTAATTAACAATTTTGTAGCACTTAAATGGCACTTACTTATAGCACTTTGTAGTTTTGCTCTATTTTTGAAGAAATTGTACTTTCTTGATTCTTGATGTACTTGGTTTGTACCTTCGGGTAGGGGAGAGCCGGGTAATGTGAGAAATTTTTTACATTTGCTCCCCCTTAAGCGAGGTAAAATTATATATCAGTAAATTAACACATTTCCCATTAGTTCAGGATGTTTCCTAGCAATGGAAATGATCAGAATGTCTTCAAGACAGAGCAGTGAAAATATGATTGTTTTTAAAAAAGTGTTCTTGTGTTTCACTTTACCCCAGCTTAGGGGTAAAGTGAGACAGACCAGAAAAACCAAGGGGGTAAAGTGATCCACTTACCCTTTCAACTTTAAAACTACCATGACAACACATGTTGTAATAGGTCAATTAAGCACAGTTATGATTATTATGATTCATGTGATCTCTTGCACACCCTAGCTTCCCTGCACATTGTTTCTCTGTCCAATTGGCATGGACAGGGATATGTTTTTCTCTGCGTATTCAAATGCCAGCTCACGGCACTTAACTGGAGCAAGGCTATGGAACTGGTCAGCTAGTTGTTTCAAGTGTTTGGCAAGCTCCTCCTCCATCTCATCTGTGAATATTCTCCTTGCCTTAGCTACTGCACCCAAGGCTACTGATTTTACTTCCCCTTTCTCATTTTTCTTTATGAATCTATTGGGGGTTGTCTTGTCAATATTTCTATCCCTTCCAGCTTTTCTTAAGGACTTCTTTCCTTGCATTACCTCAGCGGCTTCACTCTCCATCTCTGCGAGGGGTGTTTGGCCCCAGGTTGTCGGCCCTCGTGTAGTTTCTTTGCATGATGGCTTTTCGACAATGTTTATGGCATTACAAATAAAACATATGTAATGTAATATTACACTAAAATATGTTTAAGACTAAACTAAACTTGTGCTATATGTCTCACTTTACCCCACAGCATTTGTCTCACTTTACCCCACAGCGAACATTTTAGAAAAAACAACATCTCTTAGCAATTCAGGCTAATCTTCAGCTAGCATCAATCACATGGTTTTATATGTTGGAAGTTCACCAACATGTATGATATACGATTTTCTACCTGAATCAATTTATTTTGACACAACAGTTGATGCAGGAACATTTTTGTGAAAAAACATTCTAACCACAGCACCAGCACCAACTTCTCCTTCATGGCAAGGGTGGAATGGGAGGGGCTTGAAAACATAATGATCACATGACCACAAATGTGTTCCGTTGCCTAGATACAGGGGGTGTCTCACATTACCCGATGTCTAACATTACCCCGCTCTCCCCTACCCTTGAATGCGCTGATTGTAAATCGCTTTGGATAAAAGCGTGAGCTAAATGAATTGTAATGTGATGGACTATGGCCCACTGTATTGTACTTCTCAGTTATGACACTAGGTGGCGCAACGCCCCCCGCTCTAAGCAACGCGATTGAGGCGCAAAGTCAACAGTCCGCTCCAGGGCAGGGGGGCGTGGCGGCGTGAGTGGCCCAGACCTTCACTTTTTTTTCTGTATGTGGCCCTCGGGGTAAAAAGTTTGGACATCCCTGGTTTATATAAATACACAGGCTGGTCTCATCAAAATTTTGTAGGAAATGGTACTAAAAGTAATGCACTAAAATTCATATGAATTCCACTAAATTGTGAGTCAGGATACTGGGGACACATGCGCTTCTCTCTCTTTGTGAAAACAAAAAACATGGCGGATATACCATCGCCGCGGCCCTGGTCCACCTCCTTTACCCAGTGCCAACGCGACACAGGGTCCGCCACCAGCACCACGATCAGCCCACACGACACAGAATCCGCCACACTGGGTCCACCACCGCGACCCCCGATGCGCGATCCACAAACAGCAATCCATGGTGCGGCCACAGAGGCCCTGGATCTGCGGGTGTTAAAGCAAAGGGACCCCGGGGAAGGTTAGGGATGGAGAAGAGGAAGGAGAAGCTGGAAAAAGAAGCTCCGTGTGTCATATGTCATTAAATAGAGCAAGTTACGTTCTGCCTCACTAATTAACTCTAACTATAAGCTTTATCAAAAAGAAAGGTTTTGAGCCTACTCTTAAACAAACAGATGGTGTCTGCCTCCCGAACTGAAATTGGTAGATTATTCCACAAGTGAGGGGCTTGATGGCTAAAAGCTCTGGCTCCTACTCTACTTTTAGAGACTTTAGGGACGACAAGTAAGCCTGAATTCTGGGAGCGGAGTGCTCTAGAGGGTTTATAAGGTACTAACAGCTCTTTAAGGTAAAAAGGCGGTATATTATTAAGGGCCTTGAAGGTGAGGAGGAGAATTTTAAATTCTATTCTAGATTTAACTGGAAGCCAGTGTAGCGAAGCTAATACTGGAGAAATGTGCTCTCTTTTCTTTGTTCTTGTCAGGACACGTGCTGCGGCATTTTGGACAAGCTGTAGAGTCTTTAACGACTTACTGCTGGAGCCTGATAATAATGAGTTACAATAGTCCAGTCTCGATGTAACGAAGGCGTGGACTAGTTTTTCTGCATCTTTTTGCGAAAGGACATGCCTGATTTTTGAAATATTACGCAAGTGGAAAAAGGCAGTCCGAGAAATTTGTTTTAAGTGACTATTAAAAGATAAATCAGGATCGAAGATCACTCCCAAGTAGGATGTCCTGTGGAAACTGATTCAGAACTAGAGCATCATGGCTCAGCCCTTGAAAACCACTGTTGCTCCAGCGCAAAGTGATTTCACTGGCCATGCCCTGTTTTGCCATCATCTTTGCATCATCTTCATTGCCGTCATTCCTGTCATCATTCCTGAGTGAGAATCATCAAATCAGCTCCACATGAGCTCATCGCCTTGCCTGCTAACAGGATGGATTACCACACTGTAAACTGATTGAAAGTATCCGCACACACAGGCAAACACACTAACTCTCCTGCCTAAGACGTGAGGAAGACATACTGAAAGGGTTTCTTGAAAAAAAAACGTGCATGTTTTCAGTGTTGCCAGGGGGAACAAGGCCCAAACACAGAGAAAGGAGTTTGACACTTAATTCCTCTCCAGGGCTCACATCCTCTTTGAGGCACCACACACATTCATATCATGCATAAGCTAAACCACACATTCTACACATACACCAGCATGTAACATGAGCGGGGCCGGGCGCCCTCTCGTCTTCTCCAATCCCTGGAGAGTCGCAGGCGTTTCCAAAGGAGGCTTTTCCAGCAGAACTCAGGGTATTTTTCAGCACTGGCCTCCTCTCCATTAGTCTGGCTGGCCTACAAAGAGTCTCTGGCAGTAAATCCACTGCTCAGCGTGTTATGGCGCAACAGCTCTGACAAGAAAGAAATGTCACAGGGCCCTGCTGCCAGACCACAGCTAACGGCTGGCTAAAGATGTGAACGAGTGCCAAGAGGGGATTCCTGCTACACACACGTC
The DNA here is from genome assembly GCA_038501795.1 of Pseudopleuronectes americanus. Lineage (NCBI taxonomy): Eukaryota > Metazoa > Chordata > Actinopteri > Pleuronectiformes > Pleuronectidae > Pseudopleuronectes > Pseudopleuronectes americanus. The sequence continues at coordinate 1,054,286 of CM076724.1, forward strand.
ACCACAGCAGAGGCGGGGATAGGAGGGGGTGCTGAGGTCTGAATATGTCACTGTGGGTCATTATAGATCCATGCCAGAGCAGAGCATTTTTCTATATGTGTGTCTGTGTGTGTTTGCTGAGGCTCAATAGACCTCTTAAGTTTAAAACAAGCCTTATACCTAAGACCACATTATACTATTTCAGCTGCACATTGGTTGTAACGGTTTTCTAGATGTTTGTTACCTGCAGCTAAAACAACCTACCGCCCTATGAAACCACATAGATCTGGATTTTTGTTTCTACAGATTTCTCTCACATATATAATCAGTCCCCTAAACCTACACAACCATATCATGCAATGTTGAAGAAATTGAAAAAAAATAACAACCTGCATCTACCCCTTTGCTCCGATTGGTGCGGATATAAAATAGGGTATTTATTGGCTCATGCCTTTTACCAGTTTCGTGGACATCCATTCTGTAGTTTCTGCGTAATCCTGCTGGCAAACAAACGACCAAAACAAACATCCAAAAGGATATAAACAAAACAAACCCAAAGACGTGCAGAGGATCATCCCACAGCTGCAATATGGCCAGTGAAGCATCCCTCCATGGTAACTTGACTCTTGATACAAACATACACAGAGTAAGAGAGAGAGAGAGAGAGAGAGAGAGAGAGAGAGGGTGACATTGACAATGAGGGATTTCCAAGTCCAAAGCCGTTCTCTGATCACTTCCACATGTATCTAACAGTTTCGTTCAGGTCCTGTAGGTTATGCTGCAATCCATCCTGCTATGACATTCACCCATATGATAAACTTCTTCATAATTCTATGGACACCCTGCCTGTTCAATGATTTGTGTACAGTAGACTCATGAACAGATATTGTAATGATTTCCGTCATTACAATTTTTTTTTGCACTCTGGATCACTGGAAGCCCAGCTCTATGAAGATAATCCACAATGTTAGAGTAAATCATCTCTAGTTTGAAATTGGACTGATGGATATTTGAACCCTTTCAGAGGATTTTGTAACCCAACGCAACAATTGCTGACGTAATACAGCGCTCACACAAACAGCTGTTTCTAAGTATTGGATTATTCTGACTTTTGAATATGCCACAATGAAATTTCATGAAATTTCATATTATTGTTAATTATAAATAAGCTTATAATTTAATCAAATATTTTTCAGTTAGGAACACTCTTGTCATTAAAAAACATTTATATCAACAAATGGAAAACTTTCATTCCTGCAGTTTTACTCCTGTAGCAGTAGTGTCGCAGGGATCAGTGAGGAAAGCATCATATTTAAATGGTCCGACTTGATGTGAGAATGGATGTGATTGCTGTATGACTGACTGGACAACAGAGCTCTGGCAGAGCTTTAGCTAAGTATTAGCTGTTTCTGCAGGGGGGAAGTTGCTGTTGTATCTGAGCTACTTTTTTGGGGAAAAGTAACCATTTTATCTTGGATCAAGACGTAAATGATCTCATCGTTGGGCAGGTAGTGTACAGCGGGTTTATAAAACGATTGTCCATAAAGACCTGTTGCATCCAAGATGAGAGTCTAAAAAGAGCAGGGGACCTGAGAAAATGCACGGTTGGTAGCTAGTCACCTTTTTCATGCAGGGATATTATTATGTGACAACTTGTTGTTTGCTACAAATCTGATTAGTGTGTGTTCTTTATCACAGCAGTCAGGACTAATGCTGTACAAACTGTAGAGGATTTTTTATTGCACCACTACACCTAAAGTGTCAGGCCTGGACTAAAATTAGGACTCAGATGCAGAGGTTTTCACAGACAGCACACTTTATTGTATTCTGATCCTCTTATGATGAGTGATAACTTTACTTGGGCTATGAAACACTTACTAACTCTTTCTAGGACCTGGCAAAGAAATAGGCTGGGAAAGAACACTCCCTACAAAGATTCGAAAATAAGCACTAGGAACCAAACAAGGTGTATTAACATAAATCGCTCCCGAAGGAGGATAAACAAAAGACTTGAGTAATAAAACAAAAGCGCTCCCGAGGGAGGAAAACCAAGCTATGGAAAAAAAGGACAAAAGAAAAGGCTCACCTAAACAGGGACTCCTCAAACTAACTAAAACTTCACTAAACATAAATCGCTCCAAAAGGGAGGAAGAAGAACAGATTACAAAATAACACAAAATGAAGCTAAACTAGAACAACTTTAACAAACAAAAAATCACTCTTCAAAGAGGACACAGAAAACAACTTACGTGGTGGAACAAGGAAAAACTCGACTATGGCTGTGGAAGGGCTTTGGTGAACGAACATGAACGAAACACTTCGGCACAAGACAAAGGGGAGACGCAGACTATAAGCACATGAGGGTGAAGGGAACAGGTGGAAACGATCAGGAATCAGTGACACATGAGGAAGGGCAAGTGACCTGAAACGAGAGGAGAGTTAGGATTTCAAAATAAAACAGGAAGTTACGAGACAAAAACCCAAGACAAGACAGACCTCACCACGGTGTGACATAAAGCTGGGATGATCACATTTTGGAGTCAGAGCAGGACAGAAAGAATGCATTAAAGAGGGGAGTTTTCACACACATGCTAGTTATTCAATTTTTGGAAGCGGATCATGATGACTGTTTTAGCAGTTTCTTCACGGTATCCACCCCCCAACACACACACACACACACACACACACACACACACACACACATGATTGTGCACGGCTACTTTCATATTGCTCTTAGTGTCCAGAGGAGATTCAACACCCAAGATATTTATTATTGCTCCATGTGTATGTGTGCTCCCAATGTATCCCTCCAGCTTTGTTTGGTGTAAGAGTCCCATGTGTCTCTGGCTGGGATGTATCAGCACTGGAGAAAGGTAAAAACACTCTTTTCATAACACTGACGCCAGATGCTGGAGGAGTGCTCCTCAGATTTAATGCAGTTGCTGTGTGGTGGGTACATTATACATCTCAGGCCTGGAAATATGCTTTACCTTGCACAGGCAGTAGATGTTCACATATGTTACATTAGTAAAGTTTTCTAAATGTTGATTAGTTATTGATGTATTGATACAAATTCTGATTCAAATTCTGCGTTTGGAATCTTCCACATCTGGGCATAACATTTTAAATGGAAAATAAACTGTTTGATACTAAGAACTGAATTCATCACTTAAAAGTTCAAAACAAACCCGATCAAAACTTAATTTCTTTGATACAGACATCAGAAACCAAGGAAATGCTTCATCAGATAAAGTTAACTAATTAACTTATGTTCAGGAGCAGGGCCTACCTGAACCTTCTCGTCAACAATACCATGCCATTACTTTTATGCCTCTGGTGGGTCATAGAGCTTGTCTTTTAAAGGTAGCCATCATTTAGGATGCCTTACACTTTCCTGCAGAAACAGTCCTAATATCTTCATTTCTTCGAGCCTTACCAAATGGTCTATATTTTAGTAGCGCTTTTCTAGTATTGATGACCACTCAAAGCACTTTACATTACAGTTTTTCCATTCAGCATTTCACACACATTAGTACTGTTCAACTGTGCAGGACTTTCTCTATCATAGATTTCTTAACAACTGCCATCTTCATCTCCTCTGTTTGGGCTTTCTATCCTCACACAAGCTTCTTTCAGATTCTGGTTCCACTATCCAGTCACTGGAATGAATGTAGTTACTGTGGACTAAATTTGCACTGCCCTCAGAGGAAATTGAAGCACCTCTCTGCTCTTGTCAAACTATCTCTTGGCAGTTAGGAAATGCAAGTCAAAACCCCTTTCTGGCAACCTCAATTATTCCATCGACATTAGCCAAATCTTTCCTGTCCAGCTTTTAATAAAAGCTGCATCTCTCCCCTCTCTCCATGATAGAGTTGTTCTAGATGGTGCATGCAAAATTGTAATGCGTCTATGGCAACATTTCCTGGAACAGGATACATAGAACATTTCCTTCTTCGATAATGTCTTCATCACTAAAACCATGGAGATTCAAATTGACACAGACGTGACTCCTGCTCTAAGTTTCGGTGGCTAATATGCAGCAGGACGATTTGGTTCTACTTGGCTGTCAGAATTAAAATCTCTCAATTCAGAGTCTCGCCTTCCTTCAATTGCGCTCTCTGAGCTATAGCAAATCATCAAAACTGACATACTTTCGGGACACTAATGTATTAGAAAGTCTTCAATCATTCACACTGACAACATCGCAGTTGTTGAGATCATAAACAAGCATCAATCTCATTCCTACGCCATTACAGTTTTGGCGCAGAGCAGGCTCAAGTTGCTTTTGGCTCAACATCTGTTAATACGCAAAACAACCAAAATCCACCCCATCCCTATCCTCATCCCTTCATCGTCCTTCCCTCATCACATACCTGAATCCATTCATCCTCTCATCTCTCCCTCCCTCACCCACTTAGTGCATACCTCTTGAATGTCTTGTTTGGGCTGGCTGGGAGGGCACATAAGTTAACATCCTAGCAAGCTGTTGGAGCTCTCTAAGCTCCAATAGCTCCTCACTCCTCACTCTAGCTATAGCAATTAGCATTTTATTCTTCAACTATTATTTACAACATGACTGCTTGATATACATTACGCCTACTGTACTTCTGTCCGTCCTGGGAGACGGATCCCTCACATGTGGCTCTCTTTTTTTCCTTACTGTTGTTGAGGGTTAAGGGCAGAGGATTTTGCAACCTGTTAAGCCCTCTGATACATATTGTGATTTGTGATTATGGGCTATACAAAGACAATTTAATTTAACACACACTCTATTGTTTGCATAAACTGTCCTGCTACCAGACTGCGCTCTAGACCACGAATATGGAAATAAAATATGGATAAAACAACATTTAAATAAAGCAGCTATACCTTTTGACAGATGCCAAGAAGAGCATATTTTTCTAAATGTGGGGGTGTATTTTTCCAGCAACTGTAACGGTGCAGTGAAATTTTAAAGCATCAATTTCAGCACTCGTTTCATCGTTAGTCATTAGATTTAGACACGCTGGTTGTGCCAACTCTTGGTTTTTGAATGTTAGCATTGTGTAAAAGTTGAAGACCATTGCATGTTGTGTTATCTCTTCTGTCCCTTATATCCCAGAGGTATTATGATGGAATCCTTTCTTACCGTTGCTGTTTTGACATGCCCTATTTAGAGCAAATGATGTGAAGGACAGGAAAAGGAGCTTTGAAAGTCCCCTTCTGGAGGCATTCTGGCTATTTTCCTCTCGCTGTTTTCAGCCAGTTAGCTGAATGTGTGTGACTGATTAGCCATGTTTCACTGATAACTGTGAGTGTGTTCCTCTCTACATCCAAACTGGGAACGTTTTATCCAGGCCTTAAGAGGTAGAGACTGCTTAACACACAACAACCGAAAACCAAAGTCTTAAATTGTGAAATCTTTGCAGGGTGAATTCGGGTAATCTGGGACATTGGGGAATGTAGTACACCTAAACTCCAGTGTTTATTTCATGTTCTAACTAAATCTAGTCAACAGGACTCTTACTATATATCATGTGACTGAAATGACTTCATGGAGTCTCTCTTCAGAGAGGGGCGGGGCAAGTGTCAATCAGAGGCTCCTTCTTGGAATTTCATTCCAAGGTCAATTACATGGGATTCTGAAAAGATTAATGCTATGGAAATCTGTTGCAAATTCGTCATTTTTTTTGATTGTTAAAAAAAAGATTTTTTTATGATGGAATTTTCAAGAAATGGAAAGTACCAACAGTGTCTCGAGTCAGTGATTACTTTGTCTGTATACTTCAGGGATAGTGTACTACACATTTCTAGATACTATGATTTACGAGCTTGAGAGGAGATTCAATGGGGGCACCACTTGATGTCCCATTCACAGGATCATAAGCCTACTTAGTAGTTCAGAGGGTAGACTGGTTTGTTTATTATTGTATTTTTTCAGAGCATACTGTAGCCCTTTTTAATTTATGGGCAAGATTTATTGGGTTTGAGTGGGTATTTATTTCAAAGACCACTAAAGTATTCGTAATGCTGCCTGCTTTTCTTTGTTGTTGCCTGTTCTTGTGAAACATATAAAATGGCGAATGGATGACCATCTTCTCTCAGTAAAACAATATTTATATAATCTGTTGAATATCAAACATCACATGTGTATGGGTGCTTAAATATAAACAGTGTATTTGAAAGATTTGTCCCTGGTCTTAGATATATAACTTAATTTTTAAAATAACTAATTTATCCACTGGACACACACATTTTCTTCTTGGGTCACATTCACATTCCAATCTGCTCAAGAGAATAAGGGTCCAGAATTAAAGTTGCGCTGTGCAGATACTTTGGAAAACTGTGAGCTCTGACTGCCAAATAGTTTTCCACTGGATCCAACTGTGTGTGATCTCTTAATTTAATCACTTAAATCCAATTGTTGTCCTTGTCATATCTGTTTCTGTTTGAGTTGATGAATCATTCTGGAATCCCTGTTCGCTTTGGTTAGCAATCATCACATTCCAGCCCTCACCTGTGGTCAAGCATTGGGTAGAGACCAAAAGAACAATAACAAGCAGCCCAAAGTAGTTTTCTCAGGTGTAGAAAAGCTGTTCCCTCATGTTGAACGGGGACAGTTCAGTTTCAGGAATCTAGTCATGATGTCTGTGCATTTTCTGTTGGAGGAGATCCAGGGGTCAATTGGGATGAAACCCAGAAGTAGACCCAGAAGCTGGAGGGAAATTATTTCCCAACTGTTCTGGAAACACCTCAGGATCCTCCAGGATTAGGTGGAAAGTATAGCTTAGGAGAGGGACGTTTAAATCGATCAAAACAGCAGTCAGGAGTTTCTGTTTGAATTTCTAAAAGACGTTCCACTCAGCACATTGACAAATACAAAGCCATTGATAGATATGATTTGGGAAAGTAATGCAATCTAAGACTGGCACGGACAATTCTCTGGAATTCAGCTACAATAATTGATATATCTTCATAATGGGGCAAAGAAACCAGCATTGACCTCTAAAATTACTACAAGCTGCAACTTTACTTTTCGGACTTTGTTGGTGAATAAATACATTAAGATTGGATAGATTGATTTAAGTGTAGATTTGGTAGTATTTACCTTTATCACACAGCCCCCACCTGCTCAGCTCTGAACTGCTGCTCATTCTTATACTCAGTACACTCTCTTTCTATCTTCTGCTCTCTCTCCACCAGTTGCAGTGCCTTGTGTGCATTTTATGAACCATTACATCTCTTTATGTTTCTTATCAACGTTTGTAATGCCTCCCAAAGTATCAATATTTGCTATATGTTAGTAAACCTTTGTTTTTAAAACATTAAAAGATTAAAAAACAGTTACCATGTTGGTGGTAATCATCACGTATCGGACCATGCTAGACCAGTTAATTTGTGTTTTTGCACATGCCCACAGACCATGGCTTACCATACAAGAATTAGATTATACCATCTGTTCCTGGCAGTCCTGTCCACTTTTACTGTTTAGTTTTAATTTCAGTCTTAAAAATGCAGTGGCTATAGATAGAATTGATCCGTTTCATGCTGAATCATTGTCTTATTTTATGACTTGCCATTTTGTCTATACAGCAACAGGAGACAATAGCTACGGCTGTTAAAGGTCTAGTTTTCATCTTTAAGTCCATTACCTCCCCTATAAACTTCCTGTTAGAGACACAGAGAACAGTATCAGTGGGCCCCACACTTTACTGCTTGGCACACACTTACAACAATCAGTCTACATGACATTTTGGCTGCAGTTCAAAGGCTCAGTTAGTAAAGGCTCATATCCTGCAGTGAGCAGATTTCTGTGTATGTGTATACTTGTACAGATGTCTTTGTGAGGACCATTTTGCGCCTACAACCTACATTTTTGTGAAGTAAGGACATTTTGGACGTTCCTTACTTCTTCAAAGGGGTGTTTGAGGGTTTGAAGACTTCATTTTAGGGTTAGAATTAGATTTAGGTAAAGGTTACGGTCAGGTATTTAATGTGCACGATTAAGGTAAGGGGGCTAGGAAATGCATTATGCCAATGAGTGTCCTCACTAAGATAGAAGTAAAAACATGTGTGTGTGTGTGTGTGTCTGGATGTGTGTATATGTGTGTGTGCATAAAAACATTCAAACAGATGTATGAGACTAAAGCTTAGATTTAATTTAATTAAGTAGATGCAGATGCATTTTATTTATCCCACACACATGCACAGACATGCAAACGCACACTCATGCAGGTAGGGAAATGTAATCTCTGCTTTTGACCCATCTGTGTGCGGGACACACAGAGCAGTGAGCGACTATGTACAGCGCTCGGGGAGCAGATGTTGGGGGAGTAAGGTGCCTTGCTCAGGGGCACTAGACAGGGTAGAGAGACTCTTGGATTTTTGGGCAGATCAATCCAGGTTCGTCTTTTTGTTGTCTTTCCGTGGAATCGAACCAGAGACGAACCAGAGACCTTCTCTGCCCATAGTCCAAGTTTCTGCCACTAGACCACCGCCTCTCCTCGATTTGTGAGTATCTTGGGTACATGTGCAATCATATTGTTGCATATTGGTGTCAGGCTGCCGCCATATATCTGGTACATATCAGTAAGATCTCAGAAAACAGCCTTGATCTAAAATTATTCAAAACCAAAGTTTTTTTTAATTTGTCTCAACACTTACTTTTGTTTTGAGTCACATTTTGTAGCATCTCAGCATGTAGTTATGTCACACCTATGACTAACATAATAGCTAACATTATGCAGCATGTGTTTTGGAAATTTTCGTTAAATACATAATCACACTGTGAACCCAGGTTTGAAGAAAAAGGTTTTGGAATCACTTCTTTAAGTATGTCAAAGCAAAACAGGTTTGAAGTGAAAATTGTTTTGTATTTATGTTACACATGATTAAAAAACTATTCCATCGTTTTTTCTCATACTGGCAATGGTTAACTCTCCCCAATTATTTCTGGGTTGATGTTCATCAGAGAGACAGATCTGCATGTTCAACTGGTCATTCTGCTGCAAAATATATCCAAACATGTCAGAAGGTCATCAGAACATATCAGTCGAGGCTGAGCCAAAAAAAGCTGTGTAAAATTTGTTGTAGTCTTAATTTTTGTATCTATTATGGCTGCAAGCTAGGATGGCACTGGTGAGCTCCAGCCAAGTAGTCACTGAGCCGCAAGCATCGAAGGACACCCATTACTATTTCACTGTGCCATCTTCTGGTGTCACAGGGCACTTACACACTTTTGACAGGGCTGTATGGGGAGAATGTGAATGAGTCTGTGATTGTGTGATTATCTCGGTTGTTATCTGTATAGACATCATTTGAGTGAAGTGAGTGCAAGAGGTTGGGCTTTCATTACTTCAAGATGTGATTCAATCCTTCCAAAGAAGATAAAATAAACTGGATAAACAAATATTTAAATACAGCCCAAATTTGAATGTCACAGTTAATTAAAGGATTGATTCACCATATGAGCAAATTTATAAATAGATAAATATGTTTTTTATTAATTCTGTGAAGTAAACTGTTTTTCTTTTGTATTACATGTAAGTAATCCCACCTTTTATGAGATTACTGCTCTTCATTAATAATGATGATCCCAATCAGATGACAAGTTATTACTTTTCAGGAATGTCTCTCATTATCCAGTGTCATGCTACAATAAAATGGCTGTTCATCACAAAAAGGATCATCTCTCTCTATATAATCATTATTCAGTCTAGGTTAGAGGATCTAATGAATCAGATAGGGACTCTTCTTTTTCCTCTGTCTCTCTTAACTTCATCATGTCCTTATTAGTGATGTTCATGCTTTCTATTCATATCTAAAGAATCACGAGATTTTGTCCTACCTCTAAGGATTCTCCTGGATCTTTGTTTTTAAAATGAAAGAGTCTGATGGACAAAGGGGATAGCAAAGGGAGGGCAGTTTAGACTGGAGCAAAATCTTGATTCATGTCGGTTGTAATGTGTTTCTCCAGTCACCGGTCAGCACAGCACAGCCAGATGAAGCTCCATCACACTGCTCTGAAAACAACAGGACTGCAAACCAGATGTGTGATCTCACAGCCAGCAGCACTTGGCCATTATCTGTGTAGTTAAACTGAAACAAGCTAACAAAACCATGTTGATATTACTGAAACAAACCAGCCCCACGCCCAAAATAAACAAACACACACACACATCTCATGTGCCTAAGAGTCCTGGTCAGGGATTTCAGTCACTGACCAGTAAAACAAACTCATCTCAAGTCAAAACATAGCATGCAATAAGACTCCTGCATTAATACACATTAAGGATATAGTACTCAGTCTCGTTCAGACCTACTGGAAATGGCTTGACTGCAGGTTATCCTGAAAGCTCAAAGGCTTAACTGTTTCCTTTCTCTGATGCATTAGTTTGAAAGTTGTATCATGAAAGTGAACACACTCCTGGTCAGATAGTAAAGTGGGCAGGATTATCAGATTTAGTAATTCAGACAGTTAAAATTCAAAAATTAAGGTCTATGAAATGACTGCAATGTTATGCGATTCAACATGATTCAGTGAGCTATCAGCAGGACCGTGTCTGAAACACTATCCGTTACACTGAGTAGAATCTTCTCTGAAAAGAATTTAAAGAGGCAATGAATTGACATAGGTTTGGAATATTTTCTCTGTCTGTGGAAGCCAGTCCTTCACTGATGGAAATTACCATCATAGGACCTCAGCAGCAAACATAAAACCCTACATTTCCACAACTCAGTGTTCTGTACTAGCAACACTGGTTGGTAGAACCTGCATTAATGAGTTAATAAATTAATTATGTGTTTTATTTTTGCCTTTATTTGACATAACACAAAAGTGAACTTAGAGGAAATGAGGACGTGTCAAAAAAAGTTTCCAAGCTGAGTTTGAACTGGGATCAGTTTAAAAATGTTGGTTCTCTTTGTCCTTGAGTGAGATAATTCGATCTTTATGGAGTAAGAAAACAAAACATGTGTTTTTAGTCATATTTGGGTGATTACTTTAACATATTGAGCCTGCACGTGAACAGTGGAGAAGAGAAATATGTCTCTGCAGTATTGTTGTGAAAACTTGTCATCGTTGGAATCCAGTGGAGTGGACATGAGTTCAAGCTGTGCACAGCTGCTGGTCTGTGATGGAGGAAAAGTTTCTTCTAAACGGTACCTGTCAGGACCTCAGTGGATGTGTAAATTCTGAATGACGTTGTTAGGTTAATTTATAAGAATTGTAACCAATTCTTTCTATAAGCCACAGTCCATCTCCAATCATATACATTTAAGAAGAACATTGAGAATGCGGAACGGATTAACTTAAAAGATTCTGTTGAAGATATCAGTTCAAACATTGCTTAACACCTGTACACGGGGGGGGGGTATACTGTACATATTATGCATTACAATCAACTATAAATAGGATGCTTCACATCAATGTAAGATACTTGAGCCCTTTGCACAGCATTTACATACACACTTGTTTCCAAGTTATATTTTTGTGAATGTGAAATCCATCTCCTAATTTTAGAAATCATGATATGTCCTTATCTTGGTTTTCAGAAGAAACAATATTCAGTAAGTCTGACAGAAACTGTGGACTGTAAACACGTGAGGGACAAAACCAGAATCATAAATACAGGGGAAAAAGCAGCAGGTTTTTCCTGCAATGCAAGTAAATCAAATTCCTGAATATGACCAAAACAGGGATATAATGTCTAATCCACTGATGCCATATAATGTCTAATGTCTGATAATATCTAGTTTATGAGAAGAAAGGTAAATATTAAAGATTAATTGATTAAAGAATAATGTGTGTGTCCATGCTGTGTCATTTTATTTAACACTGTAAAAAGGATACAAAAAAAGTCCTTAAAACGGAGGTCCTCTGTATCCTGTACCAGAGCCTGCACAGAACAAAGAGGATGGATGAGCTTTATGAACTGCTTTTGTTATCTATTGCTTTTATGAATACGTTACATTGGATAATTGATAATTGTGTCTAACGACATGTTTGGGATTGTAAACTTAGATGTGACCCATCACTTATGAAAACTATAACCAAATGACTTTGAAATGAATATGAAACTCACTTAACCCTGCACAGGGACTTTGCCCCACATGTGGTGAAAAACTGTACAGCATGCATTATGAACAGTGTATTACAGAGAGTAATTTGTTTGTCAGTAATTATTGGATTGTTGCTTGACATAGTGTGTGTGTATTTGTATGTATGTGTGTGTGTGTGTGTGTGTGTGTGTGTGTGTGTGTGTGTGTGTGTGTGTGTGTGTGTGTGTGTGTGTGTGTGTGTGTGCACGTTATGAGCATGTTGACCAGGAATGCAGTGGCTGCAGTCTAGACAACTGATCCCCACCTGTCCTCTCCCAGGATCCAAGAAGCGAAAACTGTCGCAACCCATGACAGTTTCTCTAAGTGTCTCATGGATTTATATTATCACTCCATGTCATTTTCATTCTTCCTTGTAGAAATCTACTTAGTTATAACCATGATAACTCTTTGTGTGACATTCAGTTTTCTGTTTCTGTTGACAGACAATGAAGTGACTGAAACACACTCCATTAAGACGACATGTTAAGCTGCAACCACTTAAATGCTATTTACAGTCAGTTGCTCAGCTCTCTTAAAATCCAGATTTTATAACTCCGTCATTTAACAAAAGCATGAGACAGCGTCATGAAAGACAAAGACTGTGCTGTGATTTGAGTTCTAGTTAAATGTAAAGACATTACTCAGAGAGACAGTTGTCTTTCTTATTTTGTTTCACCAGCAGTTTCAGTATCAGTAGTCTTGGAAACAAACTGCTATTCTCTGACACTGACTGAGCAGGGTAGTTTACAGAATAAAAGCAATACAAAACATTAGCCCCACCACTCCATCCATCCCATCCATGCACAGAGCAAACACTGGTGCAAGATTAATACATTTTCAATGAGGAAACACCAAAGGCATGTTTAACAAAGATTAAGATAAATTGATAATAATAATAATAATAATAATAATAATAATAATAATAATAATAATAATAATAATAATAATAATATTACAAGGATGAAAAAAAGACAAAAAAATATGATAAAAAAAAAGATCAACTAATGAAATGCCAAAAGAGCGGAGATGTTCTGAAGTAATACGGCATTAGTAATACTAATAAACAGGGGAAATAAATCAATGAGTTGATTCATTTTGTCGAGACGAGAGTTTCTCAGCAGTCACCAAACATTTAGCCTGTTCAGATCACACAGTTGGAGTCCCATATACACCTCTAAGATCTGTGTTTACGAACAACATGAGTCCAAATAATGAACCAGCATCTAATATAATTTCAATCAGGAGAGACTTCGATTCAACGTTTTAAAAAAACATTTATTGACATGCGCACATGGAAAGGGATGTGAATGTTGTAGACCCCTATGTGATGTCATCAGGATTAGAAAGGGGTGAAGCAGGACGAAGTATAGGAAGGTTTCTCTCCAATAGAACCGTTTCTCTATTACTTTTCAATGTGGTAGATGCCATAAACTAACTTCCAACATGTGACTTCATAATGACTCTAAAAAGCGACAATAATTGTTTTCTGCCTCATCTGCACATGCCTCTCAATATCCTGCCAAATGTCTGAAACTCACATAAAATAATGTAAAATGATAAAAACACAGTAGAGATGGTAATACATCTTAAATGACTAGTGGACTATGGAACCAATAACAAACCTTAACCTGGACACTAACTAAACACAAACATGGATAAACGTTTAAACGTTGAGAACTCACTACCTGTGATGATTATGAAGAGTAATGATCTCAGTGACAGACACACCAGTGCAGAATTACTGGCTAAGCCACAGGTACGCTTGCTATGCAGACAGCAGATCACCTGTTACGCTAAAGGCTTTGTCCTGTCGGTGAGTGATGCTGGAGTCCACGGGAGAGTGTTGTGACAGAATTATGCGGCAGCTCATGGGAATCTACTACTGACGGAATGTGGCTATGAGAAAGAACGCAGGAATCCTAAACATGCGGCTCACCTGAACTGCACGGCGAGACACAAACGACTAGAATAGGATAGACTGAATTCTAGAGCAGACTGTCTTACACACCTCTTTTTTTTTCGCAAGCTCATGTAGATGATGAAAAGACAAGAAGTATGTTTAGTTTCCTAGTGATTCTTGGGACCTAGCCAGAGTCCCCACAGATGGAGCTGTCAGGGGGTCTCTTTCCCACTATATATTACTGAGGCAACATGGGGACTCTATTGACTTTAATGGACTCATTAGCACACGTTAGAGGAATAATATTGTCTCAGCAGACATCAAAGAGAGTCGGGTTTCAGCAGTCTGACTGTAGGTGATGTTGTGGTACCAGAGGAGGCTATGTGAGAGAGGCCGGATGAGGGAAAGAATGAAGGTAACTCTAGCAGTACAAGATAACAAAAGATATAAAACATAATGATGTGAAGGCAAGCACACACATTTTCATTCTTTAATGCTTTTCTTCGTAGAAAAGTGTTTGATGGAGGAAGAAAATGTATAGGGCAAGACAAGAAGCACATGAGGGTTAAATTTAAGGTGAAGCCAAGGAGAACTGTCGTGCTCCTTGAGGTTTTGCGGGTCCTTCAGATTTGAGGATCCCAGAGGAACAATAGCTTTTTTTTAATTTAGAGGTGCTTCATCACATACTCTGGATACAAATAAAAGTGCAGATTCTGCTTTTATTAAGGCAACATTCATACTAATATGTTTTGGTTTGAAAGCAGCCTAAAATGTTCCCTGTCCACACAAACTTTCTTTGGCTCTGTATTTTTTTAATCCCAGTGCATACTAACACACCTGAAAGTGCATATCACATGACCACTTACACACACTGGGCATTCAGGTGCCAGTGTACATAGAAATTGGTCGAATAATGGCTTGTCTCCTACAGAACACTTGTAATCTCTACTATATATTATTATTTTATTTTATTTTGTGTCAGTTTCAGATGATTGGCAGGATATTAGGAGGCATGCGCAGATGCAAGGTAGAATTATTTTACCTTTTTTTGAGCGTTTATGATGTTAGCCTCATGTAGGAAGTTAGTTTATGGCATCTACCACATTTAAAAGTAGTGGATAGAGAATCAATGTTATTGGAGAGAAACCTCCCTATGTGCAAAGACATATAGCGGATGTTCTCTAAAAATTTTGTTTCATTTCATGAATACACCATGTTTCCTAAAGAGGTGTAAATCTACACGAAGCTCAGCGTAAGTTCAGTCAGGAAGACTTTCCACTTATCAATCAATCTCAGTTCTCTCACTCACTCTATGCTTATTAATTATTATAGGTCTATGTAAATTGCCTTGACATAATGTACAGTATATTGTGATTTGGCGCTATACAAATAAAATTGAATTGAATGCATGTTGTGTTCTACTCTGGAAAGAGGGAGGGGGTCATGATAAGAACCTGACGATAAAGCAAAGGATATGTAGTGACTGAAAAGACATACTCATAAGGGGGTTATGAGTGTCTACATTGTTGTTTCCAAACCTCTCAGTTTCTGCCCGTCTGTACTACAACGCTGCCTCAGAGTTTTCAGTGGGGCCAGCAGATCCCTTCACCTCCTGAGACTACATCCAGTGACAGAGTGTTTCCATTGGTGTCAAATGAAGCAATGCTATTACTGTTATCAATAAAAGACCATGGGCAAACTAGAAGAGCAACTGAAAAAGTTGAAAGTGGATCTATTCTTATATCAGGGAAGAAAGAATCTCAAGAACGGCAGAGACAGGGGCTGACACATTCTGTATAAAAGATACTGACTGGTGTGTGCTCGAAGCTTGATCCTCTGATTTCTGGAACATCAAACATGGTAGGAATATCTGACTGAATGGGGTCTGTCTCCTTTTCAAGTCTTTCGCACTGTATGTAAAGAAAAATAAGTGTGTTTGTATTCATGTGTACACTCTGCAGGGCCAGTGTGTGTGTGTGTGTGTGTGTGTGTCTTTGTGGCGGTTGAGATAGATCTGACCTGTCAGGGTCTCAGCCTCTGAGCAGCAGTGAGAGTTTGCTTTCTGTAACTCTCCTTTCACTCCTCCTGCTGAAACCATATCTTTAACCATTACTTCTACTAACCTTGCCCTAACCTTAAGGGTTTAACATGTCCTCACCTTCAAATGGAACAATTTATTTCACTGGTCCAAAAAATGTGATTGGGTAAAAACATTCAGGTCCCCAAAACAGTAATACCTGATGCCTCAATTAAAATGTTCTCCCTGTCCTCTCATATTTGGCCTTCAATTGCGTCACTTCATAAAAACAGAAAAAGGAAAGGCAGAATGTTGTGCTTGAGAAATGGACAAATTATTATTCTTTGTTCAAGTAAAAAAGCCTCGAGGGGACAAGGTCACAGTAATACAAACGGCCAATCTTAGCATCATCACAAGAGGCAGCCTTCATGAGAGCATATTCTGACAGAGACAAGGTTACACGGTAAGGTAATTATTGTGAGTGAGCCGTAAAGGTGAAACATCATTCAGAGAGGGAATACGTTAAAGGGCCTTGTTGCTGCTAAGGAGCTGCTTGAACCAGACAAAGTAAAACTGTTCAGTTTGTCATTGTCACAGAACATATTAATGATATACTAAATTATATTAACAGAACACAGAAGGATACAAATTTAACTTTCTCTCTTTTGATGAAAATCCCTAAAGAGAAGCCCTTGCATCCTTAATCAAATAGTATGACAAGACACATTTTCTAGAAAGTTATATTACGCTTGTTTAAATTGTTCCCCACCTTGGGATTGATTACAAATTTCACATTTGGAATATCTGTTTTAGCTTTCACCATTGTAACCTGAAAAAAAACACCATAATCCTGACACATGTAGGGACATGTAACAAATTTAGTTTGCCACTGTGAGCTCAGTATAGCATTTCCATGAAGATGTATTAAAACAGGTCTGTTGTAAGAGAGCCTTAAAGATTTTGTATCATCATCAGTCTAACCCAAAACAGAATCGATCAAATATGTGGGCTTTACAGTTAATTACCATTTGACAGTAGCAGTAACAGGTAGAAGGTTGTATTGTATAGAGAGTGCACTGCTTGTGTATTCAGAGGGTAGTTGCCTGAAGAGCAGTAAAAACAAACACATTCCTATGCAGTTGTAACAGGTGTGTGAAGCTACTGGTAGCTTGGCAGGAAGGCCACAGCAGTACTATAAACCACAAACACTGGTGTGTGCTTTCCATCAGGAGGCTGTGACAAAACAGGAGAAATCGACTCTTTGATCCCAGCGCCATCCCACCCCAGTGCCCCCCAGTTCATTATGAATAGAGCTACCTCAGATCCTTAAGCTTCACAACATGTTCTTTAGAGTCCTGAGGCATTGGGTTTTGACAAAAGCAGCTGCTCACGTGTATCAAACAGGAGCAAAAGGCACAAGTAAACAAGTGAGAAGTGTTGGCCAATGTCACAGGTGAGTGTCAAATGTTGACCTTTTCTTTCTACTCTGGGAATATCCTATGATTCTGCTGCCAACATTTCATAGACATCTCCTTCACCCGCTGTCATCTCTACCACATCCTTAATCCAGCTTTACTGGAGGAATAAACATCTTTGAACACCTGTCTATGCGCTGAGGTGGAAGACACTCTAAACGTGACAAGGGCTCTGAATAGGGTACATGTATACACTTTGACACAGACGCATGAACTTGGCTTCAGTCTACAGCAGGGCACCTCAGTACAGATGCCACCCTGCTCTAACAATGTTGTACCTGAGTTGCACTTAGACGTACAGTATGTGTACAGTCATACCATCTGTTGTTTTAGAAGAATCACACCTTTGCCTCTTTAACACTCCCATTTGTCACTCTTTGGAACAGTGCCAATGGAGAATGTAGCCTCGTTTTTTCTTTAGCCTTTATTTGTCCACACTAATCTCCACTGTGTACACTTTGACTTCTCTCTCCCTCAAAGCCCTGATGGATTCAGGGGCAGTTTGATACTTTATGGACTCTAATTTAGTGTCACAGAGATACATCCCTCTCATCACACCAAACCCCGAGAGGTGAGTGCCTTAGACACCTGGCTTAAATCAACCACCACACCTATTACCCTGAATACTTCTGGCAACCACCAAGAGTTCATCCAGTACCTAGTCATCCCCTCACCTCACTCACCCCTGGTTCTAGGTTAACCCTGGTTACAACTCCACAATCCCCACTTTGACTAGAGATCAGGCATTGTGTTTGTAAAAGCTGAGAAATTCATGTTCCACACACAGTCTGTTTCATTACATTATCTGTATCTGTATCTGTAACATACACTAAATTGGCGGGATTATACCGGCAGTGTTTGGGACCTAACCAGAAGTGGGTCTTTTAAGCCTGACATGGATATGGGTTGATCAGAAGTTACTATATCTATGTTTATTAGAAAACAATTTAAAGAACAGCCTTAGAATTCATCATTCATCATTCAATCTCCAGATCAATGTTTTTGACCATAGGGGTAAGAGAACTAGTTTTTTATAAACTTCAGTGAATAAACAAAATGAAGAAAAGTGAATCAATGAACATAACGCATGCAGTATTAACTGGTCTTTATAGAATGGTAGTCGCTTGTTCTCAGCCGCTCTGCATTGTGAATTCAGACTTATTTTTCCTCGTGATATTACAGACTGTATTCTCATCGTTTCTTCGTGCCTCCAGGATTCAACTCCTGCATTTCCTCCTCGCTGGCGACATCTCAGAGACATCTCCTTCACCCTCCGTCATCTATACCACATCCTTGATCCTGCTTTAATTGATAAATAAACACCCTTGAACTTTCCGTACTGGATTGTGCTCTGTGTTTTGTCTCTGCGAAGACACACTTAATGTAAAACCAGCATCCCATCAGCAAGCTGTGCCAACCTGCGTAAAGTGAGCAATTTAACTGCAGGAACTTATTGATGTAAATTCAAAATCAATATAATTATAAAAGACAGACAGTTTACATCATGAATATTTCCACCTTCTTTGCTTGGTCATGCTTGATGACATTACCACTGATAAACTGTTTATATGTGGCAGACTGAACGTTTCAGTGATCACATCCCTCTCTGCATCCAGTGTAGCACAGGTCTAACCCAGACGTGTGTTACACTATCATAGTTGAGGTATGTACTTGGGTGCCACAGGGCTGAACACTGCCCACTGTCTGTGGTATGGAAGGGCTTACACTCCCATTACAGGATATGTGTGTGTCTGGCTTAGGGTTTCCTCTGTGTGTATGTCTACGAAAGGCGTTACTGCCAACAACCAACCCACTCCTGCTGTCTGGTGTGAGGCGTGACTCATAACACATACAAACACACGTTCTCACACACAAATACAACAGTTAGAGAAATGAAATCGCTGCATATCAGACCTATTGTATGATGTGTGTAACAGTACTCTAATACAGATGTTCAAATTGAATCTAGAAAAGCAATGGACTTATACAATAACACATTACATGATTAAATACACATACTACCCTTCCCAGCATAAACATAGACACACACACACACCATCTGCCCAAGTGTCCTTGGGCAAAATACTGAACTCCAAATTGCCCCTGACAGCTGTGCCGTAGTCATAGAAAAGTTTTGCCCATAGACGCACAATATGAATGTAGGTGTGAATGGGTGATTGGCAAAAAAACTGTAATATAAAGCACTTGGAGGTGATGTTCTATGTGGATATAGACTATTTACCATTTGGTCTTTTCAAACATTCCAAAGACATAAAGGTTTTCTGGAAGTTCGAATGTGAGTTAAGACAATAAATGCAGAACACTGATAGACTGCCAACATGTTTGGTTTTGAAGCATGTTTTCACAAAGAGCATTGTTGGATGGATCAGAGTTTCCCTCGTGTAATCTGATATGTTGTAATCGGATCAGGCTGGGCTGAGGGGTAGAGTGGTCGTCCCCCAACCTGAAGGTCGGCGGTTCGATTCCCAGTCTGAACCATCTGCATGCCGAAGTGTCCTTGGGCAAGATGCTGAACCCCGAATGGCCCCCCCTTAGAATAACAAAGTGCTGGGATAGATGCACTGTATGAATGTGTGTGTGAATGGGTGAATGTGAAACTGTAATGTAAAGCGCTTTGAGTGGTCATCAAGACTAGAAAAGTGCTATATAAATGCAAATCCATTTACCATTCTGGCCACCACTTCTTTCTGCTTCTCTCTTATTTTACACGTGCAGAAACAACAGTCACGAAGATACAGGCAATGCAGGACATCTGGTTGAGGCGACTATCATTGTAAAGCTTCGCATGGTGGTGTGAAAATAACTGTTTCACCATCTGCAGTCGTCATCAGCGGAGAACTAACAGGGTGAAGAGAAGGTAGTTGTAGATTTTAATGGAACAGGCAACAAAAGCTGAATGGATCACTTTTGATTCATTGTTCCTGGTCATACACCAGAACAGGAACTTACACTGACACAGCATTATGATCAGCACCCTCTTTACTTGTCTAAGGAGGCCCCACACTTAATTGAACAAATACATTTATGTCAATCATTTATTTTTGTCTTACAGCTTTGTCTAAATCTGTAGTCTCATTGAATTGACATTTCATCAGCAGCTGCATCAAATTTCAGCTTCCATAAGTGAGGGTTTTCAGGTCCCCTGCTGTTTTCCCTGACTGACTGCTAGGTCGGCTTTCTGATCCAGTCTTTACCATGCTCTTCTCTCCAAACTTTCCCTATATTCACCAGACTGTGGTTTAAGCCAGAGCTGCTTTTTCTCCTTACAATGGTTCCTGGTTTGGCTCAAAAGCAAGGTCCATTTTAAACACTGCTGAAAGACAGAGCAACACCAAGGAAGGGTAGATGGGAATGGCAGAGAAGGGACAAGAGAAAGAAATGGGGTAACAGAGCAGAATACATGTGAATGTACCATAGCCTTTGTCTTCTGTGATATGTGTAAATGGGAATGTAAATACCTAAGTAAGCGACAGTTTGGTTGATGTGTCTCATAATGAAAAGCATCTGATGGGCAATGCATACCCTGCTCATGTTTTGCGTATACATTATATATACAACATATACTATATGTTTTTCCCACCATAGTTTCATAATGATCGATTGACATATATTTCACCTAAAATAAAAGATCTCCAACAAGTTTTTCACTGTTGCTTCCTTGTAGAGCTGTGACCAGTACTCTCTCCTCTTCTCGTGCTCTCTTACTCTTGGACCAACCAGCAGCACCAGTATAAATCATTAAAACACCACATTAAAACACCCATAAACGTTTGGCTTTCCTCATCAGTCAAAACTATACTCAATGCACTGATTGTGATGACAGAGCAGATACGACCTTCTTACTTCTGTCAGTATCCCATCCCAATCACCTCCTAGCTGATATTGCATGTAAACTTCTTTCACCTGTAGTATATTCTGCTACCTTTAACCTGGGTATGAACCAGAATCACATGTTTATGCATGCAGCCCCCATCTTTAGATTATCAGTAATTCTTCTATGCATTTCTCATTAGTTCTCTCCCCTAGGGAATGATCTCTGACCTGTTAATGGATGAGTTTAGAACATCGGTTGTTGTTTATTAAGTACGAGGCATGTCTTTATGTATACACCATTTAATTTACATGTTATGCGTTCAGATACATGCAGTCATGCACCTCTCAACCATGGGATGTGGGACGTTGCCATGGGCGTATGTAACCCCTATATATTCTGGGCTCAACTCCTGCAAAGCGGGCTTCACTATTGACGTGTGAATGTCTCCGGATTTCTAGAGTCCGTCCTGATCGGTGAACTTCTGTGTAATAAACTTTAACCATACAAGCAAGTTCTGGGTCTGCGGAGAATTCTTCCTTCAGCATCAACTTCACCATCATCGACCTCTCGGCTGCCCAAAATATACGATACACCTTCATTGTGCAGGGATTTTTTGGGGTTTGCAGCATAATAATCAATGTGTGTCTGCCTTGAAATTTGATCGCTAAGATGTGATTACACAGCAGAAGAGAAACATCTTCCACTTAGTGTCTTGTTTTAAATCAGAGAATGTAAAACAATATATATATATACAGTACTGTGCAAAAGTTTTAGGCAGGTGAGAAAGAATGCTGTAAACTAAGAATGCTTTCAAAAATGGAAGTGTTAACAGTTTATTATCATCAATTTACAAAATGCAAAGTGAGCTAACAAAAGAAAAATCTAAATCAAATCAATATTTGGTGTTACTACCCTTTGCCTTCAAACCAGCATCAATTCTTGTAGGTACACTTGCACAAACACAGGGATTTTGTAGGATTATAGTCAGGTGTATGATCAACCAATTATACCAAACAGGTGCTAATGATCATTATTTTCACATGTAGGTTGAAACATAATCATTACCTGAAACAGAAACTGCTGCGTAGGAGGCTTAACACTGGGTGAGGAACCGTCAAACTCTGCTACCGATGTGAGGTTGTGAAAGACAGTTTGAGGTCACAGGTCATACACAATGGCAAAACTGAGCACAGCAACAAGACACAAAGTAGTTATACTGCATCAGCAAGGTCTCTCCCAGACAAAGATTTCAAAGCAGACTGGGATTTCCAGATGTGCTGTTCAAGCTCTTTTGAAGAAGCACAAAGAAACAGGCACCATTGAGGATCATAGACGCCGTGGTCGGCCAAGGAAACTTAGTGCAGCAGATGATGAATACATCAAGCTTATTTCCCTTCGAAATCTGAAGATGTCCAGCAGTGCCATCAGCTCAGAACTGGCAGAGACCATCGAGACCCATGCACACCCATCTACTCTCCGGAGAAGTCTGATCAGAATTGGTCTTCATGGAAGAGTTGCAGCCAAAAAGCCATACCTCCGACATGGAAACAAGGCCAAGCGACTCAACTATGCACGAAAACATAGGAACTGGGGTGCAGAAAAATGGCAGCAGGTGCTCTGGACTGATGAGTCAAAACTTGAAATATTTGGCTGTAGAAGAAGGCAGTTTGTTCGCCGAAGGGCTGGAGAGCAGTACAATATGATTGTCTGAAGGCAACAGTGAAGCATGGTGGAGGTTCCTTGCAAGTTTGGGGCTGCATTTCTGCAAATGGAGTTGGAGATTTGGTCAGGATTAATGGTATCCTCAATGCTGAGAAATACAGGCAGATACTTATCCATCATGCAATACCATCAGGGAGGCGTATGATTGGCACCAAATTTATTCTGCAGCAGGACAACCACCCCAAACATACAGCCAATGTCATTAAGAACTATCTTCAGTGTAAAGAAGAACAAGAAGTCCTGTAAGTGATGGTATGGCCCCCACAGAGCCCTGATCTCAACATCATCGAGTCTGTCTGGGATTACATGAAGGATTTGAGGAAGCCTACTTCCACAGAACATCTTTGGTTAGTTCTCCAAGATGTTTGGAACAACCTACCAGCCGAGTTCCTTCAAAAACTGTATGCAAGTCTACCTAGACAAATTGATGCTGTTTTGAAGGCAAAGATTGGTAACACCAAATATTGATCTGATTTAGATTTCTCTTCTTTTAATTCACTGCATTTTGTTAATTGATGAAAATAAACTGTTAACACTTCCATTTTTGAAAGCATTCTTAGTTTATAGCATTTGCCTAAAACTTATGCACAGTACTGTATATGTGTGTGGTTGGGGGGGGTCACTCTTTATTTACTCACCCTTTATGTTTTATGTTTATTATCATAATTGTTGCAAAAATCAAAACACAATTAGATCACTATGCCCTACAAACACGTTCCCTATTTACAGTTTCCATGACAATTATATCATGATAACTGTCAATTAGAGTATTTAATTTAGATCCTTGTGGCTGCAGGAAAAAGCAAACAACAGAAAAACAGGGTGGCTGATAGTATGTAAGAGGCTGCAGGAAGCTAGGACCGAATACATATCATATAAAAGTGCATGGGTGTAAGTCCATCGTGTCTATAACCAGGCATTAGGTGAAAGGATAGCACAATGTTGAAAGAATAGCACGTTGGAGAGAGAGAAGGGAAAATAGAAAATGAAGTCATGGTTAAAGGACAAAGTGTGACCAATAATAAAATAACACAATATCAACTAATTAAACCATGGGCTTTATCATGTAAGTAACAGCACAGCACAATATATCATGAGGCTAGTGAGTGAAGCAACCAGTGGGCATACAAACAACACACACGCAAACATTACCTAAATGTGGTTTGACATGCTGTGCTTGGAGTTCAGTGATGCAAATAAAAGGGGTATGGGGGAAAGAATCAAAAGGCAGAGAAGAGGGTGGGGTCAGAGAGAGAGAGAGAGAGAGAGAGAGAGAGAGAGAGAGAGAGAGAGAGAGAGAGAGAGAGAGAGAGAGAGAGAGAGAGAGAGAGAGAGAGAGAGAGTATAACAATAAAAAGTGTTTTTCCACCACAGCATAGTTTAAAGTTGAGTTGCAACAGTGTGAGAATGCAGCTGTTTTATTGTTGACCAATAGGAGCATATGACTTCATTTACAGCTGATAATGTTAGTTTACTATATAAACCCAAAGATCTATATAGATTTATTTATGTGTGGACTGTATAGTATCTAGGCTTGTTTTACACCGGCAACTGTTCAGTGGGGACTGTGTAAGCTAAACAGGAGAACCACAGGGGTCGAGTTAAAAGGGAATTTGGTTTGGCTGCCTGTTAACACAACATCTGGTGGATAGAGCAATGCGCAATGTGAGCCTGAGAAATGACTGTGGCAGCACAGCTTGTGTGCCAATACTATATGGGTTTCTGACTTTCAATTTTATATGTCCTAGTGACATGACGCGAATGATTACATAGATTGTTACTTTGTTGCTGTAAAATCACCGACTTCTCTGAGCTGGGATGGAACACCTGTCCCTCGACTTGGTTGAGGAAGTCACATCAGGAATCCATCACAAAGTCACAGAAATACAGAGCCATGCTAAAATATCGGGTTTATAGAATATTTAACATTTGCAGAAGTTAAAATAATGACATATCAGATGTAGATTTTAGCCACATGAAACTTCTTTAAATTAAGCCCTCAAGATGAAGAAGCAGGACCAACCAAAAGGTCCTCATTTGTGCTTTAATCCTTCATGCTTTGAACAAACTTTTTATTATCTTACACCAAACCAGCTCTGTTGATAATGCAAACTTGATCTTTGTTTATGAAGTAGATGCTGACAAGAGACAAGCAGAAGGCACGTCAGACAAACAGTAGAAAATATTTCTTCCAGAAAGTTGGACTTTGGGCAGAAATCCGACGGTGGTCTCTGGCTCGACTCCACGGAGTGACGACAAAAAATACATACCTGAATGGACAACACCTGGAACTGTTCCCCACTGTCTAAGTGCCTACCCCATCCAACTGTCTAAGTTCCCCTGAGCAAGGCACTTTACTCCCCCAACACCTGCTCCCTGGGCGCCGTGCATGGCTGCCTATGAGGGGCCGTGAGGGACATTATTCAGAATACCCTCTCACACACACTACTGAAAAGCTCTCACACACACTACTGAAAAACTATACACTCACATACACAACTGAAATGCTCTCACACACACTACTGAAAAACTATACGCTCTTACACACACTACTGAAATGCTCTCACACACACTACTGAAATGCTCTCACACACACTACTGAAAAGCTCTCATACTCACATATGAAAAGCTCTCACACGCACATATGAAATGCTCTCATACGCACATATGAAAAGCTCTCACACACACTACTGAAAAGCTCTCATACACACATATGAAAATTTCAGTTGAAACGGAAGGCGTTTCAGTTGAAACGGAAGGTGATCCAGGATGGCAGCCCAACCATGTGCTCAACAGCCCTTGGGCAATTTAGCAGAAGCAACGGCGTTGCTGAACAACATATTGGCCTCAGCGGACACAATTAGAACTCTATCTAATGCCTCAACTGTTCGGCAGCAGCCGGTCACTGCAGCAGCTCCAGGGGGGGATACACTGGACAGCCACCTAGCAGCTCTCTTTCCGTCCTGGCAGCGCAGCGGCGTGCCACTGTCTGCTGAAGGTCCAGTCAGGAGAAACTGTGCACCTGCTCCCCGCTATCAAGCGCAGCAGCACTTCGGCACATGGAAATCAAAAGGCATGAGGAGAAAAAGGTAATTATACGTAGTCGGAGTTTGAAATGATCTTTCATATTACCATCGTGTGCAGTTTGCTAGCTGGCTAGTAGTGATGGGAAGTTCGGATCATTTTACCGGGGGCCTTCTGAGCGCCGCGGCGCAGTGTTTCGGAGAGGAGGGACACACGGTGAGAGCCTGTCTGAAGCGGAGTGACCCGGCTCCGCCCGTTCCTGATGCGGCTACGAGCGCTGGTGCGGGGGCCCCCGCTGCTCCTCCGGTACCGGAGCGACGGGGACCCGTCGGATTGAGGGGGCCGACCGGCCGGTAGCTGCTACACAGGCTTTACCGTAAACATCTCCGCGGAGCATGTCGGGGCGATATTATCACAAGAACTCAAATAATTGCCCATCAATTTGGATGATTTGAAATGGTCATTTATTATCACACTAGCATTTAATTATCACTGCAAACAATTACGCTGCACTGAACTGTAAGTAAAGTACAAAAAAGTTAAAATAACGAAGCCTGTAATTATTACTTGAGAAAGAATATCATTCACGTCTTACTAAACCTAGTCACGCGAAATTGAACGAGGTAAACAAATCCTTTCTGTTTCTTCTTCTGAGCCTATGCAGGTCACGTGAAAAATTATCCAAAGTACCCGGCAGATGAACGAATCGTTCACCTCCCGGCCGTGTCTTCGGATCAATGATTCGTTCATCTGCAGGATACGAATCTTTGGATCCTTTTTCTCGTGACCTGCATATGCAATTTCGCCAAGCAAATACCAAAGTCTTCGCGGGAAAACGAGAGGAAATATATAATGTTAAAGGCAGCTGGAAGGTTTGTTCACAGCCAGACGAGGGTCAATAAGGGGTGAAGGTTAGTATTTTGCCCTTGTCAAACTGGACGTAATTAAGATATCTATTATTTGTACAAGTTTGTATGTTGTTCTACTACTGTGGTCTCTGTATTGTATTTATCTATGGTAGCATGACTTAACGTGAAGTGGCTGTTTTCATGTAGTCTTAAGATTTACATTCTTATTTCAGAGCTAGGTCACAGCAGCATGACCTTTTCAACAAGGACGTAATATTACTTCCAAATCCGTCATGGGGAATAGTGTGCAAACAAGATCCAAAATTACGGTTACACAAACATGGGCACATCCTCAGTGCCTTTGAATTCCAGAAGGCCTGGGACCACCAGACTGTTATGGAACGCATCAGAGATGGTTTTGGTGAACACATTCCAGAGGATGTCAGGTAAAGACTTTTTTTTTCTTACTTTGTAATTAATATTATAATAATCTTTATTTATAGAACACTTTAAAGAACAAACACAGGTTTACAAAGTGCAATCATGAATATTACAAACATAATACAATAGCATTTGTTATAAAATGTACATGACTCAGTCACATACCTTGTAGGAGCAAGAAACCAAGGAGACACACACACACTCACACACACTAACACCATCGTACAACAAACTACATAGCCTAAAAGCATTTTTTTTGTTGTTGTAATATCCCCATCTTCTTTGTAGCCTCCAGTTTCTAATGGGTTGTGGCAATACGCTGGTGTCCCCTAAACTCCAGGAGGGCCAGGAGCTGAATGGAATGCTAATCCATAAGATTTTTAGAACCAAATGCCTGTATGTGAGACCATCAAGGACTCTTTTAGTAAGTTTGCTTTTTCTTTCTTTTATTTGTTTTTAATACATTTCACTAAATAGAATAGTATCTTTCGAAAATGAAACGTAAACTGTTTATTACTAGTAGCAGTATACAATATATATTCAATTAAAGCAAAGGTTTGAGAGCAATCAAACCAGAGAAAAGCGCAAACAAAGGTTTCTTGTTTATATCGGTCAAACAATAACTTGTTTCCAATATGGTTATTTAATTTCAAAGTTGTAATTTTTGCTTTTGATATATATTTTTGTTCTTCTTTCTTTTTGTTTTTAAGACTGACTCAGATGAAGAAAATGAATGTTCCTACATCACTACCAGATCATCATTAAGCAGTTGTGCAACTGCTAAGGACAAGGATGATGACTGTTTGGAAGTTGATGGTCCACAAATCAACACTGACAGACCTAGCACCATCAGGGTTGCTAGTGTTAGAGCAATGAGAAGTAAGGATGACCCCTGTTCTAGCAGTCAGGATGGAGATGACAACCCTGGCACTAGCAGTGGTGATGAACATGGCTATGGCATCATACACGCCACCAGAAGTGTTGTTAATCGGTGTACAGCAATGCAAGAAAGTGGCACTAGTGGTCACGATGGAGGCTGCCTTGCAAGAAGTGATGGCAACCCTGGCACAAGCGGTTAAGATGAAGACTACTCTTCATATTTAACACTTATGGCAGCTCTTCCTGATGACTCTTCAGATGATGAGGAATTAAACCAGGCTATAATTGCCAGTATGGAGAGTCAAGTGTGAGTAGCACAAACACAGAATGTGTCAACCATTGAGGATGATGTGATCAGATAGTTGATGTGAACTATTTCATATTAACATTGTTTTGTCATATCTGATCATTTGTTTTTGATGTTGTCTTTATAGTGCAGAAAAGGTCCCGGTTAACGAGATACTGCTGGAACAATCAAGTAAAATTAGCACTAAAAAACAGTCCAAATTTAATATAAATCGCTCTGCTGTCTGGGAGGGAGCCGTTCGAGGATTTCAAAGGGTATCCTATAACCCCAACTCGATGATCTCTGTAAAATTCTCCGATGACATGGGGAGAAATGAGGAAGGGATTGATTTAGGAGGGCCAAGGAGGGAAATTTTGAGGCTGCTAATGGAGACCATGGCCAGGTCACCCATGTTTGAGGGAAAAGAAAACAGCAAGAACTTGGCTCTTGACAGTGCTGGTAATGACAATTTTAATTTATGAGGATTTTTTACTAATACTACTTTTAGTGTTTGAACTGATTTACAATTTATTTAATGGCACAATGAAATCCATGATTTTATGTGGTAGTGGGTCTTTATGTATTTATCAATATTACATTTCCTTTTATCCCGTTGTTTTGAAGCTCTAAGAGAGGACCGATACTACACAGCTGGCAGAGCCATTGCTGTAAGCTTGGTACATGGCGGTCCGCCACCAAACTTCCTCTCACCAACATTATTTTCTCTACTGGTTGATGGTTCAGCAAAACCAGTGCTACAAGACATAGCTGACATGGAACTTTTGGAAAAAGTCAAAAAGGTCAGTTGGTAGTCTAAATGTTATCTTGCATTAGAATTAGGTAACATTACAATATTCTCTTGCCGTTTTCCATTTTGAGAGGGAGTCTCTCATTGCTGAATGCTCATTTCCTATAGGTTGTCGGCAAAGTGTATTTTCCTTATTGTTTATCACCCAGTGTCTGGGTTCTTACTAATAAGTAGACTCTATAACTGTCACATCCTCACGACCACACGAGGGTTGGTTTAGATGTTTGTTTATTAGGCACGGCACACTGACATAGCATAGCCCCGGGGCTCACTTCTTCTTTCCTGTTATCTCCCAAACCCCGTGTCTTAAGCCTTCACCCCGTGCGGTGCCTCCCCCTAGTGGATTGGTGCAGAATAGGCTTTTCTCTGAACTTACAACATTCCTTCCCCTCAGAGAAAAACTAGTGTAAGCCCACACCCAAATTCATTAAACACATGCACTCTTTTTAACTATATATAACTATATCTCTATTCACATATATACAACCCTCAAGAACATCTTTAAGCTAGGGATTCGGGTGGACTACCTCATCCCCGTGAGATTCCAGGACGCATTCTTGTCCTCTGGATGTGGAACTCACTACTAAACTAGACATAGCCATTCCGATCATTCAAAGTTTTTTTCATATTTTAGCTTGCCGAGAAGTAATCAGGAGCCTTTCTAGCTCGCTGAGACCTTCTCACTGCTGATTGTTCTTCTGCCGGAAATGGCTCTGTCAGTTCCCCGGCTGCTTCTGCTGCCGTGCCGTCATCATCAGCGCAGAAAGATGTCTCAGGTCGGATTGGTGGTTCCGCTAGTGAAGCCTCCGGTAAGGCCTCAGGTTTCCTTGGCGATGGGGAACTTCTGCCACGAACTTGGTCAATGTGTCGTCTCACCACTTGTCCGTTCCCGAGTGTGACTTTGCAGGATACAGGACCGGTCTGTTCTGTTACGGCCCCAGGTATCCATGTTGGTCCTGAGCTGTAGTTACGTGTGAAGACTAAGTCTCCTTCCTCGAGCATCCTTGCTCTGGCATGCCTGTCATGGTAATACTTTTGCCTCTCCTGCTTCCCGCGCACTCTGCCTTGGAAATCTGGGTGTATTAAGTCTAGCGTTGACCTCAACTTCCTACCGACCAATAACTCAGCTGGGGATTTCCCCGTGGTGGATTGAGGAGTTATACGGTAGCTGAACAGTGCTCGTGCGATTTTGGTTTCAATTGAATCTCCTGTGATCTTCTCAACCAGTGACTTAAAGGTTTGCACTGCCCTCTCCGCTAAGCCATTAGAAGAGGGGTGATATGGTGCTGTAGTGATGTGACGTATCCCATTCTTTTCTATGAATTCGTGGAACTCTTCACTGGTGAAACAACTACCATTATCTGACACCAACACCTCAGGTATGCCGTGTTGACTAAAACTCTGTCTCAGGCACTCAATCGTGACAGCCGATGTGGACCTACTCACCGCATGCGCTTCAATCCACTTGGAGTAGGCGTCCACCTGAATCAGAAACATTTTCCCTTTCCATGGACCGGCATAATCCACATGGATTCTTTCCCATGGCTTGTCCGGCACTTCCCACGGATGTAATGGGGCCACTGGAGGACTGTTTCTATTTTCCTGACATGTCACACAGGCTTTTACCTGCTCCTCCACCTCGGCATCCATGTTCGGCCACCACATGTAGCTGCGTGCCAACCCCTTCATCCTAGTGATGCCTGGATGGCCTTGGTGAAGCTGCTTCAACAAAGCATTTCGTCCCGGTGGAGGGACAACCACTCGTCCTCCCCACAGTAAACATCCTTCTTGTGTGCTGAGCTCATCTTGCCGCCGGGTATATGGTGTGAATGCCTTATTTTCCACTTCCCTTGGCCACCCTCGCAGGATGTATTCTCGCACTCTCGCCAATACCGGATCTTTGTCCGTCCATTGCTTTATCTGCTGTGCGTTAACTGGAGGTGTTTCGACATCTTCAAACAGCATTACTCTCTCTTCTCCCTCAGCCATTTTCTCCTCTTTCCCTTCCAGGGGCAGTCTGCTCAGAGCGTCCGCGTTCGTGTGGTCTCGGCCTACCTTGTAGACAATGGTGTACTCATACGCTGCCAGTGTGACTGCCCATCTCTGTATCCGGGGCGAGGCCATCTGCGGTATTGCTCTCATTTCACTGAATAGGGAGATTAGTGGCTTATGATCCGTCACAATAGTGAATTGTCTCCCGTACAGATATTTATGAAATTTCTTTACTCCAAAAACCACTGCCAGCCCCTCCTTGTCTAGCTGGGAGTAGTTTTTTTCAGCGGGATTGAGGGTCCTTGACACGAATCCTATCGGTCTGTCCGAGCCATCCGCCATTAGATGGGAAAGTACTGCCCCCACCCCATAGGGCGAGGCATCACATGCCAAGATAAGAGGTTTGTTTCCATCATAATGCACTAACACTCTAGAGGATTGCAGCAGCTCTTTTGACTCCTCAAAGGCCCTCTGCTGCCTTGACCCCCATGACCATTTTTCCTCTTTCTTTAACAGTGTGTGTAGCGGGGCCAGCAGCGTGGAGAGTCTTGGTAGGAATCTGTGGTAATAATTTAACAACCCCAGATAAGCTTTCAATTCACTGACATTTTGTGGTTGAGGGGCTCCAGCGATAGCCTCCATTTTGTCTGTCAGCGGACGCAACCCGCCGGCATTTATTTTATGTCCAAGAAACGCCACCTCTTTCCCCATGAACTCACACTTGCTTCTTTTTAGCCTCAGGCCGTTGTTCTCCAATCTACGGAGTACTTCCTCGAGGTGTTCCAGGTGTTTTTTTTCATTGGGTCCTGAGATCAGAATGTCATCTAAGTAGATGGCCACGTTTGGGATGCCCCCCAGGATGCCCTCCATAGTTCTTTGGAAAATCCCAGGACTTGACGCTACCCCAAATGGTAAGCGGGTGTAGGTAAACAGGCCTTTGTGTGTGTTGATAGTGACATACTTCCTAGATTCTTCCTCCAGGACCACCTGCTGATAGGCATGACTCATGTCTAATTTGGTGAAGTGTTGTCCCCCATTCAGCTGTGCAAACAGGTCCTCCACCCTAGGAATTGGATACTGATCCAGCCGCGATGCTCGATTTACTGTGAGTTTATAATCTCCACATATTCAAATTGACCCATCCGGCTTCCTGACTGGGACAATGGGCGCTGCCCACTCTGCATACTGCACTGGCTCTATGATCTTGTCATCTTGCAGCCTCTGTAGCTCTCTCTCTACTAGTGGCTTTACAGCATATGGCACCGGCCGTGGTTTGCAGAATCTTGGCTGAGCCTCCCTGTCTACATTAATCTTTGCTTTGAAATTTTTAAGCTGTCCCAGTCCTTCCTTAAACACTTCCGTATGTCTCCTGAGTATCTCCTCCAGCTGAAATGGAGGTGCTGAATCCACTTTGTTTACCAACTGATCTGCCAGGCCCAGCTCCCTTAGCCAACTTCGCCCCAGTAGGTTAGGTCCATCCCCCTCGACTATCACCACCGGCAATGTCTTTTCTGTGTTTTCGTTCTGCACCCGCACTTGTACCCTGCCTAGCACTCTGAGCCTCTCTCCCGTATAGGTTTTCAGTTTTAGCAAGCACGGCTTCATTTCTGATATGGCTGTTTTCTTCCAAAGCTGCCCATATTGTTGTTTGCTTACTATGGTCACCCCACAGCCAGTGTCTATTTCAAACATTACCTCTTTTCCATTTATTTTCACCGGGCGCGTGATGGGAGCCACCTTGGCTAATTCTTGTGACACACTGTAGATGGTGTGAGTGCTACTCTCTTCTGTGTCACTTTCTCCTTCACCTTCTCTTAGCAGATGTGTACGCCGCTCTTTGCTAAAGCCTCTGCCTTGACCTCTCTGACCCCTGTACATGGCTCTATCTGCATTAGCCGTAGCTGCCTTAGATCTGCAGGCCTTGCTGATATGTCCCCTCTTACCACAGTTGTAGCAGAGCGCTGAAGCAAATTTACACTCATCCACTGTGTGCTGTCCTTTACAGCGGTAACAACTGGGGAATTTACGTTGTGCATTGTCTGAAAACATCCTGTCGACCGTTGTCTGCGATTTCATCCCACCTTCATTTTGAGCCGTGTCCTCTGTTAACTGGCCTTGCATCTCCTTCACGTCCTTTGACGCTGATTCCATAGCCAAACACACGTTCAGGGCCCTATCAAACGTCAAGCCCACTTCAGACAATAGTCTACGTTGCATTCTATCGTCGTTCACTCCGCACACCAATCTGTCTCTCAGCATTTGTGGCAGTGAATCTTCATATACACAATGTTGGGCCAATCTTCTTAATGCTGCCACATATTCCGCTATAGACTCACTGCTCTTCCGTATGCGTGAGTTAAACTTAAATCTTTGCACGATTTCACTCGGTGTCGGGTCGTAATGAGTCTTCAGAATAGTTGTGAGCTGATCATATGTTTTCTCCTTGGGTGCCTGTGGGCTAACTAAACTTCTCAATAAACTATAAGTGGCTGCCCCGACTCCACTTAGCAA
This sequence comes from Pseudopleuronectes americanus, assembly GCA_038501795.1. NCBI lineage: Eukaryota > Metazoa > Chordata > Actinopteri > Pleuronectiformes > Pleuronectidae > Pseudopleuronectes > Pseudopleuronectes americanus. The sequence continues at coordinate 1,088,081 of CM076724.1, forward strand.
CACAGCTCTCTTTTTTTCTGCATTCTCAATATCATTAGCTTCGAAGAACATCTCTAACATCTCTGCATACTCTTCCCATGACTGAGACGCAACATCGAAAGGAGTTACCGTTCCGATCACCGACATCCTCGTTCGTCTTTTTGATTTGTACTCCTCGTCTGAATTAATCGATCCGTCCGACACACTTGCAGTCTTCTTTCTTTGTTGTTCGGTGGTTTTGTCCTCCTCGTCTGACTCCACCGATCAGTCCGCCCCACTTGCAGTTTTCTTTGTGTCCCGTTTGATCTCTTACTTTGATCCTCGTCGCCAATTGTCACATCCTCACGACCACACGAGGGTTGGTTTAGATGTTTGTTTATTAGGCACGGCACACTGACATAGCATAGCCCCGGGGCTCACTTCTTCTTTCCTGTTATCTCCCAAACCCCGTGTCTTAAGCCTTCACCCCGTGCGGTGCCTCCCCCTAGTGGATTGGTGCAGAATAGGCTTTTCTCTGAACTTACAACAATAACAAACCATCCTGATGCTCCTTGTGATGCTAGGTATCTGAAAGTACAACCCTTGAGGACCTTGAGATGACAAAGGCACCTCTACTTGACTACTTGGCCAATGCAGGATGTCTGAGGCCTATGCGATCTATAAGAGATAGGGATTTGCTGGTACATGACATTGTCATGTTCCAGGTCATCCACAGGGTTCAAGGTCCATTTCAAAGGTATTCAGATGTGTTGGTTATTTGCAGTCAGAATAGCAATTAGAATTTTACCCATAGACCAACAAAATCATTTTTTTTATATAAAACTAAATAAATTGACAATGCACAAGTGAATTAGGAACCCTAATTAAATTCTGCAAAATTCAATGTTATTTGTACAGATTCTGTGAGGGACTGAAAACTCTTGGGGTTCTGGAGAAAATCCGAAGGCATCCAGACAGCTTTCGCCCCCTGTTCTGCTATGAGCCAAGCAAACTGACTGCTGACCAGTTGGATGATGTTTTCAGCACTGTCTCCAGAAGGGAGCAACAAGAGAGCTGCTGAGGAGATAGTTGTTACGTTCTGGAGAGACTATCTCCAGGATGCAGAGGGTAATTGACAGCTTAGTGTACAAGTAAACCTATGTGTCTATTTATATGTTAGTGTTATTGTTTTTTATTTTTGTGTTTTTTTGTTAGTTTTTTTTTACAAAACATACTAGTATAACAAAAACATTATAGCTTAAACTTACTTACCTTCTTGGTTGTAATGTCATCAAGTAGCACCTTGAGCTTGTTAAAAGATGAAAGGTGTTTTATAAATATATTGCTATAAGAGTTATTCAGTTTTTTTCAAGTACAATACTCTTATTTGACAATTTATTTAGTATCAACTGATATGAGTTGCTGTTTCATATACATGTTAATTGGACCAACTACAACTTACAATGTTTTTCTGTTTTTATAGAGGAAGAAGGGCCATCTAAACTTCAAAAAATATTGTTTTTTGCAACTGGAGCATCTGTGCTACCACCGATTGGCTTTTCTCCAACTCCCTCTGTCCATTTCATTCAGAAGGAAGATGACGACTTCTCCTGTACACCAATGTTCCCTCTGGCCAACACATGTGTCAACTGCATCAAGTTGCCACTACATGTGTCCTACCAACAGTTTAAGGAAAAGTTTGACTTCGCATTAGGGAACACATATGGGTTTGGCAGGGCATAAACGTATATGCTCTATGTAACTAACCCTACATGTGTTATTGTTTGTGTATGTATTGAAGTGTCTTTCTGTTGTTTTATTGTGAAAATGTTATATGATTTTATTTTGAAAAGGTTCCGGTGGAGTCGCGGACTTGCTGTGTTGACGGAAACTTCTAGAAAGAGGTTTTATGCTTAGCGACCCTCCGAGGAAGGACAATTTCTTACGGTGCTTCTAAGTTATTCAAAGTTTTATTAATATGTACGGTGTTTCAAGGACGGTTTGAATAAACAGAACATCAGTCAAAAAAGACCATCTTTCGGAGGATCTGTTACAGTAAGAAATTCACCTTCACCTGCCGCACCACACTGCCTGTGAAGAGAGGAGACGGAATAAACACGGCACGGAGCGGTGTGACGGAGCAACAAAACACGGCAGGGAGCGGTGTGACGCAGCAACACTGGTGATGGTCCAACACGGCTAAAATGGATGTTATTAAGGAACAAATGGACAAACTACGGACGGAAATAGTAGAAAATAGTGGCTTATTATTTCAAGCTGAGAATGAAGGTTTGTCACGCAAGGAATTAAAGGAGGAAATTGAAAAAAAAAGAACAGCTAGCTGAGCTTCAAGCTATAATGGAGGATGCTAACGGGTTACCACGACGATCAGAGCGGCCTAGTGCGCCCACAGAGAAGATGCTCCTCTATCAAAAGGAGGAATTAATTAAAAAGGAAAAGAGACTGCTTAGCCTGTATGAACAATGGAAAATGCTAATGAGAAAGTCCAAACAGAACTTGAAGACCAACTTATCAGACGCAGAGTTGGCTACACTGGCAGACGACGTTGAAAAAGGAATGAATGACATCATCAAAGTGTACAGTGAAATGAGAGTGCATGCCACACCAGCAAATGAACTGAGACGTAAAATGGACTCATGTGAAGCTGTTACTAATGACATGTTGAAAGTCATTTATGAACGTTTATCAGCAATAGATGGTGAGTTTGATGCAGATTTTCAAAGGCAGCGTCTTCATCAGCTACACGCAAATGACTACGCTTACTCTGTTTATGGTAGCGCTTCACTGTCAGGTGCCAGTCTCCGCTCTGAAACTGCGAGCATTGCAGCTAAGAGAATTGATGCAGCTGCAGAATTAGCTGCAAAGGAAGTTCAATTCAAAGTTTTGCAAGCTGAATTAAGGCAAAAGGAGAAAATGAGAACAATGGAAGAGCAATTGAACATGCAGAGGTCTGAATTGGAGCGTCTACAGGCAGGAAAGGAGATGGAGGCTGCTCGTGCCAGACTGATGATCTACGACAGAGAAATCAGAATGGAAACAGATATTCAGCCCGCCCAGCAAAGCAGCAGAGCAAGCATTTCCATCCCCTCTGATCACCAGCAGAACCCTCACATTGTTGCACCAGCACCTCAGACTGACGTGTCTCAGTTGGCCCAAGCAATCCAAGAGAGCATCACATTAAACAGACTCCCAATGCCGATGCCCACAGTGTTTAATGGAGAACCAATTCTCTACATTGAATGGAGGGCTTCATTCATGTCACTCATCGACCGCAAAGGCATCTCTTCAGCTGATAAGCTTCATTTTTTAAAGAAATATGTCACGGGCTCAGCACACAAATGCCTTGAAGGCACCTTTTACCGCAGTGACGATGAAGCATACGGAGATGCATGGAAAAAGCTAGATCAACGCTATGGTCAGCCATTTCTTGTCCAAAGAGCTTTCAGGGAGAAGCTGTCAAGATGAACGAAAATAAATTCCAAGGACGCTGAAGGATTAAGATAATTCTCAGACTTCTTAAATGCCTGCCTACAAGCCATGTCACATGTAAAGGGTCTTGAAATATTAAATGACTGTGAAGAAAATCAAAAGTTGATACAGAAAGTCCCTGATTGGTTAGCAGCCCGTTGGAATCGTAAGGTCACAGTCAAGCTAATGGAAGGGAAAGATTTTCCCCCCTTTGAAGACTTTGCTAATTTTGTGAACATGGAAGCGGAGATAGCATGCAACCCGGTCACTTCTCTACATGCTCTTCACTCATCCAACACATTCCACGACAAAGGAGGCACAAAGGAAATAAGAGGAAACAAAGCCAATGTCCTCACGATGCAAACCATCACAAGCAGTGATGAAGCAGGAGCAAACAGTGTGAGATCCAAACCCCCCTGCATGTGTTGCAAAGATGATAAGCATCAGTTGCCAAGGTGCCCAGACTTCACAAAGAAATCTCTGAAGGAGAGACGATCATATGTGATGGAGTATAAGCTGTGCATCGGATGTATGAAACCAGGTCACAACGCAAGGGAATGTCGTCACCGGCACACATGTGATGTATGTAAGAGAAAGCATCCTACCTGTCTCCATGATTACACCTATAGAGCACACACAGGTGGAGAGGGGACTGTATGCAGTTCGATCAAAGCTCCAAACACGGCTAATGATACCACAGTGGTTACAGCACTTAATGTCACTAGAGTGGGCCAGTCAGACATCACATCTATGATCGTCCCAGTGTGGGTGTCCACAGCCAAAAACCCATCCAAGGAGCAGCTTGTGTATGCATTGTTAGACACCCAAAGTGACAGCACCTTCATCGATGAAGAAGTAACCAAACAGTTACAAGCAGATGCCTACCCTGTCAAATTGAAACTGACCACTATGCTTGGAGAAAACACCATTGTGAAGAGTCAAAGAGTTATTGGACTGCGTGTAAGAGGCTTCAATTCAAGCTTCCACATTGACCTTCCTCCCTCCTATAGTAAAGACCATATTCCAGTGAACCGTGATCATATACCCACGCATGAAACAGCAAAGAAATGGTCTCATCTAGAGGGAATTGTCGATGAAATGCCACCTCTCCTTGATTGGGATATAGGACTTCTGATCGGATACAACTGTCCAAGAACATTAGCGCCCAGACAGGTGTTATCAGGAAAAGATAACGAGCCCCATGCCATCCTTACAGATTTAGGGTGGAGCATTGTTGGAGGTTCAACCCCATGCCTGGATGAAGCAGAATCCAGACTGTGTCACAGAGTCAACGTTAAGGAGCTTCCTCCAGCAACGCCAATGGACATTTTAGGCATCCTGGAGTCAGACTTTAAGGACACCAAAGGAGAAGACAAGACTGTGTCACAGGACGATCTCATATTCCTTGAGAAACTTAAAGGAAGCATAAAGAAAAATGAAAAGGGACATTATGAGATGCCTCTGCCATTCAAGCAACGCCCACACTTACCTGATAACAAAAGGCTTGCTGAAATCCGACTGACGAAAATTCGACAAGGACGAGAAATACAAGAAAGATTACACAACATACATGAACGAGGTCATTGTTAGAGGTGATATAGAGGAGGTACACAACGACGGAACTCAAGGTGAGCGATGGTATATTCCTCATCATGGCATCTACCATCCAAAAAAGCCAACTAAACTGCGTGTTGTGTTTGACTGCTCAGCTAAGTACAATGGCACAAGCCTAAACGAACATCTTCTTCCGGGACCAGATTTGATCAATAATCTGACTGGCATTCTCATAAGGTTCAGACAGCACCCCATCGCTCTTATGTGTGACATAGAGAAAATGTTTCATCAGTTTCATGTCCAGGAGGATGACCGCAACTACCTGCGTTTCCTGTGGTGGAGAGATGGAGATGTGAGCACAAAACCCCAGGAATATCGAATGAAAGTACATCTGTTTGGTGCAGTTTCATCCCCTGGCTGTGCAAATTACGGGCTAAAATACCTGGCCAAAGAAAACATTCACTCACATCCAGTAGGATCTCTGTTTATCACAAAGGATTTTTATGTGGATGATGGGGTCACAAGCACAGACACTATTGAGAAAGCAATCCAGTTGGCAGAAGAGGCTAGGGAGATATGCTCCAAAGGTGGTCTCCGCCTTCACAAATTTATGTCAAACAGCCATGTTGTCCTACAAAGCCTCCCTTCATCAGAATGTGCAACAGATACAGAGACCAAAGACCTGACATTCACTGACATGCCACAAGAACGAGCGCTAGGGATTCTCTGGAGCATAGGGAAGGACAACTTCAGATTTAGCAACACCATGAAAGATCAACCATCCACACGAAGAGGTGTTTTGTCTACTGTAGCCTCCATATATGATCCTCTGGGCTTTCTAGCGCCATATGTTCTCACTGGGAAGAAAATCCTCCAGGAAATGTGCTGTCAAGGTACCGGCTGGGATGACCCCCTGCCAGAGGTCCTGAAGCCAAGGTGGGAGAACTGGCAACGTGACTTTGCCAACTTGGTGAAGATTAACATAGCTTGATGTTACCTACCTGCTGATTTTGGAGAAGTTATTGAAACGGAGTTACACCACTTCTCAGATGCGAGCACCAGTGGATACGGTCAGTGCACTTATCTGAGGGCCAAGAACCAGAAAGGAGCGATTCACTGTGCTCTAGTTATAGCAAAAGCTTGTGTCTCTCCAACAAAGTTGACCTCCATACCAAGACTTGAGTTAACTGCAGCAGTGGTTTCAGTCACAGTCAGCAATATGCTAAAAGAAGAGCTGTGTTATGCTAATTGCAAGGAGTACTTCTGGACAGACTCAAAGGTAGTTTTGGGGTACATAAGGAATGACGCACGTCGCTTTCACATCTTTGTCGCCAACCGAGTCCAGAAGATTCGCAGCACAACAAGCCCAGAGCAATGGGCTTACATCCCCTCAGAGGAGAATCTAGCAGACATTGCATCCCGAAGGAAGCACTGTGAATGAGCTGATCTCATCTAACTGGTTCACTGGCCCCATGTTCCTCTGGGAACCAGAATTACCAAAACCAAAGGATATGGTGCTGGATTTGTCCATAGGAGATCCAGAAGTCAGAAAGGCACAGACGCTGCTGATAAAAACCACAGAAACAAAGAGTCTTGGAGATCGTCTGTCCAAGTATTCTTCATGGTCCAAATGCACCAAGGCTATGGCCCGCCTTCAACGGCGAGCTAAGAAGATCAGATCACATGCTCCAACTTCAGTGAGTGAACAGGAACATGCTGCACATTTTATACTTCTTAATGTGCAAAGCAAGGCTTATGGGAAGGAAATAAAGCTGTTGAGCAAAGGAAGCGAATTGCCACATCACAACAAACTATACCAGCTTGATCTATTTCTCGACACGGATGGGCTTCTCAAGGTGGGAGGAAGACTCTGTCATTCAACTTTCTCTGACTCTTTCAAGCACCCAACTGTCATTCCCAAAGAGCATCATGTGACATCACTAATAATAGCTCATAGCCACGAAAGAGAAAAGCATCAGGGAAAAGGCTTCACCATGAATGACATCAGATCCAGTGGCTATTGGATTCCTGGTATGAGTAGAGCAGTTTCATCTTTCCTCCGTCAATGTGTGACTTGTCGTAAACTCAGGAGACCACCAGAGAACCAAAGAATGAGTGACCTACCTATGGAACGTGTAGAGCCTTCGACGCCCTTCACGTATTGTGGAATGGACTGCTTTGGTCCTTTTGTGACCACAGAGGGAAGGAAACATCACAAAAGATATGGTCTGCTCTTTACCTGCTTTTGTTCACGGGCCATCCACATTGAAATGTTAGAAGACCTGTCTACTGATGGCTTTATCAACGGCTTGAGATGCTTCATTGCCATTCGAGGTGCAGTTCGTCAAATTCGCTGTGACCAAGGCACAAACTTTGTTGGAGCACAGAATGAATTCAAGGCAGCTTTAAAGGAACTTGATACTCAGAGACTCAGTATGTTTTTGTTACAAAAGCAGTGTGACTTTGTCATGAATGCCCCCCATTCCAGTCATGCAGGTGGTATATGGGAACGCCAAATAAGGACAGTCAGAAGTGTTCTGAATGCGACTCTGTCAATCGCCAAAGACAGACTCAACGATGCTTCTTTACGGACCCTATTCTACAAAGCCATGGCCATAGTCAACAGTCGACCCCTCACTGTGGATAATTTAAACAGTCCTAACAGCCTGGAACCATTGACCCCAAATCATCTTCTTCAAATGAAATCGATCACAGCACTGCCCCCACCTGGAACATTCCCAAGACAGGACCTGTACGGAGCGAAAAGATGGCGCCGTGTGCAGTTTCTGGCAGAGCAGTTCTGGAGTCGCTGGAGACAAGAATATCTTCAAAACATCCTCACAAGGCAGCGGTGGCACACTCCAAGAAGAAATTTACAAGTGGGCGATATTGTGATGGACGTTGATGTACTGTTGCCCAGAGGTGAATGGAGACTTGCCAGGGTTTTGGAGACTGTCAGTGGCAAAGATGGGCTTGTGAGGAGGGTAAAAATCTCAGTGGGAGATAAGAACTTGAATGTAAAGGGTAAACGCTCTTGTAAACTTTCTGTGTTAGAACGTCCAGTGCAGAAGTTAGTTCTGCTGTTAGAAGCTACTTAAGCTATGTTTGCAAATGCACTGATATAGTTGATGTGAAATTATTCGTTGTTATTGTCATCATACAAAACACTCATAATTTGGTGGGAGTGTAACTAACCCTACATGTGTTATTGTTTGTGTATGTATTGAAGTGTCTTTCTGTTGTTTTATTGTGAAAATGTTATATGATTTTATTTTGAAAAGGTTCCGGTGGAGTCGCGGACTTGCTGTGTTGACGGAAACTTCTAGAAAGAGGTTTTATGCTTAGCGACCCTCCGAGGAAGGACAATTTCTTACGGTGCTTCTAAGTTATTCAAAGTTTTATTAATATGTACGGTGTTTCAAGGACGGTTTGAATAAACAGAACATCAGTCAAAAAAGACCATCTTTCGGAGGATCTGTTACACTCTATCTATGAAAAAGGAAAAAAAATACAACTGTTCACACACTCACACTGATATTGCCTTCTGCAGTGACGTTTTCAATTATTAAGGTATATTGAGTCATCTCCCCCTCTGTCTCTTATCTGTCTGTCTCTTATGTGTCTGTCTGTTTCCCCCTCTCCCTGTCTCAGTCTCCGCTTGTCTCTCAGTCTTTTGGGACAAAATGCGCAAATGTTTATGTTCATTTGTTTTAATAAAACAATGTTAAAACTTTAACAGAACTGTCTTGTAATTCACTGAGAAAACTGCACAAGTGAAGTAAACAAAACAATGTTTTAACAAAACCTTACATAACTCCCATGTTTTTCATAGAAGAAAATGCAGACGAGAAGAAAACACATCTATTCCATGGTTACCATCGTTTTCAAGTGGATTCACTTGTTGAATACTGTTCATTGTGGTCTCATTAATGGTTACATCAATGTCTGGAATTCTAACATTATTATTGGTTTGAAGTTCAGGTAATGGCCCTTCTTCATCAATGCCATAGTAGTTATCGTCATCAAAAATGTAATTTATAATGGGATGGATTCCTACATTGTTTATGACCCCTGTATGCCACAGCTGAAGAGGAGTCGCCCCCCCCCTTGTGTGGAGAGGCCGTGGTTGTTCCACTGGTTGATAAATTCTGTTACTGCCCTTTCAATTCTTGGTAAATAAACATAATGCAGACAAAATAGATGTAGTTCATTCAATGAATCCAGTATACCCTGCTCCTCCATGAAGTTAAAAATATTAATAAAGTGTCTAGATACAACTCTATTCAATTCTGCCCATAGTCTCTCTATCCTTTGGTTGTGTACTGAAACACCTGTAATAACACTACGACTGGTCAGTCCTCTTCTTTCCAACATAAAATGGGCAACACGTATATTTTCCATACCATGATCACATCTGACCCGTAAGGGCAAACCAAAGTTCTCTACTCCTCCCAAAAATAATGACAAGACACTTAAGGCTCTATTGTTAGATAAGCACCGTAAGTATATAATGGTCCGACTGAAGCCATCAACACAGCCATGAAAGACCATCCACCATCTAATCAGCTTGTGGTTGCCGTCAAAATGCCTGTTGGGAGATATAAAGTACATTAAATAAAAAAATATATAGGTAAAGCTTGCAAAGTATATCAAAGTGTTGATTACCTTTATTGATAATACAAAACAGTTACAAGTCAACTTACCATAATTGGTTGGGGGCCTGAACACTATAGACCCTTCGACGTATGGCATGACGGCGTCTAAATGACCGCCCGATGGGATCCACTTGATCGAGGCTCTGTCTGACCCGCCAACGCTGAACCCTTAAGCCACGTGATCTCAGGCTTCCAAGAACGTATGCTTCAGCTGCATTTGGAGTGTTCTGTAGTATAGTAGTCACAACGCTGTCCAGGTCTTGATTTGACAATATTGCATATCTATAGAGTTTGTCTGTGTCTGTATAGGGTTCTTCGACTGTTTCCAATGCACGATGCAATTCTCTGCCATGTCATACCAATGGATACACAGTGAGCAATCTCTTCGGCGGCTATGCTGTATCGGGGCCGACCTGGATGGCCAGTCAAGATTGTTGGGGGTATCAAATTGTTGGTCACATCACTGGATCCCTGTCTGGCATCATGTTCAGAAAGCAAGTTGCGAAAGCATCTATACAATGATCCTAGTATACTACTCACATCAATATCATCATGATTATATCTGGACACAGCAAGCAATGCAGATAGAGTTTGTGTATGATCATCAAGCTCTCTATAAAGCTTCTCCTGACCGGACTCCTCACTTTGTAAAGAGTCAATGCATTGCAGAGCACTAGTAAAAAAATTATAATATCCTCTTCATTGCCTCTAACCTCAAAAAATAAAGTTTGGACGTGAAAAACAAAGAGGATCAGGTGAACATGCATTGTGGTTGAAGTAGTACTTCAAAATCCAGTAAAAGCACATGCACTTCCTGGTGTGGACTTCCTGTTTCCTTCAGTTGAAAGGAAGGCCTTCCTTTTTTAATTGTAATGCTCGTATTCACCACTGAACCGTTATATTCCACAATACTATGCAAGAGCATTTCAGTTGTGTATATGATCACATTTCACTAGTATGTGTGAGAGCTTTTCTGAGGGACTGCGCAGAGGAGCTCAAAGACATCTTCACGGATATCTTCAACACTTCTCTGAGTCAGGCTGCTGTTCCATCACATCTCAAGACCTCCATCATCATACCTGTACCAAAGAAACCGGCTCCATCCTGCTTCAATGACTATCGCCCTGTGGCACTGACCCCCATCGTTATGAAGTGCTTTGAACGGCTAGTCATGTCTCACATCAAGTCCATCCTCCCCCCCACCCTGGACCCCTTTCAGTTCGCATATCGGGCCAAACGTTCCACAGAGGACGCAATCTGCTCTGCTCTCCACCCAGCCCTCACCCACCTGGAAAAAGCTGACTCACACGTGAGAATGCTTTTCATAGACTTTAGTTCAGCGTTTAACACCATAATCCCACAACAACTCATCTGCAAACTGGACCAGCTGGGGCTCAGCACCTCCCTTTGCAACTGGATCCTGGACTTCCTCAGCGAGAGGCCACAAGCAGTACGGGTCGGAAACAACACCTCGAGCAGCATCACACTAAGCACAGGGGCCCCACAAGGCTGTGTGCTCAGTCCCCTGCTCTTCACCCTGCTGACTCACGACTGCACATCAACACACAGCACAAATCACATGGTGAAGTTTGCGGACGACACAACTCTGGTGGGTCTCATCACCAAGAACGACGAGACCCACTACAGGAAGGAGGTAAACCTCTTGACCACCTGGTGCAGAAACAACAACCTCCTTCTGAATGTCAGCAAGACAAAGGAGATTGTGGTCGACTACAGGAGAAGCCACACTGAACACCCACCACTGACCATCGATGGTGCTGCTGTGGAGCGAGTGAGCAGCACCAAATTCCTGGGGGTGCACATCAGCGAGGACCTCTCCTGGGCCACCAACTCTGCATCACTGGCCAAGAAAGCCCAGCGGCGCCTCTACTTCCTCCGCAAACTAAAGAGAGCGAGAGCTCCCACACCCATCCTGAAAACTTTCTACCGGGGCACCATTGAAAGCATCCTGACCAGCTGCATCACTGTGTGGGGCAGTAGCTGCACTGCGCACAGCAGGAAAAAACTGCAACGCATAGTTAACACAGCTGGTAAGATCATTGGTGTCTCACTCCCTTCCCTGCAAGACTCTTACACCACCCGCCTCACCCGGAAAGCCACCGCGATTGTGAGTGACACCAGCCACCCCGCACACATTCTGTTCAGCCTCCTACCCTCTGGAAGAAGGTACAGGAGCCTCCGTTGTCGGACCACCAGACTCAGGAATAGCTTTATACACCAAGCTGTTAGGAAGCTAAATTCTCTCCCCTCACTCCCCCCAGCCACATCCCCCAGTCAGACAGAAGGCTGAACCCCAATACACTCAGGACTCTGCAACAAACTGTCTCTAGTACTTTGTGCACTGTTATCACTTTAAATCACTACGTTTACACCTTAGAAAACCTTATGCTGCTACACAAAAATCTGTTTACCTACTTCTGCAACAAACTCTCTTGTACTTTTTGCACTTTTTATCACATTAATGACTGTTTACATCTTAGAAAACCCTATTCTGCTGTCGTTAAAAAATCTGTATGTTTACTTCTGAAACAAACTGTCTTGTACTTTTTGCACTTTTTATCACATTAATGACTATGTTTACATCTTATAAAACCCTATGCTGCTGTACTTTAAAAAATCTGTATGTTTACTTCTGCTACAAACTGTCTGGTACTTTTGCACTTTTATCACAAATGACCACTTTAACACTTTTAGAGAACCTTATGCCACTGTACTTAAAATATCTGTATGTTTAGTTAATTATAGAAATGTTTTGTGTTATTTGTTGTGCCTGTGCACTTTATATGTTTCACCGTGGGAGAGTGGGAAACGTCATATCGATTTCCTGTATGTCTTGTACAAGCTGAAATTGACAATAAAGCCACTTTATCTTTATCTTTATCTTTTATCTTTTCAGTAGTGTGTGTGGGAGCATTTCAGTAGTGTGTGTGGGAGCATTTCAGTAGTGTGTGTGGGAGCATTTCAGTAGTGTGTGTGGGAGCATTTCAGTAGTGTGTGTGGGAGCATTTCAGTAGTGTGTGTGAGAGCATTTCAGTTGTGTATGTGAGCGTATCGTTTTTCAGTAGTGTGTGTGAGAGCATTTCAGTAGTGTGTGTGAGAGCATTTCAGTTGAATAATGTCCCTCACGGCCCCTCATAGCTGCCTCTGTGTGTCCTCCTGTGTTCACCAGATAGGTCAAGCAGAGAACAAATTTCCCCCATTTGCATGTGTGTTGAATCAATAAATATATCTTATCTATCTTAAAGTAAATCATTATCTGTATTGAACATCTTTGGTGTCATAATAAAGTTTTTTTTTCTTTTTCATTAAAACAAAATAAATGATATAAATCTATTGATGCACATGAAGACCCTCCCTGTTACTTTCAGAGTGTATTTGGACCCCAGCGAAGATATAGAGACACAGAGCACTGTTCGAGTGGAAAGCTTAACAGAAGGTTATAGTCTGATCAGAATATGGCACAAGGATCAGATTGGGTGGTGGAGAGAGAATGGTTCGCTTACAGAATCCAGTCCACGAAGAAGGGAGGCTGGAGAACCGGGGAGTGCGTCCTGTAGACACGAGGAAACATATAGCTAATGAGGCAGGAAACAAGACATGGGATATATACTCTAAACAGACTATCTAAAGCAACCAAGAACGAGCTACTACCACTGTGGTATCGAGGACGAACTGGCGCTGACTGGGAGCATGACCAGGGTGGATATCCTGATGGTATGCAGCCAGAACAGTCTCAAGAAGGAATAAATGCACACAGAAATGAATACATGCGCAAAAAAGATCCACAAATGTATTTGGGGATTTATATATATATGTGACTCAAAACACAAATATATGTTCAATGCACACACAAATAGAAAGAAAATTTCACAATATATGCATGTAAAAGTATTTGCAATCTTCATCAAATACATATTTGGAGCTTGTTACATTCATATATAAACTGTTGGACCTGCATTTACAAAGTGCTTTTAATTTGTAAATTAAAAGCACTTTGTCTCACACACATTTGTGTGTGAGACTTTTGAGATGGTCTCACAAATGAGTTTTTTCTAAGAGGGGATCGTCTGTAGCCAATCAGATGTCTCACTCCTTTACAGCCAATCCTGGAGTGCCTCCACACGACAGACAGGAGACTTTGGCAAGATGGCCTCTGGTCACTTAAGTGTAAGTGAAAAATAATAATTTCTTGTGAATCTTTTACGTAAGTCATGTTCTAGAATTATGAATGAATCAATGTTTATCATGAATCGAGACGTTAACTTAGACGGTTAGAGAATTATTTGAAACATGATAGGCGGTAACTAGCCACGTTAAGCTGGGCATACACTGTAGGGGAGAGCCGAGTCGAAAGTAACGTTGGACGAAAGTAACTGGGCGATTTTCTCCGAGCCGATACAAGTCTGATACAAGTCTAACTTTGTCAGCATGTAGGCTACAGCATGCACGACCTAACAGAACGGCAAAATAAAAAAAAATCTTGAGGATACGTCTTACTTTGACCGAGTTACATTCAAGAACCTGTTTTCAGTGACGGAAAGTAAACACACTCGAGCGGTAATTTTATCGGCTGTGTTTACTGTTTCAGTTGTTATAATTATGCTGGTTAGTTAGATGAATTAGTCCTCTAACACATCCTAAAGTTTGACATGTCAGTATAGAAGCAAGTTAGGTGTCGGGACGAAAGTAACAGCTGTCATTTCCTCCCTGATTGTCCCTGACTGCTGACTGTCCTGCTAGCCAACCCTTATTTATTGCCGCTATCCCTCGAGTTGTATGCTTTTTTAAATAATATCTTAATTATTAGATCGTTAGTGGTCATGAAATGGCTGATTGACAGGGATTATCTGCTCGAGCTGAGGAAGCTCCATATGCCATTGTGGAGCTGTCCTCCCCCTCCACAAGCTCAGCTCCACCTCAGAGCACGGCAGTCAGGGCAGCAGAGTCCCCCGTCCCTAGTGCTGCAACAAGTGACAATAGGGTGAAGGCCATGAAAAGGTGATGCATGTATGATTTAAGATCAATCACTGCAAGTCCAACAATGATCTTGGTATGAAGATGAAGCTTATGGTCATGTAGCATTTATTCATTGACACAGGTTAACTTAAATGTCAGTGGTTTATATTTTCTGAAGTACTGAATATTGATGTCTGGCACACTGCAAGCCAGAGTGTATTTTATGCTTTTATTTAGATAATTCTAATCTTGATAATCGACAATGAAGTAAAAACCATCAACTAAAGCCATTCATTTGCATAATCTTCTCATTTTACTGTAGAGTATCTGGTTTACCTTACATATCTTTTTGTCATTCCCACATCAGGCAATTCCCTGGTATGTTCGGTACCAATCAGCCAAGATGGAAAAAGAGATTCTGCACACCCAGCCCCCAGACTGTGAAGAAGACAGATTTCAATGTTTATGTCCTCCCTGAGCCGGCACAGTTAAGCCCAAAAGGTTCCAAAGAAGTAGAACTTGCCCATGCAGGCCTTGGGAAAAGAATGATAACCATGGCAGAAAACTTAAAACACAATGTCACTGTCGGGACGAAAGTAACAGCTGTCATTTCCTCCCTCTGCACATTACCTATGAGCCTGTCTGTCACTCTGCCGGTGCCGTGGTCACACTGTGTGTGTTTCAGGCAGTGTTATGCCTGAACGCGTTCAGTGAACGATCGTTAATGAACTCGTTCATATTTTGAGTGAACGTGAGCTGAACGTACTGTATTTCTGCTTGATGAACGTTATTGTGAACGAGTTCATTCTGGCGTTTGTGAACGGCGCTCTCTCACAGTTTAACTTTGTTCAAGAGTGTCCGGTTTCCATAGAGCTCCTGCTAAAACACATCGTAAACAGGCCTTAATATGAATCTGACGCATAGTTTCAGTGTTAAAACAAATTTGAAAAATAATAGCTTGCAGCAACATATTGAAACAAAGAACTATGAACTGTTCATTTTCGGAACGGATTTCTTTTTTTAATCTATCCCCTAGGAATCACTGTGTCACGGCCCGGCTCTTGGCCATAACAAATACGGAGACACACCAAGGTTTAAACTGAAAACTAACCATAATTTATTGACAGACAGAAAGTTTAACCAAACATAATGGGTCTGGAGAGGGGACCAGCCATGGGCAGACTGGTGAGCCTTTTATCTGCCACCCTCTGATTGGTGTTGATTGGGCAGCTCCGCCCATCTGGAACCACCTGAGAGGAGAGACCTGGGGAGGAGCAGAGCAGGTTACCTATAACAGTCAGAGGGCCGTCACACCCCCCCCCATAGGAAAAGGGTTCCAATGGAACTCTACTAATCATAGTAACGTTTAATATATCTAATAAAAAATGGATTGACTAAATAAAAAATAAAAAAAAACTGTTGCCCAGTTCCTACGCATCTGCACCCAGCCACTCCTCCAACCTCAGCAGCAGGATCCTGCGAGCGATTTTAGTGGAGAGTAAGAAAGGAGGAAGATAACATGTACAGCACTTTCAACATTAGGCTATTTTAGCAGGGTGCTCGGGACAACGCATCTGCCACTACATTGTCCTTCCCTCTAATGTGACGTATGTCCAAAGTATATCCCTGCAAAAATAAAGACCAGCGCACGAGTCTTTGATTCGGACACTTTAGCGAATTAAGGAAAGTCAAGGGGTTATGATCTGTATACACAATCAGAGGAGAAAGGCCAGACATAATGTACACCTCAAAATGAACTAAAGCCCAGACCAAGGCGAGAGCCTCCTTTTCAATGACGGAGTAGTTCAGCTGAGTGCGTTCAACCTCCCCCAAATGGCGCAACGAGCTGTCAAGGTTAACAAGTGATTCCGAATTTTTCAACCTACCATTTAACAGGGATTGGTCAGGAGTGGACAACCCATCCTCCTCAAGCTCTGCCACCGCATGAGGGATGGAGTCCACAAGGACTGTATTAGCCAAACACGCCGGACGGGGGCATACTGGAGAGGACACACGATCGTAATAAGTCTTCAGTAGGTTAATATGACAGAGTTGGTTAGGTTTCCTACGCAAAGGCGTGGCAATCAAATAGTTTTGGTCTGAAACTTTCTTTACAACTGTATGTGGACCAGTAAATTTAGCCTGAAAGGGGGAACCGACCAAAGGCAGCAGAGCGAGAACTTGATCACCCGGGGAAAACGTGCGTTGCTCGGATCGACGGTCATAAAGACGCTTCATTTTATGTTGGGCGCCTGCAAGTTTCTCTTTTGCTAGCTCTCCAGCAGCATATAGCCTATTCCTGAATCCATTTACATAATGCAGCAAGTTTTTAGGTGGCTCAGAATTCTTCCAATCGTCCTGCAAGACTGCCAAAGGGCCACGCACTGTGTGACCAAACACCAGATCATTTGGGCTAAAGCCTGTACTTTCCTGACTTACCTCCCTAGCCCCCAGCATCAACCACGGTAACCCCTCTTCCCAGTCTCCGTCTAACTGAGTACAGTACGCACGGAGTAAAGACTTCAACGTGGCGTGGAACCTCTCAAGAGCTCCTTGACTCTGCGCGTGGTAGGCTGACGCCTTGTTATGTTTCACCCTGAGTTGTTTCAAAACCTGTGCAAACAGATGAGAGGAAAAGTTAGAACCTTGGTCTGATTGAATGACTTTGGGGATTCCAAATATGGAGATGAACTGAGTCAGGGCACGCACTACCGACTTAGTAGTGATGGTGCGTAATGGGTATGCTGCCGGATACCTAGTGCTCTGACACATCACTGTCAACAGATAGATTGCACCCGAACGCGAACGAGGTAGGGGACCAACACAGTCAATAATGAGATGCTCAAACGGTTGACCAATTGCCATAATTGGGCAGAGAGGAACAGGCTTTATGCTCTGATTCGGTTTTCCGGTCAACTGACACGTACGGCAAGTTTTAATATATGAAGCCACATCCCTCTTTAGACGAGGCCAAAAAGAATAACGCAAAATGCGATCATATGTTTTACGGACACCCATGTGTCCACACTCGTCATGTGACACTTGCAAAACCACACTATGAAATTTGGAAGGCACGACAATCTGGAAAATAGGATCTCCAACAAAATCAGGACCATGTGGCACCCACTTTCTCACAAGAACCTCATCATGAACGAAGTATGCCTGTGCACTGTCCCTCGCACCAGCAGCAGGGAGAGCCCTCTCAAACAGAGGCTTCAGAGAAGGGTCCACCTGCTGCTCTCTCACCAGGTCACCGTGAGAGACAGCCAAAGGAAAATCAGACAAGGATAACCTGACAGTTTCTGGGTCATCATCCACTTTTTTAACATCGTTTGCACGGCGCATCGCACGGGTGACTGCACAAGCAGTGAACACCTCGGGAAACTCCTTTTCGCTATCATCAGGCCTGCTTTTAACCAGCGGTACTGACGCTACCACAACGGATGGCACATCAGCCCAAACACGCGCACCAACCAAACCATTACCCAATATCATTGTGACTCCTTCAATTGGTAACGCTGGCCGAACTCCCACCTGCGCTTCACCCTGGAAACAAATCAGAAAAGAGCCTTATCTTGTGTAGGGGAACATTCAAAACGTTCATGCCCATTCCAAGGACTGGAATGAAGTCACCAGTATCAGAGTTTTCTGAAAACGGCAGAACTGACGCTACAATGAACGTGTCAAATGCACCAGTATCACGCAAAATTTTCACAGGAACCTTGTTGTCACCTTCCAACAGAGACACAAACCCTTCCGTTACGAAGGGCAGATAAGAATCAAAACCTGGGGAGGGCTGAGTTTTGGGTGATGGTTCAGATTCTGGGGTGACATAACCGACCCGTTTCACCACAGGGGCAGCCAGACCGGCCCCTTGCGGTTCCGAACCGTTCTGGGCACCACTCGATCCACCTCTTGGCCTGAGTGCATAACACTCAGACTTCCAATGTCCCTTTTTACGACAATAGTTACAAACTTTGTCAACCTCCCGTGCACTATGATCACTCCTGTATACTGACCCGACGACTCTACCTAGACCAGCAGCAGGCTGCATATCAAACAAAGGGATATTTCTCCTGAACCCAGAGTCAGCAACATAAGGGCGAGGCTCTCCAAACGTACCCTTGTGCGTCAAGGTGTAGTCGTCTGCTAGCGCAGCAGCTTCAGCAACTGTTTTAACTTCCTTTTCACCGACGTAAGTAGCAATCTGTTGTGGAACTGCAGTCTTAAACTGCTCAAGCAATATCAGGTCGCACAAACTTTCAAAGTTGTCAACCTCTGACGCAGCGCACCAGCGATTAAAGTGCAACACCAAGTCACGTGCAAATTCTAAATGTGACTGCGTCTTCCCTCTTCTCCAATTTCTGAAGTGCTGACGGTATGCCTCTGGCACCAACTCGTATACCTTCAGCACAGCAGCCTTAACTTTGGTATAACTTTGGCTATCAGTGTTACTCAGTGCTGCGTATGCCTCCTGAGCCTTTCCTGTGAAAGCACACTGCAACATCAACGTTCGCTCAGTGACGGGCCAACCCCGTGTATCCGCAATACGCTCGAACAAAGAAAAAAATGTGTCCGGGTCTCTTTCATTAAATTTGGGCACAAGGCTCAGGTTACGAATAATATCAAAAGGACGCGAAAACGCACCACCAGACTCAAGTGAACCATGCCCATCAAACACGGAATCACCAGAGAGTTTACCCGCACTAACCAAATCCAGCTTTCGTCGTTGCCACTCCATTTTACCTAGTTGCTTTTCCATTTTAATTTTTTCGAGTGCCAATTCCTTATCTATTTTCATTCTTTCATGTTCCAATTGTATCAACATCAGCTCTTTTTGTTGGTCAAATGTTAACCCAGGGACTATCGACACAAGCGGAGGCAGCCCCTTTGCAACACTGGGAGAGACAACCTGTGCGCACCTTTGCAAAATGTCATCTTTCTCCAGATTTGCTATGAGACATTCCTTAACCTCCCGTTTTTTCTTTCCAGTTATTGCAACGCCATAATGTTCAGAGATTTGTAATAATTGAGCCTTTGTAAATCGTTCCAATAACTCCTCAGATGGAGCATCAAAAAATGTTTCTATGCCAGCCATGACTGCAGAATGCCTACGGACCCAAGAGCGCAGACCAAGACTCTCCGCTGCTCACCAGAGGCACTTAACCACCTCGTAGACGGTGCGTTCCCTCTAACTACCTACACAAAAATCTTATTAAGCTCAACCCTAGTCTTCATGTGGCTACTGGCAGCGGGTACTTACGCACTGAAGCCCATGGATCGGGAAAGAAGACCAGCACGCTGGCGCCTCCCCCCAAGCACATGGATGTGCCCCCGAGACAACTGCTGCTAACCGCGGTCACCACAACACTACTGGAAGCGCTCAGCAACACCCAAAGGGATGAAGCCGTAACCTTACAGGGAAGCCCCGCAATCTTAATTGCACAACGGTGAGTCCTAGTACTGCGTCTTGCTCCAGGCTACCTATCAAGCATAAATGAAAACTACCTGAATGTTGCACAAAACAAATGCTCCCCCTCTCTCGTCCAGACACCGAGCAGAAAACAAAGTAGACCAAGTTTAATTTAATCAATAATATTTAAACTTAACAAACCTCAGAGTGTCTCCCCAATGCCAATCAAGGCTTTACCACAACACACAGCGGTGCACTTTCCTATAGCCTCTTGGCCACCCGAATCAATTCATTTAACAACAAGAACAACAAGTGACACCTCCTTTCCTTCAACAAAGGAACGTCACAGGAGGTACACCTAAGTAATCAAGTGTGCCCCTACCAATCAAGGCACCTGGGAGCCACACAATCAACAAAAACCGAAATCAATCGACTTGAGTTCAACAAAAAATGCTTACCACTACCTGATTCAACCGGACGAGCCCCCAATTTGTCACGGCCCGGCTCTTGGCCATAACAAATACGGAGACACACCAAGGTTTAAACTGAAAACTAACCATAATTTATTGACAGACAGAAAGTTTAACCAAACATAATGGGTCTGGAGAGGGGACCAGCCATGGGCAGACTGGTGAGCATTTTATCTGCCACCCTCTGATTGGTGTTGATTGGGCAGCTCTGCCCATCTGGAACCACCTGAGAGGAGAGACCTGGGGAGGAGCAGAGCAGGTTACCTATAACAGTCAGAGGGCCGTCACACACTGAAGCATGATATCTTTCAGAGACTACATGACCAACTGATCCACGTCTTAGAGAGGCAACTCCTTGACCTGGAAGGACTGCAGTTTGTTTGCCATCAGCATTTAGTTTTGTTGAGTGCTCTTGCTGACCTGGTGGATGTGGGAGAGCACATCCAGACAGCACTGGCCGATCTAAATTCTCTCATCCAGCGAGGGAGAGAGAATGAACACACATTTGTCACACTTGACTTCCAAAGGGGATTTTTTTCCACTGTTGACAGTGTCAGTAGACACTCTTTCACATTTAATTGAAATTGGTCTTCCATCACGTTGCATTGCCAGACTCCTCGGTGTGTCAAGAGCCACACTTTTTAGGCGAATGGCTGAGAACAACCTGTCAGTATCACAGACATACAGTGGCTGCAGTAGCGATGAATTGGACTCATTGGTTACAGCAATTAAGAACACTATGCCAGATGCTGGGTGCAGAATAGTTCGAGGTGCTCTACTGGCACAAGGTGTCATGCAGGAGTGTATGCAGCCATGCATCATGTGGACAGTCTTGGGGTGCCCTCTAGGCTGTCCTCCCTGAGATGTATAGTGAGGAGAACATACACAGTCCCTTACCCCAATTATCTGGTTCACATGGCCACCAACCATAAGCTCATTAGGTATGGCTGCATTTAGATGTAAACATTTCTGAGTGTTTTTCTTTTGTATTTTTTTTTAGTTTCTTTGTTTTTGTAATGTCATGCCACCAATCTTGTCTGATTTTTATTTAGGTACAACTTCGTCATCTCCGGCAGAATTGATGGCTATTCAAGAAAGGTAAGACCTTTTTCTGTCAAGGACCAATGTAACAACTGGTAACAACCACTTAACCAGTTATTGGGACAAAATAAATTAGCTTAGATAGCCTCTCTAATTATCTGTTGTCTATCTAATTGTCTAACTTTTTTCTTAATTCTTTCTTATTTGTCTAATTTAATCCTATTTATTGTCTTATTTACCCACTTATCCCGCTCTCAATCAGTAATTGAACTGAATAAACTTTATTAATCCCAATGGAAATTCTCAATGCCAGCAGCCCATACATACATCCATTCTATAGATAGACAGAATAACAATAAATACACAGAATAAATAGATAAACAGACAGACAATACCTTTAAAATACATCTAAAACAAATGCTTGCTAAGACTGATACTGATGGCTAAAAAGGTGCAAAGGAGTGTATAGAGTAGGAAACATTACAAAATAGCCTTACATAAACTAATAAATGATTCAGAATGGTTAAGGTCACATCCTGCACTCAAATTATTTTATGTTTATTGACAAGTATAACTGGGTGTCATCCGCATAGCAGTGGAAATTTACCAAGTCAATCAATCAAACAAATTTTATTTGTATAGCCCATATTCACAAATTACATTCATCTCATAGGGCTTTAACAGGGTGTGGCATCCTCTGTCCTTAACCCTCAGCAAGAGTGAGGAAAAACTACTAAAAACCCTTTTAACAGGGTAAAAATAAGTAGAAACCTCAGAGAGAGCCACATGTGAGGGATCCCTCTCCCAGGACGGACAGAAGTGCAATAGATGCCACGTGTAAAAACATTCATCATTAAATTCTTTAGCGGCATTGATGCAGTCCCGCTGCAATCACAGTCCATGGTCAGCAACCAGCAGGACCACGATCAACCTTCCAGACCAGAGGCCACTCCAGTCCTCAGTCACCATCCACCGCCGCCCACCAGGACCCACCACGAGCCATCGCCGTGGCCCTGGTCCACCTCCTGTACCCAGTGCCAACGCGACACAGGGTCCACCACCAGCACCACGATCAGCCCACACGACACAGAATCCGCCACACTGGGTCCACCACTGCGACCCCCGATGCGCGATCCACAAACAGCAATCCATGGTGCGGCCACAGAGGCCCTGGATCTGCGGGTGTTAAAGCAAAGGGACCCCGGGGAAGGGGGGGGGTTAGGGATGGAGAAGAGGAAGGAGAAGCTGTAAAAAGAAGCTCTGTGTGTCATATGTCATTAAATAGAGCAAGTTACGTTCTGCCTCACTAATTAACTCTAACTATAAGCTTCATCAAAAAGAAAGGTTTTGAGCCTACTCTTAAACAAACAGATGGTGTCTGCCTCCCGAACTGAAATTGGTAGATTATTCCACAAGTGAGGGGCTTGATGGCTAAAAGCTCTGGCTCCTACTCTACTTTTAGAGACTTTAGGGACGACAAGTAAGCCTGAATTCTGGGAGCGGAGTGCTCTAGTGGGTTTGTAAGGTACTAACAGCTCTTTAAGGTAGAAAGGCGCTATATTATTAAGGGCCTTGAAGGTGAGGAGGAGAATTTTAAATTCTATTCTAGATTTAACTGGAAGCCAGTGTAGCGAAGCTAATACTGGAGAAATGTGCTCTCTTTTCTTTGTTCTTGTCAGGACACGTGCTGCGTCATTTTGGACAAGCTGTAGAGTCTTTAACGACTTACTGCTGGAGCCTAATAATAATGAATTACAATAGTCCAGTCTCGATGTAACGAAGGCGTGGACTAGTTTTTCTGCATCTTTTTGCGAAAGGACATGCCTGATTTTTGAGATATTACGCAAGTGGAAAAAGGCAGTCGGAGAAATTTGTTTTAAGTGACTATTAAAAGATAAATCAGGATCGAAGATCACTCCCAAGTTCCTGACTGTTTTGT
Source organism: Pseudopleuronectes americanus (assembly GCA_038501795.1). NCBI lineage: Eukaryota > Metazoa > Chordata > Actinopteri > Pleuronectiformes > Pleuronectidae > Pseudopleuronectes > Pseudopleuronectes americanus. The sequence goes on from CM076724.1 coordinate 1,111,577, forward strand.
TGGAAGCAATGGCAATGTCGTCTAGCGCAGCTATATCGTTAGATAATTTATCTCTAAGGTGTTTGGGGCCAAGTATTATAACCTCTGTTTTGTCTGAGTTTAATAAGAGAAAATTGCGGGTCATCCAGGTTTTTATGTCCTTGAGACATGCTCGAAGTTTAGTTAATTGATTACTTTGTTCAGGTTTTATTGACAAGTATAACTGGGTGTCATCCGCATAGCAGTGGAAATTTACCGAGTGTGTCCTGATAATGTTTCCTAGTGGAAGCATATATAATGAGAATAAAATTGGGCCGAGCACAGAGCCCTGTGGAACACCATGGTTAACTTTGGTGCGCACAGATGTCTCATCATTAATTTGCACGAATTGGGAGCGATCAGAAAAATAAGATTTAAACCAATTAAGGGCAGTTCCATTAATTTTAATTAACTGTTTGAGTCTTTGTAATAAAATTTGATGGTCAATTGTGTCGAATGCTGCACTGAGATCTAACAGAACGAGGACAGACACAAGTCCCTGATCTGAGGCTATTTAAAAGGTCATTAGTGACTTTTGCCAAGGCTGTTTCTGTGCTGTGATTGGCTCTAAACCCCGACTGAAAGTCTTCATATATATTATTTTCCTGGAGAAACTCACACAGCTGATTGGCTACCACTTTTTCTAAGATTTTAGACATGAAGGGGAGATTAGATATTGGTCTGTAATTGGCTAAAACCTCTGGGTCTAGGGTGGGTTTTTTGAGAAGGGGTTTGATTACTGCTATTTTAAAAGACTGTGGTACATAACCTGATGATAATGACAGATTGATTGTGTTAAGTAACGAACTATCAATTAGGGGCAGAATTTCTTTAAGTAATTTTGTAGGAATGGGATCTAAGATACAGGTTGTTGGTTTAGAACCTGAGATTATTTTGGTAAACTGATCACAAGTGATCAGAGAGAAGCTGTCTAAATAATGGTTAGGATTCTCAGCCATTTCTGAGATTTCTGTTATTGGGAGGGTATTAGTGCCAATTGAGGGCAGGAGATTGTTGATTTTATTTCTAATGGTTAGAATTTTATCATTAAAAAAGGTCATAAAGGTATTGCTATTTAGGGATCGAGGAATACTGGGTTCGGTGGAGGTGTGACTCTCTGTCAGCCTGGCTACAGTGCTGAAGAGAAACCTGGGGTTGTTTTTATTCTCTTCTATTAGTTTTGAATAGTAGGCTGCTCTTGCTTTGTGGAGAGCCTTTTTATATTCTTTAACACTATTCTTCCAGTCTATGAGGTTTTCAACATGGTTGCTGGAGCGCCACTTCCTTTCTAGTTTTCTTGATAATTGTTTTAACTCATTTGTCTGGGAATTATACCACGGAGCTAATTTACTATGTTTGACATTTTTCTTTTTTAGAGGCGCTATTGAATCTAATGTTAATCGTAATGAGTCTGCAGAGCTATCGACGAGGTGGTCGATCTCAATGGAGCTCGGGTTTTTAAAGAATTTGTTCTTTATATCTACGGATAATACGGGTTTAAATGTAATTGGAATTATTTCCTTAATCAGGTAGACATCTAGAAAATGAGTTTTTTATTGGTGGCATATATTCATTTATTGAAAAATGGAAGGTTATTAAATTATGGTCTCATAGAACTGGATTGTGCGGGAGGACTGTTAAATGTTCAATTCCGACACCGTACGATAATATAAGGTCAAGTGTGTGGTTACAACAATGAGTCGGTTGGTGCACACACTGACTGAAACCAATTGAGTCTAGTATCGAATTAAATGCTACGCTAATCTTTCTTATTGTCAACATGGATATTAAAGTCACCAACAATAATAATTTTATCGCTCTTTAGGACTAAGTTTGATAAAAACTCAGAGAATTCCGTTAAAAATTCAGTATAAGCCCTGGGAGGATGGTAAACTACAGCAAATATGATTGGCTGTTGGTGTTTCCTGGATTGGCGTGGAAGACTAAGAACCAGACATTCAAATGATTTGTAGCTGAGTTTAGGTTTAGGATTAATTCATAGACTGGAGATAAAAATAGCAGCAACTCCACCTCCTCGCCCAAATTCTCTGGGAACCTGTGCATTTATATGACTGGGGGGAGTAGATTCATTTAGACTGACAAATTCATCAGGATGCAGCCACGTCTCAGTGAGGGACAATACATCTAGGTTGTAGTCAGAGACTAGTTCATTAACTAAAATAGCCTTAGTTGATAGTGATCTAATGTTTAAAAGACCACATTTAAAAGTCTTAGTTCCCTGTGTTGTTGCAGAGGTTGTTTTAATTTTTATTAGATTTTTGTGTGGAGTTCTCGCTCTGTTATTGTTTAATTTAAATAATTTAATCGGACGGTGGACAGACACAATCTCTATGGGGTTGTGTGACTGATCCAGAGGGAGCGCAGAGAAGTGTTTAGCACTGCAGCTCTGCTTCCTGGTCCCAACTATGGGTTGTCATGTTATAGACTTTGTAATAAGAGAGCTGCTCCATCCCAAGTGGGATGAACGCCGTCTCTCATAACAAGACCAGGTTTTCTCAAAAAAGTTAGCCAATTATCTACAAAGCCCACACCGTTTACAGGACACCACGTCGACAGCCAGCGGTTAAAAGACAACATGCGGCTAAACATGTCATCACCTGTTGTATTAGGTAGAGGGCCAGAGAAAACTACTTTGTCTGACATCGTTTTAGCAAAAGCACACAACGACTCAACATTCACTTTAGTGATCTCCGACATACGAAGCCGGGAGTCATTGCTGCCGACGTGAATTACAATTCTATTGTATTTACGTTTAGTTTTAGCCATTAACTTAAGTTTAGATGCGATGTCGCCGGCTCTGGCCCCTGGGATACAATTAACTATGGTCGCTGGTGTCGCTACCCTGACGTTTCTCAGAACCGAGTCGCCAATAACTAAAGTTTGTTTATCAGCGGGTGCCTCGCTGAGTGGAGAGAATCTATTTGAAACGTGAGCTGGTGGCTCTTTAATCATGGGCTTTTTGAGACTAGCACTATGCCCCCTTCGGACCGTCACCCAGCTGCCCTGGGCTCCCTGCTGCACGGGACTAGTCAGGGGACTGCTAGTTGAAGCTAAGCTACCTCCTAAGCTAGGTGGATTCGCGGCTAGTGGGAGCCGGCTAACTACAGCTAACGGAGTTTCTAAGCTGCGGAGCCGAGCTTCTAAGTCGCTAAGCCTCGCCTCCATCGCTACCAACACACTACATTTATTGCAAGTACCACTACTGTTAAGTGAGGCAGAGGAGTAAGTAAACATAAGACACTCGGAGCAAGAGAGAGCAGTGGAGGGAGAGAGAGAAGACATCGCTGCTATAGAGCTACGAGGGTGAGCTCACACAGAACACAGAATCACTAAGAACGCTAGAGTATGGGTTGTTATGTGTGGGTGTTTAACTACAGACCGGTGATTTTAGCCGTAGTGCTACACAGTTGTTGAATATTATTTCTGCTCCTGCTCCTTTCCTCTTCATTTCCTCTTTCTTGGCCCCCTGTCTTATGTCTCCTCTCCTGCTCTTTTCCTACTCATCTTCTCTCTTCTGCATCTTCCTCTCCACTTCTTCCTAGAATAAGAGCGTTATTTTTCTGGTCTATGATTGCTATATAGACTATTTCATTTTTAAAGTCAAGGAAAGATGACAAAATATTATGGAAACATTATATAAATACTGAAATGTGTGGGAACCTTGTAAAGAACAGTACATGAAAAATAATACATGTTAAAAATTGTTAATCATTTTTTCTAGAAAAACTTTACTAGCATAGTTATGCAGACAGTCGGTCTTTGTCAGGGTCTGTTCATTCCGGAGATCGAATGGGAGGAGAGTGGATTCATCAACGACATTTATCCCGGCGTCAATGTCCCTACTCAGGAAAGTCCTCTCTCAGACCCTCAAATGATGGAACTGCAGGACAACATTGATCCACTGCAAGAGTCAGATTGTTTTGGAGTGGACATATATCTCAGCACTGTCCAATATGTTGAGAACCTACTTCAGGCAACATAAACACACACATACAAGTCAGTGCTAGAGTTTAGATTAGTTTCTGGGCCATAGTTATCTTTGATCAACCTATGATCTTAATTTTGGTTTTTACTAGTATGATAGGAAGTGAATGTATTTTGTCAAAGCTAAGCTACTTGTTTATTGTGGACTTCGATTGTATGGGAAATAACAAATGCACTACAGTAGGTGAAAATTGTGTGATGTGCCTCCAATCATTTAACTGATTTGATGTAATAAAATGTGTAAATTGCCATTGAATTATGCTTCCATTTTCCTTCTTCCTACAAGCATGATTTATTTTATAAAAGAAATGTCATTCAATGTATTGGTTTTATAAAAAGGTAAATCAATATTGGACAATTACAGTTTTCAAAAGAAAAAAACTTTATTTTAGACATGTCATGCACAAGTTAGGTGTACAACCAAATATCTCCTGATATCTTGTAGGTGTACAATTTATGACAGGTTGACAATGCCCCCGGTGCTGAAATGTATTGGAAATTTGAGGGTCTGAATCAGTGATTGAACTTGAGATCCTTTACTCAATACACTCAAATTAATTTGGTTTAATGAACCAACACAATAAACCCAGAAAACCAAATGTTGGCTGCTGGAAAAAGACAAAAAGCAAACAAATAAACTGCTAATCTTAACTCACCTACTCTTAAAGTCAAATGTAGCCAGTACTGGCCACATACACACTGAAGAGCTATCTGAACTGAGGAAGCTCTGCTGACATCATCCTGAAGGGACATACGGATGAAAACTGTTGGTATATGGAATAGATTTCATAACCACAAATAAATAACATGTATGTCTGATCTCTCTCCACCCACTGTCACCCTCCGCCTGTCTGTCCCTCTCCTCTACCATTCCTTAAATAACTGGAGAACAAGTGCACAGATGAAACAATTATAAACATAACCAGTGAAAGTGCAAAAACCTTCATGAAATGTGCATCTACACAACCCCAAAGCCAGAACTAATAGAACTAAGGGCCATCATTAAATCACGATGGAACATTGAGTAGGTCTGGTAGTGGCTGGGGAGTCTAAACTTGAGGAAGCAGGTGAGAGCCACAGGGTAAGTTGAAGTTACAACCTCAACAATATACATCCAATAGACAAGAGGGAGCTTACCTTTGAGTTAAGCTCCTCGTTCGCCTCTCTCAGAAAGAATATGGGATGGACATCTGGCCTTTCAGAAAGAAGTGGCCAGATTCCTGTTTCTTTCAGGCCTTTGCGGATCTGTTTAATAGGCTGCTTGACACGAGGAAGTACCTGCAGACAGATTTGACAGGTCGAAGGACAAACATTATGCTCCCTAATAAGGGAGCATACAAGTCTTTAGTCTACTACTTTAGTAAGTCACAAATGTGACACTACACAAACCAGTGCCAATAGACATCATAATTGGTTATACTGTCATGTTAACATACTGTTTCAAGTTGGTAATTTATAAAATGCTTACTGCATGTGTAAGGAGCTCCTGGAACAGCCAGTCATGGTATGTGGAGGTTGGAACAGGAAGATCCCAGGACAGGCAAAGATCAGTCACACAGGTGGTTTCGGCTGCAGTAAGTGCTGCTTTCTTATGCTAAATAAGGTAGACATTCACAAAAAGTAATCATTTAAGAGTGACATACAAAGATATCTTGAAAGGTACAATATAAACAGCCAAAATCTGGAGTAAACACAAGGACAGGAAATGCTTTGCAACAAATCAATCCAAACATGAGTGAGTGGTACTCACAAAACCAATAGTTTCACGGTGATCAAGATCAGGACAGTTTTGCAGGGTCAGGGCTGCTGCTGCTGCAGTGTCAGTGCTCCCACCAGTCAACAGAGTCACCACAGGCAAACTGAGTTCTGATAAACCGATACCACTATGCAGGAAAGAATGACCCATCATCCGACCTGCCATCTCAAATAGGTTGCTTTCCCGAAGCAGAGCAGCGGCAGAGGGAACCAGATGTTCCTTTTCCCCTTCAAAAATGCTCGTCAAAGCAGCAGAGCCTTAATAAAATAGGAGAAAAGTATTTATAGATCAGTGCAGATCATAACAGGTAATTGGAATCCTATTTTGTCCATCTCAAACTCTCTACTCAGAGTATGAACTTTTATTGTCATGTCAGGCAGAGTACACAGAGCTCAGGTGTAAAATGAATCGGTTTAAGAACTAATTTCTGTCTGTTTCAGTGTAACTCTTTAATAGCATAAAATTTGCAGAGGTTACGATTGATTGATTGATGATGCTTTTTCTGCATTATAAATTACGTGATCTTTTGTGTTCTGTCTGATCTTTAATATAATCTGTCTGTACTGTTGGGTGCCCATGGATGCAATGGGTCTAGAATGTTGGAGTCCAAGTCAAAGTTCCCCATGGGAACAACAAAGTTTATCTATATCCAATGCCCACACTACTCTTTGTAGTTTCGCTTTATTTTGAAGAAATTGTACTTTCCTGATTCTTGTTGTCCTGGGTCTGTACCCTGGGGGTTTTATGCACTTATTGTAAGTTGCTTTGGATAAAAGCGTCAGCTAAATGAAATGTAATGTAATATAATAATAATGTTATAATGTTGTTCATGCTGTTTGAAAACATCACAATTAAAAACCAAAACTCACTCTTTTGGAGTTTAATCTAATGTTTACATGTCAATACTATTTTGGCATTTGATGAAATTAGTGTCAAAGGAATAGGCTACAAGCAAAAGAGCAAATACATGTTTAAAAATGCAGATATTCCTACAGAAGGTAATGTACACACTCTACACATACAAACCTAAATTTGTAAAGAAGCCAGTCTTGAGTTTCTGCATGGCCATTGACAAAACATGTCTTTTGACACCTTCGCCAACTGCTGCATCAATTTGAAAATGAAGAGGATCTCAGATTAATAGTACAATCAACCAGATGATGATCCAATATATATATATATACATATATATATATTATATATATATATATACATATATATATATATATAATGGATATATATATATCATCCATTATATATATATATAATGGACATATACGATTGATATGGGAAGGAAGGAGAGCTTGTAGCGTTTTGACTAATACCTACATGCTCTAGGTAAGAGTTAATATTCTGGGTAAAGGACATGAGAGGGGTCATCTAGGATGCGGTGGGCCTGCAACAGTTTCCTCGAAGATGGATTGAAGGGAGGATCGTTTTTTGTTGCAGCTTTTACCATCTTTTCGATCATGCCAAACAATCTGAGGCGGCGGAGGAAATGTAACCTTTGGGCTAATTTACCACAGAGAAAGTCAACATGCACATTCCATTTCATTTGATTATCAATTTGAACTCCCAGGCATTTATAGGAGCCGACCTGCTCAATGATGTTATCGCACATGATTACAGGGGCATGTGTGACCACTTCTCGGGGGTCAAAGATCATCTACTTAGTTTTTTAATGTTCAAAGTGAGGTGAGAGTCAATCTCCTTAAAGTAAGGCGAGAGGCAGTCACCGGCTCGTAGCAAGCTTAAGATAATGGTGTCGTCGGAAAATTTGATTCCAATCCACCTATTTATGCACCTGCAAGCATTATGTCATTACGGGCACTGAAACATCGGCTACCTTGATTCATGTGTTGAATAAAGAATAAGAAATGGTATTATTGCTAAGTTGAAATTGCAAAGTAACATAAAACAGCACTGATTACTGATTACCTCCAGTGAATTATGTATCTTTGTGGGGGGTTTGTCTGTCTGCTCGATATCTGAGCCATCTCTCTCGCATGTAACAGAATCACTCTCCTAAAGAAAAGAAAGAAAAATCAAGAGAGCTGTTGCTACAAACTTTTAAAAAGTACATATTTTTTTGACAAATGGGAGAAATGTTATAATAACAACTTGTGGCAGGGTGCATAATTGCTCCTGAAGTGGAATTATGTACACCACATTTCTGCCATTGTTGTCACGTCTGTCAGTTTAGGCTATGTATTTCTGCCTCTGTGTTTTCTGTTTCCTGTTTTATTTTGTAGTCTCTGTTCCATGTGGGTTGTTTCTGTCTTCACTTCCTGTGTTGGTGATTGTCTTTCTAACTCCTCATGTGTTGCACCTGTGGCCAATTACCCCTGCCTTCCCTGTGTGTATTTAAGCCTCTGTCCTTCCCCTTATCTGCTGTCGGGTTGTCTGTTGTTCATGCCTTGTTCCTGTTGTCCATGCAGCTCTTCATGCCTTGTTCCATGTTGCGGTTCATGCCTTGTTCCATGTTGCGGTAATCGCTCTGTTTTCCATGTTGTATTTTCACTCTCTGTTCCATGTTGCTGTCTTGCTGTCTTGTTTCTCCAGTGATTCTTCTGCTTGTTCTTGTTCTGGTTCCTCTTGTCGTCCTTGTCAATGTTCCATGGTTCTGTTCTGTCCTGCGTTCCTGCCCTGTCCTGATCTCCTGATCCCAGTGTAAGCTTCCTTGTGTTTTTGTCCTCTTGTTCTTGTTCATGTCTTTTCATTGTTTCAATTACTTTATTGTTTTTGTGTAGTTAAAACCTAATTTATATTAAATATTATTTGTTAAACTATCTCTGCATCTGGGTCCACCTAACTTCTTCACAACCCTGACAATTGTTTGTCGCGTTGAGTATCCCTTAGAGTCAGTTGGAATCACTGACAATTTGCGTCGCCCACTACCACCTATTTTAAAATGGAAAAACACAAGTGCCCTTTCAAACCTTGCAATAACACAATATTAGTTTAAGGAGACATAGTCTGCTGTTCCATATTTTAGAATATCCTTACAATGTTATAATGTCATATGTCCATGCTGAACCTACGCAAAGTTGCACAACATGAGCTAAGGGTATCTGACGTGGTCCACCAACGAGATTGCAGTAAAATATGCATAATGTCTTCTTTAAATAAGTTGTACCATGTCAGACAACTTACTCTACAACATGAAGAGTGATGTGTATGATAGTTCAAAGTAGGGCTTTGAATGTGCATAACATTATCTGCCATATTTTTCATCAGTGGAGATTGAGAAATTCTATCTGTGCTCTTGAAAAACATCCAACCTCCTTTTAATGTTCTCAGTTTGGGGAACTCCTCCTCCCGTACAGCCACAATCTATGAAACAAAGGTAAGTCAGTAACTGAGCCCTTAATGTCCCCTTACCATAATTCAGCATCGATGCTGACTTGTGGTAAGGAAATTACCCACAGTACATAGAGTTGTGAGGTCAAATACAGGGGATGGTCTCGGAACATGAGTGTTAAAAAAAAATGTAAATAAACACAGGCACCAGCTAGTGTCAACAACATTGTGTAGTCAAGGTAACACGAAATTGGGTTAAGTGCTGTCCCATTCCTTTCACAGCATCTGGACGCTTTCAGACTCTCACACTCGGCAAGTTCTAATTGTTTGGAACCTTTTGGGCTTAACTGTGTCGCCTCAGGGAAGACATAAACATTGAAATCTGTCTTCTTCACAGTCTGGGGGCTGGGTGTGCAGAATCTCTTTTTCCCTCTTGGCTGATTGGTACCGAACACGCCAGGGAATTGCCTGATGTGGGAATGACAAAAAGATATGTAAGGTAAACCAGATACTCTACAGTAAAATTAGAAGATTATGCAAATGAATGGCTTTAGTTGATGGTTTTTACTTCATTGTCGATTATCAAGATTAGAATTATCTAAATAAAAGCATAAAATACACTCTGGCTTGCAGTGTGCCAGACATCAATATTCAGTACTTCAGAAAATATAAACCACTGACATTTAAGTTAACCTGTGTCAATGAATAAATGCTACATGACCATAAGCTTCATCTTCATACCAAGATCATTGTTGGACCTTTTCATGGCCTTCACCCTAATGTCACTTGTTGCAGCACTAGGGACGGGGGACTCTGCTGCCCTGACTGCCGTGCTCTGAGGTGGAGCTGAGCTTGTGGAGGGCGAGGACAGCTCCACAATGGCATATGCAGCTTCCTCAGCTCGAGCAGATAATCCCTGTCAATCAGCCATTTCATGACCACTAACGATCTAATAATTAAGATATTATTTAAAAAAGCATACAACTCGAGGGTTAGCGGCAATAAATAAGGGTTGGCTAGCAGGACAGTCAGCAGTCAGGGACAATCAGGGAGGAAATGACAGCTGTTACTTTCGTCCCGACACCTAACTTGCTTCTATACTGACATGTCAAACTTTAGGATGTGTTAGAGGACTAATTCATCTAACTAACCAGCATAATTATAACACCTGAAACAGTAAACACAGCCGATAAAATTACCGCTCGAGTGCGTTTACTTTCCGTCACTGAAAACAGGTTCTGGAATGTAACTCGGTCGAAGTAAACCGTATCCTCAAGATCAGTGATGCCGGTAACGCGCTACTTAGTAACACGCTACTCTAATTTGACCACTTTTTTCAGTAACGAGTAATCTAACGCGTTACTATTTCCAAACCAGTAATCAGATTAAAGTTATTTGTCCAAGTCACTGTGCGTTACTATTTGGGTATATGTGGTTAAACCGCTGGGCACGTGCCACGGCTGGGGGAACAGTCACCCTCTTCTCCACGCCGCCGGTGTGCGGCACGCCTCAACGTTTTTTTTTGGGGGGGGGGTCCTCGTCCGCTGCGTCTCACGGCGTCGCTGGTGGGGGGGCTTTCCTTCTCTTGGGCCGCGGGTCGCTGTCCGTCGCGGTGCAGAAGGGGAGGGTTGGAGGGGACTGGGTATGGCGGCGGCGAGCGGCAGCGACTCTGGACGCGTGTCTGTCCCTTCTGGCGGATCACCTCAGTTACGGCGCCCGCTGGGGGAACCCTCCGTTCACGGGGGGGGGGTTTCTAATAAAGTGAGTGTTGGCAAACCGGTTCTCATTTTTATGTTGAGGCGGCGGAGGTGTTGTCGGCAGCTGCTGATTGTAACTAAAAAAGTAACTTGTAATCTAACTTAGTTACTTTTAAAATAAAGTAACTTGTAATCTAACTAAGTTACTTTTATAATCAAGTAACTTGTAATCTAACTAGTTACTTTTTCAAAGTAACTGTGGCAACACTGCTCAAGATTGAAAAAGCATTTTTTGCCGTTCTGTTAGGTCATGCATGCTGTAGCCTACATGCTGACAAAGTTAGACTTGTATCAGACTTGTATCGGCTCTGAGAAAATCGCCCCGTTACTTTCGTCCCGCGTTACTTTCGACTCGGCTCTCCCCTACAGTGTATGCCCGGCTTAACGTGGCTAGTTACCGCCTATCATGTTTCAAATAATTCTCTAACCGTCTGAGTTAACGTCACGATTCATGATAAACATTGATTCATTCATAATTCTAGAACATGACTTACGTAAAAGATTCACAAGAAATGATTATTTTTCACTTACACATAAATGACCAGAGGCCATCTTGCTAAAGTCTCCTGTCTTCTTCTTTTCCAAAAATTGGCGGCCGTATTGCGCCTCAGCAGCGTCTACTCTTTATATGTCTATGGGCGGGCGGGCTAAAAACCTCCAGGCTGCCATTGCGCGTTTTAATGACGTCGTTTGGAGGCACTCACGTGATTGGCTGTAAAGGAGTGAGACATCTGATTGGCTACAGACGATCCCCTCTTAGAAAAAACGCACTTGTGGATCAGAGTCACGTCAGGGGAGTCTCAAAAGTCTCACAAACAAATGCAGCGAGGTTTACAAATTAAAAGCACTTAGCACTTGTAAATGCAGGTCCAACAGTTTATATATGAATGTAACAAGCTCCAAATATATATTTGATGAAGATTGCAAATGCTTTTACATGCATATATTTGTGAATTTTTTTTCTATTAGTGTGTGCATCGGAAATATGTTTATGAATCTTATGTTTTACATGTGAATTTTTTTTACTTATATATGGAATGAAACATATTTGTGTGTGCATTGAAAATGTATTTGTGTTTTGAGTCACATATATATATAAATCCACAAATACATTTGTGGATCTTTTTTGCGCATGTATTCATTTCTGTGTGCATTTATTCCTTTTGAGACTGTTCTGGCTCCATAGTTTTGTTGTTTGTTTGATACTAGTCATTTCTATAAAACTGAAGCACTTACAAGTAAACTTACAGAAGTCATCCCAAGATCCACAAAAGCAACTTGTTGAAAGCAGTCGCTGATTAAGGACAAACACAGTCAAAGTATGTAATTTATGCCACTCGTTTCTAAATGCAAATGAGAGTGTCATACAAAGTTATAATCCCTCTGCTTTGACACTATGTCCTCATACTTGCAGGAGGAATGTTTGGGAAGTTCAGAGTATGTTCAGCGCTGTGGGTGTACCCAAGAAGCATGTCTGGTGTCCTCAGGAAACCACTGAGGATATTGAATTTAATTTTAAATCACTTTTGAAAAGCCATTCAAATTTAAAATATTTTTGAAGTGGAATACTTATAAATGGACTGTAATTATATACAGCTTTCCAGTCGTATCAACCATGACATTTTCTTACATCCATCCATTCAAACACACACATTCATACAATGCTTCTTTCACACTTTCCATCACACACCTTTCATCCACTGTCATCACCGTAGTCAGGAGAAATGTATCTTGCTCAAGGACATTTCAGAAAGCAGACCTGAGTAGACCAACTTTTAAAGGCCACTTTAAAAATACCGGGTTGGAACCCCTTTCGCTTTCAGAACCTCCTTAATTCTTTGTAGCATAGATTCAACAAATGTCAACTCAACTTCTGAGAGATGGACGACTCTCAGGAGAAAACGTCTGACGACTCTCAGGAGAAAACGTCTGATGATGAGGAAGTTCAGGTCGTGTCTACAACTTCTCCTTGCGCCTTCGAAGGCAGCACAAATCTGCCTGAAGGTGTAGCAGCTGCGGGGGTGAGGGTCAGTCACAATGTCCTCAGGCGCTATCGGACTGAGGAGACGACTGATGGGTCACCTGATGTCAGAAAGAGGGAGAGCCTGTTCCAAAGGATTGGCTCATTCTTCAGCAGAGCAGCAGGTCAAACTGTTTTAACACACATTTAACCCACTCTGTGGGCTTTCAAAACCAGGCTGTGATTTATATCCTTTAGCTAGTGAGGTTCATGTAGGTGTGTTTTCAAGCTTTGACCGTAGTCAGGTTTGCATGACAACCAACCAAAAGCTGCTATTACCAAACAGCAAAGCTTACTAGGCCTGCACAGACACAGTGTATTTAATGTCATCTTTTCTGACTTTTGACATTAAACATATTCCAGCAGGGTTATTGTGGTGGATTTTATTTGCTATTTCAAGTTTCAAACACACACAGCATAATGACCATCCTTGAAGAAATGACTAAAAGATTATTTCTGTCTTTGCCACATGTGCAACCGTCCTCTTCCGAAATCTCTTGTGTGTGTAGATGTATGAATCTATTTCTGTCATTTTGTAGATGTGATTATGTGGTGAGGCTGCTCTATTTTTACTTTCTCTTTTCCACAAGAGCCCTTTCTTCTGCCCCTCTCTCCCGGCAGTCCTCCAGCAGCAGACCTACCCTCTTATTTCAAAAAGGGGAATCATCTGCAAATTGCATGCTGTCTTGTGCCTAATCATAACAGCTCAAAGTAAATAACTTTACTCCCTCCCCCTCATAAGTGGTAGATGTCTCCCCACCCTCCACCTTTACCCCCCGCCAACCCAAAACCCAAGTACACATGCTTCTAATTCTCTCATGACAACAGAGACAGAGAGAGAGAGAGAGAGAGAGCGAGAGAGAGAGAGAGAGAGAGAGAGAGAGAGAGAGAGAGAGAGAGAGAGATAGCGGTGATTACCAATCATACTATCCATGTGGTTTTGGTTACTAAACTCTGTATATTCTCTGTGTTGATTGAATCCAGACTGGATTTAAAACCAAAAAGTAAAACTGAAAGTGAGCATCCCTAAAATGTTGGGGATAATCCCACAGGAAAATACAACAATACTAATAATAATAATGTTTTTTTTAATGTCCTTAGCAGAAATAAAGCAAATGGGAGTTCAAGAAAACATAATAAAATTAGGGTTTTTTAAATTTACAAAGGCAACAACATATTTAACATTCATAAAGGCTTTCCAATGACAAAAAAACAAACAAAAACTGGTGAAAATGCCTTTAGCTTTTGTGCTTTAAGCTGCTGGAACATCCTACCATGTTATGTCAGGTGTGCTTCAACACTAACAATTTTTAAATCTGAACTAAAAAAGTTCCTTTTTAGCTGTGCTTTTCAGTAGTCTTGTCAACCAGTCTTATCTTTTATAACAACTTCTTTTAATTGTTTTTATTTCATTTCATTTCATTTTTATTTCGAACCCAATCCATCTATTATTTTATGTTTAACTTTTTTAGCCACATGGTTAAGTGGCTGCTATTTTTGAGGTAGCTCACAATCTGAGCAGCACATTGTGGGTCCACTAGGAATGAAATGTGCTATATAAATAAAGATTTGCTTGCTTGCTGAAAGTATCACGATTATTATAGCCATTACAAAACCCAGTCCGACAGTGCTTAAATGTTACCCTTTGTATAGACTATTTAGACAATTTGATCAATCTTTTCCAAAGTTTTGGGTGAACTGTTAATAAACTAGTTAACCTTGGTTTATGAGCAGGGCACCTTTAATCTCCAGTCAAGCCTACTTATACCCAGTCAGAGACAGACAGTGGTTCATATGCAGCATGACCACAAAAGTCCCACTGTTTCTAACTGCAATATCCTACTAACTCTCCAGCTGGGGAACCTCTTTCGCACACTCACAAGCAGCAATCATCTTAAGCCGGCCTCAAGTACAGTTGACCTTCTTAATTGACTAGAACTATTTCAATGCTTATCATGCCAACAGTTATACTAGATTACACAAGTCTGCTGCATGTCATGCATAATTTAAGAGTTCTGGCTGCTGTGGATGCTGTGCCTAAGAGCAGAGCATGACTTGACATCTATCAAGCTTTCATACAACTCCATTAATTCCCACTTTAATTCACACTCTAGGCCCGGATGGAAGATGCCTGAGACGGAACCCCCCCTCTAGCCCTTCACTCAACACTCAGTCTTGCTCCTCAACATCCAACATATCAATTTCTATTCAAACCTTTAAATCACATAATTGGGCCGTGCACCTGGAGGCATATAAAGTCAAAGGAAATTTAAATTGATTTTGGTGACCCAGTGACAAAAGGCATCTGTCCCACATTAACATTCTGTACATTACTGCTGCATTGGCCACAGGTAAAATTCATATCCATAGAGCAATTACAATTTATACACTCAAGCACTGAGCAATGCATGCACAAAAAAACAGATCAGAGTAAAATTACATAAACATAAAATAAACATCACACAGTAAAAGCTTTTTGTACATGGGAAATTTTGTAATGTAATTGGTTTGCAATCTGGACCTGTGAATGACCAGCAATGCAAAAGAGGGTTTCAGAATGTATGGCTCACAGGGAAATGGGAGTTTAGACTTATAGGTAGTAGCCAGGCCTTTTGGTCTTACTCATGGTGACTGATATTCAGTATAAGATTAAGTGGTGCAAACACACTGCCTTAAGCGACCTGTTTATTTGAGTGGAGAATTCTAGAGTCCTGCCATGATCCCTGTTGTGTTTGAATTCTTAGTAGTTTGAAATTACCTAAACAAGTCCACATATTTGTGAAAGTACTGGTCCCTAGTGCAGGGGCTCTTTTAAAAACTGAACACAAAAGGTAGAACTGTATTATTTGTTGACTGGTCAAACAGCTGCAGCAGCTGTGTATGATAATGACTGCAGTAATACCGCATTGCAGATACTGTATATTTTTGATTTGGTAACAATGTGTGTTGTTTCTTATACCTATGACCTCAACAAACCCAAGTTTTGTTCAACATTTTTGACAAATAAGCAGATTCCTTCCCTGGCGACTAGTATTAATTCCAAACTTTTCTAGTCTTGATCTAGCTCTACCACAGCCACAGCTACCCCAGAGTAGTGGCCTTTGGTGGAATGTGTGGTTTGGAAGCTAGCTAGAGAGAACCTTTTTGTCACTGAACTACAGTCAGTCTAGGGGGACAGTGGGACATTAGAGTGAACCCTGGATCAGCTGGTGTATCCATGTATGGTGAAGCAGACACATTGAAGTGTACACTCACATGAACTCACTGTACAATAACATATGAATTCTCATCAAAAGTCAAGTAAATGTACTGTGTTTGACAATGTCTAAACGATCGGAATGCTTTCTTTATCATCTGAAAGTGTCAAATCAGCATTAACACTAGGGCAGGTCAACTAAGGACAAGTGGCCCGGAAGGAACTTGCTTTCAGTCACTTCAAAGCTCTAATAACATGTTAGTTGCTGTTGATCTATGAGGGCATTGTGTTTCTGTCTTGTTGCCTGGGGTGAAGAGTGAGAAGGTGTAATAACAGAGTTGCTGACAGCCACATAACATGAATGCCAGCGTCACAAAACAATATCACTACAAGGTATTGTTGCAGGCATATGGAAAACTCCACTCCAGCATCAACTTCAATGTTGTTTCTGTATTGATTGTAGTATTGATGATGCTGGAAATGTTATTGTGTTTTCTGAGATGTTGTTAAAAAGGTTGTTTGTTGTCATTTGTGAAATGTTGCTGTATTTTGACCCTCAGGGCCACCATAGAATTACATCTGTATGAAAAATCACACATTAGCTCATAACAACATTACACCACAGCGAGAGAGGCAATAGTTATGAGAGAATCAAATGCTGACTTAACTTATAGACCAAGTTTTTTAAAGATGTGCTCACGTGTAAAAAAATGAGTGTGGAGAAGAAAAGCAAAACCCTGTTGAACAGTGATCTATCATAACACCGTGAGGGACAGTCACAGGTTTAAACTGTCATATAAAACCTCTCATATACGTATTAACTATACCATCAGACAGAATACAGCTTCAAACACCAATCATTTCACTGTACTGTAAAAAAAAACATATACCCTTCCTTTCCTTTACCCTGAGTGTAAGCTGTCATAGAAAGACTTTGAAAAAAAATGTGAGTTAAGATATGATGGTTACGTATTACAAAGTTACGTGAGTGTAATGAAACCACATAAGAGACTTGTTTGCTTTTGAACTGTTTTGTTGACATTTAAAAGGCCCCTCCAGCTCATTATTTAATAGGTAAGTGATTAAACTGTCACCTTTGTAAGCTGCATGATGTATGGCTGTAGGTTGCAGGTGAGAGGATGACTCTGCTGGCATGTCTCTACAGCAGCGTCAAAGAGAGCCTTGAAGAAGAACAATTGAGCCGTGGATTTACACACCCACATCACCTTTTGAGTGTATAACAGCAAGATGAGACTGTTTCCAGGAGATTAAAATAATTGTGCTTCATTTCAGCAGGGTTGTGAAATTATGGGGAATGTATTGCATCAGGCAGCCAGAAAGGCTTTATAGCTAAATTTGAAGAAGCTGTCAGTTCAGTTTCGTTCAGTAAAGGTAAACAGGCTACTAAATGAAAAAAGTCAAATAGTAAATAAAGGTCCAGTGTGTAAGATTTAGGTGAAAGGGATCCAATGGCTTAAATTCAATAAAAAACTATCCATACGATGTTTTCACTAGTGTGTTTCATCTGAATTGTATGAATTGTTTACTTTCTTTCTTTTAATTGTTTAATTTCTTTACCCTTCAATGGTTTCTTTATACTTAAAATTTACATCTGGAGCAGGTCCTTTCTACAGAGACCGCCATGGTTTTTTTGCAGTAGCCCAGACTGGACCATCTAAAAACGTTTTGAGTTTTCAGGACAGCTGAAGGATCCATAGGTTCTCTTTCATTTTTGGAAATGGAGGGTGAGGTGAGGGGTGTTCAGCTGCAACATCCAACTTCACCACTAGAAGACACTAAATTCTATACAATGCACCTTTAACCCCTTGTGGACGAATGTCGCAAATTTGCCTCAAACCCCATTCTGGTCTTAATGCGCTGAAGAGAGGATTGTGCCATACTACACATACCAAGGAAGGTATTGGAAGCACTCTGCCGCCATCTAGTGGTCGGAGTGGAAAATACATACTAGCCCCTTGGGACTGTGCAGCAAAGTTATTTTGAGGTATTAAGCTGTATTTGAAACACTGTGATGATGGAACAGCAATGATTGTACAGAAACATATGTTGTAATTCAATTTCAAGCAAAAACAGCATCAATCTACATACCAGAGACTGGAAAGACAAAAAAGCTAATGAAGAGAAGATCAGAATTTTTTTGTGATGTTTTCCTTTTACAATAGCCTCCCTTTTAATGACTATTATTCAAGGAAACAAATTAGGGTCACTAATATTTTGTGCTTGTGAAATCATGTTGTAGTTGTTCTTTGTGGGCGGCTGTGGCTGAGGGGTAGAGTGGTCGTTCTCCAACCTGAAGGTCGGCAGTTCGATCCCCAGTCTGACCCATCTGCATGCCGAAGTGTCCTTGGGCAAGATGCTGAACCCTGAATGGCCCCCCATAGAATAACAAAGTGCTGCAAGTAGATGCACTGTATGAATGTGTGTGTGAATGGGTGAATGTAAAACTGTTCTGTAAAGCACTTTGAGTGGTCATCAAGACTAGAAAAGCGCTATATAAATACAAAGCCATTTACCAAAGCATTTACATCACCTTTGTGTGTGTGTGTATAAATTGGCTAGAAAACTCAAGAGTTAAGCAACAGCCACAATTTTGTACGTGTAGCACAAGGTTTTTAAGTAGATGTAACTTCAATATTAGGGCAAAATTCAATTCACTTTTATTCTGCATTTTTATTTTGGGTCTTGCGTGATATGTCTTACTACACAGTTTTTTGTTGTCGTTGTCTGTTGTAATATTTACTAGTCTGCAGTTGCTGTAGCACTTTGGCCAGGAAAAATTTCCCTATGGGACAACAAAAAGTGTATTTAGTTTGATTTGATTTGACTTTGTGAAACATCACCTTTGAAAAGTAATCCCACACAAATCACAAATATGAATTGCACAAACATAGAAACATCCATTGAAACAGGACACAGCCGTAGGCTGGAATTTTCGCTTCTAACAGTCAAATACAGATCAGGTGTTCCTACGATGTGAGAGGTGTAATCTAGCAACAGAGAGCTGTGTGTGCGTAGCCATGTTGGTTTGTGACGCGATATTAACCATGCACGAGGTCTTCATGCTTCTTCACAAAAAAATTGAGATTAACAACTTGTGCAACCGAATTTAAGCAGGATGTCAGTTGCCTCCATAGTCAGCACATTCAGCTAGAAAAAAAGAGCAAAATGACTTTTGATGATTTTTGGTCCCACCTCTTATATTTTCTATCCACACCAAAACTCTCGGATTATCAATCAAATCAAATTTTATCAATCAAATTTTATTTGTATAGCCCATATTCACAAATTAAAATTCATCTCATAGGGCTTTAACAGGGTGTGGCATCCTCTGTCCTTAACCCTCAGCAAGAGTGAGGAAAAACTACTAAAAACCCTTTTAACAGGGTAAAAATAAGTAGAAACCTCAGAGAGAGCCACATGTGAGGGATCCCTCTCCCAGGACGGACAGAAGTGCAATAGATGCCACGTGTAGAAAACATTCATCATAAAAGTCTTTAGCGCCATTGATGCAGTCCCGCTGCAATCACAGTCCATGGTCAGCAACCAGCAGAACCACGATCCAGCATCCAGACCAGAGGCCACTCCAGTCATCAGTCACCGTCCACCGCCGCCCACCAGGACCCACCACGAGCCACCGCCGCGGCCCTGGTCCACCTCCTGTACCCAGTGCCAACGCGACACAGGGTCCGCCACCAGCACCACGATCAGCCCACACGACACAGAATACGCCACACTGGGTCCACCACTGCGACCCCCGATGCGCGATCCACAAACAGCAATCCATGGTGCGGGCACAGAGGCACTGGATCTGCGGGTGATAAAGCAAAGGGATTCCGGGGAAGGGGGATAGGGATGGAGAAGAGGGAGGAGAAGCTGGAAAAAGAAGCTCCGTGTGTCATGTGTCATAAAATAGAACAAGTTACGTTCTGCCGCACTAATTAACTCTAACTATAAGCTTTATCAAAAAGAAAAGTTTTGAGCCTATTCTTAAACGAAACAGATGGTGTCTGCCTCCCGAACTGAAATTGGTAGATTATTTCACAAGTGAGGGGCTTGATGGCTAAAAGCTCTGGCTCCTACTCTACTTTTAGAGACTTTAGGGACGACAAGTAAGCCTGAATTCTGGGAGCGGAGTGCTCTAGAGGGTTTATAAGGTACTAACAGCTCTTTAAGGTAGAAAGGCGCTATATTATTAAGGGCCTTGAAGGTGAGGAGGAGAATTTTAAATTCTATTCTAGATTTAACTGGAAGCCAGTGTAGCGAAGTTAATACTGGAGAAATGTGCTCTCTTTTCTTTGTTCTTGTCAGGACACGTGCTGCTGCATTTTGGACAAGCTGTAGAGTCTTTAACGACTTACTGCTGGAGCCTGATAATAATGAGTTACAATAGTCCAGTCTCGATGTAACGAAGGCGTGGACTAGTTTTTCTGCATCTTTTTGCGAAAGGACATGCCTGATTTTTGATATATTACGCAAGTGGAAAAAGGCAGTCCGAGAAATTTGTTTTAAGTGACTATTAAATGATAAATCAGGATCGAAGATCACTCCCAAGTTCCTGACTGTTTCATTGGAAGCAATGGGCAATGTCGTCTAGCGCAGCTATATCATTAGATAATTTATCTCTAAGGTGTTTGGGGCCAAGTATTATAACCTCTGTTTTGTCTGAGTTTAATAAGAGAAAATTGCGGGTCATCCAGGTTTTTATGTCCTTGAAACATGCTCGAAGTTTAGTTAATTGATTACTTTGTTCAGGTTTTATTGACAAGTATAACTGGGTGTCATCCGCATAGAAGTGGAAATTTACCGAGTGTGTCCTGATAATGTTTCCTAGTGGAAGCATATATAATGAGAATAAAATTGGGCCGAGCACAGAGCCCTGTGGAACACCATGGTTAACTTTGGTGCGCACAGATGTCTCATCATTAATTTGCACGAATTGGGAGCGATCAGAAAAATAAGATTTAAACCAGTTAAGGGCGGTTCCATTAATATTAATTAACTGTTTGAGTCTTTGTAATAAAATGTGATGGTCAGTTCCTGCATAACAGTGAATTTTCTTCAACAATGAATGTGTTTTATTTTATGCATATATAATATTCATATAAATTTGTTACTAATCGAAACAAATACTGCAATTTTGCAGGCTTGTCTCTTTTGCCGTCTTTTGTATTTTAGCCTTTTTTCTTTGCACTTTGTGAAATGCCCTTGACATGCATTTGTTATACAATATAATTTCCCATATTGGGATCAATAAATTGCATCCATCTATCTATCAATCATATAAAACATTGCTACTGTGTGAAATACAGCAGTGGATTATTAAAGACCATGTGCATTTTGAATGAACAGTGTGAGTTTTCCACAGTTGACAGTGTCCTGCAACAAAACCAGATAAGGATGAAACATTTGAGCAAAACTAAAAAATAGTGATAAGGCAACGAAATGTGCAAGTAAGCAAAAATTTACAATAAATCTACAACCCTCATATTACTGTATATTGTGTTGTTTGAAAGGCAGCACATGTTTTGGAAAAAATGTTTCTGGAGAGGCCTAATGATTGCAACTTATTGGATGAAGCTGCATTCAATCTCTCAAAAAAAGAGACGGAAAGGTTAAACATAATTGGTCAAGTCAATTCTAGAAGTGCCTGACCAGCGTGGTGGCCATATGACCATATTTGCTGCCATCAGAATTCTCCACTGCCACTTTAGGGCCTTACAACACTGAACGCATTTTATCATTTCTGGATTATCTATGGGATGCTTTGCTCCGACATGAGCAGTAATGCAATGAGAAGGCAGTACATGTTTATGGTGTAATTATGGACAATGTGAACTTTCACTGTAATCATAGAATCGGTGAATGGTTCATCAATAACCAGCAGTTTCTCAATGTTTGCTTTCCACCCAACTCTCCCTTCCTAAATCCTGTTGCAGAGCATCTCCTCTAGCTGATGGATGCAGCATGATATGATATCGGAGTGAAATCTATTCAGAGTTGGATTCAGCAATTTATTTGCAAGGCCATTTAACACAAACTCGCCTTCGGAAAAAGGCTTGTTGCCTTTGCTATTTCGAATGTCACCAAAAAACTTGCCTTGGTAGTTAACTCCTGAATCTCAGTTTGTCGGTAAAAAAAAGTTGCAGAGTCTGTAAATTAGCCGCCAACCTCTGAGCCGTAGCCGCAAGTTCTTGCATTGACTGCTTGCTAGCGTAGTTAGCATGCTTCGTAGCAAAGTGACGGCTGATGTTGTACTCCTCGGCATATCAGGCATACAGCCTTCTATTGGACCTCAGTGAGAAAGTATTTTGTTGTCCACATCCAAAGCAACTTACAATAAGTGCATTCAACCCCGAGGGTACACACCCAGAACAACAAAAATCAAGAAAGTATAATTTCTTCAAGAATAAAGCAAAACTACCAAGTGCCATTAAAGTGCTACCAAATTGTACGTTTCCAAAATGTTAGATCTTATTATAGTTTGACAAGTTCTGCGGGCTGGTTTAAAATGCCCAGGGGCCGTACTTTGCCCATGTCTGGCCTAGGACAATACAACTTTTGAAGCTGAACATTAAACCAATGAGTCTAGCATGAAAGTGTTTGTTCATGACATGTTCATATCCTGAGATAATGATTTAGACCTTGGTCTGACAAAGAGAAAGGAACAAGATACCTAACAGAGAACAGGACACACACACACAATAAGAAACACATCTAAAAACAAAAAAACTGAATTATGAGTAGTTTTTAAAGTAAATTTATCTACTCTTTTCTGACTTTTATAACAGAACTTGCAAATTATGCCAAAGCTTCCCCTGCAACAACTGAGCGAAGTGATGAAAGTTGAGCTTCTGTGACAGTCCTTTACCGATCTGGGACTCAGTAGCAGAAAAGAAGAACGGGAAGCAAAATGAAGTGTAAAAATAAAACTTTACTTCAAAAGTCCATTCAGGGATAAGGCAAAATCCAAAGTCAAAGATGCAGGCAGAGTCAAAAAGCAGGTAGTCCAAAACACGAAGGAAATAGCTGCAGAGCATGCACACACGTCGACAATGAACAATCTGGCAGAGGGTGAGGGGAAACACAGGGTTTAAATAGGGAGTGCTTAATGAGAAACAAGGTACAGGTGCGTGGGGGGAAACAAACAGGAAGTAAAGCTAGACACAGGACACAAGAACCCAGACACCAAAATAAAACAGGAAGTGGATATAAACAAACAGACTGAACAGATGTTACAGCTTCTACATCTATGATAGCACTGTTTAGTTTACTTACTTTGTGTTTTCATCTGGTACAGCTAAAGCACTTAATTCTGGCCTTTCTTCAACATCGTATAGGCTTCATAATCATCCACATACAACAGCACGTCTGTTAGCCCATATTTACTCATCAACTACTAGTGCGTGGTAAACAATACAAACAATGTGCCATTCATGTGCAGTATTTACCTTTGGCAACTCTTAAAATACATTCTTTTTTTAGAAGATGAATAAAAGTATTGTAAATGGCTTTTTGTTCCTCTGGCTTGTAAGAATTATTTTTCAGGCAAATTCATTTGCTTTTTGAGAGCCTTAACATGATAAAATTCTTACCAAAATTTGCAGAACATTTGAAAGTAGTGAAAATATACATATTCTCGATGAATTTTCAATGGGAGTGGCAAAATGGCTCAACGGGGCCCCCCGAGACCCCCGGAACGTGTTCATATTGACCGATCTTCACAAAAATCAATACAGAGATGTATCATGACAAAACAAACAAAAAAGTCTATGGTTGCAATTAGAAAAACGCAACAGGAAGCCTGCTGTTTTGCATTTAGTGGCCATTTTTGCCATATTACACATTTTTACTTTGATTTTTTGTCACACTGTGTGACCGTGGTGTGGCGTCAAAGTTTGATGATACGGCATTAAAACACGATGTTCTGTATTGCAGACATACATGGACCATGAATCATTTGATGCTGAGCCGTAAACAAACAACTCCACTCCTGCAGTGATAGTGTCAGTGGTCATAGATCAAAGACATTTTTATGTCTTGCAAAGGCGACGTCTCTCTCTCTTTCTCTCTCTCAGAATTGGGACATTTCCTTAAACCGTGTAAACATTGAGGTACGGCCAAGGTTCATCCTTCGTCAAAGGAAACGATGTTGTCATAACACCACTGTGCATTGTCCTATCACCACCAAAACTTCTGTTTCATGATCAGATTCTAAGCCTGAACAGCTCTATGTGTCAATATTTCCTCAGGGTCATAGCGACACCTACTGATCAGTGTGAAAATTACGTATTTACGTAATCTGGAGGAATTTTCAATGGGCGTCGCAAAAAAATTTCTCAACGGTGCCCCCAGAATGTGTTCACATTGACCTATCTTCACAGAAATCGACACACAGGTGTATTTCTAGTTATATTTTGTATTATTTATCCCTCTGTCTGCTGTATTGTGAACCAGCAGCAACACGGTCAACCAATATTTCCTCGTGCTTTCAGAGCACTGGTCGACAATCATAGGCAGAGTAAGAAAGATGATGCTTTTGCTGTTCCCAGGAAAAACTTTTGTTTGCAGCACACAGGTGAATGGCGTGCACTAAAGGACATTTAGAAGTGGGTACATGCTATGCTGATTTAAAATGAAGTAGCTTACCCTGCATTACAACTCTGTGAACAGGGTAAAAAACATTTACTTGATCCCGATCTAAACATTAGGTAAAATTAGCCACTTCAATACCAGATGAAGATCCCCCATTCTTATGTTCACCTCAAATGACAGGCAAACAGAGAGGGCAAATAAGTAAGCAAGCAGGGCTCCACGTCATCAGCAGTGCCTCAATGTAATGTTTCTACGTGACAAACTGCATTTCCTCAGTGATAACAATAAAGAGCAGGACTAATAACTCATTTGCAGTGTCTATTCTGTCACCCCACATCTTTAACTCAATAAACACATTCATATCCTTGGCACAATTTATACACAAATGTCGCACTGTGGTTTTGTGTGGAGGAAATATCAGAATGTTCTAGTATAAATTTTTGTTCTCTAAGGAACAGGAATGCAAATGACGTGTTTGCCTTGGTGATGCAAATTTAACGTTTCCTCAGTGAACCCTTGACACTCAGCAGCTGATCTGTCAAACTGATTAGGTCTGAAAAAGTTGGATAAAAACAACAACAAGAATGGATCAAACACTAAAACACCTAAACTTCTGATTTCCATGGAGTAGTGGAAGACTGGCCTCCCCAAAAACACAGATTGTCTGTCTCTTACGGTCTGTGTAGGACCATCACAAAGAAGCAGCAGCAATCAGCACCAAACAATCAGACAGAATGACAAACAGCAAGGCACTCAATAAATGTTTTGTCACGGTTGATAAATCTGCATCATAATTATGTGGACTCTTGTTCAATTTGGTCAGGAGAGAAGCTCTGTGTTTAAAATCACTGGGAAGAGAACCACAGACCTGAAGAGACACATTTAGGTCACACACAAATGAGGGAACAGAATGAGGTTAATTTACTTTTAAAGCAAAGGACAAATACTGTAGGCAGTATTGTTACATCGTCTATTGGCATCTCACAAACATTTGATGTTATAAAATGTATTCGCCATTCATTGTAAATGAACATCTTACTTCTAGGAGTGGTATATGGACACTGGCTCTGCCGCTAGTATTTGTAAACATAACGAAGCACAGGTCAAGCATCCTACAGGCGAGATGCCTGTAGTCTGGTGCATTCTGGGAGTTGAAGTATTTCTACCTTATGGAGAAAAGGGCCATCCTCCCAGCGTGATATATTTTCATAACCCTCTCAGGAAACCATTATCTACAACATGATGCTTATCAAATGTGAGGAAGACTAATGAGTTTTTGGTTATTTTAATGCACACGCTCATAAAATCAAGTGCTGCCTGAGGGAAGGGCCATACATGACTGAATAAAGCGTGACAGTGACTCCAGAGGTGACCTTTGCACCAGAGATAACATCACAATATGTCAAAAGCATGATGTTTTTCAGTAAGATGAGCCACTATTCATTAAGTCATTCACACATTTTAAGGTAAAATAGAGGTGAGTATAAAACTGCATTGAAGCCAAGACCACCCATGTCGGCATTGCATTGACATTTTGTAATCCTGCTATGTCAAGACATGTTATTTTAGTCAATATTAAAAAAAACATGTAATTTTTGAGAAAATAGGATCCTGTTATCCTGAGATAATGAGAAACAGTTACAAGGAATTTCAAGAAAATGTACTTAAATTACTTAAATGACAGGATAAAACCACAAGTAAAGCCATTTGTGGCTTGTGTAAAACTTCTACACACGTATTCCTTACAGATATGAAGAGCTCAACAGTTTTACTTTTGAGTGTGAAAATTTAAATGACTAAAATAATTGTGGTTTATAACAGTCTTATAATTTTCTGAATAAAGGCTGTCCTTCTCAGAGATCGAGTTGGTCTGTCAATGTATATAAAACCTGCAGTTTTATTAAAGTGCTGGTTCTGACCCTTTGAGCCCAACTGTGAACAAACTCTGCAAGTATATTGTTTTCCAGCCTATCAAATATAAAATACAAAACTTCATACCTTTTTCGTTAGTACATCAGCTGATTTGTAGCCAGAAGACTACATCCCACTCATCTCTCCATGTACACCATAGCAAAGTGAAATAGGAAAACACAATATGAGGGCCTGTACAATCAATTTTGTGTACTGTAATGCCTTTAGGCAGGGCAAGGTTTCATGTTAACTTGTTGATGTGATCATATAAATAACATGTGAGCTGATGCAGTAAGAATGCTACTTACTCTGAGACTAAACATAACACACAAGCAGGTGGAATCATTGCTACACTACTAATAGAATAACCCATGGGACTGCCATTGTATCTGGAACACATTGTTGTCTCAGTGTCTGAGGCTGAATCCAGCACAGCATTTTTACTTGTGGGAAAAAGGAGTCACACTTAATTACAGAGCTGTGCTCGAGGAACACTTCAACACAATACTATCTACTTATAGTAGTGGCTTTTTCACTAGGTACTTCCTGTTTAAAATTATTGTGTTGGCGTCACAATGCTTTCTGGTGTTAGTGGAGAACATGATATCACTCTCTCACACACACATATACACATAAATACACATGTGATATCTGGAACACACGCATGCACGCACATATATATATATTTATATTTAAATAAAGAGAGAGAGAGAGAGAGAGAGAGAGAGATAGAGAGATGGAGTGAGATCGAAAGAGAGAGAGAGATAGAGAGAGAGAGTATGTCTTTGAACTGACATTACATTGATTTTAAGTAATTTCCTTGAGACTTACACTGATCTGAACCTAACCTCATCCTAACCATAAAACAACTTTGCATTAACATTTAATGATTAATAATTTGGTGATTTGCTTTTGTGACTGTGTAAACAGATATACTTGGACCCCACACACATAGATTCATCAGTTGGTATTACCTCAGTTCTCAGGACATTCACAGGCAAATTCCATTCCCTATTTCCTCATCCTTAAACCTTAAATAGGCTTTTTGAGGATATGTCAAAAAGAGTACTGGCCAAAATATTTTTTCTCATTGTGGCATTATGCTGCTATGTCATGATATGTAACAGTGTGTTAGACAAATATTTCCTTTGACCATTACAAATATTAGCTTTTAGCATTGTTTGCAAAACTCATTAAATCCAGGGGTCGAAGTCTGCACAGTGGAGGCTGTTTAGTAAAGCTAGTAACACCTATGAGTTTCAGTGAAGATGCTGAAAATACCAGTATTGTTCTTCAAGAAATTGAAGAACAATGCTTATCAGAGCAAGGTTTAAGATGGGGGCTGTAATAATATATTCATGTGCTTAATATTCATGATGGTTTATCTAGTTGTTCATCCTTGATTAATAGTGGTGTCCCCAGCTAAAAGTGTATTTGTCCAGGATGTCCAGCATCTCGACAATGTTCTCAGCCATAGTCTAAAACAAAACACCAAAGACGGAGATGAGCAAACTCTGTCAAATACAAACGATTCAGTGGTTTTATGAGCCATAAGTCCAATTCATAGAAAAGAACCTCCGTTAAAGTGTTTTTTTTTATTATTATTAAAGGCCTCTGCGCCTGTAGTGTTATTTGGGGTAGACAAATGCATGTATTCTAAATATCAAGGGGGGTATATCCTATGCACCTATGCAACACACTCTTGTTGGTTGAGGGGTTCTGGGCTCTGCAGGAAAGTGTCTTAACTACTATCTGACTTACTGTTTAACTAACTGAGAGCATAAAAGCATGCAAACATGGTCAAGACGAGGTTCTGTCATTGTTTAGAACAATCATCACAATGTAATGTGATGTGATGGCCCTTCATAGATGTTGAATGCACTAAATGTAAGTCATATAGTCACTATAATTGTTGTCATTGACACAGCAAGAGCAGGCAATGAAGGCTTCACTCAGAGTAGGAGCTTTTTTTAAGCCCTCAAAGTCCTGAAACAGTGTTGACAACAGGATGGAGGCCTGGTGTTTTAGGACTAACATCCCTGGAGACCACATGAGAGGAGAGGATCTTTATGAATCTGTCATAAAACTGCTTTCTGACAAAGGAACAGATCTGATGCATGTTGCCTTCATCTCTGCTGATGGATCCCTAACAGGGAGAAGGAGGGGACTGAAATAATCAGGTCCTCATAATCCCCCAAACCATCCTGGTGTGTAGTCTGAGTGAAATTTACTCAGAACTCCTGACAACTGTAAGGAGACTAGTCATCAATTTGAAGCCATCATTTGATTGATTTGATTGATTATTGATGATCCGCAGTGCAGCATCGTAACATGTTAATTATAAATTAGGGCTGTGAAATGATTAAAAATTTTAATCAAATTAATTACAGGTTTCTATGGATTAATCAGGATTAATCACATTACCAATTTTCTTGGTATATTTTGTGAGAACAAAAAGATTTATGACAACAGACAGATAAATACATTTAACATGTTTTCTTTTTTTATTCATAAATAAACAAAACAATGGTGCTGTAACTCAGCAGTTCTTTTGCAGTTATCTTTGCTATTCCATATGGAACATTCATCCTAAACAGAATTCGGGCTTCTTAGCCATTGTATGGGTTAATAAAACTTTTTTCTTTTCTTTTTAAATCAAACAGAAATTATTTGGGCCTCTTAGCCATTGTTTTTATAGTATGATTGAGCATTTTTCAATTTTTTGTCAAACAACCAATCACCACACCATGGCACAATCTAATACCTCTAAAGACCCTCTTAGCTAGTCTTTCTTCAGCCACTTGGTGAGGAAAACTAACTTCTTCACATTCTCTGACAGTAAAGCTGACCGCTTCTTTTGCACAATGTGTCCTGTGAGTGAAGCTGGTTTGGCGCATTCCCCTTGAACGCCCCTCGCCGACCAAAGCATGCTCCGTGTTGCGGTGGAACTTTAAGCGGCTTTGCTCCGGTGAAACAATAACGTCTTCCCGCAGAGTGTGCATATCAACTTGGTTTTATTGAATGTTCCATCTTTGTTTTTTTTGGAGCTCCTGGTAGACCTTAAGCACCTGTGAGCATTAAAAATATGTAGTTTTCAATTTGTATTTAGTTAATTTCTGTCTAAATACATATAATTCAGGGTGTGGGACGGTGGCCAAGTGTGTCCTTCAACTTTGGGCAAGCACAGGACCTGAGGCTGCTCTTTAATTGGTTGTTGAAGATTTTCCTTTTAATGCAGCTCTTTGCAGCCCAGACACTCCTTTTTTCACTTACAACCAATAGGTATTGATTTAATCTAATGTGACGGTTGACCCTCTAAATCCACCGTCACTGAGTTACTTCTACTACAGAAAATGCTAAAGCTGCCACTTTCATTTAAACTAACGCTACAGGATTGGCATATTGTGTGTTGTGTTGATTTTAGTCAGGTATTTTAACTGAAGTCAGGCTTCAGTTAAAATACAGCATCATACCTCAATGACATTCATTGTCAATCCTCAGGACAGAAACAACACAATAAGTGAACTCATTGCAATATGGAAGTAGGAGGAGTTTAAACTTGGCATACAGGATTGCATGATGCACTTTCTGAAATCGGAGGGAAAAGAATCTGAAAATTTTTTGCGAACCTGCTTTGATAGATGGACTTGATCACTGTCTTGTAGGCAGAATATTGCCCAGAGGCAAGATAGACAATACATAAAACAACCAATGAAAAGATGTTAGGGAACAGAATCAAAGACAGCTGTTTCCATACAATTGAATATGTTAATGTGTGTCAACGATAGTTGTTCTGAGAGCCTCAAGCTTCTGTGGGCTTGCACTGGCTGCAGCTGAGTTAGCCTGACAGCTCAGCTCTTAAACTGACAGATAAACATTTGAATCGGAAAGTAAGAGCAGTGCAGGCAACACACACAGGCATGGACACAGACACATGCATATTTATGTAGGTGCAGTATGTATCCACCTGGAGCAAGGTTGTGGCTTCTTGCCCTGGGCAACATCTGACTGCCTGCTTATTTTTGGAGGAATCTCTGAATTTAGATTAAGGGTTCGCTCAACATCTGCATTTCCTTCTTACACACACACGCACACACACACCTACACACACACATTCAGGTACTTAACACAGTCTTAGTCAAACTAGGCATACAGGCTGGAAATCAGTATGGCGTGTTCATGGAAACAGTTCCAAAGCTGCACTCAGCTGCTTAAAGAACACAATCTATGATTTCTGTAATGATAACAATAACACACACATGGGTTTTGTTATGGAAACACAGTTATGTGTGCTTAAGGCTGGGCAGGGGAGTGGTGAAACTCATTGCTCTATAAGCCCAGCGTATCTGGATTTCATTTGCCTTAAATAACATCTGCTTTAGGAGCAATTAGAGCCAGACCCCATGGCAGCCTCTTGTTTCTGAGCGTTGCTAGTGGTAACCAGGGGGCACTTTGGAAACAATAGCACAGCTTTCTAGTAAAATGTGCTGGCATTGCTCTTATTCTGCTAACATGCAAAAGTGAGTTTACAGAAATTACCTGCCAAATTCTGTTAACTTTAGGCAGTTTCATGCCAGATGCTGCAAGATGTTGCTCTTTACATACACACACCCACAACACTGTGCTTCTACACTATGAGGACCTTCCAATGACTACAGTATACTAAATCATGTGCACCAGCCTCAACTCTTACATTTAACATAACTAACTTAATCCTGATTCTTATTGTAATTCTAAACCCAAATCTGGATCTTGTGGTGGCCCCCTTACATGCAAAGGTCCATGGCTTTAGCTCCCCCAATCCATTTCCTTTCCCTCTGCTTGTCATCAGGTGAGTTGTAATTTATAGAGTTAAACTGTTATGTACTGCTCTATTAAACATAGTTGAACTATCGTTAATATTGATAGTATTGATCTGCTGTTTCACTTTATCACTCACTTTGTCTTGGTGTGTCATTCAACCCAGGGAATTGAATCACTTATTTACCATAGCGGTTTTAAGTTCCCATATCTGGAGCTACTCTGTGACACCAGTGAAGTAGAAGCACTTTGTAGTTAGCTTTTTTTGAAGAAATTGTACTTGTAAATTCTAAGTGAACGACTGGATAATGATCAGACCAGCTGAGTGGCTACTGTTCTTTATTAAATGATCTGGCTGTGTAAAACAGCTCTGTAAAAAAGAAGCCGAAGTGTGATGTGCCTTTCATTTTTTCTCAGATTGTAGCTACAGGTTGAGTACATTCATTCAGTTTACAAATAAAACAAACAGACAAAAGAACGCAACTCAATCTTAAGAGTTTTAATGTTTTTTTTAACTTTGAAGACGGTGTTGCTACTTAATGTACATATATGTGGATTTAAATTAAACATGTTGTGTGATTTCACAGTCATTTAAACACAATAGCTGATACCACAACAGAGTTTTGACAAACTGGTTAAATGTTTTTTTGAAGAAAGTTGATATCTGAACATCATGATGCAAAGTCAGTGAACAATTATCTGCCTGGCAGATTTTTTTGCTAGAGGCCCACAGAGGATGAATCAATAAATACAAACTTCTGCCTTCAGTTGCTTGATGTACCTGCTGTGTGCCTTAGCGTAGCCAACTGGTCTAGCAGCAGCCTGTTAGTGTATGTCTAATTGTAGCGTAGCTTTGTGCCGGGCCAGACAATAAATGGAGTGCAGCTTACCCCCTCCCCCGAAGCATGGCTTTAACTGCCTGTCCTGTAACCATCAAACACTGCCTCTGGTTTCCTACAAGGCTTTGGAGTGAGAGAACATGAAAGGGAGGAGAGGAAGACAGCTGAGGTCCCCACTTCTTCTCTGGATGTGGTAATAGATGGGTAGGGCTGGAGGCTGCTGGTAAGTGGTAGCTTGTTGTTTAAAGAGGGGTCCTTCAACTGAAAAACCTCATGGGAGGTCTTTAATTTAAGCAACTAAATACGCCCCTCTCCCCCTCGTGCCGAGTGAGGTCGTTTATATTTTTTGTGTGTTCTGCACATGCAATGTGTGTAGTCACACACACACACACACACACCCATGCACGGCAGTACGCAAGTGTAGTTCCTCATCCTGCATTTTCACGCCTGTTGCTGACACAATCTTCTTAATTTAGTATTGTCTCAAACATACTTTCCACTGCGCAAAGCTTTGCCATATGTGGTGCACAGAAAAAAACAGGGGTGAAACCACAAGTTTATTAGAGTGGCGTCACCATGTCATACCACACACAAACACATATATACACCTACACAACGTGCCAGCAGCAGTCATTTGCCCATATTAGCCCATATTCATAAATGACAATTGGTCTCATTTGGCTTTAACAACTAGAACAGTTGCTATTTAACTGTTCTAGTCTCTGTAATTTGATGATCAATAGTGTTGAATGCTACACTGAGATCTAGCAGAACAACAAAAATAAATCCCTGAGCTGAAGCTATTAGAAGGTCATTAGTGTCTCTGTGCTGTGATTGGCTCTGAACCCCGACTGAAAGTCTTCATATACATTAACTTCCTGGAGAAACTCACACAGCTGATTGGCTACAACTTTTCCAAGGATTGAAGGACAGTAGGACATGAAGGGGAGGTTAGATATCGGTCTGTAGTTGGCTAAAATCTCTGGGTATATGGTGTGTTTTATGAGAAGGGTTTTTATTACAGCTTGTTTATAGGACTGTGGTACATATCCTCATGATAATGACAGATTGATTGTGTTCAGTAATGTACTATCAATAGAATTTCCCTAAGTAATTTTGTAGGAATGGGATCTGGGGGGAGTAGACTCATTTAGGCTGACATATTCTTTGAGATGCAGCCAGGTCTCAGTTAGGGACAATACATCATTTTTTTTTATCTTAGACTAGTTAATTTACTAAAATAGTCTTTGATGATAATGATCTTGTGTTTAAAAGTATTTGTTTCTTGAGTTGTTGCAGGGGAATTCTCCCTCTGTTATTGTTTGATTTAAATAATTTAATGGGACGGTGGACAGACACATAGTCTCTTGGGGTTTGTGGTTGTGTGACTGATCTGGAGGGAGTGCAGAGAACTGTGTAGCACTGCGGCTCTGCGTCCTGGTCCCAACTCTGGGTTGTCATTTTATAAAGGGGTTAATCAATGTTTTTTGATTGGACTTAGTTGATATAATTATTCTGTAGGAGGTCATTAAAGTATAATGTTTGCAAATAGCAGAAATTATACATAACAATCAACATCACAATCTTCCTGTTCAATTTAGGGTATAGTTCAAAGATACTTTTTTTTGTAAAAATAAAATAAAAATAAAATAATTAAAAATACAAATCAAGATGTACCGTATAGACAAGCAACAATGTCAAGATCAATCAATCAATCAATCAATCAAATTGTATTTGTATAGCCCATATTCACAAATCAAAATTTGTCTCATAGGGCTTTAACATGGTGTGACATCCCACTCTCAGGGGTCTCGTTTAAAAAACTTCCTATTTTGACAAAAACAAAACTAAAAAGCACAACATTCATAACCTATCATCTCTCATGTCTAAAGGGTGTTCTGACCTGTGACTCGTTCTAGTGAGTAGAATTCCAGAGCTTTTATTTTGAAAGTTGGCTCAACAGACATCTGAAATTGGCTCTGGTTATAAATATATGATTATATAGCTATGATGCTAATGCTAGCTCTATTACATACTAGTTGGATCACTGTCAACCCTGAACAGCAGGCAGTTATTACACCATAGCTGAATACCTGTGCAGCTTTTATCAATGAGCCTGTACACTAAGCTATGTCTATATTTCTAAAGCAAAACATCTATCCTTAGTCTTAATTTAAATGACAACACTGAGCAGAGAACTAGTAGATATGTTCCTCTAATTGTTCAGACCTTCATCACAGGAGGATCTTTAGTGAGAATTGTAACTTTGAATAGTAACATGTACAGAAATCCCCTCACCATTCAAGGCCTGACCTCCACAGCTTGAAATCTATTGTCGGTATGATGTAGAAACTTAAGTATTTTAGCAGACGTGCACACTGCTTATTTTACTGGATCTTATCAGGCGCACTAAGCTGCAGAGAGACGCAGAGAGACTATTAAAAATCTGAGCTATTTGTCCCTATCACCCGAGGCAGAATTCCCCTTCTTCTGTGTGAGCATTCCTAAATCATTCCTTGGCTGTGGGCTTTGGCAGCAGCCCAGAGGGGAGAGCAAACAGAACATTTGGAGCAGGGTTGTATGCAGTGGTCCAGGCCTGTGCACGTGGGCTCCCGGAGGACTTTGTCACTCGTTGACCTGTGAGCTGCAGGTTGGTCAGAATTGCTTGCAGGGGAAAGTTGAGGACTTTGAATGTAATTTTGAAGCATGGTTCTTTTTTTTCTAAACAGACAAATGGGTCTGGTTAAACATGCCCATATTTCTTAAAGTAAGACAACAATAAAACTTAATTTGTCTCTTCAGTTGTGCTATAATAACAAAATTATCCAGCTTTCAGATAAAGATTCAGTCAACCAGAACAAAAGCCTGGGACAATGGTTTACATTCACACAGATTTACATTACTGACGGAGTTTTCTTTGTTTTTCCTCTTTCTCCGCTGATAGCTCAAAATCTCTTGTGTCCCTGAGGACTCTGAGACCTTTTTCCCCTCCTGTGTTTCTACAAAACTCTTTCCCTCGCCTGCAAACAATTGTATCAATGTCAAGAGTTGCAGTCTCACTCCTTAACTGTTTCAGCATGTGGACAATTTAAGACCCGACCTTACAGTTCAAACCCCAACAAACTGTGATCTTTGAGAACTTAAAACATGGATTTAACCTGCCTCCCTTAATGATGTCTCTTCATTTCACAGATATCAAATCAAATCAAATCAAATCAGAGTTTATTGTCACATGCACCAATGACAGCGTCATCGGAGGAGTGAAATTCTTGTGACATGGCAGGCAACTTCTACGTAGTAGACGAATTTACAACATATAACATAACATCGTAACAAATAACATATAACACAGTCAAGTGAATATTAAATCATTAGGAATATCATTTCAGTGTGTTTTTCACACTGCTTGTTAAAGTGAATTACACTGGGCAATTGAATTGAGGTTATGTTTGGTTTTACCATTGATTTGCTTTCAACTTTGCTTCATTGCGGAACTTGGATGAGAAAATCTATAGACTATGTGTAAAGGCTCTTTAACCCATAGATCTGGTTCAGATTCCTTTTAGAATCCTGCAACCTGATAGGTAAGGTGTGTTGATACATGACTTTTCCAGCTGGTGAATCCAGCTCTACTGAATATTGTTTGACAAATTTAGAAAACTTTGGATGACTCAATCTCAGTCCAGGGCTAAATTGAAGTCAAGGCTGCTATCTGTACTTTTAGAGCAGGTCATGACAGTTCTGACCTAAAACCCTTTAGAGTCAGATGTTAGTAGCAGCCAACAAGTCATTCAAAGTTCAAATTCAAATTTTCTTTGTGTAGGCCCATACACACAAATCATGATCTGCCTCATAAGGATAACAATCTGCGACATCCTCTGGCCTTCCTCAACAAGAGCAATGAAAAACTACCTTAAATAACTATATAAATAGGGCAAACCTC
This sequence comes from Pseudopleuronectes americanus, assembly GCA_038501795.1. Classification (NCBI taxonomy): domain Eukaryota; kingdom Metazoa; phylum Chordata; class Actinopteri; order Pleuronectiformes; family Pleuronectidae; genus Pseudopleuronectes; species Pseudopleuronectes americanus. Next base: position 1,147,735 of record CM076724.1, read on the forward strand.
CAATTTAAACAACATAATTATCATTCAATATCATTCTAATATTTGACTGAGGTCATAAAATCTGCCACTGTCAGCTTTGTAAAGGTCCCCACCTCAGTTATAAACACTATGCAGATTGGATCGACAAGTTATACAAAGTTTGTAGTGATGAAAAGAAATGTGGATTAACATTTATTCATCACTTTCAGCAACTATATGAACACAATCTTCACCTGTTGAACTCTGAATTGCTCCTCAACCATGCCTCTGTGTTTGTGTGTGGATTTATTTTGTGTTTTATTATTTATTTATGTATATATATTGTACATATTTTACATCCAATACTGAACTGTGTTTTCTCTCGAAAATAGAAAAAAGTAAAGTAAAAAGGTAATCGAGAGATTCATCTACAGAGAGTCAGTAGTACATGGACAGATATTGAACTGATGCCTGGTCTACTCATGACTTGTATAACTTGATCTCTACAAACATAAGAAAGTAGAAAGAATCAGTGGTCATTCGGTCCAGCTGCTGCTTTTCTGTAAACCTAAGGTCTTCTTGTAAATTACATCTGGATCAGAGTATTCTTATGTTAGTATGTGGATCCCTATGTTTTTTTAGCATGAAGAAGTGCATGGTGGAATGCACTGATTGGAAGTGGCTTTGGATAAAAGCGTCAGCTTAATTAGGGCCCGAGCACAGATTTCGTTGGGAGGCCCTATTGAAATTGAGAGGATTATTATTATTATTATTCAGTTAATAGAATGGGCTTTTTGAGGGCTTTCCCATGATCAAAAAGTTGCTAAACTTTGCAGTAAATTAGAAAGTGGTGAAAATGTACGTATTCTGGAGTAATTGGAAGTGTCAGGATTATGTGCGCCGTAAGATGATGTGCGTCGCAGGATAATGTGCGCTGCAGGATGATGTGCGCCGCAGGATGATGTGCGCCGCAGGATGATGTGCGCCGCAGGATGATGTGCGCCGCAGGATGATGTGCGCCGCAGGATGACGTGCGCCGCAGGATGACGTGCGCCGCAGGATGACGTGCGCCGCAGGATGACGTGCGCCGCAGGATGACGTGCGCCGCAGGATCATGTGCGCCGCAGGATGACGTGCGCCGCAGGATGACGTGCGCCGCACGGTGACGTGCGCCGCAGGGTGACGTGCGCCGCAGGGTGACGTGCGCTGCACGTGATGTGCGCCGCAGGGTGATGTGCGGTGCAGGATGATGTGCGCCGCACGGTGATGTGTTGATGTGCGCTGCAGGATGATGTGCGCCACAGGATGATGTGCGCCGCACGGGGATGTGTGCCGCACGGGGATGTGCGCCGCACGATGATGTGCGCCGCACGATGATGTGTTGATGTGTGCCGCAGGATGATGTGCGCTGCAGGATGATGTGATGATGTGTGCCGCAGGATTATGTGCGCCACAAAATGATGTGTTGATGTGCGCTGCAGGATGATGTGCGCCGCAGGATGATGTGCGCCGCAGGATGATGTGCGTCGCAGGATGATGTGCGCCGCACGATGATGTGCGCCGCAGGATGATGTGCGCCGCACAGTGATGTGCGCTGCAGGATGATGTGCGCCGGACGATGTGGTGCGCCGCAGGATGTTGGCGCCGGACGGTGATGTGCGCCGCAGGATGACGTGCGCCGCACGGTGACGTGCGCCGCAGGGTGACGTGCGCCGCAGGGTGACGTGCGCTGCACGTGATGTGCGCCGCAGGGTGATGTGCGGTGCAGGATGATGTGCGCCGCACGGTGATGTGTTGATGTGCGCTGCAGGATGATGTGCGCCACAGGATGATGTGCGCCGCACGGGGATGTGTGCCGCACGGGGATGTGCGCCGCACGATGATGTGCGCCGCACGATGATGTGTTGATGTGTGCCGCAGGATGATGTGCGCTGCAGGATGATGTGATGTGTGCCGCAGGATTATGTGCGCCACAAAATGATGTGTTGATGTGCGCTGCAGGATGATGTGCGCCGCAGGATGATGTGCGCCGCAGGATGATGTGCGTCGCAGGATGATGTGCGCCGCACGATGATGTGCGCCGCAGGATGATGTGCGCCGCACAGTGATGTGCGCTGCAGGATGATGTGCGCCGGACGATGTGGTGCGCCGCAGGATGTTGGCGCCGGACGGTGATGTGCGCAGCACGCGGTGATGTGCGCCGACGATGATGTGCGCTGCAGGATGATGTGCGCCGTACCAAGATGTGCGCCACAGGAAGATGTGCATCGCAGGATCATGTGTGCCGGACAATGATGTGCGCCGCACGGTGATATGCGCCACAGGATGATGTGCGCTGCAGGATGATGTGCGGCACCGCACGGTGACGCACGGTGATGTGCGCTACAGGATAATGTGTGCCGGATGATGATGTGCGCAGCACGATGATGTGCGCCACATGATGCTGGCGCCTAAGGATAATGTCCGCCGCAGGATGATGTGCAACGGACTATGATGTGCGCTGCAGGATGATGTGCGCCACAAAATGATGTGTTGATGTGCGCTGCAGGATGATGTGCGCTGCAGGATGATGTGCGCAGCAGGATGATGTGCCTACAAAGTCTACAAAGACACCATGACTTAAATCATAGCGCCACCTGCTGGCCACAGGAGGTGAAGTGTTTATCCTTGCCACAGTGTAGATATTGAAGGAACCCACAAAAATGGATAAACCTCCACACCGATGTGGCACATGTCAGCTTTTCTGGGAAATGCATATCATAATGAGTCATAACTTATTTTTGTTCAACAACTTGCACCAATCACACATTGAAATTGTCAACGGTGTCAATATCCTTGAGCTTGGTTGTGATTATTCAAACCTCACCATAATTCCAGGCTTATGTGCCAAATGCAGATGCCACAAAAACATCAATAAGGACAAAGCAAGATGTTGTGTATGAAATGTGGACAGAGAATAAGGACAGACAATGAAGGAGACATATTTAGACTTCAAGCAGAAAAAAGACTAGAGTTAGGAGCGACACACAATGGAAAGGTCATCACTGACACCAAAGACACCACAGATGAGACAGACATTAAAGGCAGAAATACAGGAAGAGGTATTATCTCTTAAATCATCTCTAGAGATTATAAACTTGAAGCAGTCTGTCAGGAAGTTACAGTGGTGAAAAGATGTGACACTGAATAAATGTCCTCCCGCAGCACAGCTTGCATCACATAAATATAACTGATATTTTGATCTGTTCCATATGGAGGCAGATGATTTTCAGCTATGGGAAATTAGGGCCTTTAAAACCAGGGGAAACTAACATCTGCCCAGTCAGAACAACACAGAGCCTGACAGGCCAAGATAACTTATCTCTCACTGCTCAAAGAGTGTGCTGGAGGAAGTAAGATATTTACTGTCCTCTCACTGCCCCGGTCAACACTGTTAAAATGTTGTTTCTTCCTGCTGCCTTTTTTACTTGTCTACCCGTATGGTGCCACACTTTCCATTCTTTAAAGTGGAGTCCACTTTGACAAGACATGATGCATATGTATTTTGACATATTTTACACTAAGGCCCACAGCATATTCAAAGGTGAGGCTTGAAATGTGCTCATTTCAATCCAGATGTCATGAGCAATTGCAACAGGGTGATGAGCCACAAAATACTTTCAGCATTTAACAATTTTTTTTTCTAACTCTTACATACTGATTTTTATCACTGCTTACTTTATTTACTTCATGCTTCTGAGGATATGACAACAATTACCATCTGCTGAGCAGTGGGTGGGATCACGAGGTGAATCAATGAATCAATGAAAAGATAAAGCGACTACTCATGTGACTTCTAATCAGCAACCAATAAAATCACAACAAACATAAATCTACAGATAAGACCCCTAAATGTGTGTGTGTTTGTATGTGTGTGTCTGTGTGTGTGTGATATTCCTTTTTATATGTGCGGATTTTCACCACTGTATAATTAAGACACACACAGTAAACATGTAATACACTAACATTTCTTCACCATAGCACCATGCAGCAACATTTAACTCACACACACACACACACACTGACATACTTTAACAATGTGTCCCCTTTAATAACACATGCCTGCAGAAGTGCTCCCTCCACTCAACTGCTACTATGTCTCTGCAGCATCTTGTGTGTGTGTGTGTGTGTGTGTGTGTGTGTGTGTGTGTGTGTGTGTGTGAAACCAGCAGGGACCTTGGGGGTCTTGCCTCAGGCCACATGATAGCTCCTCATCATAAGTGATCTCTCAGTAATAGTATGCCTTATAGCAGCTAATGGCAGCATCTCTCTAATGAGGTCTCCAATGATCCAAGTCCACAAAGCTATTTTTAGGAAGCTGTGGTTTCTCTGCCACCCGCCTCAACGCTCGACTCCGGATTTACAAGGTGCCATTAGTTGAGGTTGAGCCTGTGAGGTGAGTGTGGCCAGGTTAGAAGTGGATCTGGGCTCATGATGATGAAAAATGCCAGTGCTAATTGAAGGCAGCGTCTCTGGCTTGGGGTTCACAATAAGGGATGGTAAAGGTCTGTGGTTCAGCACTCAACAACTGAATCTGGAGTTAATTATTAGACTCACAGTTAACCAAGACAGCAATACAATGACTGCCCTGACGTTCAGTCTCCTGAACAAAACCTACTGATGAAATCCTGTCAGCACAAAAGCTGTCCAACCACTGCTTCAAGTTTAGTTTCCGGTTTATTACAACTTTTACTACTTTTGGCAGTTTTGTCCAATATTTCTGTCAGTTGTTTTGAAAATGCTGTTTTAATTGCTGAGATTTGGAATACACTACAATTTCACCAATCAATTATGTTGTCTCTTCTAAAGACTTTTGACTCACTTAGTCATTTGTTTCCAACCTGACAGACAGCTTTTATTTGATTCATCATAACCACATTTCTCTTATTTAGAGTTTTCTCAGATTCTTTCCAAATCTGCCTGTTCACTTTTACTATTTGGAATGAAAACATGACATTGAAATTTTTATAATACAGAGAATATTTACCAGGCTGTATTTAGTGGAGAAATACAGCCTGAAATTGTCTTGAAATGTATAGTTTATAGACAATGTAACTGGAGGAATATATGTAATTACATAGCAAAGCTGCTGTAAAAACACTGACATAAAGATACCTAGCTAAAAAAAATGCAGTGTAACACATCATCCCTGCAATAAATCCTGCCTCTGTGAAGTGTATAATGTTGTATAATGCTTTTGTTGTGTTGATTCAACAGTGTGATGCTTTTGGAAGATATAATACTGCTGTGGACTTGTGTTGCAATACAACAAGAGGTGCTTCTGCTTTATCTGATATAAATATAACTACACCATTTATCAGCCCCACACAAATTTGACTGAGGTTGTTTAACCCAGAGGTGTTTATCTATTTGTTACTCAGCCAGTGTTTGCAGGTCTGATGCAGCCACTGTATTGGGTTTTTAAATCAATACAGCCATAACAAAAATACTAAACAGATGTTACCCCAGTTATAAGCAACATGGACAGCATGACTGGTAAGTATTTACACCTGTTAGATCACATTTATGAAAGAAGGGCCATTGGTTTTTGTTCTAAAATGCATTAAAAGGAAAAATCTGTTACAATGAAGTTTTGGTTGGAAAAAACAAATATAAAACAAAGTATTCCATCCCTTGATGTTTATTACTTTGAACTTAATTAGAAATTGAGCACACTCATTTCAGTCACGAAACCCAATGAACAGTTACAGTATCCACGTCAGTCTACATCAGCCCATTAAACCACAGTCTATTCATGCTATCCTGTAGAACACATGAGGCAAAATTATACTATGTGTGTTGCAAATCTATTTTTCATACTTCATAAATCTATACGGCGGGGCCGGGCCTGTGGCTGGCTGCTGCGGGGCCGAGCCTGTGGATGGCTGCTGACAGACCTTTGGGAGCTTGATTATGGTCAATCTCATCCTCCTCTTCATACTCAATGTTATTATCATATTCTGAAAAATCTTCCTCTTTATCATCTTCTAAAGCTTCTCTCTCAATAAATGACATCCTCCGAAAAAAATCACAATGTCAAATATAGTTTTAACACAAACTGAACGCTACAACCTTAAAAGAGTTTATTGATAATTTATTGTAAGACTGTTGTGTTAGGCTGCTTTAGTTTACCTAAGTTTACCCATTACGAATTCAATTACTATAAAGGTTAAAGAGTTAATAGATAAAAAATCTGTTTTCATTCTGTGTTCAAAAATATATTCTGAAGTTCAGCTGAAGTTAAAAGTTCTCTGCAGGTTTACGCAGGTCAAGTTAAAAATCCACCCAAACCTCTTGATTAAAAACGTGCACTCTCTGGTGCTCCTCAACACAAAAACAAGAACCTTTATGAACTCTCTGCTCTCAACTGCATAATCACATGACCATCACATATATGATACATTACCTATCTCATGCAACATCTATGCAATTTACTCATATGAAGCTAAAACATTGAATGCAAATCAAGTCTGGGAGAATATGTGAGTGGAACAGTTTGATTGGTCTGTCAGGTCTGCATCTGTTATTGTGTATCCAGCGTTAAGAGTGACCCAGTGGACACAGGTTCTATACTGTAAAAGATGATAACCTCAACATTACAGAGCTCTGCTCTCAGTGCTGCTCCTTCCCAGGATTTTAAAGGTCCCACTTCTCAGAAATTACAACCAGCACTTACGTACCATGATGAAGCTAGAATATTTGTAGCCCCAAAGCATGGCTGCTATCAGCCTGTTCGACTCAGGCCACCCACAAGTGCTCCAATGCAAGATGTGAATTAATCTGTAGCTGTACTACAACCGTATAGATCTATACTGACAGAGGGGAATCTTGTATTTCCAAAGCTTTCATCAAATAAAAACAGTCTTGATGTCATCACTGGACTTTGAATGGTTTCATATACGTCAGGTTCTAAACTGGGCAGGGGCCAGACAGTTGTATCCGTTTCATTTCAAACACTGTGGTTACATTGACTTATGTTTCCGTGTTTTGGTTCAGCTGACTCCTCTCTCTCCCCTCTCCTCTGTCTCTCTCTGTCTACATGTTGTCTCAACCTCTCCTTTCACCTCATCTCTACGCATTGAGGATTTTATACACAATTACTGAGCCTACCTAATTCAGTTCACCTGGAGATCTTGCTGAACTTCCCTTGAAACCTTTTTGATTTTGTACAGTTGCAATCAGAAATATTCAACCCCCTCACCTCTATAGACATTATAGTGATGTGGATGACAGATAATGACAATAAACTACAAAAAACCTCATCAAACAACAAAAGATATTTATTGATGCGTATTTTAGTTATTTTGACAACAGAAGTTGACTTAACTTTGAAGTTCATATGAAAAATGTAACTCTTTCAACACATGTGCATGTGCAGTATTATTCAACCCCCCAGCTTCAGTACTTTGTGGCGCATCCTCTAGCTTTTATAACTTCTAAAAAAACGTTTTCGGTAAGTGCGGACAAGCTTCTTACACCTCTCGATTGGAATCTTTGCCCATTTTTCAAGTGCAAAAGCCTCTAGATCAGTGATGTTTGATGGCTTCCATGCTGCAACTGCCTTCTTTAAATCCCCACCAAAGATTTTCAATCAAATTTGAATCTGGTGACTGTGAATGCCACTCCAGGACGTTCCAGGATCTTTTTCTCAACCAAGCTTTGGTGGACTTGGAGGTTTTGCTTTGGATCATTGTCTTGCTGGAAAGTCCAATGATCACCAAGGTTTAATTTGTCAACAGAAGGCATCACATTCCTCTTTAAAATGGCCTGGTATTTCTGTGAATCAATGATGCCATGTACACGATCAAGATGGCTAGTTCCTGCCGCAGAAAAACAGCCCAACATCATCTTTGACCAACCTCCATGCTGGACTGTGGGGATGCTATTCTTTTAGTCATAAGCCTGGCTTTCACACGCCAGACATACCGCTGGTCCATACGTCCAAACAGTTCCAGTTTGGTTTCATCAGTCCATAGAACTGTCACCCAAAACTCAGTCGCCTTATCCAAATTCCTCCTGGCATATTCTAGTTGACTTTTGATGTTTCTTGTGGTAAAGAGCTGAGTGCATCTTCGGGCTGGTCATGAAGTACTTTTTTATTCAGTGCACGTCTTATAGTTGCCACTGAAGCACTTGTACCAGCCTTCATGAGGTCATCCTATAGGTGTCCTGCAGTCACACAAGGGTTTATCTGAGTTGTTCTGACTAAGTTGCTGAGGGTCATTGATGAAATGTTGGGCTTTCTTCCACAGCCAGGCAGGTTTGAAGCTGCTCCATCAGTTTTAAACTTCCTTATAATGTTCCCAATGGTGTCTCTTGGAATATAATTTTTGGGGGAAATCTTCTTCTACCCAAGGCCTTTCAGTTGTGATGAAATAATCTCCTCTCTTAGCTTTAGTGTAAGCTCTTTTGTCTTTCTCATGATTGCAACTCACCTTAAATACCTTCATGGGTGGGGTTTATATATGCATCACAGCTGAAGCAAATGAAGGATCAGTATAGAGTTACCAAAGGCTTAATAATGTTTCAACTCCACTTTAGGACAAAAAAAACTGTCAGACTATCTTAACAAAATATACTGCTACACACAAATACTACATCATGCATTTTCCTGTCAACTTTAATTGATAAATCCTTAAAATCTTTGGGGGGTTGAATATTTCTGATTGCAACTGTATGTAATCAGAAATGTTGAAATCGTTTTGCTCTCTTTGACGTTTCTGTTATATTCACTGATCTACCACTGGGCAGTACTTTTTTCTCACCCTATTCCAGGGTTAAGGACAGAGGATGTGGAGCCTTGTACAGATTGTTACCCCCCATGTGGCAAATTGTTATTTATGGGCAATGCAAATATAATTTGATTCCACTTGTATGCAACTGTTTTAGTTTGAGTAGTTGGTGTGTAGACTTTACTGAAATCCAGAGGTGAAGATGCAGATTGCAACCAACTGAATGACCCTCCCCTCACTCTCCCCTTCCAAATGTGAAGGAGAACCGACAGTGGCCATTGGGTAATATAAAGCAGATAAGGGATGGCCCTCATAGCACCAGAATTTGGTTTGTCCATTCTGGGCTACTGTAGGAACATGGATGTCATGTAAATGCTCATTATTGGGTGATGAGAACACAATTCTTAGTTCCAGGAGATTGTACAATAATGAAAATTATACAACATTTCTGCCGATAGACCCCAAACTCTACATACGGGTCCTATGATATTTTTTATTAAACTGTAACTGCACTGTGTTGGGTTTAGCTGCACTCTGTGTTGTGTGCTCTTCTTTGATTATGTTCATTACACACTAATGGTTTCTACTGCTCCCACGCTGCATTTGTCTCTATTCCTTTTACAACATCGCCCTCCTGTGGCTGCACCCTTTGGCATTACTATGAGGAACTATGACTCCTCTGACCATTTGAATGCAACCTGTCTTCTCAACCTGACACCAGACACAACAAAGATCCCTTTACTATTGCTCACCTGTATGCCAGAGGTCATGAATTAAGGAATCTCACACTTACCTTCTTTGTCCTCTGCTTCCAAGCGGGGCAGGCCACAGTGGGCCCTCATCAGATATTCTTTACCGCTCTGAAGTTTACAAGGACACAGTGTCGAAGTTCAAACAATAGTGGAAATTTTAAAAAAAAATGAATGGGTTCTCTGTGATCAAGCTGATGCTGCCCACAGTCTTAAAATGTAGGTGACTCACGGCCGGGACGTGTATCCCTAGATTGTTTGCTGACCTCCTCTTAAACTGAGTAATGATCTGTTATTATATACAAAAAGTCATTCAATCAGTCATGCAATTATATTTATGAATATCATTTATAAAGATCCATTTTAATGCTCTATATGTTTGACCACTGACTGTATATAATTGTCTCCACTTCTTCCCATGGTACAAAAAGTAAACATAAATATTCCGGATAAGGGTGACGACACTGATGACTTGTGAGATGCCATCATTCACAGGTTGTGCCATAGAGCCACAGTATCCAAGTCCCGCCCTTTCACCTGCCAAACCAATCTTGAGTCATCTAAGCTGTCAATCATTATATATCAGCCCATTTTTATAGCATTAAATAACTCAATACAAGCCCTTATCAGACACATGAACATTTGAGCTTAGTGTGACAACAATGACCTGACTCGACCAAAATCATCTCTGGGAAAACGTGTTCGATGTGAATGGGTTTTTATTCTTCTTCTTCATGGAGTTAAGGTTGATGACGTTTGCTGCAGCAAGCCACCAGGGGGCGGTGGAGACAGCTTGGCGTCACTGTTGGGAGCTGTCAGGTATTGCATCTTTATGAACAGTCATGAATTTGACCCCCTGAAGAGAAGATCTGAGGTAATGTACTTGATTGTGCAGTGTGGGTGTTTCTCAAAGACTGACTCGATACAGTTATCATGTTGAATATTGCAACTTGTTACTGAACTATTTGAAATCACTTCTCAATGAAAATATGCAAATTCAGCTGTCTGACAAGCAGGAGAACTAAGTTCTGAGTTCAGCTTTGTTGTCTGCCAACTAAAACAGGAATATTAAGAGATTCAGCTTAATACTGAATAAGTGTTTTGTGTGAATAGAGATCATCAGCATACAAAAGCTACATTCTGCTTTATAAAGTGCCTTGAGATAATGTATGTTATGATAAAATTGAAACTAAGCTTGCTGCATGTGGATGCACTGCAGCTGCTGACGTACATGTGTCTTGAGAAGGTCTAGCACATAAGCTCGAAGTCCCTGTCAGAAGGAATAGAGAAGATTGGCCTTTTCAAATCGGATAGACGGACACACTGGTGACAAAAAATGACATCCTCCAGTTCCACTGACTTGCTCTATCGTTCTGGAGTCAGAGGACAGACAGAGAGGAGGATGAAGAGAAAGTGCTGCACAAGGATGCACTGTGTGAATGGGTGAATGGAAACTGTACTGTATGAATGATTTAAGAATCAAACTATGGTGGTCATAATGTGTGCTGAGTTCCTCATGTCTGGTGTTCTCTAGTGACTTTGTAAATTGAGGCATATCCCAGTCTGGGTTCTGTATCCATATCACCTTGGCTTGGTTTTGGAAGCTGGTCAACCACAGGGATGAAAGTCAAACCAAAATGAAACTATAAATGTTTACATTGTGAGGGAAGCATGACACAAATGATTTTGTTAACAGAATGATCCAGGAAGCTGTCTCCTCGCAGAGAGGACCTTTCAAAAGTAGGGTAAAGGTTTTTGTGTTTAATCCACATACAGAGGACTCCTCCATGGGCCAGGATGGCAGGTTTCCCTCTTCTCACTTGTACTTTGAGATGAGCATGAAGTGCTCGATCTGTTAATCTCGTAATGGATCATTGTGTGAGGTTTTACTTCTATGATGTTCATTTCTGAATCTGGGTGCCTGTGTGCTTCCCTCCTTCTTTATCTCGGCCGTCCGTGCCAAAAACACTTTTTTTATATTTATTAAAGATCACCCGCTACCTGCAGTGCATAGGTAGCATGAACCTTGGAAATTCGGACCAGTTCCTTATTTGGAAGTCCATCTTGTCAAGGGAAGACACTGACAGTGAGGTAAGTCACTGCATCTGAGCTGCCAGTGGGCTTTTGCATAGAAAGTTTGAACATTTACATTTTAAACACAATTATGAGAACTTATGGCATAATATAATTTCGAAAGAAAAGATAATTCTACTGTTTTCTACAGCGTGCATAGAGGTGAACTTGGTCATTAGCAATGCACATTTCGTAGACTCCAAAATGACTACGGAGTACTAATGGCAGAAAAGATGAAGAAGTCAATGATCTGATGCATGTCGAAAGAATTCTTCACTGAACACTGATATGCAATCAAATCAAAAGGTACATTTGGGAAACAGAGCTCTGTTTATTTAGGGTATGTTTGTAGAGAAAATACAAAGGATTTCGTATGTATGAGTTGGTTTTAATACAATAACTAAATGACAGACATGTGTATCTCTATGGAAGAAGACATAACATGAAAAAAAGATCACACCAATCAGCAGTGTAAAGCCAACAAGAGCCACAAGACCTTGTTCAAATGTTTTCTCTCAAAAAGTTTGTTCACACAAATGCAGAAATTATTACTAACGGTGAGCGGCTTTCATCAGGACTTTTCATTCAGATCAAAATACTTACTCAACATTACAGTTGAGTTGGCCATTTTAAATGTTTTGTAATTTTCGAAATTCTCTGTAAATAAAACAGAGAACTTTATTGGAGACAAATTATCCTGTTATGGGTGAACAAATCATTTAGTAACACAAGATTGAGAGCAGTTTTAAACGCCACATTAAAATAATTTTACATACTATGACATGTTGACATGTGTGAATACATTACAATGGGTCCATGCCCTTTTTAAAAAATTTCACTTTTAGTATTCCCATTTTTTTTCAATGAATTTCCCATTTATCTTTTGCAGTGATTACACATTGAGTCACAGTCTCAGTCCTCTGAGACACTTTTGGAGAAAACAAATCATATCCTAACATTTAGAGTGAAATATACATTGTATTAGACTCTAGTTCCAGTGTCCCTGCTGAGTTAAACATTTGTTAGTTAATGTTCACTGCACCATCGGCAGTTTGGATGCTTTCTCTTATGACACACTCATCCAAAGTTCTTAAACTAAGCAAAAAGACTTTGCACTTATTACAAACCTCACAAGAGTGGTGGTACATTGTATTGTAACTCTGGTTTCTGTAGAAGGAGAAGGGCTTTAGGACTGCTGACTAGAGTCCTGGTCGGACATCTGAAAATCGGATCCTTGGTGAGGGTGGCGTTTGAGAAGATGAGGAGGTTGTTTGGTGCCATTTGGTGGCATCACTCAGCTGGAGGGGCTTCCGTAGGCTCCCGGTTCACTGAATCATAAAAAATAAAAATAAAAGAAGTTATATTTTTGTTTCAAATTTAAGTAATTTATGTCTATAGTCAAATTCTTAATTTTTGGCCTTGGACTTTAGTGTGAAGCACTGTTTTAACCTTGTGTAGATATGTGTTAAACAAATAGTTTAACACATAATAATGATCTATTGTAATCCAGCATCTAATCTAATATATGGTGCAAGTTGAGTGATCGAGACAGAGACCCATTACAGTTTGAAGAGCTAAGACATGGTGGTCGACGCATGCAGGCAGCAACAGCATTAGACTGTTTACTAACTTTAATTAAAAAACTAAATCAAAACAACTAATAAATACATTTTTACGAAAATGCAAAAACATTCAATGATTTCAAGAACCCATGGGAACCCTATAATCTAATTGCTTTTCATCAAAATGACAATGTCAATATCTAAGCCTTGAATACAATTAGAACCAACACACACCTTATAAAATAAAAACAATATTGAAAATATAGTCTTATACTCAATAGAATAACATGACCATATCATGGTATTTTAGAGAGAGCAGTAAAGAATAACACACGTCATTGTCTGTACCTTCCTCTCGTGCCTTCATGCGGGCGACAAAGTTGTAGCTCTTGTTCCGGCGATAGTTCTCATAAGGGTCATCCAATGACACACCCACACCTTTGTACTGATCCCATTTATCTCTGATATCTCCTCCTTTGATGGGGTCCTGGATGCCCTGTTCTTTTGCCCCCAAACCACCTGAACCACTCCAGCCTATAGCCGACAGGACGACGCAAGTGGTTCACAGACAGCACAATTTCATCTCATTAAAACATTTCAAATATTCTTAGTCTAAAACATTTATTTGCAGTTCAAATTATCAATCTCATTTGATTTTAAAAAAAAGCATACCCATTTTCATCAGCAGCTGATGGCCCTTGTTCTCCTCCCCAAGCCTAATATCTGTTGGCAATTTGGCAGGAGTACCACCCAGCACTGATGTTGAGCTGTAGAGAGCAAAGGAGGAGGTCATCTACACTTCAGTTAAGAATAAAGTAGTCCTATATGAAAGCACGGACGTGCAGGGAAGTGGACTTACGGAGGAGAGGAGCTGCGGGATTTGGGGCCATGGCGTTTCTTGCCGGGCGAGCATGAACGGGATTTGGACCTGGAGTGAGAGCGAGATGACCTGGATCTACTCCTGGACCTATAGAGAGTCAGGTTAAAGCTTAGTTCCTTAAGTTTATAATGCAGCTAATGATGATGGAGAAGAAGAAAGATTGTAGAGGAAAGCTGCCTTTTCGTAGCAGCACATCAATACAGTGGCTTTAACCATACATATTTAAATGTCACAGAGTAAAAACAGACTTGAAGGGTAACAAACAGGCCTTGGGTCAGAAATGAAACACAAACCCTTATACGGCTTGAGTAGACAGCCCTATTCATTTAATACGCGGGATGTCTGCCACAAACACAGGTATACATAACTTTATAACACCTCCTGTCTGTGTAGATGCACTACTACACTCCCTCTGAAAACTCAGATTTCATTTCATGCACGTTATCACATGTCTTCCTGTTGACCTGAATTCAGAGTAAATAAAAAAATAAAAATAAATAAACCATTTTAACTATTTCAGCTCTGCTTTTCCCCTGTCTGTAGAACAACTGATTTGCATGATATGTGTTTAAAGACCTTGATCGTGAGTAGGAGCGGGAGCGGCTGCGGGAGCGGGAACGAGATGAGCGGGATCGTGACCTGGAAGACTTAGAAGAGCGAGAGCTAGAGTGAGACGAAGACCTTCCTCTGCTGCGAGAGCGGCTCCTAGAACGACTGCCACCACGAGTACTGGAAAGATTGAAACATAAGGTGAGAGAGGGGGATTTAAAATATACAAAATAAACATTTGGATAAGTCTCTCCATCAGCTTAATTAGCACCAGGGACATACTACCCACAAACAGTAAAGCCTGAAACATGCTTCTGCAACTGCGTCTGCGGCTTTTCACTGCGCTGTGGCGCAGGGCTCGTTGTCATTCATGCTTCCCCAACCGTTGCGCGTGTTCACCGCCAGAACACTAGGCGGAGTAACGAGTTTTGTCGAAGACGACTTCTTTCTTCTTCGTCGACTGTCTATTTACATCGCCACCGCGGCTCCTCGGAGCCTTTTTCTGGCGGACAAAACCGCCAGTCAGTGACGGGTTATACAAGTGGTCATACTTTCAGATCTCTTCTGCCAACCGCTCTTCTATTTGGTCCATATTCGTTCTTCTAAATCTTCCGTTGTTTCTGCCTGTATTATGGGGCATGAAACCGGACATGCAGCTCCAGAAGGGATGTAGAGCAGACCAATCACAGCCTTGCGGGCTGAGTGAGCTTGCAGAGCTTTGCCGTAAATTTTAGAAAAAGGGGTCGACGCCCGTAAGCACGTAAGAAGGGATACATAAGCACGTAAGGGACCCGGAAGGGCTCTTGCGCTTACGGGCCCGTGAAAACGCAGAAGCATGTTTCAGGCTTAAGGAGAAAGGGAGACTTACCTGTTGCGTTTCTCTTGTCCCTTTTTCCTCCTGGCTCTCATCTTGGCCCTAAAGAACTCATACAGGCCATTCTGCTCCCAGCCTTCACTGGATGAGGAACAAACCACAACCACCTCAAATCTCTGTGACCTACAACCATTTCTATCAAATCCTAGCAGCTTTACACCGATGCTGTTTGTGGTAACTGCTTCTGCTGCTACAAAACTATTAGCAACTGATACTTGTCAAACCAGTTTGTCATTAAATCCTTTGACGCAGACATACAGCGGCTGGAAAGACAGCCTCATTCTGACTGAGCATGGCCAATAAAAGTACTGACAGGGGGATTGGAAGGCCAGCATGGAAGTGTGAAGCTGGTTGACCCTTTGATGCACATGATATCAACTGAAGATGATTAATCTGATTTGCTAAAGATATCATAATTATTTTGTTAATGTATCTTCTGCATACCTGTGTCTGTTCTTAGCCATAGCTCATATGTTAATTATAATGTCAATGCAGGGTTGGAAATGATTTTCATAAGCTAAAGTGGCCACTAAGGAGAAAGTCCAAGTTTCTACTTTTTTGTGTTTTAAGTTCATCCCAGCTCACTAATTGCTGTTAACATACTGAGGTTTGTCAGCCTGTTGAGCTGCTGGAGATGCCTTTCAGCTGCCAATAAGGTTAAACTATTGTAAGTAAATAAAATAAAAAACACTTGATGTGTCACACAGAGGTCTGTCTACACTTGTGAATGTTTTCAGCCGTAAACAATAAATTGCCCAAATAACATAACATTTAATCTATTGTACATCGCTTTAATTCAGTCAGACAACCGCCACTAAAAATACTTAAATTAGGTTTGTATGTACCTGTTCCGAGGACGATCATGGGATGGAGGACTGTAGAAAGCTTCCACAGCAGCAAGCAGCCGATCACTAGGTGGCATGGGAGGGGGCAGTCGGATGTCTTTGGGGTCCAGAGGTTTATAATCACAGTCCTCAAGCTGAGCAGTGGACAGTAGAAGAGGGATCAGGAGACATGATGGTTTAGCTGCTGTAGGTAAATAAGCCAATGAGACTTTTTAATGCTCTTGACTTCACATCAGGAGCAGTTGACTTACTTTGACCAGTGGAGCCATTAGACCAGCTGGTAGATCAAAGTAGGGTACATTTGGCACCAGACTTGGGTCATCTTGCACCGGAGTCTGCCGATGGCGAACGTGTGGAGAATGGCCATTGAAGCCGTGTGGGGGTGGGCCAAAATCTTGATGCTGGCTTCCACCCCAGGGAGGATGTTCAGCCGGCATGCCTGGGGGAGGGAGCCTCTGATTGGGATGGTGGTGAGGAGGAGGAGGAGGAGGAGGAGGAGGAGGAGGGCCTGGGACATCTGGCAAACACGTGGATAATGTTCAAAATAAGGCATTTTAAAAAATTGCTGATATATCACTTTGTGCCTCTGCACTCACCTCCAGGGAAATCTCCCTGAGCATAGTCAAAGCGGTGTGGGGTGTACGGTGGCCTGTCATAGTGGTGTCTGGGCGGGAAGTCATCCTGCATAAACCGTGGCGGGAAGCGTCCAAAGTTGTGTGGAGGTGGAGGGGGCTGGTTGAAAGGAGGTGGCTGCTGGTGGGGAGGGAAGGGCCCTCTGAAATGGGGAGGTCTCTGTAAAAATGAGTTAGACAATACTGTTATTTGTGTAAAGGAACAAAGAAAAATATATGAAAGATACAGTTAAAACAAACAATATAAGCAGCTAAAAGAATACATAGCAATGGAAGTAAAACCTGCATGCGCGGAGGAAATGGGGGCTCCCTCTGGCCCCAAGGGGGCTGGTCGGGCTGGTTCCCCCATGGTGGCTGCTGGTCATATGAGTTCCAGGATGGAGGGCCTGGTTCAGACCCACCTGGACCACTCCAGGGCCCTCCTTCTCTGGGTGGACCTCCGCTCCAGTTCCCTTGCTCCATCTGGTCATTCCACATCCCCTCATGGCTGTTCCAGGGCGGGCAAGGAGGTGGAGGCTGGTTTGGGTCAAAAGGTGGCTGGGAAAGGGACATAAGGCAGGAATGTCACAATTATTGCCTGAGACCGGGGCAGGACTGAACCCACTTCAGGGGGTTGAGCCTGCTGTAAAATGGACGCAGCAGGAGGCAAGGCTGGGCTCTACTGTATTGTATGGCGTTGTGTAAATGCAAGAAGTGGGCCAGCAATCAGCATTGGAGAAAACATAAAAGCTGCAATCAGCCCCAAAGGAAAATGTTTTGGCCAAAATATAGACAGTACATTTTTTCTGGAACTCAGGATTAAAATAATGAGGGTGGTCTCTCCATTTTTACAACTAGACAGTTATGTTCTCATTCATTACAATAAATATTCAGTTTGAATAGTGTTGCATTATGGTTTGTTACTTAGTTTTAAGGTTGCTAGGATAGCAAGTACTGTCAAGTCAGTTCGAAGAGTTAATCAGCCTTAAAAGAGTTTGGTTACTCCTGTTTACCATGCTGGAGTCTCTGAGGACTGCTGTAACATGATCTGTTACAGCAGTAACTGAGATCTATAATGCACGATACACACATGGGTCTTTACCGGCTGGTTGGGGTTCCAGGGGCCAATGTGCTGGGGCTCAAACCATGCAGGCTTGTTGGGGGGGATATCTGAGGGTCCACTGGGGTTGCTTGGGTCCTGTGGTCTGGAGGAGGCACCATCAAACTCTCCTGAAGGAGGACCTGACATGGCAGGCTTCACGTCCCCTGCACACCACACACACCAAACCATTGAAAACAAGCATACATGTACTAACCCAATATAAATGTCACAAACCTATAGAGAAAATCTACTAACTCCAGAAATCACATAAGACATGCATGCTGTTAAGGGCTCAAGAGAGTGCAGTGTTGATTTTGGTTCAATTTGGACAAATTACACATACAATATTATACATTTCTAGTAAACAGGCAAGCAGGGTTTATTTGCAATTGCGCATTAATGAAAGCATTAACAACTGAATCTCCTATTCTGGGTTCTGCATAGTTTACTTGTCATGGCTCAATTAATGCAGGTCACTTACAGTTTCAGAAAGAAAGCTGACACAAGCAAATAGCCCATTCCAAATAGAAGTGTTTAGAACTGGCACTGCACTAAATAATAAATAATAAATCTGGCTGCATGTATCAGACTGTGCCTCTGGTTGTGTTCATTAAGTATCTTCTCACCAGATTGTGTAGTCATAGGTGGGGCCTTTTCAGGCTCAGTGGGGGTAGCTAGCTGTGCTACAGGAGTAGGCTGTAGTTGCTGCGGTTGCTGGTGCTGCTGCTTCAAGGTGGCAACAAACTCTTCATGCTGCGTTTTCAAAGCCTGGATCTGCTGCTGAAAGGCCAGCTGGATGGGCTGCACCGCTGCAGCAAACTCTGTTATCAGAGAAGCCTGACAGAGAGAGAAACGGGTGATGTGAAGTTATCACAGTGTTATCAGTGAATATAAATCACTAAGAACTTTGTTTTTCCTAAAAGTACACACTTAGACTTGTTTGACCAGCACAATTTTGGTGAAACAGATAACGGTCCAAAGCAGTTACGGCTCGCACCATTCCAAAGAGAGACTGAATATATGATTACTAAAGCTTTACAGAATGAGTAATTGGACATGAGCTCCTGTCTGCCCCTCTAGAAGCACCAGTATGTGAAACAGAGTGAGAAAACCTGACCCCCTTGGGTGATTTTACTTTAAAAGTTTAACTGCAGCAAAGTGCAAAATAAATAAAAATACACATTTCAAACAAAATACAAAATCTGCATATGCTGTCAATATATAGCATCTTACACAGCTCCTACCTCATCATTTATTTGGAACAATCATTAGGTTAAACTGATTAAATATCATATTGGTAAGAATCTAACCTAATTTTAAGCATTACATTTTTTATTTTTACATTAAAAATGTAGTAAGCGAGGTGCACCTATGGATGATTTTAGAAAAGGCACCAAGGTAAAACCATGAGTCTTATTCCACTCACCTGATACTGGCCGAGGCCCAGTGCTGGATTCTGGAGCTGCTGAATGGTTTCATCATTAAAGTAGCCATTCTTCTCCCACAGCTGCAGCAACTGGTGAGAAGCAAGTGAATAGGAAGCACCAGAAAAACATGGCTTTAGAATGAGAGATAATCGTTTGAACCAAACAGAGGTACAGATTCTTACAGCTCTCCAGTTCAGTGAACCAGCCACAAAATGAAGAGAAACCAAGAAATTACTCTCAAACTTTATCCAATCAATTTCTGAGGGACTATTAAACTTTAGCATTTTATATTTATATACACTGTCCTATTAACATTCAACGACATTCTTGTTATACTTAATACCACTACCCCCTTAACTGACAATGAGACATCATCAAGCTGAACCAACTACACTTAAGAAATTTGTTTTAAGCTGATGTTAATATTTATAATTTTTCTGTAATATGTTTTTATGTTTCTGGGTTGTGAGGATGTTCTTAGTGTTCCATGATATTTCTCTTGCTGTCAGGATTTAAATACTTGTGTCATCCAGAGTTTTGAAACTGTTGAAAACAATATCCAGTTTACCCGAGTGATCTTCTGCTGCTTCTCTTCTTCCACTGCCAGGAAGCTGGTGCAGTAGATAGGAACCACAACTTTCTGCAGTGCTGCCAACAAATCCTTCTGCTGCTTCCTCTGGCTGGAGGGACAGATTAAAACACATCACGTTACTATTCTAAAATCTTCCTATATAACACTTTTTTCTTTAATACCCAAATACGATTTTCAGTTATGTTTTCACTTAATCAACTGATCATTCATTTAATGAAATGTGAAGAAATTATGAAAAATTATGATAGTCTTCCAGAGCCCAAGCTGACATCTTTGGTAAATTTAAAATAATGTTAAATAGATTATGTAGACCATATTTGCTTGATATCTGAAAAATTCACAGATTAAAGATGTTGCGGTTTCATTTTTTCAAGTTACACTATTTCCACATTGATGCATTCTGAATAGAGGAACCATTGTGTAAATGTTATTTTACATATTAAACACCAGCAGTTCCATTGCACCTCTTATAAAGGTAAAATACATATTCCATTTATAGGAATCATATCATATCAAGATACTAGTTAATTAATCAGCAGTGGGTACTTGCCATACCAAAAACCCATGTCTGTTCAGTGTTTGAGACTGTAGAGACAGTAGGTGTTTTTTATATTTCTTGTCCTATCCATGTATGTCTCATATTTAGACAACCTTTAGTGCAGGTCAAATTAGGTCTATATAACACTCCCAAGAAGGGAAATTACATTATTATTCTGATGTATATGTAAAATAGACCACATGTTTTAATGTATCTATTTAGGTGTTTGTACCAGTGATGGAGAACGTCATTGGTTAAGTAGATGAGATGTAGACGGAGCTCAAAATGTGCCCCATCAGCAATGATGCGGTTACTGAGATGCGATGTCATCAGTTCACAGTGCTGTGGAGTCTTGGCGTTGTTGAACATCCAGTTCTTACCAGCCTGGGAAAAATACAAAACACATGAGTAAGACATAACATCTTTCATTTTAGGGATCTAATGAACAAATTATGAAATATTTATAGCAGGCTTACAGAGATAGCATCTTTGGTGCAGGTGTCTATGATGGGCTGCAACAAGTTGTCGAACTCTGTGATGTCCAACTGAGACTCCAGCAGCAGTTTTTGGGTTTGCTGCTCAATGGCCAGAGCAATGGCTGCAGTCACTTGCTCCTGCATTGTGAGAGGCAGATACAAAACATTTTAAAATACTTTTACCCTTCCTTCTTTAGCCTGCACCTGTTCTCATGATGTTTCCAACACTATAACAGGTGGAAGACAAAACAGAAAAAGATGCCCAACAAGGAACCTGTTTATAGAGGTTAATGAAAGAGACTTCAAAAGTGAGGATTCTTATTGGGAGGAAGAACATTAAATAAAGTTGATAATTTGTATTGCTGTATAATTTATCAGATTACTTAAAGGGTAGCTGTGATTAATCACCATTTCCGAAAGCCTGAAAAATTCCCATTTTCTCTGTATATTGTTGTGGAAACGGAACGATAAATGACAGATGGCGGATATATACATATAACGTTTGTTTTTTGGGTTGGGTTAAGTCCAAATGGATGGAAAAACTAAATCAAACAGACAACCAAACCTTCTCACGATTAAATATGAGTGTGAAATCTGAATCTGAACCCATCTGTAGAAGCAGTGTTGAGACATTTCACACTTAAAAAGAATGAGTTCCAAGATCAGTTCATCCAGATGAAAATTAACTAATTCACATTCATAGTTAATTTCTTATCGGGATGTTTTAGGTGACAAACGTACTGTCATGTGTTTGGTTATGAATCAATGGTATCGGATCATGTCTGTGTGTCGCGTCGCTCATTTTAACACTGAGACCTGATTGTGAGCGTCACGTCTCGTGTTGTAATGAGCACAACATGTTGACGTGTCATTTTCATTATGTTTAAATGCAGCCTCATAAAGTTGTTTATTAGTTCAAGTGAGAGCAGAGTTGAGGAGGACACACAAACTCCAGCTCAGTACATACGGTATATATATATTTTTTTCTTTTTTCTATATGTGGGTCTGCTCGTACCTGTAGTTTTTTGCATGATCACATTTATTTATTCATTACTCTATGGGGTCGGATTGGTCATATTAACAATGATGTCCTGGCTGTTCGCATCACAGTACGTCTTGAATGTTGGACTTTTTTTCAATGTCTTTAAATATGCATCTTTAGAGCAAATCAAAGCAACACAAAGTAAATTTCAAGTCCTGTATGTGTCCTAATAACTTGTGGTGGGGGAGTGAGGAGGGAGGACATGCAGCAGGGTAATACAGCACGGTAGAAAATGTATGCAGCAGAAAACAAGTTTTTTTTGTATAACCAATTTAACTGACATGATCAAGATTAAGTTGGGAAGAGGTTATAAAGGTCTCTGTTTCAACACATTTTTGCTTATTTGCCTAAGAAAGATTTCTTATTAATCGGGTTACGTAATTACAAATGTGCTAATGTTGGACGACCATGTAGGGTAAGCAAAAAAAGTATAAAACCCTGGGTTTAGGCAGTTAGATTTGCATTCACCAACTGCTTCAAAACACTGCGTTACTTCAACCTAAGAAACATAACTAAGAAAGAAGACTACTCTATAGCCTCTTTTTCACTGGTCAAAAAACCCACTAACACTCTTTTGTTTGCAATAGGAATGATCACTATTCACTCATGGGCCAAATGACTATTTACTAGACACTGGTTATATACGGCTCAGACTCCTATCGGCACAGATAAACACAATAGCGAGGTGACAGAGCTGTCGGTGCACTCACGCACGCACCAGGGGAAAAATAATTGAGAGACAAACTCTTTTCTAGCAGGTTTACCTCTTTTTAAAAATCCCATGTATACCTGCGAATTTAGGTGTAAAAGCTATAAAAGAGGCCACAGGCCCCCAAGACGGGACAGCTATTGCAGCTAGCAATCCTCTCTGAATTATTATTATTTGTGTTTCAAACTTTGGTATCTGAACTTCGAAGTGCCTTGTCTCCTCAGCAATGTATAATTACAGATTGTGCGTGTCTAAATCAGGTCATAAACCAAAGCTCTAGTTGGTAAGATAAAGAAGGCAGTTGATGGAGATGTATGATTAGAACCCTGCAATCTTTACCTTCAATGTGAGGGCCTGGATGTCATATTATAGATTTTAATTTCATTTTTTCACATGACTCCTCAGTGCACTTTTACACATCACAAAAGGAAATCCAAGAAAGGGCATATTTCTTTAGAGGAGAAACAATAATAAGCCCACAAATAGGATAAGTAAATAATTCCTGAGGTGTCCTCTTTGCCAGGTGCATTAGTTTCTTCCTTGCTCTGTACCTGTCTGAGCGTGTGCAGATGCTGCTCCTGCTGCTGCAGATTCCATTGACTCTGCTGGATTAGCTCATCGATAGCCGGTGCAGCAGGTTGAAGGATCGGAGGTGGAGCAATCATCACCATCGGAGGAGGCAGGATATCAGCCACCTCTTTGGCCCCTGGGTTGTACAAATCTGCAAAAACAGCAGCAGGAAAACAGCAGGCAATGAGATGCAGCGTCCAAATCGGAAATATTGATTCCATAAAGCGTTTATACAAGGCAGATACTGTGTTGTTTGTTTACACTCAACTATATCAATCATACTACCCTGTTCAAGTCAAATTATATTTATCAGCGTTAATACAGCAAGAAAATAAAACATCCCAGAAACACAGCAAAAGAGGTAAAAAAGTTTAAAAGGCATGCAACCAGCATTCACATGACCTATATCATTATCTCTAACACAGTGGCCGCAGAACCAACTGCTGTTTATCGGCAACATGTTGGCATCTGCAAAACCCAAAAATCACAAGCGCAACAGTTTTCAAATATTACTCAAGCAACTAAAGAGTTTAATCCTATTGAACAAAGCTCTGAGTCATTAAAAAGCTATTACAGTTTAACATATATATATCCCAGATAGTAATTACTGATCAAACACTGAGTCCACATATCTAAAATAATTAACTATGACAGAGTGTAAGTTTGACAGCATTGTGACATGGCAGTAACAGTGTACAGCCCAGAGACTAGCACTGTCATAGCAGAAGCATTGACAGACAATCAGCCTTAACAAGGCCTCATTCAAAGACGAGTCAACAGGCTCCACCCCCTTATGTCTGTCAGCACCCTGAAACCCTCAGATGGAGGAATAAGCTCCAACAAGAGCAAGAAGATGTTTGCATTATCTTCAGTCAGACTTCTAAACAACTGTGGAAAGCAAATAGTATCAATATCAAAATGCCAACATTAAAAACGCAATAGAAATCAAACTAAAAAGCTCTCAAGCACAGGTGTTATAATGTCCAGCAAAAAAAGTGCAAAATACAAAATGTAATTTTCCAACTGGAAATCTTTTGAATTGATCTGACAAATCTGGCTCCAAATAAATACCTTCAGATTTATATTCCTCTCCATCGTGGGTAGAGGGATCTAAGTGGAGAAAAGCAAACTTTAATGCATTTTAGTGGTATTCAAAACTGAAAGAAGAACTCCATGCAAACCTGCCCAGCACTGGGCTTGTATTACCACATGACCATCATTCAATGACTAAAGCCTCACTGTGGGTGCTGTGAGAGAACCCCACTAACTTTACAGAAGCAACCAGTAGTTTGTACATGCCCATGAGTTACAACTATGATTAAATACAAACACATGTTAAGTACTGGCAGATACAGCGGGAACTTTTCTGTTCGATCTGTCAAACTACAAGCCATGTGAAAGGCTAGCTAAGAGAGTGGAGATATGATACTAGGTCTGGATGAAAAGTAAATAAATAGAATTACTATTACAATCACAATCTAAAAAATCCTGAGACTGACTTTTGCATGTGTACCTGTTCTCAGTAAACTTTCAAATTGCATGTATTTAGGTGGATCAGTAAGCTTTGATGAATCAGCTATCACAATGTGCACAAAAGGCTTACGTCACGCTCACTAATGTTAATGACAGCTACCTGTATGAGCTGCCTTGAATCACAACAAAAACTCAAACTGTGATATGAAAAATAAAAGTTTTTGTGGATCAACCATAGATCAGTGACTCAGGATCAGCTGACTATCGATCCACGTCTTTGAGAGACAGATTCAAGACCACAGATTTGAACTGGAAATGGGATGTGAGCTAAAGCTCATAAAAGGTCCATTTAAACAAACATCATCCACATCAATATGTTTACATCCATCCAGGCAAGTGTTTAACCTTCGTAACCGAAATCATTTCCATCCATTCTCACACATCAGAGAACACATATAACATGACCATTCACATACACTGGGCCTTTGCATTAAATCTCATACTTGAATATTTACACTTTTAACTGGCTCAAGTAATGTGATGTATATATATAGTTCCTTTAAAGGTCAAGTCTGTAAATTGAATAATAGGAATTTATTGGCAAAAATTTAATAAAAATCCTAATGATGGTTTTAAGGCTGTGTAATCATCGAAATGGTACGAATAGTTGTTTTATTTACCCTAGAATGGGCCCTTTATATTAACCTAATATTTACATCTGGAGCGAGTCCTCTCTACGGAGGCCGCCATCTTTTTTTACAGTCGTTTTAAGGTTTTTTTTCTGTTTTTACGAGATAAAAATCCTGTTTTTACGACTTTTTTTTTCCTGTTTTTCCGAGATAACAATCCTGTTTTTACGACTTTTTTTTTCCCTCTTTCAAATTAAAAGCGTCCAAAGACGTAGCGTCGCTTAAAACGGTCAGAATCTCCTTCTATATAAATAAAATTGAACTACAAAAGACTAATGTAGCCGAGCGGTCAGTTCTCTTTTACTGTCAGGAGTCCTCAGCCGAGAGAGGACACGAGAGATGGTTATTGAATCGGGACATCTCACCCGTTTATTTTCCTTCACACTTTTCTCTATCCACAGAACCCCTTTCCGTTAGAACCCCTTTCAAAACAAGAGTCCCATCCATCGAAAGACGGTCGAGACTTTTCAACTGATGTTTTCAGGTTTATTTGAAACCTCCCGAAACAACACAGTAAGAGCTTGTGCCTCCTCGGAGGGTCGCTAAAATATAAAACTTTTCCTTTGTGAAGTTGCAGATTCATAACAGTAAGTCCGCGTCTATATAGGAACTTCAATTTCATGCTTTTAATTTGAAAGAGGAAAAAAAAAGTCGTAAAAACAGGATTGTTATCTCGTAAAAACAGGAAAAAAAAAGTCGTAAAAACAGGAAAAAAAAGTCGTAAAAACAGGGAAAAAAAAGTCGTAAAAACATGAAAAAAAAAGTTAGAAAAACAGAGTTTTTTTCAAAATATTTTTTTTTACCCAGAGCTTTTTTTTTCAAGTGAATGCAATACGCTTCCGTAGTTAACTTACATATTCAGTAAATTTATTTGATGAGACATTAGTGGCATCTAATGGCATCTGCTAATTCTTATATTTGGAAAGACTTGGTTGAGAAGATACGCTGTGTCTAAAAGCTTGAATAAGAACTTATATATTTATATTTCTCTGCTTCTGCTCTTCGCACGAGGAAACACTATTTATCAGATGTTCACTTCTCAGATACAGTAAGTTCTCTTGAGTACCAGGTACATTCAGCTCTGCTCTGCTTGTGTCTATCATGACAGGTGCATGCAGACACATCACATTCAGTGCAGATAAAGCACGATACACATAACCAAATAAAATATGAAATGTTGAAGGAAATACCCCATTTACTGGTTTTACTTGCACGTGATTTGGTACCCTGTGTTAACAACCTATTTTGAAAACAGGAAGCAGTCAAAACAATTCTGTTTCAAGATATTTTTCTATATTGACTTAGGAAAAATGGCTCTTCCTTAATGATGTACTGTATGTCAGGTTTTATCTGATTATCTGATGATCTATTTCAATTCATCCACAGTACTTAATCAAACTGATTCATAAACAATACTAAAACTTTAGGAATGAAGGTGGCCTATGAGGTGGAAGGAGATACATTTCTATCAGCTGATAATCAAACAGCAGTAGGTCTAGGTCGGAGATACTGTGATAAACTTGATTTAGCTTGACATTTAAGTTTGAGCTGTACTCTACTGCTTTTAATTAAAGAACTTCAGGTGCTGGCATATACAGGTACATTTTCGAATTGGATTCAGTCAAGAAAAACCCTGTGAAATATAACAGGGTTTATCCTTTTAGTCTGCTTTGTTTGCGATATGGTCATAACATGTGGTAGTACATATATTTACGTGCCTCAGTGAATTGACCCAGACATATTCATATTCAACATTTATAACAGCAGACATATTTATATCCTGTTGCAGTATACATGGTGTGTATACATATGATTAGAAACAAGAACTGTGTCTAGATGAAATTCACTATGTTACTATGAAACTGACCGTTTTCTAATTTGAATAATGACAAATCTGATCAAAGAATAATGTTGAGCTCCATGTGGATTTGCTTGGAGAACAAGATCAATAAGCGAGAGGCAGTTTGTAATCACATTGCACTCTACTGTAAGACACAGTTAACATGTCAGGAGTCATTTGCAGCTCCCGTCTGCAACAAGTAAGCATACTGAGGGAAGTAAGTGTGAGATAGTACAGTATTTGCTTGACAGGGATACTACTCAGTCAGGCTTTGGATATAAACACAAAAGAAAAATCCCCTCCCAGAAAACTAACGATCACTATGAGGCAGGAGTGTTCAATCAACAGTTTCTCTCATAAACATGAAATAATACTGCAGTGTTTATCTCTATAAGGGTGTTCGAATAGGGTTTCTCTTGATTATGTTAAGTTCCATGAGAACTTAATTTATTCTATTATTTTTCATTATTTTCCCTAAGGTATATGTAGTACTGAAGAAGTGCTACTATATTCCTAATGAGTTTAACATTGCACCACCTCAAAACCATCTATGTACAAATCCTCATTTTTGGTAGGCTGTCCTTTAACTACATACGCTGTT
Organism: Pseudopleuronectes americanus; assembly: GCA_038501795.1. Classification (NCBI taxonomy): domain Eukaryota; kingdom Metazoa; phylum Chordata; class Actinopteri; order Pleuronectiformes; family Pleuronectidae; genus Pseudopleuronectes; species Pseudopleuronectes americanus. The sequence goes on from CM076724.1 coordinate 1,175,666, forward strand.
GGTGTTCCATGGCAAGCTTGCATCTGTAGTAGCTGAAGTATTCTCCACCAAAGAGGAAGGAGAATTTGGGGTTGTCCTTCTGTTTCTCCATCGTCATCTTTTCAAATTCTGGCCCATTGCGAGCGACAAACTGGGCTAGTTTGTCAATCACATTCCTCAGCTCTTGATCTGAAACAGAAAAACATATGGTCAGAGCTGCTACAGCCGATCTGTCAAAAAGAGATGATGAGCAAATAATGAAAGAGAGAACGCTTAATGTTGAGACACACTCAAAGCTTTAATTGGAGTGATAGTTTAAAGTAAATTTTCTGACATAATTATTCAACGTTTATTGTGATGGTGTTGCATCAAAGACTTTACCAATCTAAATGAAAGAAGTATCTCATCTACTGCAAGTTACAGAGCTTTCTCTTTAGGCAGCTGTACGTAAATCTACAACAAGAAGGAACATCAATTTATGCAAACAGAAGTAATAACACAAGTTTGGAGTTTTTATCCACAATCGAAAACTAAGTATGTAAATGTGTCACCTCTGGCTAACGTCAGTGCTTGGATTAGGAAAAACCATTGAATCGGGTAAGAAGTGTTTTTTATTCCTTCTGAATTGAGCACATACCAATCAAAAGACTGTTACCAGGGTATTTCTCATTAAGAATTTTGTTTCATAATCGCACTACATTATAAAATAAAAGAGTAAAGAAGAGAAATCACAGCATATCTTTGTCCGTCAGTTAAACCAGAAAAAGCAACATAAGCACCAGCATGTTAGCCAACTGTTACTGTTTAATTCTCACATTACAGTTCAAAGTGTTGGAGAGCACAGGTGAACACAAGAACCTGTTTGAGATAAACAGTGAGACACTGGTGTTACTGGAGTTAGCTGAAATGCTAAATTAAGCGGTTAGCTGTTTTGGTAACATGGTTGCTAGCTAACGTTCAATGGAAAGCACACCGCTGCACCGTGACCGCTCACCTTCGGGGGCAGTGGGGATGTCCATGATTGACTCGTGTTCCTGCGAACCCGCCGGACATAAATGTTCGGCCCCGATACCAGTCAGCAAATTCTGTGTTTGGACTAATGCTTTGTAAAATGTTCAGGAAAAAAACACACTTGAATTAGCACTGTGACGTACACCGGAAGAGTTAAGATATACAGAACCAGCGCTACGAACAAATCTATGTCAGCCGCCCACAGCGCCAGCTGCGGTCAGGCGGGGGACATATGTTTTGTTATACTCTCCAGCTCACATAAATAATTAGTCTTTGTACATAAACGTCTTTTAACATTTTTAAAGATTAGCACTGTGCGGGCCCGAGCATTTGGGATAATCGGGCAGTTGATACACAACATGGTGAAAAGCATGGTGTAAAGTGACCTGGCTCAGTTTTTATTTTCTATATCTTTGCAGTGAATGGATTTCATCAGTCAGTATTTCAAGTATTTCCCAATTACCTTGACTCATAAATCCTTGTTTAAATTTTTCCATGTTAAATTTTGAATAAAAATAATTTTCATAAGTACCTTTCTAAAGTACAACATGGGTCACAAATGACCTGAGTTCATTTCCTGTGTTATTTCATTCATTGGTTTCTTTGCGAAATATATATAGTTAAACAAGTATTCATTAAATATCTTGTTTTTGATTACCACAAACACTAAATTTCCTGTTTTCTTTCTAACTTATGAACAAACAGACATTTTGTATTTCTACATCACTTTAACACATGGGTCAAAAATTACCCATACAGTATGTATTCACTGGGGAACACCTACAATTAATTTTACACAGCTGGTTATTCACATCTAATGCAATCTATTACTAGTGAGAAAGAGAAATATGTACAATACTAACTAGCTGTTAGCTAGCTAACCCTAGTTATGGTTATCAACAAAATAAGATAAGATAATAAGATAAATATTATTAATCTCATTTTTTTATTCCAGTTGGGAAATTATTGTATCACAACAGCATGACAAGGGCAAAATATTTCACATATAGCAAAGCAAAAGAGGCTAGATATAAAAGATGACAAAAGAGACAAGCATGCTAAATTGCAGTATGTGTTTGAAACATGACCACAATAAATAAATATGACTGTTAGATGTGATGTACCCACCCTAGACCCAGAGGTGTTAGCCAATTACAGATCAATATCTAATCTCCCCTTCCTGTCTAAAATCTTAGTAAAAGTTGTATCCAATCAGCTGTGTGAGTTTCTCCAGGAAAATAATATATATGAAGACTTGCAGTCGGGGTTTAGAGCCAATCACAGCACAGATATAGCCTTGGCAAAAGTCACTAATGTCAACCATGTTAAAGCCCTATGAGACAAATTGTGATTTGTGAATATGGGCTATACAAATAAAATTTGATTGATTGATTGATAAAAATGAATATGAATATAATATGTGCAAGACAAGACAAGTTCACAGTTATTGCAAGATTTTTGGTGTGGATAGAAACTATAAGAGGTGTGAATTGTGACAAAAGTTCTTTTGCTCCTGAAGTCGATCACCATCTCTCTGAAGCAGACGGTCAGCTTCACAAAACGGTCCACAAGCGCTCTGTACTTACCCTTCCTGCCATCACTTATACACCCAACCACTGCAGAGTCATCAGAGATCTTCTGCAAGTGGCATGACTTGGCGTTGCTGAAAGTCAGAGGTGTACAGTGTGAAGAGGAAGGGCGACAGTACAGTCCCCTGTGAGTCTCACTGTGAGACCAGCCTGATCCAGATGTGAGTGGGCTCGCTTCAGCAGGTACATAGTTGCATCATCCACTCCCAGTTAAGGCTGGTAGGCGAACTGTAGAGCGGTCCAGCAATGATTTCACCTGTGGTCTGAGAGTGGCCAGGACCAGTCTCTCCAGTCCCTTCATAACATGAGATGTGAGGGCAACTGGTCGATAGTCATTGAGGCCGGATGGAGTCTTCTTCTTGGGGTCTGGAACCCGGCAGGACCTTTTCTACAGCACCAGTATCTCCTCCTGATGAAGGCTCAGATTGAAGAGGTGCTGGAGAATAGCAGCTAGATGGCTGGCACAGGTTCTCAGAACCCTAGAGCTGATACTGCCTGGTCCTAAGGCCCAGCTGTCTCCTCACCTGGCCAGTTCTCACAGACAGGCGGGGGACGTAGAAGAGGTTTATCCCTTCAGTGGAGGAGCAGCACTATGAAGGTGAGGGGGTTTTGTCGAAGGTGAACACCAGTGGGGGTTAGAGTGGGGGAGGGCAGAATCATTCGGGGCAGAGAGGCTGTGTTGAAGTCTGGGAGTATGGTGGGGGCACAGATAAGGACTGTGCAATGAACCTGTTGAAGAACAAATTTAGCTAATTTGCCCTCTCCTGGCTGCCTCCTGGCTGTCTGTCTCGAAAATAAAACTCGTAATATAACAGTATATACTTAATAGACTGATTGATATGCATTTGAAAATATGCTATTGATTTGCTTTATCCAGAAGGTAGGTATGGCTTGTCGCAATCATTTCAGATTTACGGTTGAAATGTTCCTAATGATGTTGCATGATGAACAGGATGAGGAAAATGAGTAGGCAATTTTTGGTCTTGATTCTGAGTCAGAAATCTCTGATGCTTACCTAGATACAGGATCAAGCTGTAGGTTGTTGTCTTGGAATTCAGCTTTCCTCTATTGATGACATAGATCTTCAGTTTGCATAGCATTCTCTCATTCTCTCACTAATATAGTGCGGGTGGCTGTTTTCTGAAAAAATCTATGGGATGTACTTTTCCAGTTATAATCCCAATTTAAAATTTTGACCAGAAGAGCACACAATTAGGTCGGTAACTATCTGTTGACCGTTCAAATAGCGTATGATATACATTTCAAGGTGCAGTCTGTCCCCAAAGGTGGCCTATGACACACCATCACACGTGTGATGAGTGCTTTATATTCAGTTTTCTCATAACCATAGAAATGTCATAATTACCATCTCTTCCACTGGGTCCTATACCAATTAACAATGCTCAGGGACATGAATAAAGTGTTCTGAATAAAAGTGTCATGAATAAAATCTGGATATCTTGTGCTATCAGGGTGCTGAAACCAGTATAAGAATAATAACCAAAAGCCTAATCATAACCAGGATAATACTAATGAATCCATAAATGCCTTTATTATCAAATAATAATAAAAGATCTGTAAAATTATTTTATTGTAAATATCTAGATTACTTAACTTTTCCAATTATTTAACTCCCCTAAATGGTGATGCTCCAGGGATAAAACCAGTATTGTTTTTGAGATGAAATCAAGTGCACTGACTCATTTATTTTATCTTTTTCATAATAACTTTATTTCATGAACTCTTTTTACAGCATATACGTTATTTTTACAGTGATCTTGCTCCTCACAATTTGGGTGGTCCGACAAGCCTCCATCCCTCCACCTTGCTGACTTTTGTGAAGAAGGCCAGTGTTCCCAGACCAAGACAAGCTGACGTACCCGTTATAGCACTGTGGGCTGGATATGGACACAAAGAGCAGACAATATGGATTCACTTAGGTAAAAGATGAAATACATTCAAATAAACCAAGAAATATCAGTACTAATAAAAAATGATTAATACCAGTCTATTTGTCTCTGGTCAATTTGGTCGAATGATGTATTCTTAGCTTGTTTGCTGGTGTGTTGAAACATTTCATAAACAAAACGTACATCTTGCCTTCAAAGACGCAGATTGCGTGGATACGAAGTGGAGGTGAGCCTTATTGAACTCTGACCCTCATTAAATTCCCTCACTCCGTTGACTATACATACTGGACATGATGTGCAGTGAGTGACTCCTCGCTGCCAGAACAGATACTTACTTCTGGCTCCCAGGAAGATCCCAGAGGTGCAGCCCCCAATGAAGTAATTAAGTGGGTCATCTGGAGCTTCACGGGCCTGAGCAGTGAGGCAGGTCGCCATCCCGAAAACAGCCCCCATGGTGGCTGATAGAAAACAGACAGACACAAATGTCAGCATTATAAAGTTTGACGCATATACATGTCATATCAAACTATGAGGTACCTTCTTCCAGCTTTCATTTTGGGATAGTGCAGCAAGTCTATATAAATAATAATAGACACTGTTTAATCCACATCAAGTCTTTGAAAACTATTTGTAACCAAATAGCAAATATTAGTGTCTTCTTCTTCTTTATTCCTACACTCTTCATATACAGCTCTAATTAACATTTAAAGATAAGTGTATAACCTTGGTTATTCTTTAATTTTGAATTGAGTATGCTGAACTCCAGAACAGAAATAACGATAAAACAAGTGGAATAAATGAACATTTGTTACTGCTGAGTTCACAGCTCAGGAGTATGATGTCTGACATTACTGGTGTAAGCAAACCAAAAAAATATCTGAAAACATTAACATGTGACAAGCACATTTTCAAAAAATTAAATTAATCTCTCTAGTGTTTACATTACTGGATAATATCAGTGGATCAGCAGGAGAATTCGATCATCTCCATGATTTTCTGCAGTGGAATTGGACCTCTTATGATCAAAAACACGACACCTAATACTTCAAAGCTCTTTACATGAATAATAACTAAATGTACCCAAGGTGACAGTCGTGCTGGTCGCCCTCTGCACTGCTGCCAACGCAGAATCAGGCTGGAATGCCACTATGTGATAGGCTGAACCCACCAGGCCTGAAGAAGAACACACAGAGACAAACACACATTAACAAGTTTGAAATCAACAGTAGGTCACACAGGGCTGACTATTGAAACTATAGTCATTTAGAAAGCATCACACTGAACAGTGTCTGTGATAGACAGCTGGATTCTTAGTCAGACTCAGTCTTACTAATTAGATCACACAACTGCACTCAAATATAGCTGTAAATATAACATGACTTTCATAGCTTGTGTATGACAGGCATAAAGTGTGGAAGAATATTTCCTCTTCTACAATGAACATGGTAATGCCATCAACGTGAACAAATGCAGTGCTAGAAACCAAAAGGCTTTAAAATGTCTAAATCTGATGAGACTGAGTCTGCAACCGACCAGAACATCTGGAATAAAGACAACATTTCACCAATTGCCATGATCACCAGTTAAACTGGAACACCAGGCTAACCTGCTAGCTTCTTTAGCCTGTACGCTAGTTCAACACTTTGCATTCACGACCCAACACGAGCGTCTACATACACAACCTGCACGGCTCTATACTGGTTTCATTAGAACATATATTTACCCAGAGCTGTGCCCAGTTTGGTGGTTATCCATGTTTTTTCAACGCAGCCTGTGCCCTCTGGAACGTCCCAGTAGCCCATCTCTGCTTTAGCAAGGACACACACTTACGGAAGTTTAGCGAGGAATACACTCCTCGTATGTTTCTGTCGGCTAGCGGCCCGGTTTATGTTGTATTACCGCCACCTAATGGATGGAGTAGGAAGACTTGAATAAAGCCAGAATAAGAATAAACATACCTTTTCCCATTTCATGGTAAGTTAAATGACTTTTGTAATTAAAACAACATTCCTTATTTTGGCTCCTTTGGTCAATTACGTTTCCTGCATTTCTTATTAAAAATAGCCCATTTTACCTAATACTGGTTTGTGCCTTTACCATGTGTGTAAGAGAGCGATTGTAAGATTTTTAATGGATGATACTTTCTTGTAAATGTTTCCTGTTTCAGTAAGTATGTGCATAATTACTTAATAACCAGGAAGGTACAGAGATCCTCAATAACCAATGAAATCTGTTGAGTCAGTGTAACCAGAAGGAGGGTGACAAGCAGCTGCCTCCGTCTTCTTTAACGGCCTGTATCAAGGCTATTTAAATATGATAGCAAGTAGCCAAATTCTAGTTTTATCCGACAGGTCCATATCAACAAATGTAGAAAAGAAGATGAATATGGATTAACAGTTTCCACTGAAACTTAACTACTCTGACTGAAGTATCTCAGAGCAGACATGACTTTCCATCCACAAGGATACGAGTAATCAGCCACTGGGGAAAATTTACCAGCTACAGGAGACAGCAAAGAGAGAAGATAATTCACAAATGTAAAACCATGAATAAAACGTATTCTTGATATAAATGTAGGGATCCTCTGTTATTGAAGGAAGCTACATTATATAATAATAGCTTTAAAAAACATTATTTAGAGAACCTGCAATGACAATGCAATAGTTTGTAGAAAAGCAATATTTCTTTGCTGTGTCCCTGTCAGTGGGTACCACAGTTAGATATTAAGAGGAGAGGGGCTGGTTTGTCTCATAGATTATATAACTTTATAAGAGTTTAACCAGATTTATGCCAAACTAACATCATTATTCGGCCTACAGACAGCTTTTGTTCCAGCTTTTTCTTAAATATTCGCTATTAACTTAAACAGCTAAGTGTTTGTTGTGATCACACCATGTGTGAGTGTAAGTATGCACACATATGCAGCTCCAGAAAGAGAAAATCAGGGGGCGTATCTGTCTGCAAAGAGTAAGACCTTAGTTTTAATATAACACACATACACACACATATCAGCCTTGCGGGCAATAGGAAAACTCAGAAGGGCCGCATCAGGCCCGCAGGCCGTTATTTGTATTCCTGAAATCGTATTTGTTCAGGAACTGGCCAGGCCACGAGCAGGCCCAAAAACATTTCCAACAAGTTTGTGTATTTGATGAAAATTCATCATATGGATACTCATCTTAAAAAGGATTTATTTACTTATCAATGCTAGAATTTTCAGCTTCAATAGGTTGTTTTATATTTTTAAGAAGAAATCTATGTTCAGTTAAACTCAATAGCAGAGTTTTTCACGCCATAAAAAATGTCATTACACCCGGTTTCAGTATCCTGTTGGAATCTTCTTGAGGAATCCCTTTACTGGAATGAAAATGAAACCAAATTTAAACACAATGCATTCGGACACATGGAAGCTTCGAGTGAGATTTGGATTTTTAGGGTTGTTGCCTCAGCCGTGATTCACTTTATAAGAGTTCATTTCTTCTTCCAGAATTGGCTATATTTGTCAGCTTCAAAATCGTCTTCATAATGGACCGGTTTCTCTTTTTTCAGCTTCTTCACTTCCCTCTTTTTCTGTCGCGCTCGGCGCTCCTCTTCAGACAGAGTGGACAGATTGACTGGCATCTTTAAAAACACACAGAGACACAAATCAACTTACAAAACATGAACAATGGGGTAACACCCTTATAGACAAGAAGCTTGTGACTCTGTTGTTGTGTGCTGACAGGGTTACTGCTGGGTTAATGCTGTAGACTACAATTATACTTTTTTCAAGTGTTTTATTACTGTATTTTTTTATCTGTTAAGGTCTTAAGCTAAATAGAGATGTGTAAGTTTAATATGATAAAGGATACATTTAGGCTAAAATATAAGTAAATTAATGATGTATTGTTAGGTTCTGAAAAGGTGGAAATGCTACATATCAAAAAGGAATAATATTTGAGAAACAATTCTTTACCAAAATATGTAAATCCAAATTTACACACACAAAGAACAAAAATTGCACTTTCTAAGACAGTGGCTGCAGCGTATCTTTAACTCTTTACATCTGTTAAATTGATAACTTTACTAGAATGGCACTTAGTTAGTCTGAATTCGAATACTTCAGTCAGTCTCTCACATAAGCTGTTTTCAGACGTGCACTGAACTCAAGAGATGCTCTGCTGTTTCTCAGGAGTATGTGAAGGTGTGAACGCGAATGTCCCTAACCCAGGAGTTTCTCTGGAGTTCAGCAGGAGGTTGTTGGTGCTTCTAACCCGCAAATTATGCAAAAAAGAAAAAGAAAGAAAGAAAGAAAAGAAAACTGATGTCTTGGCCAAAATCCAGATGATGTTTTTGGTGGTAGGGCCTATTTATAAATTAACTTCATGTTTAGTTTGCCACTTCTTAATAGTTTCACTTTGGCACCCCCTCCACAGTCCACACATAAATATAAGTGACACTTGAGGCACCAACAGGCATGCAGTGCACATTCACACCCTGACCAATTCACTTGCATATTAGCAATGAATTGTGCAATGGCACACCAGGAATGGACCCTATGTTTTCATTGACTAGTAATGACAAATATTTCCATCACAGTGTGGCCTCAATCAAACATTGTTGGTCAAACTAAAGCTCGTAGAGGATACAACATGTCATTAACTATTTATTCTTCAGTTAAGTTAACCAGGTCTTGTACAAGAACAAGAACTTGTTAAAGAACAGGTTCATAACTCGACTTAATGCTGCAGCTGTATGTTTTTTCCTCCTCTTGTTTTTGTTCTCTCATTTTTAATTCAGTCATGATTTTTTAGGCAGCTACGCTAGCTTCACTGTGCAGCCGTGTATACCTATACTGTCACACATGTGCGGTATGTTTATCCTACTATAACATGATGCTGAATATGCAGACTCTGGTAGCCGACACACGTAATCAGTGAGTCTGCCCTTAACCTATTAAAATAACGATCAAGATATCATAATGGATGCTTGATACGACAAGCCCAATGTAAGCCATCCATTCATCCATTCTACATACTGTTTTCCACTTTAACATTGAGCTTGCCTGTGGAGTAATTCCCTTTATAAGATGGGTTAACATTGTGAAAGTCATTCTCAGCACCTGCTTTAAAGAAGACAGCTAACACGGTCCCACTGATCCCGACAATGAGGCATTTACATGTTATTGAACAGATCAGAGCGCTGGAAAGAGAGGGCGGAAGCCAGGACCGACACTGACCATGAGGATGCGTCTGGGTTCTCTGTATCTGATGTTGAGTGTGGAGCCGTCAGGGCGGACCAGCATCACCGGGTACAGCCTCTCATACTTCTGCCGACCACAGCGAACCACGGACGTCCTGTTTGAGTCCAACTGAGCTGTGTGAGTGTGGAGCGGGGACACTGTCTGCGTGACAACGGGGCAAACACACCTGCAAGTGCGCGAGCGAACACACACACACACACACACACACACACACACACACACACACACACACACACACACACACACACACACACACACACACACACACACACACACACACACACACACACACACACACACACACACACACACACACACCACACACACACACACACACACACACACACACACACACACACACACACACACACACACACACACACACACACACACACACACACACACACACACACACACACACACACACACACACACACACACACACACACACACACACACACACAGAGAGAGAGCGAGAGCGAGAGACACAGATAAAGTAAATGGTGGATCCACCACCACAACCTTTCTTTTTATAAAGCTTATATTAGAGTTTAATTAGTGAGGCAGAACGTAACTTGCTCTATTTAATGACTATGACCACACGAGCATCTTTTTCAAGCTCTCCTTCCTCTTCTCCATCCCTAACCCCCCCGCCCCCTTCCCACGGGGTCCCTTTGCTATATACACCGCAGATCAGGGCCTCTGGGCCGCACCATGGATGCTGTTTGTGATCGCGCCATCGGTCGCAGTGGTCGGACCCAGTGTGGGTCGATTCTGTGTCGTGTGGCTGATCGTGGTGCTGGTGGCGGACCTTGTCGCGTTGGCACTGGGTTAAGGAGGTGGACCAGGGCCAACGGCGATGGCTTCTGTGGTGTGGTCCGGTGGGCGCGTGGACTGTGACTATGACTGGAGTGCCTCTGGTTCTGGATGGTGGATCGTGGTCCTGCTGGTGCTGACCATCGGACTATGATTGCAAGCGGGACTATGCATCATTGCCGCTAAAGACTTTAATGATAATGTTTTGATTAACACGTGGCATCTATGCACTACTGTCCTTCCTGGGAGAGGGATCCCTCACATTGTGGCTCTCTCTGAGGATTCCTACTTATTTTTACCCGTTAAAAGGGTTTTTAAGTGGTTTTCTCACTCTTGCTGAGGGTTTGGACAGAGGAATGCTAACCCTGGTAAAGCCCTATGAGATGAATGAATTTGTGAATATGCGCTATACAAATAAAAATTTGAATTGATTGAATTGATTGATAGAGAAGAAGGTTTAAAGAACATGTATAAATACCATAACAAATAACTGCGTGTGTGTACTTGCACCAAGCACATTCAGCACAAGGTTGTATGTTAGCTACTGTATGAACTGTAAAATATTTAACGTTATTCCTCTCCATCAAATGACAGAGGCTTGGAAATGGAACAAGCATGAATGGACAGAGAAACATGTGTGGAGGTCTTACCGCGGTATCATATGAGCACACAGCCTCGTCAGAAACATGTTGACAGCGCCGAGGATTCAGTCTCCACAGTCTGCTGCTGGAGGGGAAGCCACACAGCCAGACAGGAAGCACTTCAAAGGTCAAGCCCCTGGAGTTCACTCAGTAAGTGTCCCACTGAAACTAAGCACAGCGCAGGATAGTTCCGACAATCATTGTGGGCACAATAAGCATATATATCTATGACAATAAGCGCTTGATTGTCGTAAAACCCGATCAAAAACGCAGAAGAGGACCATCGTCTTCTTCTTCTTCGTCTTTGATCGGGTTTTGATCGGGTTTTTTTATTGGATGGCAACCTAACGTTAAGGTGCATTATCGCCACCACCTGTTGGAGTGTGAGTCACAGTGCCTTTATCTAGGTCATACTCATAAAGGGAAGAAAAAAATTGCTACATATCAACTAACCCTAAGTTTCCCTAAAAAAGATGAGTTATTTTTAATTGACAAATTCAGCATGTCCAGGACTTGAAAAACACATCATCAATCAACACATTGTTTTAGACAAATTTTCCATTCATAAATGAACAGTTTGACTTTGTCTGATTTCAGTGGGCAACATGCTTATTGGTAAGTAAGCCCAAGAGTAAAGAAGGTATTGTGTATTGTGCAATATATGTGAGGTTCAATTAAATGTCTGACATGTCTAAATTCTATTCTACGCTTATAATGTGAGTATACATTTTGTAACTGTGTACAGTTTTATTAACTTTGTGGGAAGTTTATTATAATAGCATAGACCAGCATGTACCCTCATTGCTCAGCGCTTTTGACACTAAACATTTGCACAATAGTTTCACTTATTCACAAATGTCCTATATTAGTGACTTTTATTCTTAACTTACGATAATCATCTAATGAACAGTTCATATTATAACGGAAGTTGTGGAATTTCATTAGTTGTGATTATCAAGACTTTTTGTTGCTGACAAGTGACGACAAATGATAGATAGATAGATAGATAGATATTTCCTTTAATAGTCCCACAGTGGGGAAATTTGAGGGTTTACACAGCAGCGCAGGTAATGCAATATAATAAGAAACAACAATGAGCAAAAAAATAGTAAATAGTAAATAAATAAATTATTATAAGTAGTAGAACAACAAAATAATACAAATAAATAATTATCAATTAAATAAAATAATTAAATTAAATAACTAAATTAATTGCACAAATTGTGAGTTCAATGGGTTTCATAGCTGGTTGAATAGACTGACAGCCGCAGGAAGGAAGGACCTGCGATACCTCTCCCTCACACAACGGGGATGAATCAGCCGGTGGCTGAAGGAGCTGTTTAGAGCTGCCAGGGTGTCGTGCATGGGGTGGGAGGAGTTGGCCATCAGGGAGGATAGCTTGGCAACAATCCTTCTGTCTCCTACCACCTCCACCGTCTCCAGAGGACACCCCAGCACACTGCTGGCCTTCCTGATGAGTCTGTTAAGCCTCTTCCTGTCGGCTGTCGAGATGCTGCTGCCCCAGCAGGCCACTCCAAAGAAGATGGCTGATGCCACCACCGAGTCGAAGAAGGTCCTCAGGAGTGCTCCCTGCACACCAAAAGACCTCAGACTCCTCAGCAGATAGAGTCTGCTCTGTCCCTTCTTATAGATAGCCTGTGTGTGATCAGTCCAGTCCAGTTTATTGTTCAGGTGAACACCCAGGTACTTATAAGATCTCACGATGTCAATGTCCGTTCCCTGGATGTTCACTGGCACTAACCGCTGAAACTGTTGTGATATGAGTTCATGTAAAGTTGTTTAATTTCCTTGATTGTCTTTCAGATACAAAGATGTGAAGTATTTGGCACTGGTGTGGGGAATTCTAATGTGAAATCATAATCAGATCTTGTAAGATTTATTTACTCTCTGTTAAAAACTACATATATGTGTGGACTACTACCACCAGTGATTACAACATAGATAATGGTATGAGAGGAGCGTTTATATACTGTAAAGACTAGAGAGGCTATAGAAGAGATCACAGTGCCCCCAGCTGAGGCTACGGGTCGGGTACACTGGCAAGGATTGATGAAAACTGGACATTCACTAGCCCAGTTCTAAGATTCTGGAACCAAACACCCCCTTTCCTGATTTATTTTATTTTTGTATATTTGTCACACTTTTGCTACAGCAACCCTAACCCTGAGCCATTTTTGGGGGGGGTGAAAATAACGTATCCTCCAGCCAGTGAGGGTATGGTGATGCCAGGTTGGCATCAATCAGTCAATAAATCAATCAACCCAATTTGATTGTTAAAGCCCATAATCACAATGTATCTATATGGCTTAACAAGGTGTAGCAGCCTCTGCCCTTAACCCTCAGCAAGAGTAAGGAAAAACTACCAAGAAACCCTGTTAACAGGGAGGAAACCATAGAAACCCCAGAGAGAGCCAGGTGTGAGGGATCCTTCTATCAGTACGGACAGGAGCTGCTCGTAACAGAGCATGTCACCTTTATATAGTTAACGTTTCACCATGAACCATTGAAGGTCTGAATACAGGCACACTTCACATTTAGGGGCGTCTGGTCTGACTGGAAATGTGTCAGTAGACCAACTTGATGATATTAGTGGAATATCTGTATTATTGTATCAGACATACAAAATACAAATGACTGCTATAGGACCTTTCATAACTGACAGTAGAGGGCAGTGTTACGCCATTGAAGCGTCTAGTCTATCTCATCCAAACAAGACCAGAGCTGTGTCTCAAACCGAACACTTTACGAAGTACACTGCAATACAGTGCACTGCAATACAGTGCACTTACATCTGTAGTGCACACCGTCGCTGATTAGTGCTGTCTCAAATGGAACACTTACGTTAACCACTTGGCGGAAGTGACGGACGCAAATCTGTTTTAGAAATTAAATGAAAACCTGCCAAAAAGGCTCCTCCTCTTCCGCTACGTAGCCAAGATGGCGCCCGTTTAGGGCGAGAAGTGTCCATCGTTTTACACTGCATTTTTGGACCGTTTGCAGTGCGCCATCCGGGTACTTTCAGTGCCCTGAATTCTGCTGGTTCTGTCAGTGTGAACGCCCTAAGCCCTAAAAGTCAGTGCTCGAAGTGCACAAGTGCGCGGTTTGAGACACAGCCCAGGAGGTTTGTCTCGTGACCAAATGCGGAAGTAGTGGAACATCACAGCTGCAGTAAGTTTGATCATTGTTCTGGTTCAGATCAAGTAAATGTCCGTGTTCCACCTGTGATCACTTCACTCTCCTGACGGTTAGTGTGTCAGCCGAGGCCCAGTGGAGAAGAGAATGAGCTAAGTTTATTCAGGGTGAGTTTTGTTATCAAATCTTCACTTGTTGTTTACCACAGAATGTTGTTCACCGGCCGGATTAAACCTTTTCTTTTTGGACAAGAAATTTCTATAATCACGTTTCGACAGCACATAGCAGAAAAGCGTTGAGTCTTACGTTAGCATCGTTAGCCTTTGTCTTATTTCTCTGTTAAACTCAAAAATGTTTACTAGTCATTACTTTATCAAATTAACAGTTTTTAATCAAAATCAAAGGCATGCCAAAACATGTCAAATGCTGAATCCACAAAAAAATGTGAAATATTTAACATTTAATCCACACAGAGAATATGTAAGCATACTTATCACAATAACTACCTTTTTTATATGTTTATTTGATAATATCCCATGAAAGCAGATTTTGTCTAAACGATAACCTCTGTTAATATTGATCAGGACATTTGCTCCAAACACTGGGTTTCTAAAGAGTCTTGTGAACGAAACCAGAAGCATGTTGTTACACCGGAAGGGAGGTTAATGTTAGATTCCACATAAGGAATGTGCTATATGGTGATCCACCTGTGATGACTTCCCTATCCTGACCGTTGGGGTATCATCTGAGGCCAAGTGGAGAAGAGAATGAGCTATGTTTTTTCTGAGAGTTTTTTTGTATATATTAATACAGTGGATATAAAACGTCTACACACCCCTGTTAAAATGCAAGGTTTTTGTGATGTAAACAAATGAGACAAAGATTAATCCTGTCTGAACTTTTTCCACCTTTAATGTGAACTTTAACGTGCACAATTCAGTTGAAAAACAAATTGAAATCTTTTAGGGGGAAAAATAAAAAATAGAAAACTTACAATAACCTGGTTGCAGAAGTGTGCACACCCTTAACCTAAAACTTTGTTGAAGCACCTTTTGATTTTATTACAGCACTCAGTCTTTTGGGGTAGGAATATAGTAGCATGGCACATCTTGACTTGAGGCCGACACACAACATTAAAGGAGCTGCAGGAATTTCTGGCAAGGACTGGCTGTGTACTACATGTGACAACAATCTTCCGTATTCTTCATGTGTTTGTGCTATGGGGTAGGGTGGCAAGAGAGAAGCCTTTTCATACCGAGAAAACATCCAAGCCTGGCTAAACTTTTTAAAATCATACATGAAGTCTCCAAAAAGCATGTGGGAAAATGTGTTTGGTCTGATGAAACCAAGGTTGAACTTTTTGGCCATAATTCCAAAAGTTATGTTTGGCGCAAAAACAACACTGCACATCACCCAAAGAACACCATACCCACAGTGAAGCATGGTGGTGGCAGCATTAGGCTTTGGGGCTGTTTTACTTCAGCTGGAACAGGGGCCTTAGTCAAGGTGGAGGAAATTATGAACAGTTAAAAAATACAAGTCAGTTTTGGCACAAAACCTTCAGGCTTCCGTTCGAAAGCTAAAGATGAAGAGGAATTTCACCTATCAGCATGACAACGACCCAAAGCCTACATCCAAATCAATAAAAACATGGCTTCAACAGAAGAAGATTATTGTTTTGGAATGGCCCAGCCAGACCCAAGACCTGAATCCAATTGAACATCTGTGGGGTGATCTGCCGAGGGCTGTGCACAGGAGATGCCCTCGCAATATGAACGATTTGGAGCCCTTTTGCAAAGAAAAGTGGGCAAATATTGACAAGTCAAGATGTGCCATGCTAATATATTCCTACCCCAAAAGACTGAGTTCTGTAATAAAATCAAAAAGGTGCTTCAACAAAGTATTGGGTTAAGGGTGTGCACACTTCTGCAACCAGGTAATTGTAAGTTTTCTATTTTTTATTTTTCCCCCTAAAAGATTTCAATTTGTTTTTCAACTGTATTGTGCACGTTAAAGTTCACATTAAAGGTGGAAAAAGTTCGGACAGGATTAATCTTTGTCTCAGTACTTTACATCACAAAAACCTTGCATTTTAACAGGGGTGTGTAGACTTTTTATATCCACTGTACCTGACCAGTTTTCTTGTTGTCTTTTCATACATTTTGGAGGGATGTCCAGTTCTTGGTAATGTCACCATTGTGCCATATTTTCTCCACTCGACAATGGCTGTCTTCACTGTGTATCATGGTATATTTAATGCCTTGGAAATTATTTTGTAACCTTCTCCTGACTGATACCTTTCAACATTGAGATCCCTCTGATGATTTAGAAGCTCTCTGCGGATCATGGCTCTTGCTGTAAGATGCCACTAAGAGAATGTCAGGAAAATCCAAATAGAACAGTTGAACTTTATTTGGGATTAATCAGTCACTGTAAATGATGGCAGGTGTGTACTCACTACTATTTAACATGAGTTTGAATGTGATTGGTTCATTTTGTTTTTTCAACTGAATTGTTCACGTTATAGTTCACATTAAAGGTGGAAAAAGTTCAGACAGGATTTATCTTTGTTACATTTGTTTACATCACAAAAACCTTGCATTTAAACAGGGGTGTGTAGACTTTTTATATCCACTGTATATACCATCAGTTTGGGTTAGGGATTACTGGACTTAGTGCATTTAACCTTTGCATTGTATGTGATGAAATAAGATGGTGAAGGTCCCACTTAATTTATCTTGTACTTTAATGTCCACCACCTTTTTACATTATATTTCATTTAGCTAACGCTTTTCAAAGCGACTTACAATATTTGCATTCAACCCCGAGGGTACAAACCCAGAACAACAAGAATCAAGAAAGTACCTTATCAAGGTATAGTCGGAAGGTACATTTCTCCTGCATTTCTCATTTATTAGTGTTTAAGAGTTGGCTTTATGGGATTCCTGAGATGAGTTGTGTGTCTTTTGTTCTTCAGGCAGGCAGCATACATCACTTTGCAGAGATGTTTGGTCTGGGCTTGGCCAAGAGATGGTTATCTGTTCAGGTGCTGCTCCTGTGGACACTGCCCAACATCTCTGGTGACCAACTCTTTTTGTCTCATGTCTTCACTGTAAAAGTCTCAATGAGTTCATGTGGGTTTGTTTAATTCATTAAACTGAAAAACAAGATGTAGGGTTTCATCTACATGTTCAGTCACCATGGAAGTATGTCATCACCTCATGATGACGTGAATAGATGGGCTTTAAACTAATAATTTACTAATTGATTAAATATGCTTTATGAACCCGCCACAATACAACCTGGACACGTTTTTGTGAGCATCTTTGAATGATAGCCCGCTAAATGTCCTTTTTTTTCCCGACAGACTCCAGAGTGTATTTGTTTGCTCCTGCTTCCGTCACACTTGAGGAATACTCTACAGCTAACATCACCATTACTTCCAGGTAACCATAGAGACAGTCTACAAAAGTTGTATTCACATTATATTGTGGACAAGAGACCGGGAAACACTTTCTGTAACTTGGGGGCAAATTCAAATTTGCTAACATGGATCTTTACCTATAAGTTATTTGCAGTTTGTGTAGCCTCTCATAGTCTCCTCTAAACCTTTCAACATCCTACAGGCATCAGTTGTATCAACACAACAGTTAAAGTAATTTGGCTTAACAAGGTGTGAAATTTGCACATTTGTACTAAACTTTTTTCTACTACTGTATTATCCCACCTATAGTGTATTCATATTTTTATATATTTTTCTTGCTCTTAGTGTATTCATCATTACTATATCATACCTTACTCTTAATACTGTTCATATTCCATTTATATTTCTATTCAATGTATATTTCTAACTGTGCTTCCTATTTATTTACGTATTCCATCTCTGCACTTTAACTTCCTTCTTTTGCACTTCTGGTTAGATGCTAAACAGCATTTCGTTGTATATGTACTTGTACTGTGCAATGACAATAAAGTTGAATCTAATCTAATCTAAATCTAATCTAATCTAAAATGACATCCTCTCCCCTGAACCCCCTTTTTGTAGAAAAAAAAGGACAAAACTCAGAGAGAATCACATATGAGGATCTCTCTCCCAGGACAGATGTGTATCAGATGATGTGTGTAACAGAAACCTACTGTAAAAATTAAAGTAAACTGTGTAGGTGAAAATGTGGATATCACTCTGCAGTTGTTCTATGGTAGCTTAAACTGAATAACATGTCAGGTAGCCAGATGTTTCTCAGTGTCGACTGCACAGCAGAACTGGAACTGCTGCTGAACCTCTGCCTTTAGCAAAGAAGCAAGTCATAGAGTTACAATCCAAATCCTGGTAGCCCCTAATGTTGTTGTAAAAGCAGCCGTCAGGATCAGTGTTGTTCTGACTGAATGTTTGTGTCTGTCTCCAGTTCCCCTCTCAGCCAGTCAGCTGTGATTCAGTTAAATGTCACCTACAGCTCCAAGTCCAACTCCACATCCGTTATCCGAGTGCCTGAGCAGGTAACCTATCACACCAAATACAAACTAGTCGTTCTCTGGGTGAGCCTCTGTGCAGGTTTTATGTTTACACTTTGGTCCATACGTTTTTGGACAGTGACACAATGTTTGTAAATTTGCTTCTGTAAACGTCCACAATGCATCTGCAATAAAGATGTGATTTAAAGTGTAGGTTTCCGCTTTAATTCAATAGGTTCATCAAACATATCACATCACCCAATCATGTTGTTCTTGTTTAGGTGTTGCTGCCAGTTGAAGCCACCTCTGTCAATTTCAATGTGACAGCCTGTCATGTTGGTCAGGTGACCACCCACCTGATTAGCAACAACACTGACTTCAACAGGTGGGTATCAGCACAGCAACAGCATGCACTGACTCAAGTGTGCAAGGACAGGTTCACATCCAAATTTGATCTAATTTTCAAACGGTATTGACAAAGCCATATGTATGTTTGAAGAGTCAAAACCTACATATACAGTTGCAATCAGAAATATTCAACCCCCTCACCTCAATAGACATTATAGTGATGTGGATGACAGATAATGACAATAAATGACAAAAAACCTCATCAAACAACAAAAGATATTTATTGATGCGTATTTTAGTTATTTTGACAACAGAATTTGACTTAACTTTGAAGTTCAAATGAAAAATGTAACTCTTTCAACACATGTGCATGTGCAGTATTATTCAACCCCCCAGCTTCAGTACTTTGTGGCGCATCCTCTAGCTTTTATAACTTCTAAAAAACGTTTTCGGTAAGTGCGGACAAGCTTCTTACGCCTCTCGATTGGAATCTTTGCCCATTTTTCAAGTGCAAAAGCCTCTAGATCAGTGATGTTTGATGGCTTCCATGCTGCAACTGCCTTCTTTAAATCCCACCAAAGATTTTCAATCAAATTTGAATCTGGTGACTGTGAATGCCACTCCAGGACGTTCCAGGATCTTTTTTCTCAACCAAGCTTTGGTGGACTTGGAGGATTTGCTTTGGATCATTGTCTTGCTGGAAAGTCCAATGATCACCAAGGTTTAATTTGTCAACAGAAGGCATCACATTCCTCTTTAAAATGGCCTGGTATTTCTGTGAATCAATGATGCCATGTACACGATCAAGATGGCTAGTTCCTGCCGCAGAAAAACAGCCCAACATCATCTTTGACCAACCTCCATGCTGGACTGTGGGGATGGTATTCTTCTGGTCATAAGCCTGGCTTTCACACGCCAGACATACCGCTGGTCCATATGTCCAAACAGTTCCAGTTTGGTTTCATCAGTCCATAGAACTGTCACCCAAAACTCAGTCGCCTTATCCAAATTCCTCCTGGCATATTCTAGTTGACTTTTGACGTTCCTTGTGGTCAAGAGCTGAGTGCGTCTTGGTGCCGGCCATGAAGCACTTGTACCAGCCTTCATGAGGTCATCCTATAGGTGTCCTGCAGTCACACAAGGGTTTATCTGAGTTGTTCTGACTAAGTTGCTGAGGGTCCTTGATGAAATGTTGGGCTTTCTTCCACAGCCAGGCAGGTTTGAAGCTGCTCCATCAGTTTTAAACATCCTTATAATGTTCCCAATGGTGTCTCTTGGAATATAATTTTTGGGGGAAATCTTCTTCTACCCAAGGCCTTTCAGTTGTGATGAAATAATCTCCTCTCTTAGCTTTAGTGTAAGCTCTTTTGTCTTTCTCATGATTGCAACTCACCTTAAATACCTTCATGGGTGGGGTTTATATATGCATCACAGCTGAAGCAAATGAAGGATCAGTATAGAGTTCCCAAAGGCTTAATAATGTTTCAACTCCACTTTAAGACAAAACTGTCAAACAGCTGTAAAAACAACAATATTATATAGGGGTTGAATAATTGTGACATGGCTATCTTAACAAAATATACTGCTACACACAAATAATACATCATGCATTTTCCTTGTTGATTTTCTGTATCACGCAACTCATAAAGAAGTCATCTGAACTTCTTTTAAGGATTTAATTGATAAATCCTTAAAATCTTAGGGGGGTTGAATATTTTTGATTGCAACTGTATATTCTGCAGCTCAGCAGAAGCTAATATGAGCCCTCAGATCTCTTCCAAAGTAAGTGTTTTCAGTAGAAACTTCTCTATCTCTCTCATAGAACTTTTCTTACTGGAACCCAGTAATACAAAGCAGGAATCTGCAGATATATTGGAAGAGAAGCACTTGAATTGTCTAACATACCCTACTAAAGCCTTGTAATAGCTTTAGTGGAATCCTGCAGTGCATTTTAATGACTTTGTATTTAGTCCTTTCAGTTACAATGAAATTGCCTCAGCAACTAGGAACAATTATAGCAGTACAATGGCTTTGGGATTATTATTTTACTGACATGAATTTAACAATATGTGTACTTATTTTTCCCTAACAAAGACATGCCATTGTCATTGTGTATGGTACAATTCAGATAATCCTTATGTGTCACCACAGAATACGAAGCTCAACTCTCCAAGCTTTTTAGATGTGTATTGAGCATTAATGAGATAAAGACCCTTTTTAAAATCACGTCTTAGACACTAGTATGGGTTGAGCACAGATCAGACTCTACTTGTTACATGAATACATTGATTATAGGCTTGACCAGGCTCAATGATGTTGGCTGTGCTCAGAGTGAGAGGCAGGGATCTACCAGAACACCTGGGCATCGAGGGTTTTGTGTTTTGTATACTGAAGACTGAAACTCTAGGACTATTTACGGCCTGTTTTATATTATAATGCTATGATGATGGTACATTTCTACAGTCCCAGTTCTTTTTGTGTAAGCCGGACTCTCTCTCTTTCAGCTTGTCGGTCAGGATCCGTTTTATGGTTATCCGTAGCAACATCCTGTCGGTTATCAGTCAGGTTATTGGCTGGATGTACTTCGTGGCCTGGTCGGTGTCCTTCTATCCACAAGCATATGAAAACTGGAAGAGAAAAAGGTAGTGTTCTGTCTGTTCTCTTCATTTATGTCACTTTTCTGGAATATTTATTTTGTGGAGCAATATCTATTTTCTTGTACTGCATGATTTTTGCATCACAATATTTGGTTATGTAGCAAAAGATACTGTACATTATGCATACATTCAAATTTAGTTTTGCTTTGACAGACCAGGTTAAAACACAGATTCATTTAATGTTGTTTTCAACATTGTTGAATGAAGTGCTGTATAAAAGGTTTTTATTAATATTGTACTAATACGTGAATACATGATACACAAATTCAGAAAAATTTAGCATGTTTCCCATGTTAATATTAAAAGTGATCATTTATTTAAGTATATTTTAGCGCACTTTTTCTTTATTTTTTATATGGTCAAGAAAAAAGACAAACAACTTAGGACATTGCACCTTTTATTTGACTCCACCCATTTTTTGGAGCAGATGATGCCTGATTTGGCTGTACATGAAAAAACTGTATATAAAAATAAATGGCCCCAGACAAATAATTCAAACATATTTGTTTTCAGTGTTGTAGGTCTAAACTTCGACTTCCTGGCTCTCAACCTAACAGGCTTCATCGCTTACAGTGTCTTCAACATTGGGCTGTTCTGGGTGCCATACATAAAGGTAACCAGCCCCCTACTTTAAAAGGGGACTCAGCAGTTTATACATGTGGTATGCAGCAACAGGAGCACATCAGTAAACAGCATGTAACTATACACATCTAAAGTGAAAATTGAAATAAAGGTAACATTGGACGGGTGAATTTCCCTCTCAGGTGTCTGTTTGGGATTTGAGTCTCAAGTCAGTTTCGGAATGAAACCCAATGTTTTTCTGTATATTTGAGTTGATTGAGTTAAGTGCTGTCTTGCAGTAGCTGAACCTTTACATACCTCCCCTATGTTTGGAGATACAGTAGAATTTGAGTGATGCATGATTCCCTGATACGTTTCTGTGTGTCTGCCCTGCAGGAGGAGTTTCTGATGAGAAACCTTAATGGAATTAACCCTGTCAATGCTAATGACGTCTTCTTCAGTCTCCATGCTGTCTTGCTTTGTTTGGTGTACATTAGCCAGGCTGCCTTGTATGAGGTGAGCTCCCATGAAAGGGTGGATGTTTATCAAATGTATCTTTTATAGGCCCGGAATATAAAAGCTTAATGATGCTGGATACTGTCTTCTCTCTCTGTCTTTTCCAACTAAACCAGTTTTTCGTTTGTATTTATCACTTCTGTCTGAAGAATGTGAAGCAGGAAAAAGAATGCTATGCTTTCCCTCTACTAATATTCACTATTCAGGAGAGTTGGGTGCTATATACAGCCATTGGATTAACACAACAACATTATAACACAACAAATATCAACAAAACGACAAATTCGAATATTACTCCAGTTTCGGGGAGTTGATTTCATATGCGAGTATATGTGTGGACATGCAGTTGTTCTGACAAGATATAAGGGATTTTATGTCTGTGTAAGCCTCTGTGTGGTCTCTCTTTCAGAGGGGGGGTCAAAAGGTCTCCTGGACGGCCTTGTGTTTGTTGCTGGTTGCCTGGACGTTTGCTCTGGTCAGCTTGTTTGTAGCTGTAGCAAAACAGATCACCTGGCTGGACTACCTCTACTATTTCTCCTACATTAAACTAGCAGTCACTCTGATCAAATATGTGCCTCAGGTAAGCAGCTTTCATACACACTGAGTCCAAAAGAAGGAAAGACTGTGAGAATAAAAAGCTGTACAAAAGTGTATTTGGTCAAATGTTTCAAATATTCTCAAAATATATTAATAACAATATAATACAATTGTGTATAGAAAATACACTGATAGAAACCTATGGTAATTCAGTTACACTGATTCCATGTTTCTTGTAAAATCTTATCAACACATCCAATCTTACACCACAAAACTCATGTTGTTGTAGATGTGATTATTTAGTTCATCGAGCAGGTCTCACTGACTGTTGCTTGCTTTGTGGATGTGTTTGCAGGCGTATATGAACTACAGTAGACAGAGCACTGATGGGTGGAGTATTGGCAATGTGTTGTTGGACTTCACTGGAGGAAACCTCAGTATTCTACAGATGATTTTACAGTCTTACAACAACGGTAACTACAGTCGTTTATCCTGTTTTATACTCTTTGCAGTATTGACAGCCACATCTGGTGTCCTCTTTTAGAGGATTGAATTACAGTTTGCAATTACCACATGCTGCACATAAAGCTCCACACTCACTTGTCTCACAAACTTAGTGACTGACTGCATTGTGTCTCTCCTCAGATGAGTGGAACCTGATATTTGGCGATCCTACAAAGTTTGGTCTGGGCTTGTTCTCCGTGGTGTTTGACATCCTTTTCATGATTCAGCACTACTGTCTCTACAGACAGCAACCGCAGTACGAGGTTGTCACACAGCATGCAGACTGACGCTGACTCACTGCTGTGTGGACAGACGGTTTACAAATGGAATCAGAAGGGAGCACAGGACCGATTTCTGTCCGTCAACAAGAATGAGCACGCCTGATCGACCAGCAGATAATTCAAGTCACAAAAATTAAGTGGTGTTGGATGTCATCTTGGATATATTTTTGCAGAGAAGCAACTCTGAGCTCCAAAATATCTCGAGATCATAAATTGTATTTTTTTACCACTGTATCAATATTTTGTTTGAAAAATGTATGTATTAATGTTACACTTTTATTAAATTCAGTCACATGTAAGCTGTTTGCTAAAGGTCTGATTGTACTGACTACAGCCCTCTGTCACAGCAACAATCCCAGTTTTAGTTAAGATGTATCTAATCCCTCTCAATGCTGACTGCAGCCATTTGACAGCAGGTGATACTGATCGCATTGATCCAGGCTCTTTGATTGAATAAAACAGATCTCGGTAAATTCTCTTTATTAGCATTGATCTGAGCTTTTTCCTCATCTCATAATTAAGCTTTAGTTTCTAGAGCATCACGTTTATTCATGATGGTGATGACCATAAAGAAATCTTTTCTCTGACTGGGGCGTTATCGACATGAGGTGCGTTACAATCTTTAGGAGGAAAAAGTTATTTATTCAGGTTCAAGATCAGAAGACGCAGAGAACCACTCAGTCACTTTGTTAGCAATGAACACTGACTGGCATTTACACAAGTTGACTTGTATCTAACATGTTCAATATGATCTGCTATTGATGCTCTTTACAACTCAATGAGATAAGTTATAAAGATGGAGATTCTGGACAGCCATGACTGGTGCTACTTTTTAGATCAAATCTCCATGAGCATCTAGCTGTCGTCAGGACCTACAATAGTAATGAGTGTGTTTATGCAAAAGTTCTGTAACGAGGCATGGATGGATTTTCCCCAGACATCATGGTACATATATTATGTTACGTTATATTATTTGTGCTAGTATTTTCAGAGGAAAAAGTTTAAACTGAAGAAATGATCCTGAATCATCCTGTCATATGATTTGTGACGTCATGAGGAATTCACAATGTCAGAAAATGGAGCAATGAGTATTCAAAAGTTTATTTCCAAGTATCTGTATCTTACAAGACTATAGAAATGACTTAAAGCCTACAATAGATTGAAAACTAGTTTATGATCATATGGTAGAAAGTACGTCATAAGGTCATGTAGTGTAGTCATGTTCTTTTGAAAGCAACATGATTAGAGATCTGGTTCACCATATTTAGATGACCCAATCATTCATAATCATGTGGTATACATGGCATCATGGCATGACGTCATTATGAAATGGCACTATTACAATCAACCACCCCTCTGGTGCTTTTGGTTTTAGAAAGTAGTTCCATGTCCACCACCTAGAAATGCTGATTCACTCAGACAACAGTCCTCTGAACCAAAAGATCATATAGCTTCTTAAAAATTGTTTCTTCTGTAAAAGAATGTAAGTGGAGAGAGATGCAGATGGAGACTGCATGATTATCTATTAATGGCATTGAAAGTTATTCAGAATGTGTTGGATATGATTCTCTGATGTGTCAAGATATTACTCACTCTCAGATTCAGACTTACAGCTATATACACTCACCGTCCACTTTATTAGGCACACCTGTTCAATTGCTTGTTAACAAAAGTAGCTTATCAACCAATCACATGGCAGCAACTCAATGCAGTTAGGCATCTAGACGTAGTGAAGACGGCTTGCTTTTCAAGTTCAAACCGAGCATCAGAATGGGTAAGAAGGGGATTTAAGTGACTTTGAACATGGCATGGTTGTTGGTGCCAAACGGACTGGTCTGAGTATTCCAAAAACTGCTGATCCACTGGGATTTTCACGCACAATCATCTCAAGGGTTTACAGACAATGGTCTGAAAAAGAGAAAATATTCAGTGTGGATGAAAATGTCTTGTTGATGTAAGAGGTCAGAGGAGAATGGGCCGAGTTCGAGTGATAGAAAGGCAACAGTTACTCAAAAAAACACTTGTTACAACCAAGGTATGCAGAATACCATCTCTGAACGCACAACACGTCGAACCTTGAAGCAGATGGGCTAAAGCAGCAGAAGACCACACCTGGTGCCGCTCCTGTCAGCTAAGAACAGGAAACTGAGGCTACAATTCACACAGGCCCACCCAAATTGGACAATAGAAGATTGGAAAAATGTTGCTCAGTCTGATGAGTCTAGATTTCTTGAACATGACAATGAGTTCACTGTACTCCAATGCAGTGGCGTTTCTACATAAGGGGCAGGTGGGCACTGCCCCACCAGATGGCGCTGGTGTGCAGAAAGCTAAATACTGCATATCTGAACTTTATGGCAAAAATATATTTTATTTTATTTTATATGCAAAAAGCGTGAATTCGTGTGTGAATAAACGAGACTCACAAGCATTATAGTCTTGTTTTGGAGTCATTTGATTCGTGTGTGTTTCTGTCTGTGTGTTTGCTTTGTGAAACGCTTCCCTCTTGCCGTACTTCTCTGCTGTGGGCACAACCAACGGGCAAGCTGCAGACCAGTGCCATGGGAGCACCAATCAGCGTGAAGCACACAGGCCACTGTTAACATTGGAGAGTAGTGATTATGCAGATGAGCCCCACGACGTTTCCCAGAGAGCTACTCGACTCCAGCGTCAGCGTCACCCGGAAACAGGCTGACGCTCCGGTTCGGCGTCACCTGAGCTAACAGGCTACCTCCGTCAGTGGACGCCACCCGGGTCTGTGGAGAGTTTCACTCACATCGGATGAATTATACGCTTTGAAGTTCAGCTTGTTGTTCTGGCAGAGAGGCTGAATACGTGTGAGCTCCCGTTTCTGAGGTGAGGTTTGTCAAGTTTAGTGTTTGTATTTATCTGTAAAAGTAGTGATTCAGTACCTGCTGTACCTGGGTGTTAGCTTAGCTCGGCTAGCCCGCAGGCATGCCAGCAGCAGTAATAGCGATGCTAACGGGACCATAGCCTACGGAGTTATTGACCCGACATGAAGCCACATGATCCGGGCCACCCAGCAGAGAGAAGTGTTAGTTTATGAGGATGAGTGTGTTTGTGATCCGTATTGGTGAGTCAAAGCTTTTTTTTTGGAGCTGAAGGACATGTACAAAGTTTTGTTTAATAAATAATAAAAGTTATTTGAGCAAAGTTATTTGTCTAATCTTTTTACTTTGTTGCAATCATTTTACTTTAATGCTGTATTATAGGAAACATCTTTGTGTTGCGCTGAGTGCTAAAGAATGTGAAATGTATTTGAAATAGGATTTCTGCTGCCTGCTGGTGTTGAGCCTGGTCCCTTCAGGACCGGACAGCGTGTTCGTTGATTCGAGGTTCAAGTGGGAAAGGTAAATAATTAGACAAGTCCAGTGTTCAAAAGTCTCACAGTAATACATTTATTGTATAAGAACAATACTTACAGAGAATCTCTGGAGTTCTGCCGGACACGTCACCAGGTCACTGGATCATGTCACGAAAGAAGCCCCCACTTTCCCTAAGTCCACGGTATTTGTAAGAAAACCCAGAGTGCAACACAGAGGCGGTTCTTTTCTTCAGGACACTCAGCAATTGGCCAGATGTGTACTGTCTCTCAAGGTGCAGTTTTTTGCAAGCACATCACTTGTAAGGGAAAACTCAACTGACCAGGTTTCCCACTACTGTGGCCTTGGCAAACAGGGAGTTTGCCACAGACCCAGCAGATAAGGCAAAGAGGAGGATCTCATATGATTTTCTCACCACTTTTAATGAAGCATCTCTTTGTATTAGTTCTGGTATGTCCTCTCCCTATTCCTGAGAATCCGTGCTTTCATTATCTCAAATCTCAAGATGAATTTCCCTTCTCACGCTTTTCCCAAATTGCACTTTGCAGTCAGATTAACACTCAAATGTTTGCACTCTGTGTTTGACCCTGTACCTGAGTCCAGAAATTATATATCACTCCAGGATAAAATAAACAGTTGTAATATTGTTAATTCTATAGAGTACACAGCTAATATTGATTCACAGGATATAATGTAGGTAAAATATAGTAGAATATATTCATAAGGTAGAAAACAAAACATAGATATCTCAACACTGGCACTCAAAATGCAGCCCATAATATATATCTTACTGGTGGTCTATATAGGCCTACTGCTTATAATAATCAGCTACCTCTATTTTTGTGACGGCGACATGACGTCAAACAAAATTGCCCCACCAGAAATTTCAGGCTAAAATCGCCACTGCTCCAATGGCCTCCACAGTCACCAGAATCCAATAGAACACCTTTGGGATGTGGTTGAACGGGAGATTTGCTTCATGGACGTGCAGCCGACAAATCCGCAGCAACTGCGTGGATGCTACCATGTCAATATCGACCAATATCTCTGAGGAATGTTTCCAACATCTTACATCATCAGTAACTGTGTGTGACTGATGAATAAGACAATATGTCCTACACCCTGGCATTAAGTCCAATCACAGACAAATATTTAGGCACAACATCAACAAAAAGACGAATAGAATAAGTTCAAAAGCAAATAAAAACTGTCAAGGGTCACAACCTTGAATATTTTGAATTTGTCTTTTCAAAGCAAATATTAGTCAGTCAAACTGAACTTGTAGTAACAGTAAACTGTACTATACATCTTAGCAGTTTTGCTTGTACTTATCAATCTCTCAGAATAATGAACCACTCCATGATAAGTATTATTATTGAGTAATGTCAGATTGTGATCCTAAAGCCCTGGAGTCAAAAATACCTCAAGACTATGAGAGAGAGAGATGATATGAGTTCCCCCAGCAGTCTAGTGCTATTGCAGCCTAACTAAGGGATGGTTCCTAAACTTTAAGCTTTATCAAAGAGGAATGCTTTAAGTCTAACATTAAATGTAGAGATATCTGTCTCCTGAACCCGGAGTGGGAGCTGGTTCCACAGGCTCTACCCTCCATTCTCTTACAGATTCTAGGAACCACAAGTGAGCCTGTGTTTAGGGAACAAAGTTATTTATAACAATAATTAACAATATATGTACAATATATGCTCTGAGCTCTTTAATATGTGATGGGGCTTGATGATGTGTTTGAGAAGCAGGACTTTGATATCTGTTCTGTATTTTACAGGGAGCCAATGCAGTGAAGCTGAGACCATTACGGTTTCTGATGTACCTGTCTGTGAGCCAGCCTCTCAGGGCTCTTGCCAACTCTCACCACAGCCAGCAGAATCATTGCCAAACTTTATTTGCCAACCACTCTCCTCTCCAGTTGTGCAGGGTGTGGCCTTTTCAAAAAAGCACACCTACATCAAAGCAATGATTGTCATTGCACCAAATGGTCCCATCACCTTTGTGTCTTCATTCTATGCAGGTTCTTGTGGACCTCCTTGATCACTGCTGTATATGTTTCAGTGTGGCTTGCTTGATGGTAATCTACCCGAAAGGAGCACTGATGTATGGGCAGGTAAATGTGATTGTAACTCGTGGAAGTTACAAACTAGAAATGAATGGAAGTGGATGGGCTTTGCAAGTGTAGTAGGATTAAGGCTGCAATAATACCCATGTTATCACAATTTCATATTTGTGTCTGTTGAAGGCAGTTAACACCAAATTGTAAAATAAAGTCTTATTGTTTTTAAGTAAGATCTTGACCAGCCGCTTGACTGTTTTTGCTCAAAACAAATTAACCAAAAACCAAGCAGAAAAATTACCAGCCACCAGTTAGGTTGCATTCTTCAACCATGTTTGTTCAGACATTCTGTATTTACGTTGCACTTTTCTGCAGTGCATCCATGTGTAGCCCCTTTTATGAGAATTTGGGGCATTTGGAGTGGATTATCACTATATATTGGTGTCTTACCAAATTTTAAATGGTAAATGGTTCTGTATTTATATAGCGCTTTTCTAGTCTTGATGACCACTCAAAGCGCTTTACAGTACAGTTTTACATTCACACACCCATTCATACAGTGCATCTATTCACAGCACTTTGTTATTCTATGGGGGCCATTCAGGGTTCAGCATTTTGCCCAAGGACACTTCTGCATGCAGATGGTTCAGACTGGGGATCGAACTGCCGACCTTCAGGGTGGAGGACGACCACTCAGCCACAGCCGCCCCTTTAAGACATTTCTTCAAAGCAATCCTGAGAAATGTTCATGATAGTGGTTCGGAGGGACAACATGAAAACACTGGCATTCTGTCTTCTCTACAGGAGGTGTAAAAAGTACTGAAATATTGTACTCAAGTAAAAGTACCTTTACTTTGATGAAATTTTACTTAAGTACAAGTAAAAGTACCCATCTAAAAATCTACTCAAGTAAAAGTAAAAAGTAGTTCATTTAAAATGTACTTTAAGTAAAAGTTACTAAGTTACTTCCAACATACAGTGCAAAAAAGGACAAGGGGTCATAAATCCAATCCAAAAACAGTAAGTTTGAATTAAAGGAGAATCAAAAGAACGCGTTCATTGAAAACGTTCATTTTAATGAGAACGTTGAACTGAACGCAACTTAATGACAAATAATGAATTTGAACAGTGAACAGGTTCATATTATCTGAGGTATAGCTCCTGAGGAGAGATGCTGTCTAAATCAAATGCTTGCACCATGTCATTGCGATCATTGTTGTGTTTGAAAAGAAATGCAGTCTTACAGGGCAAAATACCATCTGACAGTTGCAATTCCGTTTTTTGTAGAAAATCGTTTAAAAAAAATATATATATATATTTAATTTTGCCTGTTCATTCTGAAAAATGTATTTGTTGGTATTTGTATTAGCAGAGGTGTAAAGTAACTAATTACATTTACTCAAGTTACTGTAATTGAGTAGTTTTTTTGTGTACTTTGTAATTTTTTGAGTAGTTTTTGAAATGGGTAATTTTACTTTTACTTAAGTAGATTTTGACTGGAGTATTGTACTTCGCTACATTGGAATTACATCCGTTACTGAGTAAAAAAAAATGACACTTGAATGCGCAAGGCAATTCTCACTGCCGTGGTAGATGCTGCATAGAGTGGATGACGTTCCCTCACGTGCACGTTCATCATATGAAAACTGATCGTAAAGTTCACTGTTCGCGAAAACTATGGGCGACATGCACAACACTGCACAGGGAGCCACCGCGAGCGGCTGCAGAGCCGCGGGTTGCCAATCCCTGGCTCCGGCGAAAGAGCGATTTGTTTACTGCTCCGCCGTTAAAGAGATGCGGATGTCAATACATCAGTTCGGCTATAATATTAGTTTCGCCTCGCATTTCTCCCTCCCGGTCACGCGCTCCACCTGTTATGCCTCCTCGCGCACGGGGCGCACCACACAGTTTGAGAATCACTGCACTACACAGGGCCGGACCTAGCACATTTGGAGCTCTATGCAAGCTTCCCTCCTGGCGCCCCCCCCTCGAAAATTTAATATATATATATATATTCTTTTTTTAAACGAATTTCTACGAAAAACGGAATTGCAACTTTCAGATGGTATTTTGCCCTGTAAGACTGCATTTCTTTTCAAACACAACAATGATCGCAATGACATGGTGCAAGCATTTGATTTAGACAGCATCTCTCCTCAGGAGCTATACCTCAGATAATATGAACCTGTTCACTGTTCAAATTCATTATTTGTCATTAAGTTGTGTTCAGTTCAACGTTCTCATAAAAATGAACGTGTTCAATGAACGCGTTCTTTTGATTCTCCTTTAATTCAAACTTACTGTTTTTGGATTGGATTTAAGACCCCTTGTCCTTTTTTGCACTGTATAGGAGCGCCCCCATCAAGTTGTTGGAAGTAACTAAGTAACTTTTACTTAAAGTACATTTTAAATGAACTACTTTTTACTTTTACTTGAGTAGATTTTTAGATGGGTACTTTTACTTGTACTTAAGTAAAATTTCATCAAAGTAAAGGTACTTTTACTTGAGTACAATATTTCAGTACTTTTTACACCTCTGTGTATTAGTACATTCAGGTTTTTGCTTAATTAATGCTGTATTTTCAGCCACGTATAATAGCCACTGTGTCTGTTTAATTACAGTTGTACAAGAAACCACCAAATTCCCAGAGAAACATAGAAACATACCTGTGTGGAAGTTTACTTCCTTGAGCTGTAATGGCATAGCTGTAGTTGTATACCAGAGCTGTCCAGATATCAGTCAGTCACAATACATACAGTATCATTAGTTACATTTTATTTACTATTTACATCCACTTTGTTATATAAATATATTACATACTTTTCAGAAAAGCTGTCAAGTCAATGCACACAAGAGCTTGATCACAATACAGAGAGGTTAGAGAGATGGGGTGGAAGGAGGAGGCGGGGTAGAAGGAGGGGGTGGTGCTGATTGGCTGGACATGAGGAAATCAACTGTGTGCACATAAGGACATTGATGGTCGCCTGTGGTAATGAGGGTGTAGATCACACTGAGAAATGGCAGGAAGACAAGGTTCAGTTGTCTGCCTCCCTCTTTGCTCAGGACTTCAGGAGAAACTGGAGGCTTCACAGCTGTAGACTCCATAAGAAGGCAGCTGAGTTGTGAGATGTACAATATTCAGGATGTAAACGGATATTATGATGTCACAGAAAGAGAACTGCTCAGTCCATTCGTGACTATCAGGTCAGTATTGTTGCAGGCTGAGGTTGTTAAAACACATTAACTGCATCCTTCCACTGAGGATTAAAAGCCAGTTCAACTGAAATGGACCAAACGCACACAGATACCCCAGCGATGTGAGCCCTCTAGAAGTGTGGCTCAACATAGACATGCTTTGTTCACAAGAGGAGCAGCTGACTTTGGGTCAGTTTTTAGACTTTAGTTTTACACCAGAGTCAATATTCTGGTCTAACACCAGCAAAACATGTACGCATTAGGTTCTTACCACAAGTGGGTGTTTGAGATGCTGGTGACAGGGGAAGACGGAGACAGTTTATGTACGGAGGTCCAGATGGTACAGGGTTAAACCTGTGTGAGGAGGAGGTTGATGATGATGATGGTGAGGATGATAGGGGCTGTGTACAGAAAAAGTCACGTGCAAGTGACACTCTTTGATGCTTTGCTGATGAAACGCTATAGTTCTGAGGCGTATAAACGTCAACATCAGCTCACAAGTCTCCATAAACAGCAGTCATTTGTTTTAAATAAACCTTTTTCTATACTAATCAATACAAAAAATCTGCGCATCCTGCTGTCCACTATTATTCAAGAAGACCAAATATGGTTGTGTATAGACTCGCTGGGCGACTGGTCATAGGTTTGTTTGTCCACGGAGTCCAGACTCCTTGTCTGCAGCCCAACATCCTTTACTCAGGCATTGTTTATGATAATGAGAGCAGGACTAGCCGTCTGCTGACTCGTCTCACTCAGAGCCACCTGCTTGGTCGGCTTAGCAAAGACTCTGGGCGTGTTGAGGTTGTAGACTCCTGCCTGGAGGAAGCAGGCTCGCAGGGTAAGACACAGCACCTCCTGAGGCTTCAGCTGCATCTTGTACTGGGTCTGACCCACCCACGTGAATGAGTTGTGGACCTCCAGAGACTCTTGGCTGAAAAACACAGGTGGATCAAGATCATAGAAAGTGGGTTCACTTCACCAAAGACTTGTGATGTGTGTACTACAGTATGTGTTGATGACTCAGTTGTATCAGGCAGGAATCTCAATGGGACCTCATCTAGTTAAATAACTATTTTATATATATATATATATAAAATATATATATATACCTCAGGAGGTGCTGTATATATATATATAAAATTATATGTACACACACATATACATACAACACTAAAGCACTGAATGGCTCTTATTAAAATGACATGTTCAGATATTTACAGCCCTGATCTGTGAGATCATTGAAGGAGCTGCATCTGTCTGTAATCATCCCATCTCCTCCATACTGGTTGTGAAGAGCTGAATTCCATCATTGGCATAAATTCAATAAGCATGTTGCTGAACCTCTAGAGCAAAACACATGTTTTAAGTGGTATTGTGTTATGAGCGACTAATTACACATAGACCATATTGTATTTGTAGAAACTTACCTGGTGCTTTTGTGCCGCAAGTCAATGAAGACGTCCACCAGCGCCATGGAGCAGTTGGACAGAGTCAGAGTAACTGGTACCATACAGAGACTAGAGACAGAAAACAAGCTTTACTGAGCACTTCCTCTTAGATGTTAGAGGTCATCTGTTCTAGCTTCTACCAAATATACTGAGTTTTCATTTTCAGTTAGAGCCATTTAAACCTTTATTTTATGGCAAGTCATAAAATATCTTTGATATCAATCTGCATTTATAAACACACATACACCTCTTCTTCATGCAAACACTAATGACTGATGGGTACAGCAGGTATCTTGTCTTTTTCCCTCCAAAATCTTTTTGCAATTGGAGTATCCTAAAAAATATGTTGGAATGATTTCTTCTATAAAAGGGGGCCAGTGCCAGGCTATAGGTAATCTTTGTTCACTGCCTCCTTTGTAGACAGCATTTGTCATTGATTTTTTGTTAAAAGTTCCTTCAGCTTCTCTGATGTTCCCTTAAACTGGAGGAACATTCAGCGAAATAATGTCTGAATGTGTTTGTCTCACCTATGTTGGACAAACGGATGTGTGTACGTCTCAGGGTAGTGCAGGTTGGTTTTAATGAGTTGGGACAGCTCTACAGAGCCCAGAGCGACTGGAAGAGGCAGCTCTGATTTAAACTTGAGTAGCACCATCTCCTGAGCTTCCTGAAACAGCCACAAATACATAAACACAAAGTTACAATACACAACACTTGCTCGGACATCATCTCTCTTTTTTATGACCTCATCTATACAGTTTTGAATCTTTACTGAGATATGAGGCATTACATCAGATATTTGAGATACATTGGCTTAGGAATTGTAACGATGGCAAAATGTCTAGTCGTGTTATTCCAAATGTAACACCAGGTCTACTGAGAAGGTGAAATGTGAGCAGCATGTTAATTAAACAGCATCAGCCGCTTCAGTACTCTGTGTGGGTTTACACAAGATGTGGTTGGAGAAAACAGATTGTATCGTCCATTATATTGTCCTCTTGCTTATTTATAAGATAATTTTAAGGTGTTCTGTCCGTGCAAGTGTGCGAGCGGGTGAGTGAGTACTGACCTCTTTGGGAGTGAGAGAAGTGGCCTCCTTGCCGATGGTCTGCAGTGCCACATGGAGCTGGCCCTCTAAGATCAGCTGTTTATTGTCCTCAACCACAAAGGCCTACACAGAAGCACAAATCACAAGCTGTAAACTCACATACCAACTGTGTATTTAGCGTTTTATTTAATTTACTCCATATTTGACTGTGAACCTCATATTAAAATAGTTGATGTGGATATCAGTCATCCACAGGGGCCCTACACTGGTTGGTAGGTCTTTCATATGGATAAATGTGAGGTTGGACTCAGTGGTAATAAGCACTGTAATTCACAACCTTAGCTTATGAAGAGAATGATAAATCTGAAATATCAACAGTGGACCAGTGCTGCTGCTCAACAAAACGGACATTTTGTAAATAGTGATGTAAGTGTTAGTAGCCGCAAAAGTACCAGTAGTAGTATTTATACTAGACTCTGGGTATGATTTAAAGAATTCGGTTTGCTTCGATATTGTAAAGAAGTTAAGTTAGAATAAAAGGTTTGGTTTTGAAATTAATTTAAAAAATATGAATCATTGCATCCTATTCTGTGTTTTGTTCTACTCTCTGTTTTATCACATTATAAATCTTATTGCTATTTGATTGGTTCTGGTTAGATCCAACAAGTGTCTCTTGCCTGTCTATAATAGGGAGGTGGTCCTACATAATTAGGCTCTCTGTCTGACCAGACTGTCATGGAGGTGCTGAGCATCTGGCTGTTTCATGTACCTTCCAGATGACAATTATATTGAGGTCCAGCTCGTTACACTTCTTGACCATGTTGCTGAGGTCCACGGCTCTGTCCTCAGGGCTCTGAATCTTGCAGCTTGATGATGTTCTGGACGATGTCACGAGCTTGGGCTCTGGGTTCCGGGGACGGCAGCGAAAAAAGAAATCTCCACAGGGTGTAGAGGAACTGATGATCTGGTGGGGAGAAGCCAGAGGAGGGTAGAGAAACAAGAGCATGTTAGGAACATGACTTCATGACCAGCTATTTTTACTCATCTTCTCATGCGTTTCCCCTACTGCTTTCACGTTGCCATGGCGACATTTACTAGGTGAATTTGTTTGGAAATTTAGGTTAATTTGCCTCCTTAATTAAATGTGGCTCTGGTGCAAACAGACACATCCCAAACACCAAGGAAATGCATGTTTTTTTTCATCACGACTGTTGTTTAGGGTTACAATCAATATTCTGATTACAATGAATCACATTATAGTGCCTTCAGCTCATTGTTCTGGCTTTCAGATTTGGTAAAGCTGAAATTAAAGTGAATGTTGGACTTCAATGCATTAGGTAGAAATAAACAAGACTTCAAATGACTGTTGCCCTTCGCATAGTTGATGGGTTGTTAGTCAACTGTTTGATAGTATACAGCTTTAAAAGACCTTTTCCACTATCCTAAATTAGCCAGAAAAATCTATAAGAACAGATTTGCATCATCAAATTTCCTCCATAGATGAATGTCTAAAAAATCTTCTAGATTGAGTATACTGTAGCTTGAATGTTGTTTGAGAAAGTACCAACCACAAGAGGTATGCAGAGAGTGAAATCGAGCCTGTGTATGATCACTAAGCTCCAAAAGGATCAGACAAAAAGTTTAACTATTACAAAGTATTGTAATGAAAACTGTTAGAGATTAAACTGACAGCATTGTAGAATTGTGGCAAGCAACACTTCTTTCTCTTATCAATGTGTACTTTGAAGTTACCCGTTCATTTCCCAGATTCAGGTCCGCGAAAGTGTATCTCTCTATGGC
The DNA here is from genome assembly GCA_038501795.1 of Pseudopleuronectes americanus. NCBI lineage: Eukaryota > Metazoa > Chordata > Actinopteri > Pleuronectiformes > Pleuronectidae > Pseudopleuronectes > Pseudopleuronectes americanus. The sequence continues at coordinate 1,212,764 of CM076724.1, forward strand.
ATCCGAGGTAGCTATAAACAGAAAACCCAGTCAAATCTTTGCTCATTGAAAATTTCAAATTTAATCAAAGTAGATTGATGTGATACATTTTTTTGTGTATTGAGTTACCTTGTTGGGGCTTGCACCGTGTGGCCCTGAAACACAGCTTGGCTCTTTCTCTGCTGGTGAGTTTACAGTCTGAAGTTGAAGACAGAGGCAGACAGAGAGAAGCAGTGAGTGATACTGACAAATAGGTTTGTCTCAAAGAGAACATCACATGTTTAGATTCAGTAGTAAGCCATATTTGACAGTTAAATATAGCTGTACACAATATAGAACAAGAAGAAATAATATACCACAGAAAGATGAAAGAAAGAATAAGAAATAGAGCATGAATGACTCGGTGTGTCAGACACACCTGTATCCCTGGCTGGGTTGATACACTTGTGGAGACGCCAGTGTTGGCTGCTGCTGGACACCTGGACGATGTGGAACTCACGCACGCCAGACTCACTCTGAGAGCCAAGACGAGGTAAATTCAAACAGAGTTTGAGCAGTGATTGGTTATTCAACTTGACAGCAAAAGCAACAAAAAAACACTGCATATGATAAATGTGCATCTCACCGTGTTGATGTTCTCCACGTCAATAAAGACCAGCGTTCCACCGCTGCCTTTGGATTCTACACTGTGATGTGGAGGGACACTGCTGCGGGAGGCTGATGCTTGAACACTCAGAGACCGACTGGCACAGATAAACACTGTGTGTCGTAACACCCGATGACTGCACATGAAGAGAGAATATGTAAGAGATAATTTAAATGATTGAGCGATATGCTGGATTAATGCAGTGTCATTCCTCAGGCTACATCAACAACTGTAAATTCCTAAATATTTTACAACTCGTATATTATACTATCAGTGCTTTCTATACATGTGGGCTGTCAGCCAAAGAGCAGAGTTATAGATATAGCTGTTGCCTGACTCACTAGCCCTTTTCCCTTTCCAAATTATTTTCTTTGTGGCCTTAGAGTATTTGTACTTGGATTCTTACTAAGGCAACAATGAGAGAAATGTGTTTTCATGTAAATGCGGTTAATGCACATTACGAGAAATGTCCGAACTCTGTCTTAATTGATACCAATAGCCATCATTGCTGTTTACAGTGTGAGGGAACCTCCACATAAGGTAAAGAACAGATGAAGATCTTGAGGCTGGGTCACTACAGTTCAAGGATTTGAAAACATGGTTCAATTGTAATTAATTGATTTTGGTCTGAATTTCAGCTCTTATGAATGCAAATGTATCTATCAAGAGACACGCAGCGTGATCCAAGTATACAGGTGCAGATTTTCTGTAGATTGAACATGCTCCACCTGTTCATATTTATTAATTATACCAGTTTTTCCGTTTAGGTATAAACGGCTTCTGTTTATGTTAAGATGAGTCGGATGCATCTACAAAAATTGCCTTCAAAACAGTTTCTCCTTATTTTATTACCTGATTTTGTTTCCTTTCTCCGTGCTCTGATAGTAAAACAGGAAGTTGATTTCATGGACCCCCTCCTGGTCTGGTCCTCTCAACCACAGAGGTAGTTGGGTAGACTCCCCTGGTTGCAGTGCCTTCTCCCATATTGGGATCTCTATCACACTGGAGAGCTGGCTGAAATCCTCCGCTGAAACCAACATCTCAGATGCCACAGAGCCTGGCTGTGGGGTCATGGCCAGTGTTTTATAGGCTGAGCAGTTCTCAGCAGAGGTCAGGCTGAGCGGCGTGAGGGGGGTTGTGGCCTGGCTGCCAAAGGTGAAGAAATCTGGGTGTGTGGACGCCACTCGCAGGCCACACAAAGGAACGCTGCTGACGTTGCAGAATTCAACATAGGCCTTTCTGATCTCACCACACAGCAGAGCAGTAGGGAACTGCAGGAAGAAGACCTGGCACACACAAGCACACACACACAAAACAGTTAAACATGCAGCATTGGCATAAGTAATTAATCCTTTATTTATTCATATTTTGTTATTGAGGAGTTCAGAGGTTTGCGGATGATGGCCAGAAAACTTCTGTCTTTATAATAATCTACTCAATGACTGAATCAAGATTTTGGGGTAAAATGTGCTGGAGACTTTTCTCTCATCACACTTACTGTGATCTTTAAGTGTACTGCGTGCCCTGTGTTTGAGATCTATTGCAGTTGTATATTAATTAGTAGGATTTTTGTGTAGTTTCAAAAGCACAACTCATTCATTAATAAGTACTGATTCAACATTGGGAAGTAATTAAACACTCTCATATTAATGTGCTGAATATGAAATTAGACAGAATGATTCTTAAGTTGTTGTTTTGTATGATTAAATGATTTTGGTTAGGGGTTTGCACTTTGAAGATAACTGATAAATCAATTGACATTTTTTTTATATATGTGTCAGTGTTTAGATTTTCAAGACTGTATTGCATTGTGAATGACTGTCTCTATAGTCAGTGAGTCACTTTTACCTCCATCAGGGGCATGGATGCCGTTATGATAGGATCCAGACGTCGATCAGGACCATGTCGAACCATCATCTTGTCGTCTTTGGTCAGGTTGAGCCGTGGGCCCTGGATCTTCAGGTCCTGTTTTCCACGAACCACCATCAAATCCATCGTGGGCTGGCCTGTAGGCAGGAGGATATCCACACCGTGTGTTAAAGTGGAGGAGAACACCAAACAATACAATGCAATACAATTTTACATTACATGTCATTTAGCAGACGCTTTTATCCAAAGCGACTTACATTTTGAATACACTCAACATTTATGGAGGGGCCATTTCGGGGGTTCAGTATCTTGCCAAGGACACTTCGGCATGCAGATGGGGAAGAGTGGGGTTTGAACCGGCAACCTTCTTGTTGGAACGCCCTCTCTACCCCCTAGGCCACACCGCACAATTCAGACACATACAGTCCACACTTCCAAAGTCAAAAAATCCCTTTTAAATAAAACAATTGATGCTATATTAAAATGCTTTAATTTAAGTAACTTAGCATCAATGTTGGATTAATTGATTGTATAGTTCCTTTAATGTAGTGACCAGCTTTTGAGTAACTTGTCATGTTTCAAAATTAATTGGACACTTGGCTACAAATAGTTTTTTCAGTACTTGTGGCTTTTAAATGTCAGTTAATGCACAAAAAAAGCTCATGTGATTGACTGCTGCCATTTAAATGGAGGTATTTTATATTGGTATGAGTAAAGAGGTGATTTGACAAAGTACATTTTAAAGAGGCAGGGGTGTGCAGAGAAACTAAACAAATGATAAACAAGCTGGTCAACTGAGCAGAAGTCACAGATGACGGAAAAATCATTGGCAAGGAGAAGAAAAACGTCTTTATGACTTTGGAGGAAGAGTTCCAGGAAAAAGGCTGATGCTGGAACCTTTGAGGATTCGCCACAAGATGTGACTACATCTCAAAAACAGACCAGGCTGCAGCCAACAAAAATTCAAGAGAGATAAAAAAGAGAAGAGGTGGAATATTCACGACTGGCTGAGTCAGTCAGACTGAGCAACCTTCCATCTGCTGAAGATAACACTAAAGGGCGGAGGATGTGAACCTACCTAAATCAAAGCTGAGACGTAATGTTTTGTGTGTATTACCATCAGTGCTGGGAGCAATCTCTCCAGTGGAGGCTTCAGCCAGGTTGTACACCACACCAACAATGTTCAGCTGTCCAGTTTTGTGTGGCAGCAGCCTGAGTCGGGCCTGAAATCAGAAGGGCAGAGTGACTGTTAATATCCCAGTTAATATCTAGATATCTGAACAGCCTGTCATGAGTCACAGAAGGTACTTACTAATTATTTTCTGGAGATTTTACAGACTAAAACTTTCACAGTCATTTTAATGGCCTTTATTCTTGTCTATAGCCAACAAGAGCAGCAGGGGCCTTACTTGCTTCTTAAAATCCATGCACACATACACACTGAAAAACCTAAACTTAAATTTAGTACCGACATTTATTAAAACCTTTTCTAAATTGAGAAACCCGATTTCCTCTGTGAGAGTTCTGCTGGAAAAACGGAGTTGTTTGCCAGGGAACCATATCAACTGGTGTCTATGTGGCTTTTCATGTGACAATATGCAGACAACAAAAATCTATTCCAGTTTCTGAAATAAGATGAATAATCTGAATTCTCATGAGCATGGCTTTTTTTGTTACTGTAGTTGCTTAAACTTAAAAAGTTACAGCAAAGTGTTGCTACAGATTTAATACTTCATCTGGTCTATGATCCCTTCTTCACTTGAATAATCAAAGATATTAGACAACTACTAATAAAATGCAGATACACAAGTTTGTTAATCTTCACTTGCATCTATCACACATTTGCAATAGTCTTTGCACAGCAGATCATAACATAAACTATCAAAGCGTCAAACAGCAAGACACTGCACTTGCAACTCTACAGTTTATCTTGAGTCATGTGAGGACCTTACCATTTTAGTCTCCTCAGGACCCATATGAAAATCAAGGATGGTCTCAGTGGTGACAATATCATCTTTCTGTGTCATCTGCAAGAGGACAGACACCATGAAAATCTTAGTTTTGGTTTTAAGTAAAAATCACTACATGAAAAAATTTCCAGGCTACCCACCTCTAGAGTCAAGGTCTCCTCATTTGTGATGAAATCTGCTTCCGACTCTTCAGTTGTTTCCTCCTGTGTTGGGGCCGAACCATCAGCAGTAAACCTCCAGAGGAGCGAGAGGTTGGACAGAGCCAGAGGAACCTTCAAAGGGTTCCTAAATGTCACCTCCACTATGACTGGCTCTGCATAGACAAGAATGTCCAGTTCAGTGATAGGGTGGCTCATATTATGAATCTATTATACCTTGACAAAATAGGAATGCAGTGGTCGGGTCTAATCTTTAAGGCAAATACCACATAATAGTTGAACTCTCTAGCTCTGAAAACCTTGATGCAATCCATACAGTTTTTTCTCTTCCCATTCCCACATTGCAATGTCTGCATCCCAACTACTGGTATGAAATAAGTGTCAAAAATGCCCCAAACTCTTTGGCAACAAATAAATAGTAATTCCTGATTAACTGTCATGCATCTGTTACAAAATGTATGTTTGAATTCCTAGAACTTAGGTGTAGACGATCAGGCGGCAGCCTATATACCATTTAAAAACTAGTCCCTCTGTGTCTTACCCTCCACAACAGCCAATGGATGGCGCAGGTTGTCCGTTTGGCTGTTCAGGCAGCACTGGCTGGGCTGGAAGTTTGCTGGGACAATTCCCCGGTTGGCAGAAGCCACAATCTGCTCCTCAAGGCGGCACCACATGGCTGCCAAATCCTGGTCATATTCCTGGTCTAGGGACACATGAGTCGCTGCCTGTTTTTCCCCTGCACATACCAGATAATTAGAATCAGAATTAATGCTTTATTGTTGAATATGATGACAAATAGTATCTTTCTCTATAGTTGTATGGATGAAGCCTACGCTTAGCTTGGAAGAGATCAGAATTGATTGATCAGTGTGTTACCTTCTGCAAGGCGGCGCTCATGTCCAAAGTAGACCCTTGTGGCCGAGCTGTGGATGATGGGCAGAGGCAGCTGGGGGAGGCTCAGCTCATTTCCCCCTATCACACTCTGAAAAGCAGACACACACACCTTTGTGACTTATGCGACTACTTTTATCCTCTCGACCGGTTTTGATTTTATACATTCATTTTATTTGATTGTCTGTCTATAAAGAGTGCTATACTAATAAATATGATTTTACATTTGAAATCATTTTAAAGAAACCATAATTTGTAACTACACTCATGCTGGATGACCTTCCAGCCTGTGTCTGTTCCAGTCTTGTAAGAGGAAAAACAAGCTAAACTTAAGCTGTGAACCAGTTTCCTCAATAGCTGAGTGTGCTGCTGTGCAGGCTACCACTTGAGCTTAGATGTTACCGTGAAAGGACATTTGATATAGAGTGTGCTTCATAAGGTTAAGGATGGTGGCAGTTTACTCAATTACAGTTTTCTCTGTGCACCTCCACAATGGGTTTGAAATAAAACCATCAAGATGTGATTGACGTATAGACTTTTAACTTTCACTCAAGGAGTTCAACAAAAACAACAGATTAGCCATTTGGTAGTGCTAGCTATTTTCATCATAGTTGTACCATCCAAGTGTCTACATGATGTGTATTGATAAGTGATTTTAGCATTTATTGTAAAAGATGTAACTGTAGTTACCTTATAAACATAGAGATATTCTCTAAGAAAGGCGCCCTGCTGCGTGGCCGTCTGTCTACTATCATTGGTCAGGATCTGTTTGAAGGCTATAACAGCGTTGTCTGGCTGTCGAAGTGTGAAGGACTGACGGCCGATTGTGAAGTTGATATGGTCTTCTGCCAAAGACCAGCCCCTCTCCTTGTACACCTGCATGGCTTGGGAGTAACAGCGCAGTGCATGCCTCCTCTATATGTAGAGACAGAAGAGAGAGCAAGTGATAGGAGAAAGAAGTGTGTGTGAGGTAAACCCAGCAAGATAAATAAAGAGGAGAACAATAAGTGTGATGTCCATTTAATCAGCCCATCAGACATGATTCATAATAGATTGCTGAAAACACAATTCAATTATTATTTGTCTTCCACATCTTCCAACTAAAATAAGTTTAACCTGACCCGAGTTTGTTTCTTATTGTGAATTCAAGATGCCAGGATTCCTGTACATACATGGCATCAACTAGTCAATATAAGGAGAGTTAAATAAAAGGAGAGTTATCCTGGAATGTGTCATAGACAAGCTCATCACAACATTCTGAGATATAAACTTCGGCCCCAGCATCAGACCACATAGAACAGAGGTGGTTGAAGAGCTCACCTGTCCCGCTTTGCTGAAACGATGACCAGCAAGGATCATATGGAAGGCAAACTTGCGCACCATGGGGTTTCGCATATTAATAAAGCAATGGGCGGCCTGTTCCAACAGCAGAGCACTGCGCAGGTCAGAGTCCTGTACAAAAAAAAGTAACAACATTTTCAGAGCAGAATTAATCCACCACATTTTGACTTAATGATCCTACCTCTGTTTACTAATCAACCAAGATACTCAGGCCTACACATTTATGACCGTAAAATTATGGAAAAAGTGTCTACCAACTAATTGTACAAATATCTGTCTGTATGTATGTGGAACACATCTCGCAAACCATTCATTTTATCGGCTTTAGACTTGGCATGTGTATCTTTAATGCCCCGAAGAAGTGCAGTGTCAAATTTTGTCCAAACTGGACATGTGATAGGTTGAACATTAATACGATTAAAAATTAACAAGCCAACATCTCTTTGAAGTCAATGGGGGGCAGGGCTAAACAGGCAGCCTGTGGCCCAAGTTGAACATTTTCTTAACGGCCTCTCATAACCTGCAGACAGAAATTGGTGGCCCGTGTGCCAAAATTGCCCCCGCAGCAATAATATCTGGCCTACAAGATCATTTTGATGATTAGACTTTTTTTATTTCACCATATTTGCCTGAAACATTCACATTCAAGGGTGCTCTGTCATGGCAGCAACGTTTATAAAATCACTTCCTCTTTATACAATTTGTCTTCAAAGTAAAAGCACTATGTGTATACTAGGGGGCGAACCAGAGAAACTTTCAAACTATGATGTGTTGGGTTCCTCACCTCGCTGGTCATCTTTATGAGGAGGGTCGCAGCCTCAGAGTACTTTCCCTGACTCTTGAGTATTTCAGCACTGAGTAAAGCAGAACGCTCAGCCAACACCATGTTCCTGTAGAGGGCAGAAGGAAGAGTTGCTGTCAGGAGAACAAACTCTTATATCCTCGAATGGAGAGGCGATCACACATGGATCACAGGACATTAAGGCTAAAAACTAGGGCTGTGAAATGATTAAAATTTGTAATCAAATTAATTATAGGTTTCTATGGATTAATCATGATTAATCACATTACTGATTTTCTCTGTATATTTTTGTGGAAAAAGATTTATGACAAAAGACATATATACATTTAACATGTTTTCTTTTTTTATTCATAAATAAACAAAACAATGGTGCTGCATCTCAGCAGTTCTTTAGCAGTTCTCTTTGCTATTCCATATGGAACATTAATATAATCTTCATCCTAAACAGAATTCGGGCTTCTTATGGTTGAAAAAATATTTGTAATTTTCTTTTTAAATCAAACCATTGTTTTTATATTATGGTTAAAAATTATTGTTACATTTTATAAGTACTGTTTATTGATAATTCAAAACTGCGATGGGATTTATGAACCTAAAACCCAGAGGGTAACTGTTTTGCAGTCAGAGGGCCAAGGCTCACAGTGATCACACAATAATGTGAATAATTATTAAGTAGACATTTAAAATTGACACAAAAAATTGAATACAAATTTACATAATGGCATATTAAGCAACTGAAACTTTGGTTGGCCAAACTACGACTTAAAAAGACTCTGATCAACTGTAAATTAGCATGGAAGCCAGAAAAAGATGATTTAATGAGGTCATACTTGCAGACATCCCTGTACGTCTGTACTGCGGTGTCCATGTAGTGTGAGGGATATGGTCGGGGAGCTCCAGCCTGCAGAAAGGCTGACACTGCAGCCATTTCCTACAGAGGATGACAGAAAGGACAGATTTTATCATGACAGGAGAACAGAGAAAACAGAAGGATTGAGATGAGGGGGAAGGAATGTGTAGTTTTTAACAGAAGAGCAACAAATTTTCCTTCCTACAAATGACAACTTAAATTGATGAGCAACGACTGCTCAAGTCCATCCACTCAGGGGTTCATCTGTTACAGCCTGTGTAATGTTAGATATTACTTTGAAACTGACTCGACCAAACAAAATAACTGATGATCAGTGCTTAGCCAAAATTATTCAATCTCCCTGAAATTCAAGAAAATGCAAAAAAAAACTGTGATCATTATTTTCAAAAAATTTGACATGAAGTTGAACTACAAGCTCGACAGTCCTGCAATAGATGAAGCGTTCTTGATGCAGCTTTAAAATTTAAATTGAGGTATTATTGCCATCAACACATGGTCCACATAAGAACAGAAAGACAGATGTATACGAGTGTCCATGTTCTCACCAGTGCCCCTGCAGCATACAGCATGGCCTGGTCTGACAGGAAGTCTTTCTTGGCAGTGTGGTAACAGCTGTAGGCCAGCTCGTAGTGCTGAACTAGGAAGCACAGGTCGGCCATCTTTCTGATCTGCAACTCAGGGGCTTCTGGGGGATATCTGACATCATAGAAGCGAAACAACAAACCAGACTTTTACAGTAAAGACATACAATAATATTGACACTAGATAGTAAAGGGTGTAGTTTGATTAAGACTCAAAGCACTTTAAATAACAGTTACAGCCCTCATAAATGCACGGTAGCCCGGTTTAAATCTAATATAAAGCAACAGAGAGCTTACAGAAGGCCACAGGTGCTCTTTGGTTCACTGATGCTCTTCTCCGGAGCCTTCCCACCACCAAACCACTTCTTGGTTGCAGTGAACAGAGACCGACTCAGACCCTTCCTGGACATCAGCTGCAGACAGAGAGGCAGATCATGTGTCTTAGTGCTGGAAGGAGGTGCAATTACTACAACTCAGGGTTCAACAGTTATGGGGTAAAACATAAACTGTTTATCAAATAACCACATGATGACATCACTGCTCCCAGACAACACCAAACAAAATTGTGTTATGTATTAATGTTTTTTTCAATATCATGCAAACAAGATATAATGAAAACATTCCAAATGTGACAGGTGAGAAGTGCAATTTGAAATCTACAGAAATTACATGCAGTTGTCAACTTGTTTAATTGAATACAACAGTCCTGCCATATATAATCATTCAGTCATGAAGGATATGATTTTCAGTTTGTGATGGAAATGTTGATTTATTTGTACTATCATTTTGGGGGCTGCAGAGTGGGCTACTGTTTAACTATATTTAGTTATACCGAGAGGACATGTTATTTTTTTGTCGACTTCTTTGATTCATTGATTAATAAGGGTAGGCTACATAAAAAATATGTCTATGTATATTTCAATACCATTTAACAGTACCACAAACTACATCATGCAAAACGAGCAAACAATTGACAACAACAACACTTCAACTCTGATTTTCACAATCAGTTAATTGTAAGGGAGATGCAGTTGTACCAAAATATGTTTTCTGCTCACTGTGAAATGCGTAGGTAATAATTTAACCTATTTCAGGAGAAACCAAAACTGAAATGATATCTAATACATTGTAGGGGGTCAAGACCTGGATATGTACCTGGTCGTTGAGTTGCCTAATGTTCTTCTCAATGTGTGGTAGGAGGCCTCTGGAGGTAAACTCTTGGATGAACTGTCGGATGTGGTCGTGGTCGTTCAGGGTCAGACATGCCCCGTGGCTCCCTGCTCCTCCTGCCACACTCTCTGGATCTCTTGCAGTTTTCTTGGGAGCAATGTTTAGTGCACTGAGAGTGTGTAGGCTCCTAGGGCTGCTCACTGTGTCTAGCTGGAGAGGATGGCTTTCCAGGCTGTTAGACACGGCATCTGGTGGGAAGCAGGAAACAACATCACAACATGACCTTTAGTCTTCACTTGCTTTATCAGTGCTCGATTTTGCACCGTAACAAAAAACTCACAGCAGCTGAATCAGACAACTTGACACAAAACATTCCAGGACTCTATATCCTCTTGTTTATGCAGGAAATTTTTGATTAAAGCATCTTATCAGTTCACTAATTTACTTATTAAATTTCTGTCCTTTCAAAGAAACCTGTTTATAATAAACTTCTATTTTATTTGTAAAGCACCTTTCATACAAGAAATGCTGCTCAAAGTGCTTTTTGTAAGAATTATGTTTAAATATGGAGCTATTTAAGGAGTCATTTTGCAGATCATTCCATCTGTGGGGAGCATACAAATGTGAATATGTGACACAATTAATGTTAAAATATCATCTTGTAAAAACTGTAGTTATACTAGACCAAAGCAATGAGGCAGTGTTTGCAATAAACCATTTTATATATTTACATTTATATACTATTTAAATGTATGCTTATATACATACAACCATACATGTGAATATGGTCCAAATGTCTGAGAACATGTTAGTTTATGAGGGAGCTTTTGAATTAACTGACCTTTTTCTGTTGAGTGAGGGTAGTCCACTTCAGCTGCACCGACACTATTCTCAACTGGAGCACTATTCACAGTTAGATCATCAAGTATCTCCTGCAGTAAGGTTCAAAGTTAACATCAGGCATATTTTTAATGTCACATAGAAAAGACTAATACTATGATTCATGTTTTGCAACCCTGCCATTACTGCTGTGATGAACTGAACGTGTTGAATGTGTGAAAGCACATTTTTTTTGGTTGTACATGGTTCAGTCACAATCAGTCCTCTTTTGTTTGTATGTTAGTGAAAGTGTCCTTAGGGTAAATCAAACTGTGACCTTTTGTATGATATAAGCTGTAGCGTTCTCTCTGTCCATGAATGTAGTTACTTTGAACGTTCCCATGGCAATAAGTGAAACACACTTAAGTGTGTTATCTCCATCAGACTGGAAGGCTTATACAGCCTTCCAGTCGCCCGTCCTTGCAGACTTGACACCAACAGAGCAAGCCACAACTTTACTGCGCAAAGCTTCGGTCTGCAAGTCTGGAAGGTTAACGCTTGTATTCTACACAATGTGTCTAAAGCTTGAAGACTCACAAAGACACTACATGTTGTTGGCGTACGCAATGATGCTGGACCAAGTGCAGTCACTGTATGTGTAGGAAGCTGTGTTGCTTACCTGGCAGTGTTAATTTCGTTGACGAAAACGATAACGAAAACTATTCGTTAACGACCCTTTTCCCATGACTAAGACGAGACGAAGACGTAACAAAAACGGATCTTCGAAAATAAAAACTAAGACTAAATCTATTTTAACTTTCGTTGACGAGACGAGACGAAAATGTTGGTGGTTGACTAAGTCACAATTTTTTAAAACATCATCGTATCACGCCGTCATGAAGTATCAGGAGCGGGCGAGTGAGTCTGTGTGTCTGTTTCTGTGTGTGTGTGTGTGTGTGTGTGCTCCGTCTGCTCTCAGATAGCGCTCCGGTCCGTAGCCCCGCCCCCTGCCCTCGCGCACTCGCTCAGAGAGAAACAGTGTCTCTCTGAGCTCGTTCACGTGGAGATGCCTCTCAGTGACTGACTGCTTCTTAACTATGGAAACAGTGAAAACACAGAGTTTCTCTGGTCTCAGCTGATCAGAGATCAGCTCCGCAGCTTCTTGATCAGAGCAGAAGATGCAGTTGGTTTCTACCGAGCTGCAGTTTCTGTGCTTGCCTCCAGTCTGACCTGCTCTCCCTTTTTGTTTTCACATTTAAAACTAAATATATATTTTTAAGCTATTAAGCTGCAGCTATATGTTTTTATAGAGAAGGAGTTTAATGTGGCTATTAAATGTGACTAAAACTAGACTAAAATGGAATTAGTTTTCGTTGACTAAAACTAGACTAAAATGTTCTGAGTTTTCGTCGACGAAAACTAGACTAAAACTAAGAAGGATAAAAATGACTAAATGTGACTAAAACTAATATGCATTTTCGTCAAAAGACTAAGACTAAATCAAAAATAGCTGCCAAAATTAACACTGTTACCTGGTTGTGCAGATTATTCCTGTGTAGGTATTGACTCCAGGGGTCTGGAATCTGTTCGTCTTCTTCAATGGACAGGGTGCGAGAATTCATCTTCAACAGATAGCAGCCCTGAGGACCATACCTCTGTTTCATATCCTCATACACCGTTTCTGCCCTGGAGAGGAAAAGGGAACACTTAACAATGCCAAAATATGGTAAATAATATTCCATACAAAATGGAACATCAAGACACTACCTAAGATGGTCTAATGTACAGTACTACAACATAAACTGACTGATGTGCAGAAATCTATAAATGTGAGTAGTAAAGGTTCTTTCAATACCTCTGTTCATCCCCCTCACTCATGTCATGAAGTAAAACGTAGTACTTGAGCGTGTTGGGGATGAACCACTTGGGGTTAGTGTATTCTCCACTGTGCTGAATCCTGTGCTGCTCCTGGGAAAGCTTGAGGAACTGCTCCACAGGGACTGCCTCAGTGGAGGACACCACCAGGAGGCCTGTAACAATCAGGATGTCAAGGACATAACACTAAACCATGAAGAGCAATCAGAGAATGGCAGATACCCCAAACCAATTTGTCCTTTGATTCATATTCAAACCAAATTTCAAGGACTTCCATTTTTCACCAACATAATAGCAATGATCAGGCACGTCCTGTCTCAGAAAGATGCAGAAACATTAGTCCACACCTGGTTACTTCCGGACTTGACTATTGTAGTTCCCTATTATCAGGCTCCACCAGTAACTCTTATATTACTCTACAGTTTAACCAAATTGCTGAAGCACTTTTACCTACAAGAACCAGGAAAAGAGATCACATTTCTCTTATGTTAGCTTCACTACATTGGCTTACCGTTAAATTTAGAATATAATTTTAAATCCTCACCTACAAAGCCCTTAATAATATGGCACAATCCTACCTTGAAGAGCTCATTGTACCATAATCACACAACTAGAGCACTGAGCTCCCAGAATTCAGGCTTACTTGTCGTACCTAAAGTCTCCAAAAGTAGAGTGGATTATTATTGCGACTAGACTGACTAGATATACAATATGACTAATTAAAAATATTATATTATTGATACATTTATTGAGGAATTGAAATAGTTGCATACTTGAGTTATATTAAAATACAATCATGGTCTGTGATATATTCAATAACCCAGTATAGATGATAATGAAAAACTCATGGTATTCATATGATGATCCCTCATATACTGACTAAACAAGCGTATTGACCCAGAATGCCAGAGGTCCAGGATCAGAACCTTCGCAGACCATGAACACCTGCTTGCTTTCCAATCAGCTTCTTCTTATGAGCTGCACGGTTTTATATTATCTCACTATCAACAGCCAAAACATTAACAGTTTCCCTGATATCCCACATTTGTTTTTAAATATTACTAAACTGATTTTTAGGTCACTGAGACTGTGATGTCACGTTCTTCTAAAAATAAGTGAAAAGTACAAAATGATATGGCAACACTGAGCCCCAAAAAAACAAATCTTAGTATAATTCTAAAGATTGACCTGACCAGAGCATGTTGACTCTTGATGACCCAGTTTTGTATGCTGATTGAAGGATACAGGCGAGGTAGTGATTGAGGAACTCGTGGTCAGAGGCAGGCATTGATTGGAGGAAGTTCTCTCTGTAGGTTTCAAACCAGGGCGTTGTTGCTAGAAAAACAAATATAAAGTGAGAGAGATAAGTACAAAAATCCTTGCTTTTAGTTTGTTTGATTTTGTTGTGAAAACATACATAATGACACAGGCCTATTACTAAAGCAGTTGTATCCCATATTCATCAAGGTAAAACAACTTTTACTGACAAGTGATGTGTTGCGTTTTCATCTTTAAGCCTTAATATGTGATAGCTTTTTATAGTTGCTAAACCAAACAAGCACAGAGAAAATTGGTGCAGGGTAAGTGCTGCTTCCAGCCCGCTCATTTTGGTGTCCGATGGTCATTGGTTGCATGTCATTTACTTACGATCTCTAATTCTTATCTAATTAAGGCAGAAAATGGAAAATTAAATTATCTGTTTTAATAAGAATAATGATTCGATAATAATTTGAAGAGTATCAGAGATGGTTTTGGTTGTATTTGCTGCCACCTATCCTCTGTAAAACAGGGGTATGGCTTTATAAAAATGTAAACTACCCAACACCAAGACTTTGATTTTGGACAAAGTAAGCTAATAAGCATCTCCCATGTCACAAAAATATATATTATTAAATAAAGATGACATCGCGGAACTGGGTGCACATTTATAATTTTTCCATACAGTAAGCTATATATGCGCCCTCTAACCTATATTTGCATACTGATACCATTCTTTGACTCTTCAGACCTGTCAAAAGGAAGACGTGAAGTTTCAATGATTGCATTGCATTGATGAGGTGCTCCAACACAGGAACAATTATAAAAACAATTGTTTTTAATTGCAGCACCCATTTTATATATTAATATAACATGTTACAGTGTGGAAATAATTACATGAGGAGGACCTGTAAACCATCACCAGCAATGATATATCAGTCAATATTATTCATTCCACATGTAAAAAAGGATTAATACAGCATATATAGCTCTCAAGGTAAAACATACTTCAGAAAATACACAATTAATGACTGCAATGTTAATAAAAAAGAATGATATCAGTCATTAACAGGATTTTGAGTTACTTCTTATAAATTAGCCTATAATTGAAATTTGCTTAGATAATACAAGTAGGGAACCACAAGAAAAAGTTCCATAAGATAGGATAACAGCGTATTGTAGAAAAGTGTGTGCATTGCTCTACGTATGAGTGAAGCGTACATTCTTCTTGTATAAATATCAGTTTGTGTGTGGAAGATGACAGGTGCATGGCTTTGTGTGTATGCATTGGTATCTTCTGACAGTTACAAGACAAGATATAATATCATGTGTCACATCTCAAAAACCCTCCACCACTGTGTATGAAGCAGAGACACCCAAAATTCACTGCAGCTATTGGAAACTAGAGGGAGAGGAGGAAGGCAGGTGTGGAGTTGAGAGGACTATGACTATCCACACATGAGCCATGAGACAGTGATACCTGTGCAGTGCTCTGAGGTGCTGACTTCCAACAGTGTTTCTCTCCAGACACTGTACCATGGGAGGCTAGCTTTAAGAGAGTGATCTGATAGGTGGAAGCAGAGAGCCAGGGCTAATGTTAGTTACATCCCATTTTCTTCAAGGTCCATTCATTCTAAAAGAGTTTACAGATGATCAAAGGAAAAACCAGGGAGAAGAGTCATAGTAGAGGTCAGATGTCATTATTGAAGTCCCAAGGGCTTTTAAGTTTAACTACTAAAAATGCTAATGGTGTCATTTTAATAGTACAGATCAGACTCAAAAGTGTCAGTAATTCTCAAATAAATTAACAGTTCTCCTATTTGACCTCTTTCCAAATATTTTATACAGTCAAGACCAGACTACACTGTAAATGCCTAAGGCATAGTTTTTCAGTAAAAGGGAAGATAGCCAAATTAATTGTTGATGATAAGCATTATGCCAATTGTAACTTACTGAATCTTATTAACTTTGGCAGTAGCCTGTAAAATGTATACAGATACATTTCTGTAGCTCTTTTAGGGAGGTCCTTGACTTAAAGTGGGCACAGGCCATATACACACCACAACAGTGAGTTCTATTTTAAACAAGTGTTAAAGCTTTGTGATTATAGGTCCATGTTGCAGTTTACATTAATGTCTGTCCAGAATCTAACATATGAAAGATATATCAAATATAGATAGACAGACAGATAGAGACAGTCGACTTTGGGTTTATGAAATGCATTTTATCATAATTAGCATTTAAATTATTTGGTTATGGACAAATGTTTGACTAATTAGGTCACATAAACCTTGACCTTTGACTTATGATCATTTAAATCTTATCAGTTCAATCTTGAGTCTATGTGAACATTTGTGCCAAAGAGGACTGACGGAACTCCCCCAGAGAAGCACTGATATATAATGTTCACCAGAGTGGCATGGGTGGCTAGACAACACAAACACATACACTTGTATTAGTTTGTTAATTCGTAACTATGGTGTATTTTCTTTTTGCCTATGAAGGACTTACCTTGTTAACACAATTACCAATAATAATAATAATAATTCCAGGAAATTTCAGAGCAATAGTTGCTGATAGAGCTTTTCGACTGCATATTGTCCCTCAGTACATAACTCGAAAATAAATCAATAACTGCACAAAAAAGTTTGTTTATGTAATGTGTTTTAGTGATAAAATGACAATTGGCTGATATGTAGAGTATAATTAACTTTTACAAGCTCTTGTCCTTACCACTGAAGTTGAGGTCATAATCTCCCGCTGTGATGGCATTGGTCACAGCACCCTCTTGTGGCTGACATGCTAACACCACTTCATTGAGCAGCCGGCGCTGGGTGGGGCTAAGGGCAGCAGATGATGCGTTTGGGCTTGTCACCACATTATTGATGCAGATGCGCAAGTTTTTCACGACCTGCACCTGGTTATTGGGGTCCCGGATGTGACCTAGGAGACAAACACTTTGTTCAGTCACTCAGGAGAGTAAATCACTGCTTCGTACAGTATTAAACAGTTGAAATATTTAACAACATGGCCTTGAGGCCTATGACAAATAAATGGTAAATGGTTTGAATTTATAAAGCACTTTCCTAGTCTTGATGACCACTCAAAGCGCTTTACAGTACAGTTTGCCATTCACACACACACACACATTCATAAAGTGCATCTATTGGCATCACTTTTTTTCTTTCTATGACGGGCAAATCGGGGTGCAACATCTTGCCCAAGGACACTTTTGCAAGCCGATGGGGAAGACTAGGGATTGAACTGCTTAACTACTGGTAGATGTGGCAAGTGGCTGTCAAGGTGCCAACACCAACACAAAGCTCAACCCTTCAGTTGCCACTGCACTTCCTGTGGTCCTCAGATATAGTTTGAAGTCAATCAGAAGAAGATTTTTAGAGAGATTTCTCCATTTAGGATGAATTTGATTTTACTCTTCACTTCACTTTTCTCTCAACAGCCTGAGACAGATATCATGATTAACATTTGATTAGTGAAAAATGCTAATAATAGTTAGTATTATTGCCCCTAAATGTTGCAGTTGTTGGTAAAACCAATTATTCAAATTCAAGCAGCAAACAGTACTACTTGTTAAAGATTTGAAATCCAATAGACTTTTCAGAGTAATTGATGAGGTTAAATCATAGATAACTCATAAATGACAGAAAAAAAGCAAATGAAGAGTCACTGACAATCGGAGGTTGGAAGCCTATACCTCACCCAGGGACAGGAAGGTCCATGAGAGAGCCTATAAAATAACATCCCACTTCCATTTTTTACCATTTACAGAGTTATGTTTTTACTTCAAATTGTCATTACCGTTTCTTTAAGGAATGAATTATCTTTAAAATTTGATTTAAAGCCATGCAGCATGCTGGCAACTTCTGTCTGGTCTAACTTAAGAGGGCCCCTGACCTTCTTTTTATTGGAATTTCATTGGATAAGTCATATAAATAATTGATTTGATTTATATGAGTAGGTTTTATAAGTGACAATTTGTCAAAGGTCTGTGGTCTGTTTTTAATTTGTGTCAACAGGTTTTTTCCTCCCCAGGGTTAATTAGTTGTGCTGTGCTACAGTCCCACAGACACATTAAGGCAGTGAAGCTGTTTTTGTGAGTCTTGCTGCGTATTCTTCTATTAATGACATGTTGCCAGTATGAGACAAAGAAGGACTTGTTGCTTGAAGGATAATCTCTTTTTTGAAAAAGGACCAGCCAATACTGAGACACACATAACGCATTAATTTCTGTGTTTGGGAGAGCAAGAAAATGAAAAACTAATACCGGTGATTTATGGCTGTAAAAAATAAATATCTGGATTACTGTTCAACTCAGACCCATGATTTGTGGACTCATCGTTACTGATTTGATGTCGATGTCGTGTGAGAGACAAATGTGTGCATTACTGCGTGGCATCATCTTTCTCACTAGTAACCTGCGAATAAAAGCCAATAACACTGAGTTGGTTGTGGCAATTCTTCTTTAGGAATATTAGTATGTATATTAGGTGGATTATTATGTATAACTTTGCTCAATTTTTCCTGTGGCAGCAGCAAACCTTCAAGTCTTCAGCTTTATGTGGCATCCATTGTACTTCAGTCTGTCCTGGGGGAGGGATCCTTCACATTTGGCTCGCTATGAGGTTTCTACGGCTTTTCCTTCTCTTGAGAGGGTATTTTGGTAGTTTTTCCTTACTCTCTTTCACAATGGCAGAAACAAGTTATGACCTGCAGATAATAATGTAATGGAGTTTTAAATCTAATGCAGCAAAACTAATGCAGCAAATCTCCCCACAGGCTGCAGGAAGTCATGAATAATATCCACAGGCCAACAAGCAAGTAATCGACTGTGTCCCTGGTGAGAGCCAAAGCTCCTGCCTAGGAGAAGGGGAGGTATTGAGGGTATGAACTACAGCAAGGTGACAAAATCAAGGAATAAACAACATAAAGTGTCTCAGTAAGGTGTTGGGCCACCAGAAGAGTTGCAATGCTCCTTGATATTGATTTTGAAGTGTGGAAGTGTACTGACAGGATGAAGACCATTCTTCCAAAATAAAGTTCTTCACTTGGTGTTTCGATAACGGTCACAGGCGGTGGAGAGAGCTGTCCAATGCCTGTGTCGACTGTGGCAAATGATTCACATAATTTCCCTACTCATTAAACCATTCAATGACTCCCTGCGTCCTGTGGTTCAATTACATTTTGTCATTCTATCCCTATTTCTTTAATTTGTCGCCCCTCTGTACGAGAGTTTTTGCCATGAAATACTACATAAACAGATGTGTAACTGGTCAGAGTTTTAGCAAGACCTGTGTTAATCTAATATGTCACGTCAAATGGCTGCTGTGAAAAGGATTTATATGGGAACTTAGAGTTGTGCTGCTTTCATTTACATGGCTGACAGTGAAGTGAAAGCTGGCCTGAGGAAGATATTTAAGTTTGTATCAGTGAAAACCTGATTCATATCAAACTCTCTAAGAACACAAGTAGACCCAAATTAGATCCTTTCACGTTGATAACAGTTAAGTGTAAGGACTGTAACTAAAGCCCATTAGCCAATTAGCTTGCTCACTACCCCAGCAAACTATGGAGCAGCAACAGAGGAATTAGCTGTCCGTCTGAAAGTTATCCTACAGGTCAGCTTACAGAGACTGTCAAGGATCCCTCGGTCCTCTCTGGTGTCTAGTGTGGACTTTATTTCTCCCCCTGTCAACACACAGCTGCTTAGTCACAGTCCAGTGTGCTAGCTGTCTGTTAGCGCAGAGCTAACGTCGATGTGACAGCAGGCTAAAGATGCTAGCTACCGGACGGAGCTCGGTTTGCGACAGCTCCAGGGCGACAGACCACGGCCAGAGTGGGTCCAAAACAGCGGTCCTTACCTTCGGAGATCAGTCTGCAGAAAGGCCTCAGCAACTCGGCGAAATTCAGATTGTTTTTGCGAGTCACTCTCTCCGCTTCTTCGCTGCAAAGGACGGCCACCATCGGGACAAACGAGTCCTGGACGAACTCCTGCACAGATTGTACACATTGTGCCATGTCGGAGCAGCGTCAGCAGCAGCTAACAAACAGCACTAGTCAGTTGTCCTATACTGTAGTAGATCTAGACTATTTCATTGCTAATGGCAAATCCTTCTCTATTTGCAGACAACAGCCATGTTGAATTCGCCAACCCACTTCCTGTGTAGAGCTAAGACAGTCAGGTGACGCCTGACACCGCCTTATGTTATTCCACCCCTGCTGAGTGAAGACCCGCCCATCACCCGTCTTGCATTGGTTAGTACCGATTAGTACGCGTTCCCTTGGTTTGTTCGGTGAAGAGTGATGATTGGTTAGGCTTCGGGTATAAATGTCAGGATAAGCCAATTAGAGGAGCGTAAGGGCCGGTTGTTCAGCCACTTCGGGTGGAGGAAAAGAACCGTCTTGATCTGACACCGAGGCTGGGTACCAGTTCCGTTTCCGTTCCAACAGGTAGTGGTGTTGACGTCGGGCTTGTGTCAGAGAGCAGGTGCAAAAAAGTTCAAACTAAACCAGTGGTTCTCAAAGTGGGGGGCGCAATGTCACAGACACGACCTGTCATTGGTTAGTGAAAGCTCCCTCAGTGGCAAGATGTAAGGGGCTGGACTGACACAAGCAAATCAAATACTGTTTCGTTCCTGATCCAACAATCAAAAGAGGAGTGTTATCATTTGAACGCGAGTTGCAGAGAGCAAAGACTCACTCCTTCCTTAGTAATACCTTCCTGCAATTGCAGTAGGCCTATTCGTAGCCTAATCTAAGGAGTAATTTACGCCACAGATTTTTTTAGAAAGCTCATAGCCCCAAGAGCTAGCCTTCTAGCTAGCTAACTTCTTCCAACCTTAAAATCTTCAATCATCCAATGTGTTGCAACAAAAAAAATACCAGCACTTGTCTACTAGTGCTTGTGTTTTATTTGTTGCAACTGATTCGTAAAAGTCATGCAACCGATGCGCCAGTTGCGAAGAAGCCAAAGCTTCGCAAATATGACGAGAGCAATTGTCAGTTTGGTTTCACCGTCACTGGTGCAACTGAGCAACGTCCTCAGTGTGTTTTGTGTGCCGAGGTGCTGGTAAATGACAGCATGAAGCCATGCAAATTAAATAGGCACCTTGACACCAAACACCCTGACTTGAAAGAGAATCCTGTGGACTTCTTTAAATGTAAACGTGATGGCCTCCAGCAAAAACAATCCACCATCTCCAAGCATTGCCCTGTCTCCAAGCTATCTATCTGTCTATATATTGTGGTGTAGTTGAGGGCGGTGGTGGCGCTTTTTCTCACCTCTCTTCTGGGGCAGATTAGTTCACAGAATAATTTACCACAGTAACTGAACTAGTTACAGTGTTCCATGTTGGTGGGACTGAAAACTGAAGGGTTAAATGAAATCAGGGTCAAAAAAATCTTGTTCTCACACAACTCATTTTCTGAAGAACACTCCTGCTAACATAAGAAAAGATGTAATGAAAACACAAATATACTGTGACATATCCAAACACACATATATATATATATTAAAGATAAAGATTAAAGATTAAGATACATTTATTTATCCCACACACATGCAGAGACATGCACAGACATACTCATGCAATTGTAGGGAAATTTATCCTCTGCATTTAACCCATCTGGTGCAGGAGACACAGAGCAGTGAGCAGCCATGTACAGTGCCCGGGGAACAGATGTTGGGGGAGTAAGGTGCCTTGCTCAGGGGCACTAGACAGGGTAGAGAGAATCCTCTTGGATTTTTGGACAGACCAATCCAGGTTCGTCTTTTGTTGTTTCTCCGTGGAGTCGAACCAGAGACGAACCAGAGACCTTTTCTGCCCATGGTCCAAGTTTCTGCCACTAGTCCACCGCCTCTATAAATATAAAGTATATACACCCCACTAATCATGCAGAGTTGAAAAGTAAATTTGAAGAGAAAGCAGATAACTCGGTTTTATTGACAATATTGATATAATCATATCTAATGCCATAAATTCTACACTGTGTTGTAATGTGCAACAATCATAAGCACACTGGGTCTGAAACTGGTATGTAAACTGGTGCGCACACAGGCCTGCCCTTCCAAAAAATCCGATAATGTTACATTGTTCATAGAGCTATCAATATCTTATTAGCATCATGGTTATAACGTATTACAAAAAAAAAGTCTTCAACAAAATGCAACAAAATGCAGTTAAATCAAGTTCAAGTCATGAGTCCGGAAAATTACTAATCAGACTAAAGCTACTACAACACAGACTCATTGTAATAACCTTCCTTACATGGTCAGGAGTGCTTCTAAATTTACAGACACTCTCACATATGATCCCATTCATCTATGCTTGGACACCTTCTTTTGCACAGGTTATGCACACAACTGATAAAGGAGGCCCCTGATTCCTTCTGACTGTGGTCAAAGGTTTCTCTTTACATGTTGCTTTACATAATAGGGCTCAGGATTCGCCAACACACTGAATACACAATAGCAGCATACACACATGAGCTCAAAAAACGTCAAAGCGTTTTCCCTGTAAACAGCAATGACTGTCCCATATTCTGCTGCACATTTAACAAAGTGTTAATCACATCAGCATCATGTGATTAACACTCTGTTCCAGTCAGACGTTGGTAGCCTTGTTGTCTCGGCTTTAACAAACCACAAGAATGGTGTATCTGTATCTTACACTTTAATGCAACATCAGCAGCACTGTAGAAACATTATGTACAATACAGTCAATACCAATTGGGTCATAGGGTAATAAAAAGATAATAAAATAATGATAATTTCTCCGTCTGAAGAATAAAGAGACACTGAGAAATGTGTTTCTCATGTTTTCTCTGTATAAAGGCAGTAATGTGGTATTTTACAGGTGGCAAGAGGCACACAAACCAAACAGAACGCCACCTGGGCGGTTATTTGATATTGCGTAATATGCGGCGAGAGTGGCTTGTTTTCATGGCAGCCAGAGCGACCTCCAGTGTGGAGATGAGGTGCAGGAGGGTGCTGGGGTCTGTCTGGAGAACCCTGCTGCTGCCGCCGTCACAGCCTCTTGTTAGGAGCAGGCGCATTGTCAGCGTGGGAATGACCTGCTGACGGATCGAGCGACTGGCCAACTGGCAGAAAGTAGTGACCGTAACCGAAAAAGAGAAGCAAAGGGATGAAATCAAAATCAAATCTGAATTAAAAAATCTGAGTGTGAATAACCTAAATCTTAAAGCTTTAGTCCAGACGAGTGGTATCAGAGGGTATGCTATAAAGATGTTGACTGATTACTTCACTCAAAATATGTCTTCATCATGTATCAGGTATCATGATGCAGAAAACACCATGTGAACACTAAATCATAATAGATTAGCCAACATAATTTCACATGGCACACACAGCAGGATACAACATCTACAACATTTATTTATCCAGTGGAAATCACAACAGATAAATAACAGATTTTAAATCATGTAGCACGCACACACACACACCTGCACATCCAGTCTCCACTCCAGGTTGTGGTAGGCAGGTAGAGTAGAGGGCAGCTGTCTCAGGATGCTGCGGATAGGACGTTGGTGCTGCAGGTAGAGCTGCAACAACACACTCACGCTCAGTTGGGGTGCAGGAAACTCACTGATATTAACTGAAACTCATTTTAAGTCATCTTACCTGTAAAAGGATCTGGTTGAGCTCATCACCAAACCCCAAAGCTAACACAGAGTCCAGGAAATCCACTTCAGAGATCTACACAAGCACAGAGCAGTGGCCATGGGAACCGTTATTGTTCTCCACTGCAGACATTATTAATCCTCACTAACAGACATAGGACAGCTATATTTATAACACTCCAGTCCCTGGTGCTGTGCATTCTGTCTCACTGACATGATGTACCTGTACAAAATTCAACAAAGTTGTCATTAATGTTGTTATAAAAGGGACACCTCTGTTACCTGTACATATAAAAAAATTTGAATGTCATGAAACAATTTAGATAATTACGGCCTGCAGCTAAAAAAATCTTAAAATATCAGTTCTCAGCCTGCTTCATTCCAAATATCCACAATCAAGGGAAAGGCTTGACTGTTGACTTGACAATTGTCCATAAGACTATAATCGTCACCCTCCACCAGGAGCATAAGCCACAGAAAGTCAAGAAACACCTGACCCAACAGTACAGAATAGCTGAAGGACACTATCAAAACAACCTGGGCTGGTGTCATGAGTTGATCACCTACTACGCTACATTGATGCATAAATGAACATTCTTTTCAGAGGTTGGAAAGTTTTGTATTGTACTTTTTTGGTTTTTATAAATACTAGGGAATTTTTGAACATTTTGAGAATTTGGATTTTGGATTTACATTAGCTGTCAGCTGTATTTATTGGAATCATAAGAGAAAAGGCAAAAAGCTCAAAATATTTGACGTTACCTGTAATGAATCTAGAATTTATTTATATTTCACTCTTTAATTTAAATAATAAAAATATTTAACCTATTCATGATATTCAAATTATTAGAGATAGAGAGTCTCAATTCATGGTTATACTCACTATATTTATCTCTCAGCATTCTCCTTCCTACATTTTTTACACAATGAGAGTCTGAAAAAACAGCTATGAGTGTGGAGAATGAAAGTAAAAGTGAAAGTGGCACTGATCTGTTGCTTGGATCTTAAAGGTCAGAGTGTCTTTATGAACCATTTGCATTTCAAAACAGAAAGAATGAGGAGTGTGTGGGAGTCACCATATGTTTGGAGCTCTCTGTCATTAGGAACATCAGGCCTTCCACTCCGTGCTGCACCGTATCCACAGGAACACAGAGCTTTCCTGCAAGCAGCGGAGTATTATAGATTAACTTAATACTCCTGGCACGTGACAAACATCCGTGTGTGTTTATACATACCAAATTATTTACTCATTTCTGTTTAGCACCAATAATGATTTATGTAAAGCATTAGTATTATCTTGTGCATTTTTTAAATAGAAGTATTATTGTAAATTAAAAATGGAATAAATAAAAGGTTTTAATGTCTGTTGCAAGGGTTGTATTTCCTTTAACTTCATGAATCATCAAAATAGGGAGTTTAGCTAGAAGAGGCCAAAACTTTTGCTTTTAACTGTATGTAAAAGACAAACAAACAAAAGACTGGGTGGGTGAAGGTTTGTTTTAATGCTGAAATCTAGCTGGCTTTTTAGTAGTTTGAATATCTAATCTATAATTTTCCTCTATTAGGTCCACCTGGCATGTTCAGTCTACAACAGCTTCAACTGCTGCCTTCTTGAACATTCTAATGTTCAGGGTTTGTCTGAACTGTTGTTAAGTGTGTTTCAGTTTGTAAGTTGTGGTGCTGTTCTTATTTCTTGTTTTAACTCAGAAATGTGTTTCTCATATTTTGTCCACTAATATCAACTAAATGTAAACTACATGTTTGACACATTATTATTGTGTCAGACTGGATTAACTTCAGCAAGGTGTACCTAATAAGATGACAATTAAACACATTTCTGAAGAATACTGCAATACTACAAACCTTAACAACTACTTTATTTACAGTGTGAGTTAGTCCATATGAACATCGGAGATGTGAAGCTGTCTGTTGTTGTGTTGACTTGTGTTTGTAGCAGCAGTGTGGACTGTAGAGTATCCATTTGCTTGGTAAAGCCCAGTTTAACATTTTCAGCCCAATTTTCCTATGTTTGTTTTGCAAGCCCTTGATCAGTGTGTGAACTCTTCAACATGTCCCCAGTGAGTGGTAGGCTCCAATCAGATTTCAAACCTTCTGGAAATCTATTCAGAGACAGTGCAAACTCCAGCAAATCAGAGAGCAGGATGGGTGAATTTGTTGAAGTTACATGTAGCGGTGAGGTGCCCCCTGATTTTTAACAGTGCACATGTCTGTAATCAGGGAAATCAAGCAGTAACCATGTGAAGGGGAGACTCGGTAACACAAACTCAATGCAGCTTCTATTAACTGCATCAAGCTCAGGTCCGGTGTATAAGTATGCAGCATGTAATGAAGGTGCAGAGTCTTACTGGCTGCTGCTTCATAGATCTTGGGGCTGCTTCCCCTCCTCAGGAACTCCAGTGCTATGCGACCAAACTCAGCAACCACTGAGGAAAAAAAACAGACATGTATACTCAATTCTTGAAATCTAAAATGCACCAACGTGTTCATCTGATATTTGGGGTTATGACTGTATATAGTCAGTAACTCTGTTGTTCTATACAGGAGGTTGTATTGTGTCAAAGGCAGTTCTTCAAAGAATGAAAACCACAGATGTTTCAAACAGTGGCCATGGTATGAGCCATTGGCACAGGGCGGCTTTGTTGTCATAAATGGTTTGAATGAATATTTAATCACATTCTTTCCAATGTGTGTCTTGGATCCTTTACTTTCTTACTCGATCAGCTCTAGCTTTACACCCCCATCTTTTGTATGGAGACAGTAGACTATTTAATACTGGTTACCACAGGGCAAGAAAAATGCATGCCATCTACCTAATTCTACAAACTTCTGTCTGTGTGAGGAATGACTGATTGTGTGTATGAGGGTGTATGTGTGTGTGTGAGGGTGTGTGTGTGTGTGTGTGTTTGTGTGTGTGTGTGTTTGTGTGTAAAACCACCCAACAACAGACTAAACTGGTAATATTATTTAGGAGGTTTTATCCAGATGATGAACTTCTGGAGCTGGTCTTGTTTGAAACCAACATTTTCCAACATATTCCAACCTTATGTTAGCCAGAAATCTTTCATATGATAAGGGACGACATTAAAATAATCACAATGTAGACAGAAAAATGCAAATGCATTGGCAGGTATCTCTATATCCTATAGGAATATGGACACGATCAAAAAATTTAATAATGCATTGACTTGAGCAACCAATAAGATTAGAGACTCAACTAATTTAGATTAACCACTGTTATCAATTTTATCTTGATGATGTAATTATGAAATAGAATCATACCATATAAAGAGTTAGCATTTCCTGAGTGGGGTATACATAGCATGTGCAGGGTCTGCATTGCTCCTTCTATGCTTATTTCATTCACTTGTCGAGTGTCCCACAATTTTTATAGTCATTTATCGTCCTCAAACCAGAAGGTTGATGGTTCGATCATTCGCTCCTCCAGTGTTCTTGGAGAAAATACTGAGCCCAAATTGCCACTGAAGGCTATGCCGACAGTTGATAATGGAAAAAAGTACTGCCTGGATGTGTGTGTGAGTGGTTGAATGTGTCTTGTATTGAAAAGCACTTTGATTATGGTTTAAGTGTTAAACCACTACATCAAAGTCCAAAAGTGAATACATACGTCATTGTTCAATGTAAATTGAATGGAATTGAGCATGTTTTAGTGACTGTAAAGTCAAATCTCCACTTCTTGATTGAATATGATGTGGTACACGCAGCTGTGACACAAGAAAAACCTCTCTGACAATAAAGAGTTACTACCATGTAACAACAAAACTAAAACGTGACACACACTAATATACATTATGTAAAAACAAATTACATTATGTAAGACTTTTCTTTTTAAGATTAACTATACTTGAGTACTTTTACTGACTTAGTGTAATAAGGTTTTTTGATTTTGTTCATCCACTACCTGTGCCTGTTTACAGGAAATCAAATCCTGGTTTTCCTCCAATTTCCTCAAACTAAACAGTGATAAAACCGAGGCAGTCCTCATTGGCTCTAAACACACCCTCACCAAACAGCCCAGTTTCACCCTCACCATAGACAACTCCTTGGTTTCCCCCCTCTCCCCAGGTTAAAAGCCTGGGTGTCGTCCTCAACAGCACCCTATCATTCCATACCCACATCAACAACACCATCCGGTCCGCCTACTTCCACATCCGCAATATCAACCGCCTCCGCCCCTCACTCACTCCCAACACCGCCGCAATCCTGGTTCACTCCCTTGTCACTTCCCGCCTAGATTACTGCAATTCCCTTCTCTTTGGTCTCCCACACAAACTACTCCACAAACTTCAACTGGTACAGAATGCTGCTGCCCGTATCGTCACTAGGACACCATCCATCAGTCACATCACCCCTGTTCTACATCAACTCCACTGGCTTCCTATTTAACAGCGCATTGATTATAAAATTCTCCTCCACACATTTAGGACCATCCATAACCTCGCTCCTCCATACCTCTCTGACCTCCTCCATATTAAAGTCCCTACCCGGTCTCTCAGGTCTGCCTCCTCCATCAGCCTGACCGTCCCCTCGAGCCCATCTCTCCACCATGGGATCTAGAGCCTTCAGCCGCTCTGCCCCTCACCTCTGGAACTCCCTCCCCCCTGACATCAGGAACATTGACCCAAATTCCATCGCTCTTTTTAAATCCACCATCAAAACCCACCTTTTTAGGCAAGCGTATAACTTTTAATGTCCCTCTCTGCAGAAGTTGTTGTTCTGCTGCTGCTCTGCTTTGTGCATTTTAAATGTGGATTTGGTGCACAAAATGTACATATTGACATACATATACTATTTGATACTCTAGTATAGTGTTTCCTTTATCATCTCCAGTGTTCAGCGGTCATGAGACGTTCAGCTGACACACACATGCGCACACGCACGCACGCACGCACGCACGCACACACACACACGCACGCACACACGCACGCACGCACGCACGCACACACACACGCACACACACACGCACACACACACACACACGCACACGCACGCACACGCACACACACACACACGCACACACACACACACACGCACACACACACACACACACGCACACACACACACACGCGCACACACACACACACAGAGTTTGAGTGTCACTGAGGGACGTTACCTGCAGTGTCGACCTTCGGCAGGAAGGAGAGATGTTCTTTATGTTCGTCAGAAAGAACCAGCAGCATCCTGCTCAACGTCCTGGTCCAAACTCAGCACCAACAAACACCCGGAAAATGACTTGAAGCCTTTTTCTTCTTCGTTGGTGTCTTCCTCCTCGTCGCCTCATTTACTTTCCTGCTTAACGGCTCATTCTTCTTCTTCTCTGCTGTCGATCTGCCTCCACCGCACACTGCTGCCACCTCTAGGTCAGGATGTGACTACAGTTCAAAATGTTTGTTGATTTTATAAACCTCTTAATGGTTTGTCCTTCTTTTTCAAACTGAAAAACACGAGACAGACTGACAGACACACAGACACAAACACAGACACACAGACGGCAGACAGACAGATAAACACATAAAATTACTAAGATGGACGGCTGTGGCTGAGGGGGTAGAGCGGTTGTTCTTCAACTAGAATGATGGCAGGTCGATCTTAGTCTTCCCCATCTGCATGCAGTGTCCTCGGTCAAGATGCTGAGTGCCTCAATGTCATTCATAGATGTTTAATCCTATAATGGTAAGTCGGCCACATTACATGTAATATGAAACACAGACAGTCACGCGGACAGACAGAAGTTTTCAGAAATAATTTGTATAAGCAGTTCCTGTTTTGAACAAGACTATTAGATTGGGCAGTTTTTTAGGACTGTGGTGATGCTGGTTACTGCTTTCTTCTGAAAACTGATGTTCAAATTAATTACTTTTCAAAATGAAAGCTCTGTCATAAAAAAAAACCATCTGACAGAGATCTGCAATACTGATTTAACTAAATCATAAAAATGATATGGCTACGATTTTGACCCAGTTACCACCACCTACTGTAGTTTATCAGAGGACGTAAAAGTAGACATGCTCAACTTGATTGTCAGACTGATGGCATGCTGCTTTATTTTGCTTTGCAAGGTTGATTTCTACCTTGCTCAATTAACCATAAAACAGAGAACAAATTCTTTAAATACAGTTTCCCCCAAAACCGAAGAAAGTCACGTCACATAATAAAAGATTTTTCCCTTCCAGTGGGCAATAAAGGCGCTTTCTGTAAAGCCAATACTGAAACAACTGAGTTTCTCTTTATTTCTTGCTCTCATGGCCAGAAGTTCTGGAAACTGGCAATCTAATGGTTAATTAGCCAAACCAGATAGTTATGTAGAGAAGGGGTTTCATGTTTGGTATTGAAGACACACAGTAGACAGAATTATCCAGCCAAATTAAAAAAATTTACCCCATACTAAAATGAAAAGTTACCATTTTAGTTTAATTTAACTAAATATGCTTTTCGTACCTTATTTTATTGTCTGTATAAGTTTTCTATCTCTTATATAGTACAACAGTGTTCAACATTTTAGAATGATTATCTTGTTATCGTTATAAGTTTTTAATTCCCTGGTACTTCCCGACTCAGTTGATGGGAAAGTGACGTCAGATTTTCACACCCCACTGTACAAATTAAATGGAAGAAAATGTATTTACGTGTCTGTGTTCAGAAACAGCCGACAGAAGAATGTGCATGGTGGATAAATGGTGATAACACTCAGTTTTCAATTTATACATAATTAAATATATACATAGAACTAGTATGAATCAAAGGTTATGTGTACACTGACACACTACTTGCTGCACTTCTATACATTTTGTATCTATCTGGATTGATCATCAGTTTCTATGATAGTCAATCAATCAATCAATCAAATTTTATTTGTATAGCCCATATTCACAAATTACATTCATCTCATAGGGCTTTAACAGGGTGTGGCATCCTCTGTCCTTAACCCTCAGCAAGAGTGAGGAAAAACTACTAAAAACCATTTTAACAGGTAAAAATAAGTAGAAACCTCAGAGAGAGCCACATGTGAGGGATCCCTCTCCCAGGACGGACAGAAGTGCAATAGATGCCACATGTAAAAACATTCATCATTAAAGTCTTTAGCGGCATTGATGCAGTCCCGCTGCAATCACAGGGATGGAGAAGAGGAAGGAGAAGCTGGAAAAAGAAGCTCCGTGTGTCATGTCATTAAATAGAGCAAGTTACGTTCTGCCTCACTAATTAACTCTAACTATAAGCTTTATCAAAAAGAAAGGTTTTGAGCCTACTCTTAAACAAACAGATGGTGTCTGCCTCCCGAACTGAAATTGGTAGATTATTCCACAAGTGAGGGGCTTGATGGCTAAAAGCTCTGGCTCCTACTCTACTTTTAGAGACTTTAGGGACGACAAGTAAGCCTGAATTCTGGGAGCGGAGTGCTCTAGTGGGTTTATAAGGTACTAACAGCTCTTTAAGGTAAAAAGGCGCTATATTATTAAGGGCCTTGAAGGTGAAGAGGAGAATTTTAAATTCTATTCTAGATTTGACTGGAAGCCAGTGTAGCGAAGCTAATACTGGAGAAATGTGCTCTCTTTTCTTTGTTCTTGTCAGGACACGTGCTGCGGCATTTTGGACAAGCTGTAGAGTCTTTAACGACTTACTGCTGGAGCCTGATAATAATGAGTTACAATAGTCCAGTCTCGATGTAACGAAGGCGTGGACTAGTTTTTCTGCATCTTTTTGCGAAAGGACATGCCTGATTTTTGAGATATTACGCAAGTGGAAAAAGGCAGTCCGAGAAATTTGTTTTAAGTGACTATTAAAAGATAAATCAGGATCGAAGATCACTCCCAAGTTCCTGACTGTTTCGTTGGAAGCAAGGGCAATGTCGTCTAGCGCAGCTATATCATTAGATAATTTATCTCTAAGGTGTTTGGGGCCAAGTATTATAACCTCTGTTTTGTCTGAGTTTAATAAGAGAAAATTGCGTGTCATCCAGGTTTTTATGTCCTTGAGACATGCTCGAAGTTTAGTTAATTGATTACTTTGTTCAGGTTTTATTGACAAGTATAACTGGGTGTCATCCGCATAGCAGTGGAAATTTACCGAGTGTGTCCTGATAATGTTTCCTAGTGGAAGCATATATAATGAGAATAAAATTGGGCCGAGCACAGAGCCCTGTGGAACACCATGGTTAACTTTGGTGCGCACAGATGTCTCATCATTAATTTGCACGAATTGGGAGCGATCAGAAAAATAAGATTCAAACCAATTAAGGGCAGTTCCATTAATTTTAATTAACTGTTTGAGTCTTTGTAATAAAAGTTTGATGGTCAATTGTGTCGAATGCTGCACTGAGATCTAACAGAACGAGGACAGACACAAGTCCCTGATCTGAGGCTATTAAAAGGTCATTAGTGACTTTTGCCAAGGCTGTTTCTGTGCTGTGATTGGCTCTAAACCCCGACTGAAAGTCTTCATATATATTATTTTCCTGGAGAAACTCACACAGCTGCTTGGCTACCACTTTTTCTAAGATTTTAGACATGAAGGGGAGATTAGATATTGGTCTGTAATTGGCTAAAACCTCTGGGTCTAGGGTGGGTTTTTTGAGAAGGGGTTTGATTACTGCTATTTTAAAAGACTGTGGTACATAACCTGATGATAATGACAGATTGATTGTGTTAAGTAACGAACTATCAATTAGGGGCAGAATTTCTTTAAGTAATTTTGTAGGAATGGGATCTAAGATACAGGTTGTTGGTTTAGAACCTGAGATTATTTTGGTAAACTGATCACAAGTGATCAGAGAGATAGTAAAAATGATCACTTAGTAAATGTTTGACCCAGTTGTTGATCAGCTCATCTCAACTGGAGGCTCGACAGTAACAGAAAACAAATCAAACTGTGGGTGCATGTGTAAATAACGTGTGACAAACGCACTTGTGATGTCAAGCTGTGAACTTGACTTGTGTGTAGCAATAACCAGCATTGAAACCACAAGTATATATGTAAAACATTTATTGTGTACAAAAAGTAGTTTAACAACAGTTAAACATGAATGAAAACTGACATTTAGCATGCTCCGGCCCTCCCTCCCTCCCTCCCTCCCCTACATGAACACCAGGTCTCTGCTTTACTGATTAAAACCTGATGTTTACAGTTCATGAGCTATCACAGTCACATCTGCGCATAGTGGAGCAGAACTAGTCAGACAGAAGACATCACACAGTCCCTCCAGGATATGACCAGTTAAAAACTCAAACTTAAGTTTAATGTTTGCAAATCAGCTGCAGAAAGTGACTGTTTAACCAACACACTGGTAATTCGCACTCTGATATGCAACGACAGCATACCAAAATAAAGTAAATCCTCCATCTTGGTTAAGGAAATAACTTTTGACATTCAAATTTAATAGTTTTGCTTGGTTTGTGATAAATGGTGTATGTTAAATGAAATTATAAATATATATCTTTAAAAATGCAGTGATTGGTACTGCAAAATAGCACTTTTCACCAGTTAACATAATTAAAACATATCTCCTGCAAATGTCGCCGGCATTGGTTGAATTTACATTCATTCCTAAGGTTTCAACTGAAATACTGGATTCCTGAAGGGACTGAATTATCAGTGTATAGTTAAAACCTTTAATATACACAAAATAGTATCTCCACAGTCAGTCAGTCTTACAATGCCAGACTTCACCTATATTGTATGCATGTTCAGAGTCGGTCAATAATCAGGTCTTATACAGGAAGTGATTGCTTCTGAGCCGAAGACTGAGTTTAGTCATGAGCACCCGGCCTATTAATCACCCAGGAAAATCCGAAATACAAAATAAATGAAACATTTTATGTAAATAAACTGATTACAAAGACAACAAAGCTATATAAAAATAACTAGCATTGTAAAGCACAGCATACAAACACACACAAAATTAAAAAAAATGAGTTTCCCAAGATGGCACACAAGGTGTGAGAGCAACACTTGTACAATGTTCTGCAATTCAAAATAACCCATGAGAACAGAGATAATATCACTGTATCACATTGTATCATACTAGTGTTGCTTTCACTGCTCACCTCATGCATATTTAAAAAAAAAT
This sequence comes from Pseudopleuronectes americanus, assembly GCA_038501795.1. Classification (NCBI taxonomy): domain Eukaryota; kingdom Metazoa; phylum Chordata; class Actinopteri; order Pleuronectiformes; family Pleuronectidae; genus Pseudopleuronectes; species Pseudopleuronectes americanus. The sequence goes on from CM076724.1 coordinate 1,246,752, forward strand.
GGAGGCAATGTTGTCAGTTTAACATTTGCGGACAAAGCCTTTCAGCATTACGACAGTTACACTGTAACGCCTGCCAGGAGGACACGTCAGCCAGTCTGTCCTAACCTGGTATCAACAGAGCTGACAAGTCCGAGAAACACCTGAACACATCATGAGTAAACAAATTAATTGGCCGCAAACATGCCCACTTAGCATAAAGTACAGGTCTCTGGTTTAACTAAGACTACCCTCTGCACTGCTAAGTTACATGTGGTGATCGCCAAAGTCTGTTGAGTGTCACCTCTCTGAATTTCTTTACATTCTATGTTGCAGGTCTTTAGATTCTGCACATTTGAGGTTTTCATCCCAAAATATTTTTATAAATTATTGGATACGTCCCTAATGTCTTAAAAACTGGGCTCACTGGGCTGGAGTCACTGAGGTTACTGCCAGGACAAAAACCAGACCACAAAAGGCAGTAGAGATCAGCAACAACATTAACACATTACAAAGTGTTTTCATGTTGTAGGTGGTCAGTGTATTTGCACCTAATCAAATCATGCAGCCAAGGGCTAATAAATTCAACTACAAACTGAGTTTCAAATAATGTTACTGATGATTCAGAATGCCTTTCAAACAGGCCACAGATATACAGTGATCGGCCTTTTATACCAGTAAAGGGTTGTAATGGCTAATGAGTGTATAATTGCTTCAGACGTCAACGGTTGTTAGTCAAGATAAATGTAGTGTTTCTGCTTAAGAATAGGCCGTGCTGTACACCTCCAGCTAATAGCAACAGCTTAGGTGGAAGATATCACATGACTCCAAACCTTTCCATTCAGTATCAGATGTTTGTCTCTAGTTTTATTCAGTTCTGCCAAGTAAGGCCGATCAGATGAACAATCAAGTTTCACTGCTTTCTTTCCAGAGGTAAAGCAGAGTGAAGGAACATGAGACAGAGACAGCAGAAGGGTGGAGTGTGGACCTGCTACAGGAGTGTGATCAGGACTCTGAGAGCAGGTCATGTAATAACATAGATCTGGATTATATATTCTTAGTGGTCTTCTACTTCAGCCAAACACACGCAAAATTTTCTTCAGGGGAATTATGTTTTTAGCACAATCACAAAAGAGAGCTGAATTTCAAAAGGCTTTGATAAACGATGAATAAAACCCCAGTTATAACTGTATTTCTATTCATCTTCAAATGAGGATGAATGAAAATATGTAATTAAAATGTGCGGAATGTTTATCTGGGTAGCCACACATGCTCGTTATAGATTGGAAACAATGCAAGACCTATTGTTGAACAATATCTATTGATTTTGGAGTGAGAAGACTTTTTTCTCATTACTTGTTTAACATTCAAGTTATTCATTTGTTCTATTTTAATGGCTATAGATAGTAGGTCCTCATCTTAACAATAAAAGGTTACTTTTAGTTAATCATAACACAAACTGAAATGTTTGCAATGATGAATGAAATAAATCGGAGCATGTAGAGTACTAATCGCAGGAGTGTGAATATTCGGCTGTAACACCACAGTCTGACAGTTTGGAGCCGTCAACTTTGCTTGGCGCACACATGATGGCATTGTGAATTTACATTGAGGGATATTATTCATATTAAAGCAGGCCCAAAATATATAGAGCAGTAAAAAGGGAGCCTATTTGTCCAAAAGTTTCTTACATTGTCTTGGACAATAAAAACACCAAATGATGAAGCACTAGACAGGATCATATCTGATAGAGTGGGGGAGTCAAAGCCAGCAGCAGAGCAGGAAAGCTTCACATGATGGCGCACTCTCTGGATGACACCTTGCCCTGAAGGAAAAAATTTAAAAGTTCAACACAAACCAAGCTTTTTAACGTTCTTAAAAGTGAGAAATGACTACAGGATTTTGTTGGATTAGATTTTGCTGGGTTAACATAATAAACCAGCAACTCAGTGTGTACGAAGAGGCAGGATGAGATTATGCTTTAAATGGTTAATTCACAATAAACTATATGATAAAAGTAACAAAGACAAAGAGAATTAATCAAAATATAAATTCATTTCAGAAATATAAGACATGGTCGATACAACCTTGATAAAACTCAATCCATCAATATTTGAATAGACAACACAAACAGCCAATGATAATGGTGCCACCGAGAACCAATCATGTAGCTGGAATAGCATTACAGCCAGGTGAGGTTAGGTTGATTTCTCTATTCATATGACTTACATGTGTGTAATAACTAAAGAAAAAGTTTAAAAGATAATGAATAATCAATTTAACTGATTAAAGTTGAATATATGACAAATACAGTCCTGAGCTTAGAGTATGAGCAAATATTTGAGGATTAAAAAGTGTATTGAAAAAGAACAGTCAGTTAAGTTGACTTAAGGTGATGAGAAGGATGGCAGTGTAGGCTCTGTGCACCAACTTTCCTTGTTACATTACATTACATTATTATATTACATGTCATTTAGCAGACGCTTTTGTCCAAAGCGACTTACATTTTTAGTACACTCAACATTTATGAGGGGCCATTTCGGGGGTTCAGTATCTTGCCAAGGACACCGGCAACCTTCTTGTTGGAGAACGCCCACTCTACCCCCTAGGCCCAGCGATGCCTCCTTCCCTGACGAGCTTAACAGCTTTTATGCTCGCTTTGACAGGGACAACCAGGAGGCGACCATCAAGACTGGGCTCACTACAGACCACCAGCAACTCACACTCTCCTCCATCGATGTGTGTTGCACTGAGCAGGATCAATGCACGTAAGGCTGCTGGCCATGATGGCATCCCTGGACGCGTGCTCAGGGCCTGTTTATTTACATATTCCATCTCTGCACTTTAACTGCCACTTTTTTGCACTTCTGGTTAGATGCTAAACCGCATTACAATGTATATGTACTTGTACTGTGCAATGACAATAAAGTTGAATCGAATCTAAACTAGGCCACACCGCCAATCTACTCTCTCAAATTGAACATGGTACTAGCTTTATATCTGTGACTCTGAACATGATCTATGCATTGTGCATTAACCGAGAAAGATGTCAATGATCTTTTTTTAAATTTAAATAAAAAATGCTGACAAACAAGAAACGTATACTCACTGTCTGTTCTTCTTCCTCCTCTTCATCTCCGTTCTCTACCTCCAGCTGAGTCTTAATTACACTCCTCCTGGCCACCTCCTGCATGACAGACAGTCCACATCACTCAACAGACACACATGAACAGCATCAGGGAATTAGACTCTGTTTTTTCCGTTGCTCTCAATGTGCATACACAGAAATAGAAAAATAAACAAAAAAGCAAGGACAACAAAGCAGAACAGTTTAAGCTAAACATTTAACCACGATCTATACATTTAAAATCTGAATATACAAATATATATACACAAAAGTATACATATATCAACATAAAAAAAAACAACAACAATCATTATCAATATAGCAAGGTGCTTTGTGAACAAAATCAGGGACTAGTGAATTTCATGCACTGGTCACTTTACCTCGCCATCATTGTTGATCAAAGAAGTCACCATGTCATCTCCTGTGCCCCAGGAAGCCTGGCTCTTCCACAGCAAGTCAGATGGGGGACTGTGGGCCACGCCGGCATCAGCAGACCATACCTGCATACACAGTGCGGTTAAATACATCATGTGGTCAATAGTGCTCAGACTGAAAAACTTGCAACCTCTGCCTTAAAAAGGTTTGATATTAATTGGCTTCAAACAAGTATTGCCTTTACAGTATTTATAAACACCAAAACACCCTCAGACATATGCTCACTGCTAAAGTGAGTACAAAAAAAACACACAAAGCAATATTGGTAGAACAAGGCCCAGTGTATATATTTTATTACTCTCTTTGCCAAACCAGAGTGTTTGGCTGCTTAACACCAAACACTATGGTATCTCTGGAGTTGGATCTGCTACATTTTCCTCTCAGAGACAACTGTATCGAGCTAATGATATATGAGAGAATTAATTCTTAGCTAAAATACTCGTATTTGCTTCTTGATGCATTTCTGCCCTAAAGATATCAGGCGACACTTAAGACTCTTTGTTTCCTGTTTCCTATTCCTTCTCTGACAACAGAAGGTGTTACATCAGCCTTTAAACCCCTGCAGGTTAATCTAGACTATACCAACACTTCAAAATTTAGAAACCTAAAGACAGACTTGAAAACGATTGACAACCAACAGTCCATAAAAGACCATTGTTACACTTGGTGACTCTCTATGGCAAGACTGCATATTTTCATCTGCATAAAATAAGTGCATTAACCCCGACAACACTATATTGCCCAAACACACATACACATTGCTTTGTACTTTAGATTTCTCACCGTGACTGACTGTCCAGCCTTTAGGATAAACTTTGGGGAGAACTTGTAGACAATCTCGTCCCCATCGTCAACCTGTCTCTTCAACCTCCAGTTGCCCAAAGGCTGGTCCTATAAAACACAACCAAGTTTAACTCTTTTCACAACACGAGATCAATTGATGTATACACTTACACACATATCATCTGTATAGACTAGCAATCATCCAGTCTTTTATACCTGCTCAGTATCATTAGTCAGTGTGACTGCATTTCCATCCATGTCAGTGGGTGATATGGTGACTGCTCCAGTAGCTGTGGCCTCTTCCGATACAAGCAGCTGGTCCTCTCCTCTTGCCACATCGGGCATTTCATTGCCATCCACTCTCTTCCTCTTGGATGAGTGCGAGGAAGAAGATCCTGTCTTCCTGGAAACAGTGACTCGGGCTGATGGGCTGGGGGAGAGCTTCAGTCTGAAAGAAGCACAGCAGTTACAGGTGAATTAATGTTAACAAATGTTAGCAGAAAGGACAGTAACCTACTGCCATTCAAAAGACAAATTGAGAACAGCCACCTTTTAAATGACTGATTGTACCAATAACTTGTCTGTTCTCTATGATTCAAATTAATTAAATAAAAAAATGTAAACAACAAAAATAATACAATCATCTTAGGATGAAAAATAGATGTCATACAGATAGAAGACTCAGACAAAGATTTCAACTTAATAAAACAGAAATATGTGAGCGCTCTGGTGATAAGAGGTGCACGCTGTTGTCAAGTGCAAAAAAACAACAACCTGGCATCACCAAAGCATAATTAATAAGCAACCTCTTGCCTCCTGCACATCCGTACCCACTCAGCAGGTATCTGTGTTGTTGTGAACACGCCTAACCTCCTCAACTCGTCATATATGAAGGGCAAACTGTGAGGAAAGGCCGGACCAAATTGTTTGGACATTCTCCAGAATTCATGTCTAAAAACTGCTTCAGTATGTAGTCATATGTGTTGTACCTGTGCTCCTCTCCCTCCAGCAGTTTCCTGTATGCATTGATCTCCATATCAAGAGCAAGCTTCACATCCAGCAGCTCCTGATATTCACTGAGCTGAGTGTTCATCCTCTCTCTCAGTTCACTCATCTCCTGTTCTTTTGCTTCGATGGCATAACGGTGCTTGTCCCGCTCGGCTGACAGAATTTCTTCTAGCTCTCTGATACGATCCTCTGAGGCAGCCACCTACAAACACATACATACATAAACAACCAACAGAATCACCAACTGGTGAAGCAATCTGGCAGTGTAACACTTGAAGCTAAAATCCAGTAGTGAAAGTTATGCGTGTACAGTACCTGTTTCTGCAGGGCACTCAGCTGATAGCCAAGGCTCTCTATTCTCATACGGGACTCCTGCACCTCCTCCCTGGCTGTGCTCACTGCCCTGTCATTCATCTCTGAGGACACTTTGGCATTATCCAACTACAGACAGGCCAAGACATACTATGTGTGAGAGTCAGAGCATCAAAACATAAAGGGAAATTATATTATTATAAAATGATTACTCACCTTGGCCTGGAAGGTTTGCTCCAGTTCTTCCTTATAGAGAAAAACTTGCTCGTCATGTTGCTTCCTTAAGTCCTGGTGGTAATCAAACAAACCTGATTAATGCTAATTCTGAATTTGCGCAAAAGTTTGGAAAAAATGTGATAACCTTGTTTAATATCACAATGACGATATGACACACGATAAATAAAAGTGTAAGGTGTAAAAGTCTTTCTGGATTGGTTTCACTGCTAACATAAACCCAATACAGTAATTGGACTATACAGACACTGGGGGGGGGAAAAGTCAAATGCGTAATTTCCACCCCAACAACATGGTTTTATTGATTAAGATACATTTATTTATCCCAAACACCCATGCACAGGCACACGCATGCAATTGTAGGGAAATTTAACCTCTGCTTTAACCCATCTGGTGCAGGACACACAGAGCAGTGAGCAGCCATGTACGGCGCCCGGGGAGCAGATGTTGGGGGAGTAAGGTGCCTTGCTCAGGGGCACTAGACAGGGTAGGGAGAATCCTCTTGGATTTTTGGACAGATCAATCCAGATTCGTCTTTTGTTGTTTCTCCGTGGAGTCGAACAAAAGACGAACCAGAGACCTTTTCTGCCCATAGTCCAAGTTTCTGCACCTGGCTACGTACTAAGCCACCAAATCTGGGGCGGATACCAAGTGAGGCACACACAGCTCCACTAAGCCCCCTTGCAGTGATCGTTTGGGGTCTTTTCATACATGTTTTTACCGGCTGTCAGTAATTTATTTCTCCTCTCTGTGTTTCTATCACTCGCACTAGTCACTGCGACGGAAGGGCTTCTTTTGAACATGATTTATTGTACAACACACATGTGAACAAACAAACTTAACACAAACACAAAGTGACTAGCTTTCCAGCCTTGTCCGGCTTCTTTCAGGTATCTCCAGTCTCCGAGGCGCCCTGAGGTCTTTTAAGTGTGAGGACCAATCAGCTCTCACCTGCCTCAATGATCCTCTGTGGTGCAGGTGAGGGTGCTCTCCCAGCCCCCTCACCTCCACAAATTCGCTTCAAAATGATTTTATATAAATCAACAAACGTGATCACTAGGAGTTCCCACAGTTGAATTTACTCAGGAGGATGTGGAGCATGATTTGACAGAGCTGCCTCGCAATTCTGTCTCTCTCTTTTCTCTTCTTCCAATAATGATTCCTTGATGGAAAACCCTGACTATGACTATCTGCATGATATACAATGTGCCTACTCACACACATACTCTACCACTATTGACAATAACCCCTAAATTAATTTAATTTCCATTATGTTACAAACTGTAAAATGTATCGGTGAGGTACGCAAGTATTTTTTATTTTAAAAAGGTCTTTCGGTGTTTCTCATGTTGCAATATTCCCAAAGGGCCATGGTCATGGTATTACACTTTAAATTTTACCAAAAAACATGACAACAGCTGCTTCTCGAAACCCCCCCCCGAACATACCTGTAAAGCTTGCGCCAGTTTGAACTCATAGTCCTGTCTGACTCCAGAATCCACCTCCACGATTCTCTGCTCCTGTCGACTCCTTGAGTCACGCACCTCCTGAACACAAAGACAAACAGCAAGCAATTGTTATTGGAATGGTGAACTATTCAGTATTTTTTTCATTTGAGCAGGATTTTTTTCATTCCTGCATTGATGGTTATTTAAGCTCATGGTTTCATTATTAGAAAAATAAAAGTTGTGGCAGTAACAAACACTTCTTACCTCTTCAAACATGCTCTTCCTGAACTCCAGCTCCTCACTCAGTGATTGACAACGGTTCTCCGAGTCTACACGCATCAGTGTCTCTGCCTCCAGCTGGCGCTTAGCAACAGCATGGCTGTCCTCTGCCTAAATGCCAGACAATGGCGTTGGAAATATGAACACAATTCAAGTTAAACTGACCAACAGATTTTGAGGCATCTGAGTCACAAACCCACCCTGAAAAGTTAACATAAACATTGGTAACAACAATTAAGTACATTTAAATTTGAGATGATGCCAAAATTAAAAATAATGTCAAGGTACTCTTTTTTTATATTCAAATATTTTTTAGAAAAGAGTGTGTGTTGAAAATTGAAATTGGATTTGTTGTTTTGTTTGAATTTGGGCCATTGTATCAATAATAGTGAAAATGTTGGTATCAACTACAACATTTTTGGACATGCCAAATTTATATAAATATCACACTGTACAGGACGTCTCTAATGAAGATCTGGTCTCAGGTGTGTCAAACTGTATATAAGTTTGAGGCATGTCAGAATCAGAATCGTACTTATACCATGTAAACAGATGTACACGATCGCACAGACACAGATTTGTCCTTAAGTTCTGACTTCAGAGTTGAGTAGTCAATGATTTAACAGACTGTTTCAATCTTTCTACCCTCACATTTTTCCCTGGGTACATAGTGCAGTACACACCTTAGCCAGCAGGCTCTTGACATCAGCCAGCTCAGAAGTCAGCGCAGCATTCTGGCTTACAGCTGTAGAAAGAGCTGCTTCACTCTTGTGAAGCTGGCCTTCCAAACCACTGGCCCTGGACAGTGCTGCAGCAAGATCTCCATCCTTCTTCTTGACACTGGAACACACAGTCAGAGGGAGAAGACAGTTATCACCTCCAACTGGACACTGCCCAAAAAGTGACCCTGTTAACAAATTCTGACATGATTGGTCCCAAGACAGATGACTAACAATGTGACCTGTGTGTACTGTATCACATTACCTGCGCGTGGCTTCTTCCAGGTCAGCCTGAGCCTTGCCAAGGTCTATCTGGAGCCTGGCTCTCTCTTTAGCAGTGTCGTCCAGAACACGTCGAGCATCAGCTAACTCTGCCTCATACAGAGACTTCAGACCTGCCACCTACAGAGAAGGAGGACACAAAAATACCATTACTTAATGGCTATTATGAGTGAAAAAGTTTAGCTTGGTTGAATTTACATAAGGATGTTAAACAATAATATGCTTTATACTAACACTTTATCAAGCCTCAAAAAGTTGTCCCAAACTGTGTTTTGACCTTAAATTACAGGGGGAAATTTATCACACCCAAAGAAAGATCTCAGTCATAAACATGTAATTTAGGTACTCAACTCTGGATAAATAAGTTCTCCAAAGGGATCTATTCTTGCCCACAAGAAACTAGATCATTTCGGGAGCAATTTGTTGCTCAGGAACCTTTCCAAGTTCTCCTGCCTCAATGAACTTATATCATAAATGAAAAGGATTCTCCTACAGAGAAGCTTTGCTTTTGTTTTCCTAAGGGCATCAAAACACAGCTGTTGCTCCAGCATGTCAGAGGAAATGAGAATAAAACTAGTTATTTGTGTTGCAACACGTGACATTAGAATCTTAAATCAAAGGGAAAGATCCAGGGTGTTATTTGAAGGGTTCAGCTTTTACTTTCTGTTGACCTGTGAGCTTGAGGTTAGGCTTTCCTTTTACTGACTCACATCACATGTGAGCAGATATAAGGAGAGCAAACAACAATGGCTGAAACCAGAGGACTTGTACTACGAGGCGGGTTTGTTGGTTTTTAGCGTAAATGTCCGTTGATATCCTCCTACTTACGGCTGCTGTTACATTACATTAAATGTCATTTGGCCGACGCCAAATCCAAAGCGACTTACAATTAGTGCATTCAACATCTATGAGTTCACGCGAGACGAGATCAGATGTGTTACTAATGGTTACTGCAGCAGTATCTAGGAGGATAAGATCGGACATTTAGACTAAAAACATGGTGTAAATGGCGCCATTTCTAGTCGAATGTGAATGTCGGAATAAAGACACTTGGATGACACCACAGGAGCTGTATGCAAGCATTTTATGTTTTTTTTGTTGCTGTTTCTTTGCGTTTGAAAAAGTGGTCGCCATTTCCGTCAATATCGGATTAGGCTGCAACGCCATTTACCCCTGAAACTCCAAAAGTGTTTTGTCGACTCAAACACTTCACCCACCCCTCCATCGGCATAGAGATAGAGTATATAATGAGTGAATTTTCCTTTCAACTATCCCTTTGAAGGGAAGGATAAAGTATACAACTATGTCTGGTTATACAGTAACTAACGCACCCGCTGCATCAATATCAGTAACTCCCATGAATAAAGAAATGTAGATCAATGCAGACATTCTGTGCTACTCTGAATATGTTGCTCCTGTGTGTCAGGTTGGTTATTTTCAACTCCAGCTGTTGACAAAGGTTTGTCTGAAAACCCTCCACAGAGCCCCTCCAACAATCCACACCCTGCTCGACAGGATCTTTTTTTTTGCAACAAGGAATTCTCTATAAACGGCGACGTCATGTTCCAGAGCACTTGATTTGTCAGTGGACTGACATTTTATAAGAGTTTATCTCTTAACTTAACCTGCTCCACAGGACAAGCAACTGCTCAGCATAAATTACAATGGTGATTTCCCCCTGATAAAAAGTGAGCAAGATTCGCAGGATTGGAAAACTCTAACTTAACCTGAAATCACCCTGATAAGAGCAAATTTGGCTTCATACGTATGTAAACACCATATGATTATGTAATAACTATGCTAGTGTATCACCTAGTGAGATTTAGCAAGTTTGCAAGCCAGACAAATGTATTCATCATTGAAAGTTCTTCGGTTCCAAAAAGTTTTCAAAAATGGACATACATTGATTTTGGGCAGAGCCCCACTTTCTTACCCCAAGACATGCTGAATGACAACAAGCTGAATTGTTACCAATATGGCTGTTCAAAAACCACTATAATTTTGTATTTGAAATAATCAACAATAAAATTGTGTAGTTTGTACTACAATAATTAAAGAAAAGAACCAAGACAAAATCATCATGAGATCCTGTGCAAAATAAAAAACATATATTATATATTTTGACGATTAAAACACTTGGGCGGGATCAGCCCCTCCTACTGCCTTGGTTCAATTCATTTTTACTCATCCGCGAGCGCGCGCGCGCGCACACAAACACTCCCTAACTTTAACAACATCAAGCTCGAATTTAAAGTTACTGAAACACGATGTAAAGTAACGTTAATCTCGCTTGTCCCCGTTGGATGGTGTGTTTATGAAGCACACTATGAATATGATAGGTAACATTTGTTAATAGGCGCGAATCACCACGCAGTGCAAACTACTGACCGCACACGAGCACTACTATTAGGGCTGTGTATCATGGCAGCTGTACTCGGACTGGAGCGTATAACTGTGAACACCGACTACTTCCAGACTAATTTTAAGTCACCTCAAATGTTGTACTCCCAGTTGTTACTTCTAATTAATGTTACTTTGTATTACTTCGGTAACTGAACGTGGGTGTGTTGTTTAGACATAGTCACTGTAACTGCTGCACTTGGTGTCCTGACCGCTGCGCGAGGACCAGGGCGAACACTTTCTACTATTTTGGTTGGACTCACCTCTCTAGTAGTCACATCCTCTTTCTCGGACACTTTGACGATCAGCCGGTCATTCTCCAGCTCCAATGACCGGACACGGTCGATGTAGACGGCGAGTCTGTCGTTCAGATGCTGCAGGTCTTGTTTCTCCTGCAATCGAGAGATCCGGGTCGGGGAGAGAGGAGTGGAGGCCGCCGGCCGGCCAGCTTCACGTCTTGGAGTTGCAGTCGCCATAATGGTTATTTCGATATTCCCGAGTTTGCTTCACCGCTAAAAGCGCAAATAGAAAACAAGAGTATCTGCGGGTTTCGTCAATGAGAACTAATAAACGGTGTATCTCCTAAACTGACGGTGTCTTTCAATGAGTCGTTGGACCATGCAACGCCTCAGACAGTTGCATGAAACAAGGTTGTGATTCCAAGATGGCCGACACCGCTAGTACCGCGCCAAAAGCACAGAACGCTTCCTGACTCGCAATGGCTTATGGGAGAATTGTGAGCAAGGGAGACGGACCTCTTTGAAAAAGCAGAGACACCGGTCCTGTGTGTTTCCTGGTCCATGTGATTCACGAGGCGCTGGAACAAAATGCTTATTAAAAACAATACCGTTTACACGTTTATATACAGGAACAGGCTATAATAATAATAATAATACATTTTATTTATAAGGCGCCTTTCAGGATACCCAAGGTCGCCGCTATGTTTATTAACACTGCAGGTCACATGTCAAATGATCCATCCAGATCAATTTTTAAGTTTGATCTTATTAAACAATATATTATCAGATTTTTTGCTCGTTATTTGTGACATAAACACACAGAATGACAGAAATGGTTATTTCTGTCAACAAGTAGTACTATAAAGGGTGCAGTACTATAAAGGGTGCAGACAGTACTGTCCGCACCCTTCATACAAATACAATTTGATTGGTGCTTGTCCCCTAACTTTCTACAAGAGCCAACATCACTGAAATGCCTTGACCTTAATTCAAAATTACACTTCAGCCTGCTCAGTTTGCATAATATATTGGATTTTTCACACACACTTTCCTAAATGCCTGGGCATGTTTATGCCTTAATAAAAAAGCCTCCATGAATCTGCTTGTGTTCAAGTCAGCATATAGGTCCTTTCCCATGTGTTCATATCAGCCATGACACATGTGTAACATTGCAAAAGTAACAGAGCATAAAAAAGGCACAGGTTACAGTGTGAAGATTAACTGCACCCCATGGAAGTTTCATCATAGTTTAATAAGCAAACTTTGATCCCATTTATCATAGGGCTATCAACAAACAAAGACCAACGTCCATTCTTACATTTACACTTAAGCACAAATAAGAGTATCCAGTTAACCTAAGCTGCATGTCTTTGGACTGTAGGAGGAAGTCCAGTATAGCTGGAGAAAACCTACAAAGACAAGAAAACAAAGGCCCTTATCTACAATCAGATTTGAACTCAGTAATGTCTTGCCATTCCCCTGTACCACCCTACTTACAAAATGACACATGAATATAAATTTTGTATTAATTCTGATCTATATATTAGAGTGAGCCAGCAGAACTTATGTGAGCCATATAACTAAGTCCACACACATCAACTTATTCTGGATCTCTCATTAGCCATCGTATTGTGTTCTGATAAAGTTGGTTGTAAATGAGGATAAGCTCGAGAAAGCTTTAATTTCTTAACAAACACACTTGTAGGCTTAACAATTTCTAAGCAGATGGTGCGTACATATGGTCAACAGTTCAAGTTCGTCGGCTGGTAGAAATGTCATCAGCATAGTAAAATATTAAAACTTCAGATCCAACAAAACTTAATTTCTCACATTTCTCAAAGATACAGGACATAGTTTTGGGTTTATGTGCTACTGTTTTTTTTTATATCTGTACAATGAGTCCTGATGGCTTTGGCATAATGGGATGGTTACTGGTACCTGATGTGAATGGAAATAAAAGGTGTCGCCAAGAAAGTGCAACAAAAAAGGTCCTTTCCCATGCACTTCAAGATTCAACAATCAAGATTTGTATTGTCAAATGCACAACAATAACATTAAGCAGTCACTGGCAATGAAATGCTTGAGTCCCAAGCTCTCTTTTAGCAATGCTCAAGTAATTACAACCCCAAACAAATAGAAATAGTATAAAATAGAATGTACAAATTTAGAATAGAAAATAAAATAAATATATATATATTTACAGATGAAGAGAGAAATAAATTGAAACAACAATAGTTGACTTTTGTTTTACTTTAGAAGAGAACTGAGTATACACCCTTCTTCATCTCAATAAAATGTTAAATGATTCGATATACCATCTGACAATACTTCTGATATCTCTAAGTCTAAGTTGTGTTGTAGTTGTTTGAAGCAACATAGGCAGAAACACAGAGACACATAGGATAATGAAGTGGAGATACTTCAATAAATAAACAAAAGCAGGCTTTCAGGTTGATAAACAAGAATTGACACAGGCAAGCAGGATACTAAACACATCAACAGTAAACACACAGAGAAATAGACAAAACTGACTTAGTGAAGAGGAATGCACAGGTTGTGTCTGATGCCAATCATTCTCTTTTCCCCTACACTTCCCAAAAAGAGGAGTGGATGAAAGGTGAGAGGATCGCCAAAAATATTTAAAAGAAATTACAAATTCTGTAATAATGTAACCTCTATCAATGCATCATCTGTCATATTTTCTTTGTCCCCACACAACCTCTAAGGTGCTTAATACAGATTAGAGACAGCATCATTTTAGACAGGCAATTAACAGCCCCACAGGAAATTCCTGACACATAGTTTTTTTTATTTGTTTGTGAACTGCTTCTTGTATGTGCCTCCACCACAGCCAGGTATAAAAGGAGTCACAAGTCACTGGTGCATTTGCATTGGAGGTCGTTGTGTGGAAAGTTTACACTGCAAAAACTCAAAATCTTGCCAAGAATATTTTTCTAATTTCTAGTCAAAATATCTAATCACACTTAATATGCAAAAATAAGCTTGTAATAAGTCAAAAAATCTGCCAATTGAACAAGACAAAATTCTCTTGGTAAGATACAAGATACAAGATGCACTGTCTAAAAACAAGCTCCTTTATCTCGCTTAGATCTTACTCTTTAGGTGATTTAGTAATTTTTTTTTAGTCTCATATTAAGTGTGATTAGATATTTTGACTAGAAATTAGAAAAATATTCTTGGCAAGATTTTGAGTTTTTGCAGTGTAGGAACCACTGGTTTAGGGCAATCTTTGTAGAAGTCATTTTCTCAGTGCCAATAATCTGTCAAATAATTAGAACTCATCACAAATACAAAACAAATGGTGTCAAATAAAATGTTTTGTTCTTTCAATTGAAGGTTGTTTTATTGGAATTGACTCACATTTTAGGCCTCTTAATAATTATTATGTTCTGTAAATGTTATTGTCATGTTTTCAATGTCAAATTCAGTTTTTCGCTTCTCTTTTTTTTTCATTGCCCAATCTTTTAACTATAATATAATTTTTACATTCACAAAATCCTGGGGCACACCACCCACCAAAATGACACAAAATTACACTCTATAGCCTAACACAGTACATATAATACATATAGTTAGTAATATAGTTTCTAAATGTAGCACTATTTAAAATTATTTTCAGCCCCTTATCTTTTAATGAGCACAAATTGAATCAGATTTATGAAACAATCTTTGATTTGACTAAACTTTATTTAACAGAGACATATTATGCCCATTTTACAGCAAGTTGATATGGTTCCTTGGGGTCTTAATGAAATGTCTGTAACATATTTTGGTCAAAATAGCACAAGGATCATTTAAAACAGCACCTTATTACCCTGTCTAAAAAAGGCCTCCTCCGATTGACCTGTTTTGAGTGCCAACAGTTAACTCACGCCGTTTGCCCGCGTCAATGCCTCATGCAGCATTATCTCGCTGTCACTACTGAATATACGTCATGTGTCTGACAAATGTCGCGTGCACAGGGTTTGCTGCTGTCGTCACACTTTTCACGTGACACCCACCTTTCTCCTATTGGCTCATTTGACTTAACCTCAGCCAATCTTAAACAATGTTAGTGAAATGGTTTCACACGAAAATATGAGATCAGCCAATCTGAGTCAAAAGTTTATTTTATTTTTATTACCAGAACCAACTGCTCATTATCATAGTTGGAAATTTCATCAGAAGAAGATTCAGTGAATTGAGAGACCTCATCCTTAATGATCTCCTGGACAGTTTGGGATGTTGCAGACCTCATGAGTCCTTTGGTCATTTTGCACCTCACAGATTTAACGTGATGCATGCTGGACATAACACAATGCATGCTGGTTAGTAATTGTCTGACTTTTACCAGCTCTGTAACCCTCATGAAATTAAGGCTACTAACCTTAGGAGTAGTCAAACTCCCTAACAAAGGGGGGCGCAATATGTGTTACGTTCAAGGGAACTCCCTGCCAAAAGGGGGGCGCACTATGCGTTTCGTTTAATCAACTCCCCACGAACAAGAAAGCCTTTTTTTAGATTTTCTCATTACCCCACTAGAGAGAGAAGCTCCCGGATTTCGGTATGGAATAAGATTAAAACACTCGAAATATAACCATAAGTCTACATGTAATTATGCTAATAGGTTATTTCTCATCTAGATGTCCAACTTGAGAGTTTTAAACCGAAGTGATACATATAGTAATCTGATACTGGAAACTCCAGTGAGCGGGCACAGTTAGACAGCAACGGACCCTGTGCACGCGACATTTTTGTCAAACACATGACGTATATTCAGTAGTGACGGCGAGATGAAGCTTCATGAGGCATTGACGCTTTCCATCCAATTGGTTCACTAATGGGCCGAAGCTTCATGGTGCTTCATTTGCTCTACTGCGCCATCAAGTGGACAATACATTCAAAACAGGCAGTGATTATAATAACATCGTATCCGTAATTCACCAAAAGTACTTCCTCCTCGCCAGCAGGTCACACTGTTGTACATATTTTACAGAAATGTCTTCCGGGTCAGCGCTCGTATTACCCCGCCTCGCTCGTTCTACAGTCCTTCCGGCCTGACCGCCATCACAGACAGCAGGTAGGATTGTAGTGTGGAGAACTATCTGCACAAATCCATCTTTAATCTCTGCCATCCGTTACTTTCTCCTTATTAAACTGAATGTATCGCAGCTTGTTGAGTACGCCAAACGTATACCTCCAGTATTGTGGCACATAAGCTAACCTAATAAATGAAAACATGTAGCCGCATTGGTGGCTAACCACTACCTGGGTCTATTCTTGTGTAAAACACTGCTCAGTTATTATCAGCTGGAATTTGTTCCGGTTATCGCTTATGCACAGAGATCAGTTTATCCTGTAATGTTGAATACATTAACCAGAGCTTAAGTCTGTGTAGCATCACCGGTTTTGCATGTAGCATGAAGCTAAGTCAGAAGCTAAAAGCTGGACGCTGTCGGCATATGTTTATGGACACACTGTACGAGACCTCGGTCTCTACGTGTCTTTCCCTGAATAATTTCCACCAGCTGCAACTAAACTTTCCTACGTTGTTGTTGGTACCAACGCAGTTCAGTGTAGCGTTGAATGGTTCAGTGGTGAACATCATCACGCCTTATGCAATTCAGTGTAATGATCACTGCCAACCTGGATGTCTCCTGGTTTACTCACAAGACTAATTTACTTGTTGGAAGTCAAACGGGCTTTGTCACAGGCAGGGTTCGAATAGAACTACCTAACACTGAGCAAAATGTCACCATTAAATGAATTGTTCAATAATAGCGAAAGGGTTTATCTAACAAGTAACAAGTAAAAGTCTCACAGTGGTCTAGTCAAACCTGTGCTTCCAGGGACAACTTTTCCTATCAAGGGGGCGTGTTTGTATATGAATAGTTTAAACATGGTTGATAACTAGGTAGGGAGCAGGGAAGTCCCCACTGCATCTGGTTAAGCTGCTAAATTAAAACAGCTGTTATTTACACTTGAACTAATATGTGTGTGCTCTTTAACAGACATGGCTATTCGATACCCTATGGCCGTTGGCCTGAACAAAGGCCATCCAGTTACCAAGAATGTAACTGCTCCCAAGCACAGCCGCCGGCGTGGGGTGAGTACCTGCTGTTGGTTGACCACAGTGACAGGAAGTGTAGTGCAACCATGGCGTATGTTTCTGAAGTATTGTTTGTTTACCTACAGCCTAATACCACAAACATTGTTTACATGTTTCAGTATCATCTTATTTGTCTATTAAAAAGTTGGTTTGACACACAACCAACTTGTAGTTTTTTGTTGTCATGCCATTCATAATATAATGTAGAACATGGTACAAACTTTGCACAGCTACAACATAAGCCTCATTTCTTATAAGCCAGAATGATCATGTCAGTAAATGTGCCATGAGAACTTTCACATGTCATAGAGTTTTGTTTCAAATCTGTTGTCAGGACTGTTATAAAAGTTTTAAAGTTTGGGCAATGTCGTCACGAATGACAAGAATTTCCAATATCAAAGAATAAACAGATGAGGCGTCTCAGACACGGTGACCATGTATGTAAGCTATGTTGTAACATTTGTCTTTCCTGTGCAGCGTCTGACCAAACACAGCAAGTTTGTTCGTGATATGATCCGCGAGGTGTGTGGTTTTGCTCCCTACGAGAGGAGAGCCATGGAGCTGCTGAAGGTGTCCAAGGACAAGAGAGCTCTTAAGTTTATCAAGAAGAGGGTGAGTGTATTTGATTTGTCAGAACACACATCTCAACTGACACAGTGGTGTTCGCCTCATTTGTTAACCATGGGAGTGGAAAATAGACTTCTGCATATGTACACAATTTGAGTCGTGGTGCTTTAAACTGAACTATACACTTTTCAAGTGCAGATTGTGCATTTGTTTTTGCCTTTGTATCTACAAAGTTGTATCTGTCTGAGCCTGGCAGGTTTTTTGAGTATCATTTTTTAATGATTTCACATCGACAACTGCACAGAGAGAAAGCTCAATCTAAACAGTGCTGAATTGGGTTGGTCTAATGCTGCTGTGTTTCCTCCTCAGATTGGCACTCACATTCGCGCCAAGAGAAAGAGAGAGGAGCTTAGCAACGTGCTGGCTGCCATGAGGAAGGCTGCTGCCAAGAAGGACTAATATGTCACTCTAATAAACGTTTGATAAACTATAAAGTCAGACTTGTGGGTTATTTGTCTTATGTATTTGCGTGAATTTGGAGTGCATTGCAAAGTATATGTAAGTAAGGGATATGTAGCCTGCTGTTGATCTTTTGATGTATGTTTATAGACCTGAAGACTTTTTTATATCTATCCCACCTAAGAAGTATCACCCACCTGGCCAACAGGGAGGCAAAAGACTGAGTCTTGGTTGGAGTCAGACGTGTCAACCCCAGTGGGGATAAAAAGTGCGACCAGATGATTAGCGACGGAGTTAGGAAGATGTCCCTAAAATAATTTCCTTGAATAGGACAAGTCCAAAACGTGTATATGGGAGGCCTCACCAGTTTTGCATCTTTCACAGTAGCGGTTCACATCTGGGTAGAAAAGAGACAATTTGGCTTTGGACATGTGGGCCTTGTGCACCACTTTAACTGTTGTAGTCAGTGATGGGCACAAGGTATGTTGAATCAACCAGTTTGAGGATGTGTCATATTTTTCTTCTGATATTGAAGAATTAAGATCCTGCTCCCAAGTGGTAATAATTTAGTTAAAAGGAGCACTTGTTACTTTGGTCAGCGTGTCATAAATAACAGAAATAAGACCTTTGTGCAGTGGGTGTAAACTAAGCATCTCCTCAGCGGCTTTTGATTCAGGTGCCTCGGGAAAACTGGGCATCCTAGAGTCTGCTATACCCAGGTCCCCTGAATCTTCAAATCATTATTGTGGAACAAAACCAGTTAGACATTTTAAAGGATCTTTGACAGTTTCTAAGTTTGGGTCCAGTGAGCTCACTCACATCAAGTCCGCTACTCAACAATGGATGAACTAGCATGACTCCAATACACAGATACTGAAAGAATGTAGTTTGCTGATTAACTTAGAATCTCGGCTGTCTCTCAATATTATTAATCAGACCTAAAACAGGGTGTACAGAGCAGATTCTTTACATCATGAAAAACGCCGACTGAATTAGCTGTGATTTGCTTTGATTTATTTTCCACTGAATGATGAATTGCTAGACCACAGAGTAGTAGTAATTGTTTGCTCAATAGAAGTCTTAAGGTTGTTTGCTTAATTATAAGTTTATTTCACATCCACTAACCTATAAATCTACTTGTCAAATCAAATCAAAGTTTATTGTCACATGCACCAATGACAGCGTCATCGGAGCAGTGAAATTCTTTTGACATGGCAGGCAAACATCTACGCAGTAGGCGACTTTACAACATATAACATGACATCGTAACAAATAACATATAACAGTCAAGTGAATATTAAATTAAGTAATATGAATATATGTATAACATATAACAGTCAAATTAATGTCAAGGTTAAATGAAGCAGCAGTTTACAGGGTGAAGGGGTGGGGAATATTAAATAGAATAATATGAATATATGTATAACATATAACATAGTCAAATAAATTCAAATGAAGCAACAGTTTTCAGGGTGAAGAAGTGGGGAATAATAAATTAGATAAGTGCATGTGAAGTAAGTGAAAAAAAAATAATAACATGCTATCTAACATAACATATAACATCACATCGTAACATAACGTCGAGGACAGACTGAGATCCCCACCTGCAGCATCAGGGAGACTACAAAGCGAAAACCAGGAGTGCTGATGTAGCGTCTGCATCTCTCCCAGAGGATCTGGACTGCAGATGCCATCTCCCTCACCCTCCACACTGCCCTCTCCCACCTGGACCAGAGGGACACATATGTGAGAATGCTGTTCATCGACTACAGTTCAGCATTCAACACCATCGTGCCCCTGAAGCTCGTCACCAAGCTCAGAGACCTTGGGCTCAACATCGCCCTCCGTGAGTGGATCCTGAACTTTCTGACGGGCAAACCACAGGTGGTGTGGATCGGCAGCACCACATCCTCCACCCTGACTCTCAACACCGGGGGCCCCCCAGGGCTGCGTGCTCAGTCCCCTCCTGTACTCCCTGTTCACGCATGACTGCGTGGCCACCCACAGCTCCAACACCAACATTAAGTTTGCTGATGACACCACTGTCATAGGCCTGATCACCGGCGACGATGAGAAGGCCTACAGAGAGGAGGTCAGAGCCCTGACATCTGGGTGCCAGGACAACAACCTCCATCTCAACGTCAGCAAAACTAAGGAGCTGATCGTGGACTACAGGAAAAGACAAGGAGTTGAACATGCCCCCCTCTCCATCAACGGGACCACGGTGGAGCGAGTCAGCAGCTTCAAGTTCCTCGGGGTCAACATCACTGATGATCTCACCTGGACCCATCACACAGACTCCATCAGGAAGACTGCTAGGCAGCGACTCTTCTTCCTCCGCAGGCTGCGGAGGCTCAACATGAACTCCAGGATCCTCTGCAACTTCTACAGGTGCACCATAGAGAGCATCCTGACTGGCTGCATCACCTCCTGGTATGGCAGCTGCACCGCCCTGAGCCGTAAGGCTCTACAGCGGGTGGTGAAGTCTGCCCAGCACATCACCAGGACGGCGCTACCATCCATAGAGGACTTCTACACCCAGCGGTGCAGGAAGAGGAACAACCAGATCATCAAAGACCCCTTTCACCCCAGCCATAAACTGTTCTGCCTGCTGCCGTCTGGCCGACTGTACCGCAGCATCCGGGCCCGCACCACCAGGCTCAGAGACAGTTTCTTCCTCCAGGCCATAAGACTTTTTAACTCCTCTGAACTGCAATAACTCCACTTAACCAGCACTGTGACATCTTTGCAAATTTGCACCATTACACAAATTGCACTTTTGTTGTTTTATTTCTCTTCAGTTAGTTTATATATATTTAGATATATATTCTTTATTTTCTATTTTATTCTATTTTATACTATTTCTATTTTATTTTTTAGGTTGTATTACTTGAGCATTGCTAAAAGAGAGCCTGTGACTCAAGCATTTCATTGCCAGCGACTGCTTCATTTTATTGTTGTGCATTTGACAATAAAAAATCTTGAATCTTGAATCTTGAATCTTGAGTCGACTGCTTGTGTGATGTATTTCTGCTCATATCTTTATTTCAACTGAACAGGCCCTATAAGTGCTCACACTGCAGGAGTGTGGACGTTTATTAGACCTGAGTATGGACACACTTGGGTATTCACTCAAGTACAGATTACATATGTGGTATATGACACAATCCTGCTCAGATATTTTGTTGAAGCAAATCAATGGATTTACATTTACAGTCAAGTGACTATAAAAACTTTGAAGAGCTGAGATAAATGAATAAAGATCTTAGATCAGGTTACCGTTCATTCACTAAGAATCCAACCCCTTCACTTCTCACAGTTTGTTAAAGTCTAATGCACAAGTGATACTGGAAGCCAGTCTAAAGACGCTAAAACCACAGAAATGTGATCTCTTTTCCTATTTCTCATTAAAACTCTGGCTACTGAATTTTGCACAAGCTGTAGTCGATAAATAGATTTTTTGGGTAATCCTAAATAGTGCATTACAATAGTCCAGGCGAGAAAATATAAAAGCATGGGTCAACTATTTGGCATCTTCCAGAGTGAGGTACTGTATACTGTCTTACTCTTTACGATAAAAGTCAATCTTTTTTACATTCTTTATGTGTGATTTAAAATCTAGTTCTGAGTCAAGTGTAACACCCAGGTTCTTTACTTTTGATTTGTTGTGATGCGCCAGATTTCCCGAGTTTGCTAATAATGTTTTGTTTCTGATGATCAGTACCAATGACAAGAATTTCTTTTTTATCTAATTTGAGACAAATTTTGCTCATCCATTGTTCCACGCTGGAAAGGCAGTTTATAACCTTATTATGAGCATTACAGTCATCTCGCGCTACGGACAGATATAATTGAGTTTCATTTGCATAACAATGATAGTTCACACCATGGTCACTAATAATTCTTCCGACTAGTATCATATTAAAGCAAAATAGTAATGGACCAAGAATGGAACCCTGTGGAATGCTGAAAAGGTTATCACGAAAGAAGTACATTCTGTAAATGCAGAATGAAAAAAAAATTTGGATGGAAAAACAAAGATCATAGGCAAAAAATTAAAAAGAGGAAAGATGATAAAAAATACAAGAAAACAACTGTAGCACGGTTGAAGGATTTCAGAAAGGATGGTGGTATTAAATTTGTTCATTTTTTTTTCCTGTTCTGTTTTGAGTACTGCCTGATGGTAAGGATAAACTATGTAAACGTAACTTCACATAACAGCTGAGAAGGTACAGGAATGAACGTACAGCCTCTGCTTTTCTGCCAATTTTTAACTGTTTAATAAAGTGAGGATAAAGTAAAGGCCAAGTAGGGTTTTTGGAAATATCATACTGTCAAACATTTAAACAAAAACTATGTAGTGTGTTTTAGTTTCAGAATGGGGATAAAGTGTAATGATGAATACATTAGGAACAAGAATAACTGCCACATGGTTAACTGGTCAGCAAATTATGACGAAAAATATTTTATCAAAATCTCTATTCTATTCCTGTGTTGTGCCCAAAATTTTTTTTTATCACTTTTGTTAAATTAACCTTTGACCTTCTGAATATAATATGTCACTCTGTCATATAATCCCATTAGAAATTACTCTGAACTGTTGTCATGATCATCAGTGACCAGGACCTTTGACAAGCAACAACTAATAATTGGGTCTGATTGAATATGAAAAAAAGCCCTCATGACTTTCCAGAGATGTCACATTCATGACATTATGCCTTCATCTACAGCTGCCCCCAGGGTGGAGGCATTACGCAAGTGGTATTGTGCTGTAGACACTCATTCTCCTTGTATTGGAACTAGAACGAGTTGTTGTTTGTATAACACAACAGGTAAAATGATAGGTTGAGGATAAGTTATGGTTTAAGATGAACATCAGACATAACATTTGTGCATATATAGACAGTGGTCTGTCTTTCCTGAGAGAGGCGGTGGTCTACTGGTTCGTCTCTGGTTCGACTCCACAGAGAGACAACAAAAAGACGAACCTGGATTGATCTGCCCAAAAATCCAAGAGTCTCCCTATCCTGTCTAGTGCCCCTGAGCAAGGCACCTTAATCCCCCAACATCTGCTCCCCGAGCGCTGTACATAGTCGCTCACTGCTCTGTGTTTCCTGCACCAGATGGGTCAAAAGCAGAAGTTAAATTTGCCTACCTGCATGAGTGTGCCTTTGCATGTCTGTGCATGTGTTGGGGACAATAAATGGATCTTAATCTTAATCTTTTAATCACAAAAATATTGTAAAAAGTATTTTCTTGAACCGGCACAAATTAAATGAAGTGTGATAAAGTAATAAAGTAGTGGATGCAGTCCAAGATGCTTCTCCAGCCAGTCTGGCTATTCACCTCGGACAACTTTCATTCGATTTTTCCTTCCATTTTGAGCAGCAGCAGTTGCAGCCATATCAGTGGTCTGTCTTTCCTGTCCACTGACCATGTTTCTGGCAATTATCCTTATTATTTACTGCCATTTGCTGACCACAGACTGACCATGAGGCCCAATTGGCAGAAGAACTGCACATCATCCTGCGGCGCCCATCATCCTGCGGCGCACATCACCGTGCGGCGCACATCAACCTGCGGCGCACATCACCATGCGGCGCACATCATCCTGCGGCGCACATCATCCTGCGGCGCACATCAACCTGCGGCGCACATCACCGTGCGGTGCACATCACCGTGCAGCCATCATCCTGCGGCATACATCATCCTGCGGCTCACATCAACCTGCGGCGCACATCACCGTGCGGTGCACATCACCGTGCAGCCATCATCCTGCAGCATACATCATCCTGCGGCGCCCATCATCCTGCGGCGCACATCAACCTGCGGCGCACATCACCTTGCAGCAAACATCATCCTGCGGCGCACATCATCCTGCGGCGCACATCAACCTGCGGCGCACATCATCCTGCGGCGTGCATCACCGTGCAGCAAACATCATCCTGCGGCGGACATCATCCTGCGGCGCACATCAACCTGCCGCGCACATCACCATGCGGCGCACATCAACCTGCGGCGCACATCATCTCATCATCCTGCGGCGCACATCATCACATCATCGTACGGCGCACATCATGCAGCAGCGCACATCATGCA
This sequence comes from Pseudopleuronectes americanus, assembly GCA_038501795.1. Classification (NCBI taxonomy): domain Eukaryota; kingdom Metazoa; phylum Chordata; class Actinopteri; order Pleuronectiformes; family Pleuronectidae; genus Pseudopleuronectes; species Pseudopleuronectes americanus. Next base: position 1,271,228 of record CM076724.1, read on the forward strand.
GCAGCGCACATCATCCTGCGTGCACGTCATCCTGCGGCGCACATCCTGTGGCACACATCACTGTGCGGCGCACATTATCCTGTGGCGCACATCACCGTGTGGCGCACATCAACCTGCCGCACACTTCATCCTGTGGCACATCACCGTGCGGCGTACATCATCCTGCGGGTCACATTATCCTGCAGCGCACATCACAGTGCGGCGCACATCACCGTGTGGCGCACATCAACCTGCGGGTCACATCAACCTGCCGCGCACATCATGCAGCAGCGCACATCATCCTGCAGTGCACGTCATCCTGCGGTGCACGTCATCCTGCGGTGCACGTCATCCTGTGGCGCACATCACCGTGTGGCGCACATCAACCTGCAGCGCACATTATCCTGCAGCGCACATCACCGTGCGGCGCACATTATCCTGCAGCGCACATCACCTCATAATCGTGCGGCGCACAGCGGCGCACATCATCCTGCAGCACACATTATCCTGTGGCGCACATCACCGTGTGGCGCACATTATCCTGTGGCGCACATCACCGTGTGGCGCACATCAACCTGCCGCACACTTCATCCTGTGGCACATCACCGTGCGGCGTACATCATCCTGCGGGTCACATTATCCTGCAGCGCACATCACCGTGCGGCGCACATCAACCTGCCGCGCACATCACCGTGTGGCGCACATCAACCTGCGGGTCACATCAACCTGCCGCGCACATCATGCAGCAGCGCACATCATCCTGCAGTGCACGTCATCCTGCAGTGCACGTCATCCTGCGGTGCACGTCATCCTGTGGCGCACATCACCGTGTGCGCGCACATTATCCTGCAGCGCACATCACCGTGCGGCGCACATTATCCTGCAGCGCACATCACCTCGCCATAATCCTGCGGCGCATCACCTGCGGCGCACATCAACCTGCAGCGCACATTATCCTGTGGCGCACATCAACCTGCGGCGCACATCAACCTGCTGCGCACATCAACCTTTCGCGCACATCATCCTGCGCCATCCCGCGGCGCACATCAACCTTTCGCGCACATCAACCTGCGGCGCACATCAACCTGCCGCGCACATCATCCTGCGGCGCACATCATCCTGCGGTGCACGTCATCCTGCGTCGCACATTATCCTGTGGCGCACATCACCGTGTGGCGCACATCAACCTGCTGCGCACATCATGCAGCAGCGCACATCATGCAGCAGCGCATGTCATCGTGCACGTCATCCTGCGGTGCACGTCATCCTGCGGCCCACATCATGCTGCCGCTCA